>QTSX02004973.1:0-600000 GCA_014839935.2 Entomophthora muscae
GGAAATTAACGGCATCTTGCACTGGCATTTTGCTTGCAGAATCCTGTGTGGTGGTTAAAAGTTTGGGTCCTGGCAGGTTGGCAACAACTTTGTCAATTGGTAGCAAGCTATTGGGTTCCCAGTATTTGGGTCTGGCAGTCTGCAAAGGGGTTTGTCCAGGGTTTGACTCTGGTTCTGTGCTTTTGGATTCAGGAGTTTCAGGGACCTACTTGACAGGGAACAAGTTCCTTATTTGGTGGGCCAAGGTCCCTAAGTTGAGCCCTGCTATTACCAATCCAATGGGTATTGTGATCATAGCAAGATGACCTAAGTGGCCCAGATAGGCAAATCTTCTCAGCATAGAGCTGAAGCAACCCAGCATATAATACCCCACCATGTATGTTAACAGGTAGAAGGAGGCATAGGGTCTAACCAACAAAGGCTCTGCTGGAGGAGAAGGAGTGAAAGAGTGGCCATAGTAGAATTTGCGACCCCAGTGGCCAGAGAGGTACTTAAACCAACCATGGGCTAGGGATTCCTTCTGGTGAGAATTGTTGGGGGAGGAGTTGTGCCAGTCAGTAGTTGGTGTTGGGTTCTCTAAGGCTAACACCATAGGCAAGAAGGAAGCTAGAAACCAAAACAGGAATAGAATCCCTTTCATGGCTTCAAAATAAAAGATCAGAAGATAAGTGTGGGCAGAGGTGGAATAGTCAGGATATCAAGAGTACTGTGGAGCTCCAGCAGGTGAGGGAGGAGTCAAAGCAGGTACTGGCATGGTCCATCAGATGATGGGATATAACTTTACCAGGTAGGAATGGGCCTTCCTAGCCACAGCCCAAGGTTCAGCCGCTGGCAAGGCAGAATCAATCAATCCTGTGAGCGCCAGGTAAAGCACTCCAAGGAATTGACTACTCTGGCCAGTGGCATCAGAAGTGGGGGGGATGAGATGGTTGGTTTGGGTGTCGGGGGTGGTTCCATGGGGACCAAGTAGGCAGCAGGATTGTTGTACTTCCTGTTGAAGATCAAAGGATAGATGATGATTGCTTTGCCGTCACAGACAATTTGGTAGGGTTCCTTGGGTGCATTTGGGCAGGTGTACCACTGCAGGTCTTTCAATGTCCAGGGTTTATGGTCAGGATTAGCGGGATACTCGGTGAAATGCACAGGGCCAAATGGAGCGTTGGGTGAAAAGTAGTAGTCAAAGGCTTTGGTTTTGTCAACTGGAGTCTGACTATCTATCCCAGTGGATGGGTACTGACGCTTGGGTGTATGCAGATGGAAGAGTATCAAAAATAGGTATGGAAACAGATTGGTGAACCAAAGGTTCATAACAACTTTATTTGGTAAGGATGATAATACAGAACTTTTTCAAGTGATTCTGATTTATATACTTACTCACATGCAGGTGCCTATGGGCATTATTCTGGTGCTATCTGTGTGATAAGGCTTGGCATCTCAGGTTCTGCTATTTAGTTGGCTGCTTCATGGTCATTTTTGGGGTTTTCAGGAAAAGTTGTTTGGCTTTTTGGTGGTCCATCTTGGCTTGGCTGGCCATTGATTCTGGAAGGTTTGGCTTCTGGGGTTATGGGGGTTTTTCAATTTGATCACCATTTTGGGACTGGCTTGACAGGCTCTCCTGAGCCCAAAGAACTTGATTAAAAAAGGGGTCCCCAATTGGGGACCCCAAATTACTTAATGGAGGGTAGGCTTGATCTGGGTTTACTGGGTAGCTAAAAATAGCCTGCCCAGGCCCAGCCAAACCCACCAAGGCTTTGGCGTAGCTTTTGGGGCCCAAAACAGGCCCCTCAGCTACCACCAGGGCAGGAATGATTCCCGCACCTGGATTTGCTTCAAAGAGCAAAAATCCAGGTGTGGGTGGATCTCCCCACCCGCTAGCCCCGCCTGGTGGCTAGGAGCGGGTTTGGTTCCCACCAGGGCTTCAAAACTGTTACTTTTGTAACAGGAATAGATATAAGTCTTTATTGTTGGAACAAGTAGAATTGATAAGGATGGCCAACTTAAATAGCTTCAAAATGAAGGCTGGCACATTTAAGTAGTTATTGGGGAAATGAGAGGAATTTCCCATGAATTTTCAATGAAATATGGCTGAAAATTAATACCTGTGTCAAGTGTAAATACACTTGGAACTTAATATGGTATATTAAAACCTGGAGTGAGGAGAGGCACCAAACACAAGCCACAATATTAATTTTAAATAAGCAACATATTGGTTGATTATCAAGGAACATCAAGTATGGAGCTTGTCTTAAAGTTAAGTAGAGTGGTTCAAAGAGCGTCAAGTATGGTTGGCTCAGCCAATCAGAAGCAAGATGGTAGGTGACGTTGTTTCTTAAGGTATTAATATTTTTGAAGTAGTTTTCAAATTCAAAAGCAAAAATCAAATCCATTAATCCCACATAAATAAGTAATGTATGTGACTGGCTTAAGTTTTGACTAACATTTACACTGTTATTAGGGTTCTGGGTTTGATCCCCGTTTGGGCAAACCCCAGAGTCAACCTGAGTGTCTAAAAATTGGCTGCTGGTTTCCTTTTCTTTGGTGTTTGGTATAGAGACCTCCAAATAATTTATGTAGTCAAGGAAGAAATCCCTGACAAGGAGCATCCAAATTGTCATTCCTGACAGTAAATGAGATTTGAGACCACAAAACTAATTGCAAGAAGATTGAGAAAAGCCAAAAATTCTATTGATTAAATTTTATTTATTGAAATAATGACAAGATTGTGTTTAGCTGCTTCTATTTTGGGACTTTTCACTTTATTAATTCACTTTGAGATTTCTATTCAATTTCTGCTTTAATTTTTCACTTCAAACTGTTCCAGGGCTATCCTCTTCATTTAAAGGAATATTCTTAACTTTGGACATTTTTCTTCTGTTTCTTGATGGGGGTTTGGACTTCATATTCATATTCTTTTACCTTTTTATTATTCTTATCATTTTTTAGTTAATCTTTTGCTACAATCTTTTGTTTATCTAAAACGCGCTTTTTTTAGCCGTTTAATATGTTGATTGTTGAATTTCAATGCTTCTGTTGTTTGCCAATTCTCAGGCCCCATTTTTTAAGCCTCAAGCCTGTTTAGCGTTTTTCTTTCTGATCCCTTTCTGTTCTTTTGCTTGCCAGAACTTCCCAAAGGCCAAGAAGAAAAGTTTTCAGACTTTTCTTCTTCTAAATTTAAAATCTATTTTCAACCCTGTACTTCTCTTTGTGCTATCTCTTTTACCAAGATTAGTTAAGGTATACAAATTCAAACTTGACAAGTCAAGTTTTCTCTTGATCTTTTAAGAGAAATATTGCCTGGCCTCATAATTACAATTGAAGGCATCAGGAAGAAAGTCCAATATTCCCCTTTATCACTCCATGTTTGCCACAAGAATTAATGAATACCTTGGGTTTTCAATCTCAACATTAAGTTAAATTGTTTTCTTACATCTCAAAAGGTACCTGCTAGGTTTTGGAGCTTGTTTTCTCTTAACCTATTTTTAAATTTAGTTTAATATACTAAATTATATTATTTTTTATCATAATTTCATTTTAATTATTATTTTATCACTTAATAAATATATAATAGCACTCAGATATGATTTTTGATAGATTCAACCCTGTGGTTGACTCTAAGAATTATCCAGACCTTGAAATCAGTGTCTTAGATCAATCAGCCATTCTTAAGACTGGATTTCATCTTATTTTTAAGCTTAATAGATTAGTTAAGGTTTCACTTCAATTCTTACAAGTTCTTAGGTGCTTTAATCCAGTCTCTCTTTCAAGCTTTGCCTAATTTCCTATACTTGACCAACATATATATATCAGGCCTTAAGTCATTAGTTTATATTCATTTTATGTGAAGCTCCAGTCCTTAAATTATATCAATGCCAAATGGCTTAACACCAGAATTAAAAATTTCCTTCTCATCTATTATTTTATTTGTTTTTTTCAGTTACTATAATCTTCATCTGAGCTTTTTCTTTTTAATCTATATAACTTCTCTTCTCTTTTGTAAAAATTTAAGACCTTATGATTCAGATACTTCTGATACTAGTTCTACTTCATATAACAAAAAAATTATTCTAAACAACATTTCTAATTTTAACCATTTATTTAATAGGTCAGATAGAAATATTAGCTTATTAGCCTTTTCACAGGCCCATTTTCAAGCATAATCTTTAGAGTTCACTTCAGACACTCAACAGGTACTGTAGATTCAGAGCCTGATGTCAAAAATGCAGGATTGCCAAATCCTGCGTCCTGATTTTGAATCACAATTGTGGTCTGGCTTTTTTCTTGATTATATTGATTCCTTTGTATTTTTATTTGAATGTTTCAAATTTTGGGATCTCATAAACACTTTGTAAATTTCAATTTGTGGCTGCATATTTCAAGTGAAAAAAATGAATCAAATATAATCAGGCTTAAACTATTCATATCCCCCTATTATTTTCATTAAGTTTACTATGTTTTTTGAAATGTCAGATTGTCAAATCCAAGAAAAAAAACCATAATTAAAAGCCACTATTGAATTCAAATATTAATTGGAAGAGCTGAAATATGAAATGAATAGAAAAAAAGTAAACTAGGAAACACTAAAAAAATCAAGAAGCTCCACTATGACCAAAATAAAATGAAAAAGTCAATTTTAATAACCATGTTTAGACATAAAAAGTTATTAAACTCTAAAATTATCCAACCCCAGGAAGTATACAATATAGTACACTTCAAATCACAGATATAGAAATTTTGTTACTATTCAAGGCTAAATCAAGAGAAAATAACTACCCACAACTAAACTGAAAATCCAAATAAATACATATTTAATATGAAATTTATTTTTTATTTTATTTTTATGAAAAGACAGCACAGCATTCAACCAGCCCCTGAAAAAAACACAGAACAGCACACCCAAGAGGTGTAATACCCAGAAATTGTAGGTACTACTTGAAGAAGGTATGACTGGAGGTTGTATAACTGGAAGCCAGTCAAGGCAGTGACAATTGAATAAATGGTCATCAACCACCAGAAGACTTTGGTGTGGATGTTGTACCTCCCAAAGCTTCCCGTAAAGTAGGTCAGAAAGTAGTACAGGGAGGTATACACTGCAATAGACATGATAGAGTGTGATGACACAAGAGGAGGCCAGGAACCAGTGTTCAAAGAGTTGAGTTGTACAGGGTCATAGTGGTAGTTGTGAGCTAACCCTTCTGGTGAAGCCCCAAAGAATTCTGGTCCCTGTTGATATCCTCCTATTCCAAGACAAGCTGTAAGCACAGTTGTGAAGATGAGGTGGTCCATCTTCCTTGGATTGGAGGTTATAGACTGGGGTAAACTAACTAAGATTTGACTTGGAAGTTGCAAGTTGAAATTAGCTTTATTGAGGGTATTAAACTCAATAATAGCACACACTATTACTGAGGAGGGATCCTTTATTTATAGTGCTTCCTACTATGCAAAGATTTTTAAATGGGAGTGAAAAGCAGGAAATGGGGGATCCCAAAAGCTTGGAAGATAGGAATTGCAGTTGGGGTTTGGAAGATGCCAAACTCTTGTGCTTCTGTTATCTGTGGCTGGTTTAGAAATTCTTGAGTTGAGCCAATAATCTTCTGTTGACCTGGTGCTAGGTGAAGAATGGGAGTCAAATTGCTTTAATGATCTATTTTGGTCTCAGGAAGGTTGACTTGGCTGAAGTTTGGCTCTGACCATGTGGCCTGGGCTCCAGATTTCCATTGGTTGGTGGTAGAATTTTTTTTAAAATTTGGACCCTGAATTTCCCCTTCTTCTGAAAAGATGGCAGTATTCTGGAATTTTTGCCCTGCAGCCAGGGACTTTTCTGACTGGCTGGGCAAACAGGAGGCTGGGGGCTGGTAGAGGGTGCTGGCAGGCGTGACAGGCGCCTGCCTGGATGATAAATTAATCTGGGCTGGCCAAGTCCTGTTTTGATTTTATTTTTATTTTTATTTTTATTTTCCCCAATAAATAGGGGGAAATCCAAGTCAAATTGTGCATTTCTTAGAATGGAATCTCCTATATTTTCCCAACTTGGTGATTTAACAGAGATTTGGTTAATGTCAGGAATATTCCTGACAAGAGAGCACCCCTGCAGTTCAAGGAACAGACCCAGAACTCAGAACAACAATGTTGAGTCCAATATACAGGCCTCCCAAGATGTTAGCTCAAGCCAATCAGCCCCACATCTCAAGCAAGATACAGTAGTCTAAGTCCACACCAGAAGATAATCTCCCAGCCTTTCACTAAAGTCACCCACACCAAGGTTATTGGGAACAATGAGGTTACATAAACCTCCAATGTCTACCCAGCTGCCACACAGCCCTGCATTTTGGATCCTTGAGTTGCCAATGCATGTCCTTGGGTATTTAATACTTTGCATTAGCTAGTGTTTACAGAAGAAGAGCCAGCTACACCTGCTGTATATTTCAAAATTGATGGTGATGTTTCACACAAGAAGTATACCTTGTTTTACACAAAGGTACCTATCCTGTGTATTGATCCTGATTATGTGAATACCACAGTAACCACCAAGAATAGGCAACAGTTGTCAGATAGAAAGTTCAAGGCTATCATCAATTGCATATCCAGTGTAATGTCTATTTAGGATTTTGCTTCCTAATTTGGTATACTAGTAAGGTATGTCACCAGATTCAACATCAAATATGATGACACTGGTTGAATTGCAAAAACCCCTGAGGCCAAACTACAGCCTAAGCCCTTAAAGCCTGTACATATTAATGCAATCAAGTAATAGATATCCATGTAATTTTATCTTTATTTGATGGCTATCTAATCAATATTGGCCAAAAAATTAACCTTTTGGTTTAAAAAACTCTTGTGTACAAAACCATGATTGATTTGGGCTACCCATGAAAAGTCTTAGGGGCTTTTTGTATAACCAGGATAGTGATAAGCATATTGAGAGTTGACATATATACACTGAAAATTATTTTGCCTTAAAGAAGACTGGGATCATCCAGTTCTTCTATATAAATTAATCTTTGTTTTCCTCCTCACTCAGAGATAATCATGGGTGGATTGAGAAGATATAAAAGGATGCTGTAGCATGTTGTACCACTATTAGATCCCAAAAATATTTGATGGTAGCACTTATTGATTCTTGTGGTCTAGACCAATATTAAATAATCAAGGGTTTGCATAATAGTGGAACCTTCCTCAATTTTATCTGATATTTCAAGGAATGATTATAGATCAATTATTGTGGCTGTTGTGTTATATACTGTTGATAATCCTGGTTGAGAGTTGGTCCCTTAATAATGTTTTATCAGTATACCTGAGTAAGAGTAATTAAATCCTATAAAGGAATTGAATAAAAATTTAGGGGTAAAAACTTATTATTTATTTAGATATAAATCAAGTATATATAGTGTATGAAATAGGTAATCAATAGAAGAGGAATTGTGGAACTAGGCCTTGTGCTGTTTGGCACCAATATCAATATTAAGAATTGACAGCAACCTGAAATGGTAGATCAATCAATCAGATGATTGAATATACCTCCATTTTATATTACAGAATCAGAGTTTGAAAGTGTTGTAACTGTGCTGTTTTAGCAGAGTTACACGGGGAAAATAATTAGAAGATAGATAATAATCTTTATTGTGAGATAGTGATTATATAGTTCATGTGAATCAAGGATAACAGGAACATGATTGTGTTGATCACACGGTTGGATGGTGAAGGGGGTGGCTTGATCCTGGTAATGAGTCAAGCGCCAAAACAAGGTATCCACCATAAGGGATCATCATTTGCTCATGTTGTTAGATTTGGAAATTTGGGTTGACTTCCTAGTCTGGCTTTGAGTGACTGGATAATCAGATTGCGGGTCACAAACCTGCTTGGTTAGAACCTTGCTGGCGGGTCAAGTCTGTGGTTTCAACAAAAGAACACTTGTAATCCAGAATTAGTGGCTCTGGTATCTAACAATTAACCAGATCCATTAATTGGCATCTTTTCCCAGGACAATTGGAATTAAGTCTAGAGTGTAATAGTGTCCACTAGCTCTCAATTTTTTGGTTGAGCAATTGCCAATAGTATAAATGGATTTGGATCTGACTTCTAATTAAATGACAATCAAATTCATTAACCATTAGCATATTGCAACAGTGCACCACTAATATTGTAGTGCTTGATAATGTAGGGCTCCACAAATTTGATTTATTGTGTCAGAGTTCCCACCAATTAACAAAAATATCTACACATCCAACCATCACCTCTTGGACTAACTAATGAAACTGCTCTTTCTCCTGCCTTATATACATTTCTTATTCTAATTGAGGAGGTGTTTGTATAGATTCTGCACACAGTAAAAAGGGGCCTTCTTAAGGATCTAAAATATTTGTTCAATATTCTATAGGCTGATCAATTCCCAATGCCGTATGGCATGGTGGCAGCTTCCTGCAAGCACTCCAAGTGTCAGAAACATTATTTCAGATGTTTCTGTCATCAACAATTCCTCTCTTAGCAACAATAACATGAAAGATATTGGAATTGGAGCCAAAGATTTCAATAAGCTAAATGTAAAAAACAATGGGTTAGTGTATAGCCCTATATTCAAATTATCATTATTTCAACTTTCAGATCCAGGCTTCTATCCAGGATTTCCAGTGCTTGTAATTGAACTTATGACACCTGCAGCGTCAAGTGGCAACCTAAATGAAGATATAAGTATTGATTTAAGTTCAAATCATCAATGACTTAACTTTGAGAATTTCAGCTAATCAGAGGAGCCAATTTCTATATTTAACAGTCTCAATTTTAATCAAAAAAGTGTTAACAATTTGCCTTCTTTAAAAGAAGGCTTCATAAACACCAGTTCTGTTTCTCTTGTCTTTGTGTTGGTTTAACCAAATATTTCTTAAAATAAGCTGTTGCTTCTCTTGGCAAAAGTTAAAGTAAATTACTACTCTCTTTCCCAATTAATCTCCAAAGAGGGAAAGGGTAATGCTAAAGACTGGTATATTTTGAATTAGTTATCATATACACTGAATCCTCACATCTGTTCCTAAATTTTTTGTCTATGTCAAAACTGTGAGGTCATCCCCCAGTAAGGTTCCGCACAAGAGGATCTATAACCCTCAGACCAACTTTCCCATGACCTGTATCCAAATGCAAAAGTCAACTCAAATTACTAAATCTAGCAACAAGAACCAGTGATAATCCTAGCTGGTGAAAAGCACAATTTGGAACTTCACTCATTACAAGTATCACACAACCCCTGCCCAATCCAACTGATTGTTCATCACAATATTGTTCCTTTTATAATGATTCACTCCATCTATATAATTCCAATATCTAAATAAAGACCTTTATCTAGTTTGCAATTATTTCTCCCATACAACTCTGCTAATACAGCACAGAAACAACAGTCTAATTGAAGTTTTCCCTTTAAATTCAGGCTATATAAAGCCTGGTACTTCTTGTGAAGTATTTGTTCAACCAATAAAGTCTTCTCCATCCAGAAGCTATTTTGCCCATTTCTTGTTCCTTCAAGTTACCCAACACCATGGGGTTGCCCAAGTATTGTTGCAACTGAGACTTCCCCTCCCCACCAATGTATCTCACAAGACCCATGGGGCGCTTGAAGGGCTGCCCCTGACATGGCTAAAGGTATGGACCAATCTTGTCCGGGAACCAACCCTGATCAGCCAGCTGGCTCTCATTTGGGAACTGGCAGGTTGCAGAATGGGTGAGCAGGGCCCACCAAAGGATTGGCACTAACTTAATGAAGTAGGGCATTGACTTGCCCACCCACAACCACCGACCAGCAGCGGGGATAATAGTATCTATTACTCCTGTGAGAGTAATATATACAATTCCAAAAAGCTTGTTGGTATAGTCCAGTGGGACCTCGGCGGCAGAGGCAGGCATTGGTTTGGGGGTAACAGGTGGCTCCATGTCTATTTGATGGGCAGGAAGGAAGTTGTATTTATCTCTGAACAGGCAGGGTTTGATAACTTACCAGGGGCCTTCTCGGTTGTATCTGGTTAACTCTGTAGTTCTGGCCAAGGGATCCCAGGCTAGTACGTTGTCGGTGGTGTAGTCCTTGTACTCATGCTTTAAGAGGCACTCTGTGAAATGGACAGGACCAAAGAGAGCACCGGGGGGGGGGTGGCAGGGGGGGTCAGATGATCTTTGAGTTAACTGGCAGATGACAAGAATAAAATATGGCAAAAATTGGGGAAACCAATATCTCATAACCTTTATTTAAAAATGACGATGGGGGTTGATCTCGGCCTGGCAGGTATTTATACCACACTGCCAGGCTTCACTTCCTGGTCAGGTTTTCTGGGCTTGGGTGGGTTGGCATCGGAGGTCTCAGATGACAGTGTGACGCTCGGCACTGGCGGTTTGCCACTGGCCGCTTCAGGATGAGAAGACTTTGAATCCTTCTGTTTGTTGATTTGGGTATTGGGTGCCTCTTCAGGTTCAGTGCCTCCACCGGGACTTTGGGGGAGTTTGGAATAACTCTCATTGAGAAACTTGTGCATTTTACCAAGAAAACTGCCAGTGTCAGGTGTTGGCACCTCAGGGAAATTCCTGGCATCTTGCACTGGCGGTTCGCTCGCAGAATCCTGCAGGGCAGCTAAGGGTTCAGGTCCTGGCAGGCTGGCAACAATTTTATCAATCAGTAGTGGGTTATTGGGGTCCCAGCCTATGGGTCTGGCAGTCTGTGAAGGGTTTTGTCCAGGGTTTGACTCTGGTTCCGTATTTTGAGATTTAGGAGCATCCAAATTGTCATTCCTGACAGATCTGAGCAGGATGTTGAATTGCTGGCACAATCTCCTGATTAGGAGTGTTGCTGATTGTATATGTATATCCCAAGTGCAAGTTATTCCCCACCCAACCCCTGTGTTAAACCTGCCACCCCTGGGTGGACCAGTGGCTTCTGGATATAGTGAATCAATGATGAGATTATCGGATAAGCTGCATGGTGTTCCAAACTGTGTCCGTCTAATTGAAAGGTTGACATCCCTGATCTAACTACTGGACTTTAATTGGTTCAGTTGCAACAGGAGGGGGAGTCTATCCAGATCCAAGCTGGCAGGGCTTTGGTAGATGAGGACTATATAGGTTGGTTCTATACCTTCCCACCCATTCTTTTTTTATAAATATATATATATGGCGGGGTGCCAGTTACCTCCTGGAAGATTCGAGGGGGGATCTCGCTGGAGGTTGTGGTTTGATCGGTTCTTGGGGGGTTTATGGAGATCTATAAATGTTCTGGGGTTCCCTGGGAAATGGCTAGGGTCGGTCGGTAAGTAGATCGTTGGTGGTGGATAGATCCTCTGCTTCGGGTTGTACCGAGAGATGGATAAAAAGGATCTCTCTACCGGTTAAGTTCGCAGTCAGTCGATGAACCTGGGTAGTTCAACGGTGGCTTGGGGCTGGGTGGGATTGGCCTGATCGATCCCTGGCCTTCGGGGTTATTCTTTTTATTTCCCCCGTGCAACGAAAATACTTGGAGATCTGTGGATTGTTTTTTTAGGACGGGGGTGGCGGGATAAAAAGATGGGTCGATTACTAGGTTAGGTATCTTGACTTGAGCCCCGGAATGGGTGGGGGTCGGTAGCGGGTACGTTATCGAAACACGGGATTTTATGATCCATGCCGGGTTGATCTGCAGGGATAGATGAGGTGGTGGATCCTGGGGGGATGGTCTGGGCAGATCTAATTTTTGGCCAGGTGGCATAAATATTTACCTCGATTGATTGATTTATCCTGGCTAGTTTTGCGATGTCATGTTCCCATTCCCCCAAGTTTGGTGTCGCCCTGGAGGTGCGGCCAAGTTCCGATTGGGGGTTGGCGGGGCATGGCGATTTCCAAGATCCATTTGGTATACCGTCCTACTCGCAACGCCCTGTTCACGCCGGCATAAACCGATCCCACTCTTCTGGAACTGCGGATGAGTTATTCCTGGAAAAACGCGGTATGAAAAGAAATTTCAGCTCCGGCCATTCTCCACAAGTATAGCGCTGTAGCAGCGGGCAAGGTTGGTTAAAATTAAAAATATTATCCACGCGATGCAGTAATGTTTGTTCGGCGTGGATCAGATCCAAGCGATAGGATGGCTGGATCCTGCGGATTTTGAAGCGCTCCAGGGGAGGCTACCCTATCTCTGACGGGATGCGATTGTTGCATGCCACCAGTTAAACGGGTGCTTGGGAACAGTGTGGGTTCTCCAATGCAACGTACATGCAGTTGGTTGGATGATGTAAAGCTTGAGTTTCTTAAATTGAAATATTCTAGTATAGAAAAATGATCATGTAACAGAGGTTTGTATTGTATTTGTAATAAAATTACGTCATCAATCTTAGAGGAAATATCACAATGGCTCTAGTTGACATTAAATCTGTAAAAATGTATTCATAGTTACTTGACAGGGATGGAACCAAGGGGGAGTCTATCGTCAATTTGTATAAACTTGATACTCTAAATGGCAACTATATGGTGCATATTAGATATACGCAGCTTCATGGGATTGCAAGATATCTCGATAGGTGGTTTAATAGATCATACAATATTGATACACATAATTAAAAGGGGAGGTATGGTTTGAGTATTGCATAGTGTACTAGTGCAAATAAATATATATCATTTAGATTAAACCAATTGGGGATGTAGGGGTACAAAGGTTAGAAGCGGGCGTCTAGCTCATCTAAGGCACGGCGCACTTGGTGGCACGCAGATGCCGAAAGCACTTTGATGATGGAAATAGGACTGATGTCAAAGTTATTGAGGCGACTGATGGGAACCTTGCCTCCCCACATGTGAGCAAACAGCCGCGAGTAGTAGAAGCAATGCTTCAGGTGAGTGCGCTTGAGCTGAGCCGTGGTGGGGCCAGGGTAGCGTGCGCGGAAGCGCTTAAGGGCCCCAGGACCTAGGCTCAATTGGTAGGCACCAAGGCACCACAGCGCCTGATTAAGAAGGACTTTGGCTTCGCGATCCAAGGCGGCAAAGTTATGGCCACAATATTGTGCCATAAGCTCCATTAGCCCACGAGCCACCATGCCGGTTGTTCGCATCCTAGCTTCTTCCCCTGACATCTCTTTGGTGTCGCCTGCTGCCCGGGACTCATCGTTATCCCCCGCCTCGTTACCAGCATCATCGATGATCTCAGCTCCGTCACCAAGCCCCAGACCCAAGCGTGGATCTAGGGGCCGCCCAGGCTTTCTCTGGGCTCGGAAGAGCTTAAGGACAGTGGCAATGAAGTAGGGTCTCAAGGATGGGATGACAGGCTCGACCAAGGGGTCCCAGAAGGTGCGTTCAGATTCATCCACAAGCTGACCCGAGACCCCAAGTGGAAACTCACGTGCCTCTATTGTAAACCAGGGCTCCTCTGAACTTGTTAGTAGAGGCCATTTAGGCGCCATACCTGGACAAGATAACCTAAGGGGTATCAGTGGCATAAGGTGCCTCCGAACTAAGCGCTTAGCGCTGGGGGCAGGAGCAGTTGGACCTGCACTCTCTTCCACTACATAATATTAGTATCCCAGAGGGTAGATCAAAATACTTATAAAAGTCTGCTCAGGAGACTCATCCTTGGTGGGTTGTAAGATGGGCTCGGCTTGCGGGTTTGGGTGGGGAGGGAAAGCACCTTGGGGTGAAGTATTTTCGCTTTCAGACGGGGCCAAAGTATTCTTCACTATAGGCTGCTGAGAGTAATGGAAGTGGCGGCTGTTGCCATGGGTCGACTGAGGGATAGTCACCACCAAGTTGGTGCTGCTACTGGTCTGAGATTGCAGTTGAGGGCCATTGGTTTGGCGGGGGTTGATCTTTCTAGGGATGCGGTTGGCTGGTGGGTAGGGCTGGAAGCTGGAATGGACGAAGGGTGGTTTCTGGGTGCGCCGGAGTGCCGGATTGGTTGACAGGCTATTGTTATCGCTTGGGGGGAGGCCGGGGGGTTTTCGAGAATTATCCAGACAGGCGCTATCGGAAGTCGTAGAGGGTCGCGGGGTGTACGAAGGAGTAGAACGATTGGAGGGGTTGGCTTTGGGTTCAGCAGAAGCAGGATCTGAAAACCGCGAAGTGTGAGTAGGGACAGTTGAAGTCAAGGGAGTCATTGGGTAATTCATCGAGATCTCGGTTCCGCCAAGGATTGGGGAGGGATGATTAGGCTGAGGGTCGAAATCAGAGCAGGGTTCAAACCCCATATCCTCAAAATTCTCTCTTCGGCGGGAAGCTGTTTCACACGCGGCAGCAAAAGATTCAGAATCTTCCCCTCTAGGGATGGCACCAGGAAAACTACGGCTCTCCCCCATCGGACAGCCACGGTCATTAGAAGATCTAATATTATTACGAGAGGGTCTATTCTTGGCGGGCTGTTCAATTGTGGAACCCAGCTCCTGCTTCGCTATAAAGGTAGGTGCAAACGAAGCTATATAATTAATGGGGGGTGAAGCAAGGTCTACTGAAGACCCACCCTTTGTCGCCTGACGACTTAACGAAATAAAGACCGATGAAAGAAGGACTAGTGCCACGTTATCAAGCGAGAGTGAGGAGGAGCTAGGGGGCGGAGTTGAGATGGTAGGAGAGTTGGTACCGCTACCTAGTGGAATAAAACGAAACCAATTCATGCCTACTTGGATCAGGGAGTTTGGTAGCAGCAGGCTGGTCAGCAGCTCTTCCTTGCGGTACTTGTCATGATCCTTGTAGGCGGAATAGCTGCAGTGGCCGGCCAGAAACTGGTGAGCCAGATGCACGTCTCCAGCATCATAGCCTCGACTAGACCACGGCAGAGAAGAATTCGTTAGTGGGGTTGGTTCCATCCTAAAACAAAAGAAGACAAGCAGCGAGGTAGGATCAGGGAAATAGTGGTGATTTTACGAATAAACTATAATCAAGTTAGACGGTGAATAAAAATCGGAACTGTTTAGCAGCGATATGAAATAGAATGCCCCAGAGCAAGGGGAGGATCGTCCTCTAGCCCCAGGCTGGAGAAAACTTATCCAGGGGTTTTAATCAAGACCCACACAAGTCCAACCGCCCGCTACTGATTGAAGCCCATCAGGGGTAGCCGCCGCCCTTTGCCGGGTCCCCCCAATAGCAAATCATCTCTCGCTTGACCAACTTTCAACGCCCCTCGGTTTTGCTGGGGGTTATGTGGGGTTGGAAGGGGTGACGCACGCGACATCTTCTTGAAGCTGGCCTCCTATTGGCTCCTTCATTGGATTCTCTTCCCGTCATGCGGATCCCTCAGTTCCCGCCCACCCCGTCTCTGTTTTAAGACCAGGTGGACCAGTTCCGACCCCATCGTTGCCAAAAACGTCGACATGCTACGGTACCTGTCAACCCCAACAAAAAAACATTGACGCTTTGCTGCTCTCCTAAATCCTGAAAGCTCCAGCTTTAGATCGCCATGCCAGCTGATTGGCTACTCCCCGCCAGAGCTTCCACCCAACTGAACAAGGGTCACCCCACCAGCCCAACGCTTGATTGCATAATCTGAAACAGGGTAGCGCAAATCTTTAAGTAACCCTTCAAAACTTATCAACACCTGCAGCCAATCACCGGGCAGCCCACCCATTGGAACCAATGTTTAACAAACATCAATCACAACAAGAATTTAGTGCCATTTTTAATTTCGTAAACACTTCCCATGCTGAAATTAACCTGCCCACTGATAGGACCAAGCATGGTCATCCTCCAGCGCAACAAGCCCCAAGGATCCCTTAAAAGATATCCCTGACCCAAACAAGACAAATTACATCAAACCGCTATTAAAGTTTATCGATGTTTACGGATCGAAAATTCCCCCCCTGACCCGAGCTGCCTACCAAAGCCTCCCCCGATTGGCTCTTATCGACAAGAGATTCCCCGTACGGCTAAATTCCATAGCATTTTATATTCAACCATATACTCGTAAATGGGTGGACTAAAGCTCATCAGATGCCATCATTAATGACCCTATACCTGTTTCGACTATCGAGATCAACAATACTAACCGTATTGGTGACGTCATATCCATGTGAAAACTATTGCCCACAAGCTACAAAAATACCTACTTAATAACCAGGACTCCTGGCTATAATCAGGGTTCGAGCTTATATCTGATTTCACGAAAGATCTTTAACGATACCATCTATAAAGCTGGTACCTTAACCATACTTTAAACGATCCCCTGGATTTCGCAGGAAAGCTGTAGGCTTCAAGTTCGGTTGGGTGATCTCAATCAGCTTTCCGTCAACCAGCAGGAGCGGTCAAGTTGAAATACAAGTTGAAATATTTAAACTATTGGAGGAGTAAAAGAGCTAATTGGATATAAAAATACCTGCAAAGGGTTAAATCGATTGGATGACCTTCAATAGCTCTGCACCAATCACAACCCAACCACCGCTTGGGTATGTAGTGCTAACTCTACAACCACTAAAATGGCTTGTATGGTATAGCCTTTTAAATAAAAGGATTATCTTATTGTGGTTCAGAAGTAGTGCTTAAATTAACACCAGCATCCCCCTAAATCTTAAAGCCGGTACCATGTATACACTTCTGGGAAGTATATAGTGTGAGAAAAGGATCAGATTTAAAAGAGATCTCTATTGAGAATAGAACCAAGCCTTGAAAAGCTGGAGATATACCCATAAAGTCCATACAGATCATGTGGGTTTTCTGTATCTTTTTTTTAGAGAAAGTGGGGTCAGATCCCGGTAAAAAATGGAATCAGGTCTCAAGGCCATCTTCTACTCCGCGGATCGACTTGATTCTCTGTAAACCGGTCCATCAAAAGATAGCAATCAAACGTTTTACAACGACACCAAAATTCCTCACTGGTGGATATCAGAAGGAGGAGCCTTTTGATAATCACTTTGGGTTTCCTGGGACACCATTGATTCATTTTGCCTTGGTACCAGTAAGCCTGAGACTCTTTTGGCCTTCTTGCTTTTCATGGGCATAGTCAGCCATTACAGTTCCCTCCATAAGTAATGGGTCAGCGCCATTTTTTAAGAATATGCCGCAGCATCTACAATTACTCCCTCTCAGGGAATTAATTCCCCAAGCAACTCTCCAAATGATTCCCTGACTAATCATTAAGTCAGTGGCACTACTATTATTCAGCCATCTATTACGGTGTTGCGGTGAATGCATTCGAACGACTGTTATTCAAAATCCGCAAATCCGCAAATCTCCCTTTAAATAGTTGAATCAAACAAATAAAGTTTCATCTCTTGGTTGATTACATTACTACCAATTTTACATATTTGTTGTTCACCACAACAAAATTTTGGAGGTCATTCTAACCACAAACTTGTATTGCTGTTTTTTTTGTGTTGTTGCCTGTGTGCTTGTTGTTGTGATGTCTGTTCCCGCCCCCCAAACCTGCTGTTGGCTCCCCTGCTTGGGCTCCTGCTGCCTCCGCCCTTGCTGTTCCCCCCATTACCCCTTCTGTTGATGACCCCTTGTCTAAGTTCTTGGTTGCTCAGCAACTTCCTTGCTTTGAAGAGTCTGAGTATACTGCTTGGCTGTATACTTTCAAGGATTATGCTGAGCAATTCAAGCTCTCTGACAAAGACCGCCTCCATGAGGTCAGCTGTTTTCTCTAGGTGAAGCCCGTGTTTGGCACCAAGACGTCCAGGTCTCCACCTGGGCTGACTGGAAAGCCCAAGCCAAACTTGGCTTTGCTGAACATAAACCTGATGCTATTCACCAATTGGGCCTGTTGAAGATGGTGCACTTTAAATCCTTGCACAATTTTTTGAATTCATGTCAAAAAACTGCCAACAAGGCTTTGAAGCAACACCTCAAAAACAATAGCTCCTCTGATTGCAAGACCACAATAGAGAACTTCCATAGCCTTGTCTCCATCCATGCATTTATGAATGCTCTTATCCACTCTTACTCCACCATGGTTCAAGCTGCTAAACCCACTTTGTTGAAAGAAGCAATTACCTTGGTCTGTGAGAAGTACGACATTTGGGTAGACTGCGCCACCAATGAGCATGCCAAAGAGAATTCTGAATGAAATCCCTTTGCACTGGTGCACAAGCAGAATAAATCTGAGGAGATAGCCCAGGAGGTCAAAGCCCACCTGGAAGACTTGAACCGCCATTTCAATGACATGTTCATGGCACAGGAGCAAGGACGCCAACCCAACCCTCCTCTCCCCCGCATCTTTCAAAGAGACTGTAACCGCCCGTATAACTCTCACTGTTACAATTGCTCTGAGTTGGGGCACATCTCCAAGGAATGCACCACACCCTGCTCCATCTGTAAGAAGCCCTCCCACTCTAACTTCATCTGTGAGTTTAACCTCATTAATCATGACTGCAAACCTCAAGGGTTGATAATAGCTGAACAAAACTTTGAAGCTGGGAAACACACCCTCTCCTCCTCTGCCACCCCTCAGCCTTTGGATAAAAAATCAAACCTTAAGAACATTTTTAACCCTGATGGGCCCAGTTTCCCATTTACTTTGATCTGTAAATGCCAAGTTTGCTCCAGAGGCCCCTCCCCGGGTCGCAAACTCACTCCCCCACTCATGAAACACACGGACCAGGAGAACACACTATCCCCATCTGCGTTCTTTCCTCACACCCTTGGTGAAGCTGTGGAGGATGTGGACAACCTCACTAACCCATATTCACCCCGCAAACCTCCATCCTCTCCCTCCCGCCCGCCCTGCATGTTTGCGCACGACAGCAAGTGGAACCCCTGCCATCCTAATAGATTTGTTAGCCTGGAAAACAAGGATGTGTTTGAAAACAAAGATCTTTACCTGTGCTTACCTGATATTGACAAATATCTTCTGTTTGAGGACAACCCACATTACAATATTGTAACTGTGGAGTCCATTCCTAACTCTCTGCGCATCAACAGTGACTTCACTAGCTTACCTTCTGGGACGCCCTCTCTAGAGGCGTCCCCTGAAGGCGTGGCGGCCTGAGGACGCAGGGCCACCAGCAAGGAGAGCAAGGATGGAAGCCCAGCAGCTTTTGGGAGCCATTGTTGCAGCCACACTGCCCAAATGGGCCCTGCAATGGTGTCTCAGGCAAATTCCCCTGGGCTCGGACCAATCAGGTCTTTTAATACAGCTGAAGGAATGAGACACAGCTTATTGCCAGACCCTGCTGATTTTAGCAAGCCAATCAGATCTGTTTGTGGCACAAATGTTAATGTAAAATTTTTATTGTACGATGTTGCTGTTGGGAACCAGCCAATCATATTGCGGGCCTGCCAGGATGCCAGGGGCCCAGCCGCATTGTCCAACCCTTACAATTTGAACCAGCCAATCAAATTGCACACCCCCAGGATGCCAGAGAACAGCACACATTGTACAATCCCTGCAATTTAGCCCAGCCAATCAACTTCTCTGGCGCTACATGCAATTCTATGCATATGGCTCCAAGTGAGTCATCCAATTTAAACAGACCAATCACACCTGACAACACTATGGAAATTGACTCACCCAATATGTTGTACAAGAATTACAATTTAAATGAGCCAATCAGGAGCAGACCTGTGCGCAATGACGGTACACACCACGCATCTGATAAATGCTGTAATTTAAACAAACCAATCAGACCCTGCATTGCCATGGAAATCAATACACCCAATGTATCAAACAATAATTGTAATTCAGATGAGCCAATCAGATCTGGAACAGCTGGTGCAAATTATACTCATACCATTCCGAGCCAACCAATCAGGTATAAAAAGGACCCCAACTGGCCAAGCCAGTTTTCATCCAACTCTTCTGAGCCAATGAATACCTTCCACACGCCACCTGAATGGTTTGACCCATTCTGGGTAGCAATCAACCAGCCTAAATTGGATGGTAAGTCCCAGGTAACCTCAGATGCAAAGCGTGCCCCTCCCAAGCCTGGTAAGAAGCACCGCAACACCACCCAATCATATGGGCCAAAGGAGAGACCCAGCCTTTCATTAGTAAAGATCCTGTGCCAGCTGATGATGACCATCTCCCTCAAAGACCTGTGCACTGAAAGCCCCAAGTTCTGCCAGAAGATTCACCAGGCAATATCAGCACTACGCCCCAGGAAGTATGAAGCCCTCTTCCTTACAGGCACCCTGAGGACCACAGGTACTGTCAATGGTATACACACTTCTATAATCTTGGACAGCGGTGCTTACAGCAACATCATCTCCAAGATGTTCCTGGAATCCCTTCCTCAGGCCAAGGTCACCTCATCTGATGTCAACTTCATCCTCGCTGATGGGAGCTGCAAGACTGCTCTTGGCAAGGCTATCAAGTTACGCTTGTGGTTAGGCAGTGTCTGTAGTGTCATTGAAGCTGTCATATTTGACCATGACCAATATACCCTGCTCCTTGGCTGCAAGACAATGAGTGACCTGAGTGTGACAACCCGGTTTTCCAACAACGGCTGGACACTTGAGCACAATAATGAATTGATTGATCTCAAGGTAAAATTTGACAGTCCTACTGGCCCTTCCTTCCTTTGCAAGCCTCTAGCTGCCCAGATCAAGGACAACACCTGGTTGAACAACGTCCAACAAGACCAGCTCCATGAGGTAATATTTGGGTACAGCTCCCACATTGTCTTGGACTACAAAAACCTGCCCAAAGCACCTGGATTCTGCCACAAGATTGATACTGGTAACACCAAGCCTGTAGCTTCCTGGTTCTACCGCCTGCCCCAGTCCAAGGAGGAGTTTGTACGCATCAAAATCCTCAAGCTGTTGAAACAAGGTATGATCTGCCCCAGCAAGTCCCCATGGGCTTCCCCCATCGTGGTTGTACCCAAGAAAGGCAATAAACTCTGCATGTGTGTCAATTACATTCCTCTGAACAAAGTGACAATCTCCAACCATTACCCCCTGCCTTGCATCTCTGATATCTTGGCCTCCTTTGGTGGTTTGCAGTGGTTCTCAAATATTGACCTTTTCAGTGGGTTCCACCAGATCCTAGTGAAAGAAGCTGACCAGCCAAATACTTCCTTTGTCACAAAATGGGGACAGTATGAATACATCTGCATGCCTTTTGGTTTGAAAGGCGCTCCTTGTACTTTCCAGCGCATTATGAATGGAGTCTTTGAAGGTCTTATTGGTGATTTTGTCACTGTCTATTTAGATGATATAACCATTTACTCCAAGACATTTGACAAGCACCTGCAACACCTGAAGCTATGCCTGGACTGTATCAAGAGCGCCAACTTGAGTGTGAATGCCAAGAAGTCTATCCTGGCTGTTCAGCAATTGAAACTCCTGGGACACATGGTCAATGCCTTTGGAAAACATGCTGATCCTGATAAGTGTGATGCAATCACAAACTGGCCCACATCCACCAACGCCAACCAGGTGTCTTCCTTCCTTGGGTTGGTAGGGTACTACCATCAGTTCATCAAAGACTATAGTGAGTTAGCTGCCCTTCTCTTCAATCTGACACACAAAAAGAAGCCATTCAAGTGGGGACCCCCTGAAGATGATGCTTTCAAGGCTCTTAAGGCCACCATCACTTCTGATGCAGTCCTTGCTTACCCTGATTTTAACCACAAGTTCCACATCTTTTCAGATGCCTACACCAATGCGGTGGGTGCAGTACTCTGCCAGGAAATAAACAATGTTTTTAGACCTATCAAATTAATGTCTAAAAAGTTTATACCTGCTGAGTACAACTATGCTATATACAACAAAGATGTCCTAGCTGTAATCAAGGCTCTTGAGAAGTTCCGCTATTATGTGCTTGGCCACCCTCTGGTCATTCATACTGATAACTGGGCTGTCAAGTTCATCACTGATACATCTATCCCTTGAAGTTGCTGCATGCACTGGCTCTTAGAACTTATGGAGTATGACTTTGAGATTGTGCATATTCCTGGGAAGCTGAACTCTGTAGCAGATGGTCTGTCCCGCCAGTTCTGTTTGTTGGTTGAAAAACTGACATATGAACCCTCTCTGGCCCAGTTCAAAGACATGACCCGGCTGCACACATCACTTGTCACTGAAGCTGACCTACGCAAGTTCTTTGTCTACTCAACCAAGTACACTGTGATAGGCAACACATTGTTTAAAAATACAGATAATGGGCTCCGGGTGATCCCACCCAAGGAGGACAGATAGAGTATCTTGATGGAAGCACACAATGGCGCTGGACACTTTGGCCGGGATGCTACCCTAGCGCGCCTCAAAGAGACCTACTGGTGGCCAGGGATGTATAAAGATACCTACAACCACACTTGCAGCTGCATGAATTGTCATTGGTTTAGCAAGAAGATTGTGTATACCAAGCCTGTGGAACCTATTATAGTTGACAAGATATTTGAACTCTGGGGTATTGACTTTGTTGGGCCCCTACCTCCTTCAAAATCTGGAAAAACTTACATCCTGGTTGCTACCAAGTACCTCTCTTGTTGGCCTGTTGCTCAGGCTTGCAACAATAACTCCGCCATGACTGCAGCTTCATTAATCTACAACAGCATTGTGACCCAGTTTGGCCCTCCAGCTACACTGTTATCTGATCAAGGATCCCACTTCAGAAATTGCATGGTAGCTGATTTGACAAACAAGGTGAACACTGTCCACAAGTTTTCCACTGCATACAACCCTTGTTGTAATGGCCTCACTGAGAGATTCAACCGCACATTGGTAGAAAGCCTTGAGAAGACCACCAAATTCCAGCCATATACTTGGGAAGTCATGTTACCCTCAGTCCTCTGGAACTATTGTACTAAGGTCCACAACACTATTAAGATGTCACCATTTGAGGCCATGTTTGGAAATAAACCCAACCAAGCCCGCGTCCTCAAGAAGGTGAACCAACACTGGGACTCAAAAGACTGCAAGAAAACCCACCACCAAGCCAAGAAGATCCTATCTGCCACTGCCACTAAGATTACAGAAGCCCAGCAGGGGACCTACCACCGCATACCCAAATTCAAGATTGGTCAACAGGTCCTAAATTCAATAGTGCTTTGAATACCACCCGCTCTAAGAAGTTCAAGGTTAAATGAAAGGGTCCTTATACCCTTTACGCCATTAGAAAACATCACAGTTACTTCCTGGAGAACTCTGCAGGATTCCAATACCCCCTCCCTGTCAGTGGCAGCCGCTTGAAGGCATACCAAGATTAGAATGAAAGAGGAAGTGTTGCGGTGAAGGCATTCAAACAACTGTTATTTGAAATCCGCAAATCCCCAAATATCCCTTTAAATAGTTGAATCAAACAAATAAAGTTTTATCTCTTGGTTGATTAATTACTACCAATTTTACATATTTGTTGTTCACCACAACAACAGGGATCAAACATTTTGAATCCTAAGCAGAACACAACTTGGACAAGCCTCATGACTTAAGAGGAACAATCACTTGGGTAAGCCTCATGACTACCATGGCATACATGGACATTATGTGGCTTCCCATATACTATATATTATCATATATTCATATCTAATAAAGTATAATTCTCTTCTTAATTTTCTACTTTATCTTGTTCATTATAATTCCCAGAACTATATACTTGACAGTGGTAGCACAGGTAGGTTATCCACACCTACGCAACTTAAAGGAAAAATTCCTCCCAAGAAAAGAATCCAGCAGATGGTGCTCCTCACCAGCTGAAGAGACTATGAAGAAGGTCAGGATGCCCCTACGGGATTCACTGTCTTCAACAACATTATTGTACCAACCAAACAGTACAACTTCCCAGTACCCAAGGAGTTCTGAATCCATCTTCAGTTCATGAAGCAACCAGAATACCCAACATTGTATTCCAGCAGCTATGCTCAGCAGAGAGTGAAATTTTTGCAGAACTACGCTGAGAGAACCCCAACCTCTAGATCCAAATCATACAAAACAAGTTTACACAAGTAAGCTACCCTGCAGACTCTGGGACAGTGAGATTGCCCTCTGCGTCACAGGGACTACCTCACCCTTTGTAAGCAAATGGTTTGACCAACACCCTGATTACTGTGAAGACTGGGATATGTTCAAAGCCGCCTTCCTCAAAAAAGTTTGCCATAAATCTCTCTAATGTGGTGATCATGAAAGAGCTCAGAACTTTCAAAATGAAAGGAACAATCAAGGAGTACATTGTAGCATACAAAGATCCACATGAATGAGCTCCTAACACCATTAACTTTGATAAAGCCAGACCAATATTAGACTTCTACAATGGCCTTCTCACACACATTAGCCGTCAGTTTAACATGAAACACTGCAAGAACCTTCAGAATGTGTTCTTAGAAGAAAAACACCCCTCACAGAAATCTGACAACCTACATGTAACAAACAAAAGGAAAGTCCCACAGAAAAGAAGAACCCTCAACCTAACAAGCAAAATAACTGAGCCAATAACCCCCATTCTCAAAACAGAAATTGCACTGCTCAAGTAAATCAAGTGAGCACTGATAACACCACCAAGGAGAGAAAAGCTCAGGGGAGTGCTTAGCAAGCTGCCCCTCACTTTGCAAGACTTGTACAGGGACCAAGATGTGGATTTAATCACCATGATCCAAGTACCCTCCAGTGATCCTCTACTGTTTGCTGCCCAAACTGGAAATAAACTCCTCACTCATCATTTATGCTTTTGCAGATATCAGGGCACAGCAATAATTGACACTAGAGCAGAATAATCCCTTGTTAATTAAAATTGCCAACCTCATGAAACTACTCACAGTATGAAGTAATATCAAGAGAGTTATCATGACAGACAATAGAAGCATAACAGTCACCAAGGAAGCAAAACCTTTCCGCGCCCAAATGGGAGACATGCAGACTACACTTAGTGGCCCAATCATACCAATCCCCAATTATGATGTTTTAATTGGCCTGGACTGGATGAGAAAGACCAAACCTCATACCAACTGGGATAGCACTATCCTCACCATAAACAAGGCAAGGTGCACAATCATGTTTACCCAACTCATCTTGACACACTCATGAAGGGCCATGCATTTGTAAAGATTATGGAGACGTAAGAGCAAAAGGATCCTAGCAAAATCAACTGAAACACTTGCACATATGAGGCTATCCACTTTAAAGATGTAGAGACTTCACATGTGAAAGAGACCCAATCCAAGCACAGCTAGTCATTGAATTCTCATCTGTTTTACAAGAAACTTTACCAGGCCTACTGCCCAACCGGGGCATACAGCACAAAATTGGCCTCAAGGGAAGTGTGCCAAAAGCACGCCCCATTTACCGCCTAACACCACAAAAAGACGACACCCTAAAAGCCTATCTTGATGAAGCACTTGAAAAGAGACTGGTAAGACCTTCTAAATTGCCTTTTGATGCTGCTGTCTTCTTTGTAGCAAAGAAAGATGGAGGACTCCCTAGTCACAGACTACAGGGCGCTCAATGAGGTCACAATTAAGAACAGGTATCCCCTGCCCCTGATTTGACCTTTTTGACGCCATGGGAGGTCCCAAGTCTTCACAAAAATTGATTTGACAGCAGGCTACCATCAAATTTGCGGGTAACAAGAAGATATACCAGAAACTGCCTTCAGAACAAAGTATGGTTCCTTTGAGTGTGTGGTCCTTAACTTTAGCATGCCAAATACTCCAAGCACCTCTGTAACCTTTATGAATGAAGTCTTCAAAGAACACATCAAAAGAGCAATCATCTACCTAGATGGCATAATCATATACAGTCCAACTGTAAGACAACACTGGAAAGACGTTCATCTGATCCTTTGCACCCTCAAAAAAAACCAACTTATAGCCAAACCCTCAAAATGCAACTTCTTCTTGTCTGAATTCCTGTCCCTAGGACACATTATCAGTAAGGACGGAATAAAACCAGACCCAGAAAAGATACAAGCTGTAATCAACATGTCAGCGCTGTGAAAAAAGAGTGAGCTTTATAAATTACTAGGCATGGTATATTATGCCAGAAGATTCATCCCTGAATGGGGTGCCTTGACTGCCCCCTATTTGCTATCACAGACAAGACAACCAAGTTTGTATGGACACCACTAAGAGACCAACATTTCCGGCAACTCAAAGAACTCATGGTTACTGCCCCTATCCTACAATATCCCAACCGTTAAGGAGTATAAAAACTGGAAACCAATGCCTCCAATTACACAATAGGAGGAGTACTACAAATTCAAACTGCAGAAACAGACTTTCTCCCTGTAGCATATAAATCAAGAAAGCTGTCTGATGGTGAGAAAAAATATCTGATACATGACAAGGAACTGGTAGCTATTGTCCACTGTCTCCTAAAGTGGCAATGCTATCTGGAAGATGCACAACTATTCAAAGTGCTAACCAATCACAAGCCATTGGTATTCTTTAAAACCCAACAACACCTATCACAAAGACAAGCAGAGTGGATGTGTCTTATCCAAAGGTATCCCATGTCAATTGAATATAAGCCAGAAAAGGAAATGCTTACTGCAGACGCCCTATCAAGATTGTACAGTAAACATGTTCTATGCGCTGATGGGGACCCTGATTGGCCCATGTTGATCATGGGGAATGTTCAAGAAGGGTTCCCACCTGGCACCCCAATGGGCATCCAAGAGAAAGTCTTCAAGAACAAACATCTGTTCAAAAACGTATATGGCACTCTGACCAAATACTCTCAAGTGGTCATACTGTACCCTATGTCCCATCAACACAAAAGATTGACACAATCCTCTGATACCACCAAGATCTAGGACACACCCATAGTCAGAACTTGGATGAATATCTCAAGGCACACTAATGGTGGCCCAACATGATGGACAATATCAAGGAAGTACTGGAACAATGTGAGGTCTATGAAAATTATGTCTGATCCAAGGTGCCCCCCAATTCAGTAATATCAGTATTGTTGTAACTGTGCTGTTTTAGCAGAGTTACAAGGGAAAAATATTTAGAGACTATTTAATAATCTTTACTGATAGATATGTATTATGTAGTCATTGTGAATCTTGGATAACAGGAACATGATAGTGATGATCACACGGTGTGATGGTGAAGGGGGTGGCCTGATCCTGGTAATGAGTCAAGTGCCAAAACAAGGTATCCACCATAAGGGATCATCATTTGTTCATGTTGTTGGATTTGGAAATTTAAGTCAACTTCCTAGTTTGGCTTCAAGTGACTGGATATTTAGATTGCGGGTTGCAAACCTGTTTACTCAGAACCTTGCTGGCAGGTTGAGCCTGCTGTTTCAACAATATCAATCACCCAACTGTTCAAAGTATGGTCACAGGATATTGTGGGACCAATGCCAGGAAATAACAAAGGCAAAAATTACATTATTGCAGCTATCAACTATGTGACTAGGTGGCCTGTAGCACAAGCTACAAAAGAAACACAAAGGTAATGATGTATGTCAATTTATTGGCAAAAAGATCATAGCTAAGTTTGGGAAACCTGACCTCTTGATTACAGATGGAGGAACCAAACTTAAAGCCATTAACACCAATGTATACCTTGCCAATAATGTAATAAAACATACCACAGCCAGTCCCTACCACCTGCAAGAAAATGGAAGAGTAGATCAACTAAACAGCTTGATGGTGGAAGCCCTCAGTAAGTTATCTGCTAAAAATCCAAAAATATGGGTTGACATGCTACTAACAGCACTCATGATGTACAGAACACAATTCAACCAAAATATGGGCAAAAGCCTGTATGAACTTGTCTATGAGCATAAGCCCACCATTGTTAGCACTATCATAGGACCACACCTAACTCTACCTAAGAAGGTACCAGACAACAGTGACCCTGATGTACAGTGTGCTAGAAAGGATTAAGAATACACAGAGAAGAAAAGAAATGAGAGAGAAGCAATCCTGCTACAACAAGAGCTCTTCCAAGTTGGGGACAAAATCTGGGTTGTCAATCACAATCAGCATAAGTTGGACCCAGGATTACGTGGACCAGACATTGTCATGGAAGTCAAGCCCAACAATACCTACCTCATCAAAGGAATTGGAGCCCAAACTGAACTAAAACTTATGCACCACAACCAACTCTGCCTGTGTAAAACAAGAACAGCCCAAAACAATTCCAGGCTTCCCATCCCCAAAGACAAACTGGATCAATACCAAGCTTGCATCCCTGACACTTTAAAGAAAATCCCTAAGACTCTGCCTTCCAGCACCCCACAGGGAGATGTTGCAACATCTTCAATTACTCTCTCTTGGGGAATTAATTCCCCAAGGACTTGCCAAATGATTTCCCAACTAATCATTAAGTTGGTGACACTACATTCATTTGGCCATCTATTATGGGGATCAAACATTTTGAATCCTAAGAAGAACACAACTTGGACAAGCCTTGTGAATTAAGAGAAATAATCACTTGAATAAGCCCCATGACTACAATGATGTACATGGACATTATATGGCTTCCCATGATACTATATATTATCCTATATTCATATCCAAAAAAGTATCATTCTCTTATTAATCTTCCCCTTTATTTTGTTTATTATACTTCCCAGAAGTATATACTTGACAATAATACAAATAAAAAATGATTAAAATTAGTATGAAAAGATGCACCCCAGAATTTTACACAAGGCTTTCATAAAAATATGCAAAAATAAATAAAAGTGAAACAAAAATAAAGCAAAATCACAAATATACATATTTATTACCATATCTGGGTAACTTACAGCATTGAACATCTTAAGTACTTAGTACTTTGTTGGTCCCCCCTTTGGCTTTAATAACTGCAGAAAGTCTTCTAGGCACCAAGTGGACAAGATTTTTTTGACAGTTTCTATAGAAATTGCCTCCCATGCTTTTGCCACTCCAAATTTTAGATACACTATAGATTTTTTGGAGCCTTCCAAAAAATAAACTTACTAACATCCCAAAGATATTCAATAGTATTTAAGTATGGGCTTTGAGGAGGCTAATTCAAATAAAAAAATCTGTTTAGAATTCAAATACTCTTTAATAATATTAGCCTTGGTGATAGTGGCATTATCTTGCATAAAGATATAATTGGCTGGATCTTGCAGATACCTCATAAAACAACAGAGATTCCAATCAAGAATCCTTTTGTAGACAACAGCATTACCTTTTCAGTGAGTGGCTGGATCTCTCCTCTTGTATTGGCTGTAAAACAACCCAAAACATAGTGCACACATGCTTATCTTTAACAGTATGTTACAGTAGTAACAGATTCAACGCCCCAGGTGGGAATTGAACCCACACCCAGCTGCCAGGTAGGGAAAGTGGGTGGTAGGGATTTTCCCACACCTGGATTTTCTTCAAAAAGCAAAAATCCAGGTGTAGGAACCATTCCCACTGCGGCAACAGCTGCAGGGGCTATTCTGGGCCCCAAAAGCTATGCCTAAGCCTTGATGGGTTTAGCTGGGCCTGGACAGGCTAGTTTTAGCTGCCCAGGGTTCCCAGTTCAAGCTCATCCTCCATTTAGTAATTTTAGAGTCCCCAATTGGGAACCCCCTTTTTAATCAAGTTCCTCAGCCTCAGAAATGACTGTCAAGCTATTCTAAAAACGGCAACTGAATTGAAAATGACTTCATGACACCCGCAGCCAGCCCTGCCAGAACCAATGAACAGCCAAGCAAAGATAGGCCACCAGCAAGCCAAGAAGCTGTTCCTGAAGACCCTAAAAATAATGATAAAACAGCCAACCAACCAATAAAATTTGATATGCTAAACCTTGTCACCCAGATAGCACAAGAAGAATGCCCAGAGGCATCTGCATACAAATGACTATATAAGCCAAAGCACCTGTGAGATTCTGTATTGCCATTCTTACCAAATAAAGTTAGTATGAACCTTTGAAAAACCAATCTGATCCCATACCTATTTTTGATACTCTTTCATCTGCATTCACCTATAATACAGAGCTCACCCTCAGGAGTTGAACACCAAGCTCCAGCTGGAGACCCAGAAGTGTTCAATTATTACTGCCCCCTGACGCTCCATTTGGCCCTGTACATTTTGCAGAGTATCCCCCAAACCCTGATCACAAACCATGGACCTTGGAAGACTTGCAGTGGTACACCTGCCCAGAAGCTCCTGAAGATCCCTATCAAATTGTGCGTGACGTCAAGAAGCTTACCATATACATTGTGATATCCAACAGGAAAAACAACAATCCTGCCGCCTACTTAGTCCCAATGGAACCACCCCTGACGCCCAAACTGACCATCTCAACCCCCCCCCACTTCTGATGCCACTGTCCAGAGTAGTCAATTCCTGGGAGTTCTATACCTGGCACTCACAGGGTTGATCAATTCTGCTTTTCCAGCATCTGGACCCTGGGCTGTGGCTGGAAAGGCCCTCTCCTACCTGTTAAAGTTAGGTCTCATCATCTGGTGGGCTACGCCTGTACCTGCATCTGCCCCTCCATCACCTTAAGGGGCGTCACAGTACTCCTAGAATACTGACATAGTACCTTTTAAATAGATGAGCTTAAGGGATTCTCCTGGTTTCCAGTAGCAAGTTTTGGGTCTCTGAGATTCACTGAGAAGCACTTTGGTCTCAGCAGGCCAAATAACCTGATCCCAGAAAGATTTAAGGTGATTAATATATCAACAAGAAAAGGCCAATCTTTTAACCATATTTTCTGGAGAAATAAAGGATTTTTTCTTGCAACATTCCCAAATAACCTTGAAAATGTAGTTTTATATGTATAGTAGTCTCAGTAACTTCAACTTCTAAGGAGTTTCTGTATATTCCCTTAATTTGTTTGGCTGATAAAAAGCAATTTTTTAACCACTTTCTGTCAGAGAATTCTTCCATGACTACACTATGTTTTTGGACATCATATTTTCAAATAACAAAATAAAGGAAACCAACAATAAAGTGCCAAGCAACATCTGGAATTCTGGTGTTGAGCCAGACAGGAATTGAACCTAGAGCCCTAAAGGTAAGGTTAACATTAGTCTAAACTCCACTATCCTGCATACATTACCTATTTATATTGAACCAATTCAGTCAGTTATTGCTTTTTCTCTTAAATCAAGTTTCATAAAGGTTGGTAGTTTATTAAGCAATGTCACTTACTGCTGCAGCTCTGATTGGCTGTGTAAACTGGTCTTGACACTACTGGACCCGCTTTATCTACCTTTGGCAAAGGCTTTGTACTTGTCTGATAATCATTTCAACTATAGCCACTGCTTAATTATGGCTGTTCTTGTGGCTGTTTTTGTTACCTCTTAGCTCTAAATCTTACACTATATCTTATTAAGCTGCATGTAGAAGATCAAATGGTAAAAGTGATTTCTTTGGCCATAATTTCAGTTAAACTTCATTTTAAATCCCCTTCTACTCATTGAACCTCTTAAATGTTTTTAGCTCCCTACTGTGGTATTTAAGTGGGCTCTTTATACTATCTCTACTTGTTCCAACAATAAAGATCATCTTTTACATTAAATCTTGATCACACTTACTTCTATAATCCATTTTTGACGCCATGAAGGGAATTTATTTCCTGTTGTCAGATACCAGGAGTACCGTGGAGCTCCAGCAGGTGAGGGAGGAGTCAAAGCAGGTACTGGCATGGCCCACTAGATGATGTGACCTAAATTTACCAGGTAGGAAAGGGCCTTCCCAGCCACAGCCCAGGGTCCATCTGCTGGCAAGGCAGAATTGATCAACCCTGTGAGTGCCAGATAAAGCACTTCCAGGAATTGACTACTCTGGCCAGTGACATCAGAAGTGGGTGGGGTTGAGATGGTTGGTTTGGGTGTTAGAGGTGGTTCCATGGGGACCAGTTAGGCAGCAGCATTTTTGTATTTCTCATTGAAGATCAAAGGGTAAATGGTGATTGCTTTGCCGTCATGAACAATTTGGTAGGGTTCCTTGGGGGCGTTTGGGAAGGTGTACCACTGCAAGTCTTCCAAGGTCCAGGGTTTGTGATCAGGGTTTAGGGGATACTCAGTGAAATGCACAGGGCTAAATGAAGCATTGGGTGGGCAGTAGTAGTCAAAGGCTTTGGTTTTGTCAACTGGAGTCTGGCTATCTATCCCTGTGGATGGGTAATGACGCTTTGGTGTTTGCAGATGAAAGAGTATCAAAAATAAGTATGGAGACAGATTGGTGAACCAAAGGTTCATAACAGCTTTATTGGTAAGGATGATAATACAAAAAATTTTCAGGTGCTTCTGATTTATATACTTACTCATGTACAAGTGCCTCTGGGCATTCTTCTGGTGCTATCTGTGTGGCAAGGCTTGGTATCTCAGGTTCTTCTGTTTAGTTGGCTGCTTCATGATCATTTTTGGGGTTTTCAGGAACACTTGTTTGGCTTTTTGGTGGCCCATCTTGGCTTGGCTGGTCATTGGTTCTGGCAGGGTTGACTTCAGAAGTCATGAGTTTTTCCCCAATTTGATCACTATTTTTGGACTGATTTGACAGCCATTCCTGAGGCAAAAGAACTTGATTAAAAAAGGGTTTCCCAATTGGGAACCCAAAATTACTAAATGGAGAATGAGCTTAACCTGGGAACCCTGGGCAGCTAAAATTAGCCTGTCAAGGTCCAGCCAAGCCCATCAAAGCTTGGGTGTAGCTTTTGGGGTCCAGAACAGGCCCTACAGCTGCCACCAATGCAGGAATAGTTCCTGCACCTGGATTTTTGCTTTTTGAAGCAAATCCAGGTGCAGGCAAATCTCTCTCACCTGGCAGCTAGGAGCAGGTTTGATTCCTGCCTGGGGCTTTGATTCTGTTGCTTTTGTAAGACATGTTCTGGTTTCTAGTTCTTTTTCTATATGTGATATTGGCTTTGGAGAATCCAAATACCAATACAGACTGGCATAACTCCTCTCTTGATGAATTCCACTAGAAGGAATCCTTGGCTAATGGATGATTCAAATATCCCTCAGGACACTTGATAAGAAAATTTCATTATGGTTGCTTCACCACTCCACCTCTACCAGCTGAACCTTCCTTGGTTAGAAAAAATGCATCCTTCTACCTGTTGACGTACTTGGTTGGATATTACCTATTAGAAAGGTTCAGATCTATGATGAGAAGGTTTTCCTACCTAGGACACTTTGGTCACTTTGCTATGGTTATAGTTCCTTTTGGTTCAGTTATCACAGGGCTTAACTTAGGGGCCTTGGCTCACAAGATTGGGAACTTGTTCCCTCTTAAGTGGGTCCCTAACACTTTCTAATTGCCAGTTGATCGTTTTTCTTACTAGCTTTTTTAGGGCGACCTGATATTAGACAATTCTTCACTAAGTTGGTTTTTTGGTGCCATAGAGAAATTTCTTAGGCAGTTTCAGCACCAATCTTAAGTTTATTGCTTATTTTTCTATAATATAACCCCATATCTTTTGCTAAGAAAACTTGACCAAAAATAATCAGTACTTCTCTTTTTTTAGCCATCTTCTCTGTTTAAATATTCTCTAACCTCAATTTTAATATATAAGTAAGTTTGATAAGGTGGCTCTGTTTCATAAGCATTTCACAAGCATAACTCTCATATAGATTAAAAAGCTATAATAGAGTTGATTTTTTATTTTGTTTTGTATTTGTTTCACTTTTATTTGTTTTTGTATATTCTTTTTAAAACCTTGTAAAATTCTGGGGTGCATCTTTACATACTAATTTTACTCATTTTTGATTTGTATAATTGCTGAGTATATACTTCTAGGAAGTATAATAAACAAGATAAAGGGGAAAATTAAGAAGATATGATACTTTATTGGATATGAATATAGGAGAATATATAGTATCATGGAAAGCCATATACTGTCCATGTACATCATTGTAGTCATAGGGCTTATCCAAGTGATTATTTCTCTTAAGTCACAAGGCTTGTCCAAGTTGTGTTCCGCTTAGGATTCAAAATGTTTGATCCCCATAATAGATAACTAAATGATAGTAGTGCCACCAAATTAACAATTAGTTGGGGAATCATTTGGCAAGTCCTCAGGGAATTATTTCCCCAAGATGAAGTAATTTTAGATGTTGTAAAATCTCCCCCTGGGGTACTGGAAGGTGGAACCTTAGGAATTTCCCTTAGAGCATTGGGGATGTGGGCTTGGTATTGATCCAGTTTGGCGTTGGGGACAGGGAGTCTGGAATTGTTTTGGGCTGTTCTTGTTTTACACAGGCAGAGTTGGTTGTGGTGCATAAGTTTTAGTTCAGTTTGGGCTCTAATTCCTTTGATGAGGTAGGTATTGTTGGGCTTGACTTCCATGACAATGTCTGGTCCACGTAATCCTGGGTCCAACTTATGCTGATTGTGATTGACAACCCATATTTGTCCCCAACTTGGAAGAGCTCTTGTTGTAGCATGATTGCTTCTCTCTCAATTCTTTTCTTCTCTGTGTATTATTGGTCCTTTCCAGCACACTGTAAATCAGGGTCACTGTTGTCTGGTACCTTATTAGGTAGAGTTAAGTGTGGTCCTATGGTAGTGCTAACAATGGCAGGCTTATGCTAATTGACAAGTTTATACAGGATTTTGCCCATATTTTGGTTGAATTGTGTTATGCACATCATTAGTGCTGTTAGTAGCATGTCAACCCAGGTTTTTGGATTGTTAGCAGATAAATTACTGAGGGCTTCCACTATCAAGCTGTTTAGTTGTTCTACTCTTCCATTTGCTTGCAGGTGGTAGGGACTGGCTGTGGTATGTTTTATTCCATTATTGGCAAGGTAGACATTGGTGTTAATGGCTTTAAGTTTGGTTCCTCCATCCGTAACCAAGAGATCAGGTTTCCCAAACTTAGCTATGATCTCTTTTCCAAAGAATTGACATACATCATTACCTTTGTGTTTCTTTTGTAGCTTGTGCTATAGGCCACCTAGTCACATATTTGATAGCTGCAATAATGTAATTTTTGCCTTTGTTATTGCCTGACATTGGTCCCACAATATCCAGTGAACATACTTTGAACAGTTGGGTGATTGATATTGTTGAAACAGCAGACTAAACCTGCCAGCAAGGTTTTGAGTAAACAGGTTTGTGACCCGCAATCTAATTATCCAGTCACTTGAAGCCAAACTAGGAAGTTGACTCAAATTACCAAATCCAACAACATGAACAAATGATGATCCCTTATGGTGTATACCTTGTTTTGGCGCTTGACTCATTACCAGGATCAGGCCACCCCCTTCATCATCCCACTGTGTGATCACCACTATCATGTTCCTGTTATCCAAGATTCACAATTACTATATAATACATATCTATAAATAAAGATTATTAAATAGTCTCTAAATATTTTTCCCTTGTAACTCTGCTAAAACAGCACAGTTACAAAAATACTGATATTACTGACTTGGGGGGCACCTTGGAGCAGACATAATTTTCACAGACCTCACATTGTTCCAGCACTTCCTTGATATTGTCCAGCATGTTGGGCCACCAGTAGCAAGTGTTGAGGTATTCATGCAAGTTTCTATTAAAGGTGTGTCCCAGATCTCTGTATTATTGAAGGATGGTGTCAGTATTTTGTGTTGACGGGATGTAGGTTACAATATTGCCACTTGGTAGTATGTGGTGTAGAGTACCATATACGTTTTTGAACAGATGTTTGTTCTTGAGGACTTTTTCTTGGATTTCCATTGGTGTACTATGTGGGAATCCCTCTTGGAGATTTCCCATTATTAACATGGGCCAATTGGGGTCTTCATCAGTACATAGGAGATGTTTACAGTATAGACTTGACAGGCATCTGTGGTAAGCATTTCCTTGCCTGGTTTATATTCACTTATCATGTGATACTTCTGCATGAGACACATCCATTCATCTTATTGTCTAGATAAGTGTTGTTGAGTCTTAAAAAAACCAATGACTTGTGGTTGGTCAGCACTTTGAATATCTGTGCACCTTCCAGATAATATTGTCACTTAATTAGATAGTGGACAATAGCTATCAGTTCTTTTTCATGTATCAGATATCTTTGCTCATCATCAGACAGCTTTCTTGATTAGTATTATACTGGGAGGAAGTAATTTTCTGCAGTTTGAATTTTCAGTACTCCTCCTATTGGGTAATTAGAGGCATTGGTTTCTAATTTGTATACTCCTCTGCAATTTGGATATTGCAAAATCAGGGCAGTGACCATAAATTCTTTTAATTGTCAAAAGTGTTGATCCCTCAATGGTGTCCATATGAATTTTGTTGGCTTGCCTGTGAGTGAAGATAAGAGAGCCTTCAAGGTTCCCCAGTCAGGGATGAATATCCTAACATAGACTATCATGACTAGGAATGTACAAAGCTCACTCTTTTTGCGGTTCTGGCATATTGGTTATGGCTCATATCTTTTCTGGGTCTGGTTTCACTCTGCCCTTGCTGATAATGTGTCCCAAAAATGGGAGCTCTGTCAAGAAGAAGTCGCATTTGGAGGGTTTGGCTATGAGATGGTTATTTTTAAGGGTGTGGAGGACCAGGCAGATGTCTTTCCAGTGTTGTTTCTTAGTTGGGCTGTATATGATTATGTTGTAAAGGTAGATGATAGCCCTTTTTCTAATGTGTTCTTTAAAAACTTTGTTCCTAAATGTCACAAAGGTACTTGTGGCATTTCATGCCAAAGTTGAGGACAACACATTCAAGCAAGCCATACTTAGTTCTGAACACTATTTTAGGTATGTCCTCTGGCTTAACAGAAATTTGGTGATAACCGGCTATCAAGTCAATTTTTGTAAAGAATTGGGACCTCCCAGGGCGTCAAAAAGGTCATCAATCAGGGGCAAGATATACATGTTCTTAATTGTGACCTTGTTGAGCGCCCTGTAGTCTGTGACCAGGTGAAGTCCTCCATCTTTCTTTGCTACAAAAAAGACAGCAGCACCAAAAGGCAATTTAGAAGGTCTTATGAGTCCTTTTTCAAGGACTTTGTCTAGATGGGCCTTCAGCGTTTTTTCTACTTGTAGTGTTAGGCAGTAGATAGGTTGTGATTTTGGCACTCTTTCTTTGAGGTTGATTTCATGTTCTATGCCTTGGTTGGGCAGTAGCCCTGATAACTTTTCTTGGAAAACAGAAGGGAATTCTTGGATTAGCTGTTGTCAAATTGGATCTTGTTCATGTGAAGTCTCTACATCTTAAAAGTGGATAATCTCATATGTGCAAGTGTTCCAGTTGATTTTGCTAGGATCCTTTTCCTCTTCTGTCTCCATAATCTTTACAAATACATGGTCCTTCATGAGTGTATCAAGATGAGTTGGGTAAACATGATTGTGCACCTTGCCTTGTTTATGATGAAGATAGTGCTATCCAAGTTGATGTGAGGTTTGATCTTTCTCATCCAGTACAGGACAAGTAAAACATCATAATTGAGGATTGGTATGATTGGGCCACTAAGCGTAGTCTGCATGTCTTCAATTTGGGTGCGGAAAGGTTTCTCTTCCTTGGTGACTGGTGTGCTTCTATTGTCTGTCATGATAAATATCTTGATGTTGCTTCAGACTGTGGGTAGTTTTATGAGGTTAGCAAATTTCTTGTCAACAGGAAATTAGTCTATTCTAGTATCAAATAGTGCTGTGTCATGATATCTGCAAAAGCAGAAAGAATAAGCCAGGAGTTTATTTTCAGTTTGGGCAGAAAACAGTATAGAATGGCTAGAGTGGCTTGGACCATGATGATTGAGTCCACATCCTGGTTCCTGTACAAGTCTTGCAAAGTGGGAGAGGGCAGCTTACCTAAGCACTTCCCTGAGCTTTTATCTCCTTGGTGGTGTTATCAGTGCTCACTTGATTTACTTGAGCAGTGCAATTTCCGTTTTGAGGATGGGGGTTATTGGATTGGTTATTTTTCTTGTTAGGTTGAGGGTTCTTCTTTTCTGTGGGACTTTTCTTTTGTTTATTACATGTAGGTTGTAAGATTTATGTGTGGGGTACAGTAGTTTTAAAAGCTATGGCAACAAGCAAAAATACTTCAGATTTAAACGGACTGATTTCAGATTTAAACAAAATCCAAATTGCACAAGATTCAGGATTCAATTAATTTAAATATTTTTGGTTAATAAATGAAAAAAACCAAAAACAAAATTTCACTAACCCATTATATGAAATTAAAGCAAACAACAAGCAGTGTAGTTCAAACCACAAACAAAATGAACTGACACAATAAGTGAAATGGATGTATGCTGTTCTGGAGTATATTATAATCCAAGCAGGATTCATATGAGGCACCAACAGAAGGACCAAAATGAAACAAAATTTGAGCAATATATAAGCGAGATTACACAAGCACAAAACAAAATGAACTCACACAAGATGTGTAGTATGAGCAGCCTAAAATAGAAAAATATCAATTTAAAAGCCAATCAACAGCTATCTAATTTAGGAACAGAGGCATTTTATCCTTTTTTATGGCTCCAGATTTGTATGAAAAGGTTTTGAGAACTTTATAAATGTGGGCTCAAGATTACAATAAAAATAAATTATTAATTTTTAAAATTTCTACTTTTAGTGATTTTATCCTAGGTTTTTTACAATAGTTTTTAATAACAACATCTTCAACCGCGCCAGCAGCCAAGCCAGCTTCAATGGAGGCAAGGCTCAGAACGTGGAGGCACCTGTTTACACCCAAGCCTTTGAGGCAGGTAACAAGGAAGCTGACCTGTTACTGTCCCCTAACCCATATGGCTTTGACTTGTTTGAGAGTCACTTAGCGTCTAGCTCTGCCCTTGCTCCCACACCCACCCCTGCATAAGCTGCCTGTCAACCAACCAATCAGGATGGCAATCTTGATTTGGAACAACTTCCTGCCACTGCCCAACCTGCCCCCCCTACAGTCAATCAGGCTTCAGCTCCTGCCGCCCAGCGCCCTAAACACAGAATAATCACTGCCCAAATTCTTCAGGAAATTGTGGCACTCAACCTACAGGGTCTGTACTGGGATCAGATAGCCAGCCAATTACAATTCACCCAGGCTATTGTTATGCAGGAATTTAACAACCTGATGAATAAGGGAAATCTGATTGGGATGGCCAAGAAGCCAAAGAAGGCCACAGAGTCCCAGATCAATGAGGTATACCCAATAATGCTTGACCTCCTCCATCAGGACCCCAAGCTTCCCTTGACCCAGGTCCAGAAGCAACTTGCACACCATAACATATGGGTGTCTGAGCGCATGGTGCAGCACTGGGTGTAAGGCAAAGTGGCTTCAATTAGGGTTCTTAAAATTTTTGCCGGCAACCAATGGGATGGCACTGAGGATTCCCCATACAACACCGCAATTGAATCAACTCTGGTCAGATGCTTGACAAGTCTAACAGATGACATCATGTTTGTCTTGTACTACAAGTTATCAATTGCATTTGACAATTTTGATGAGCAAGGAAAAGCCGCCACCAAGAATGGAAGGAAGAAGGTCAAGAAGGGGACATTCATTGGTGCATTTCTGGCTGTTTCAGCAAAGGGTTTTGTCTACTATCAGACAAACCCTGATTTCATCAATGGGTACTCATACGGCCACATCCTCAGTGGATTGCTCAACTCCTGGGATGGTTTGAATTCCAAATACCGGGTTTTCTTGAGCCACCAGATGGAGGGAAGCTCTACCGCCCTCGAGGCCATCCAGGAACGCAGGCACCAGGCCTCCGTGTACCCAGCTGGTCACGCCAACGTCCATATGGCAGATGTTGTGTTCTTTAATATTGGAGATACACTCCAGGAGCGCCGCCCTCAGGCTTTCAACAACCTCTATCTTGGGGTCCTTGATCACAATTTTCTCTTCTGGTCACCAAATGGTGGCTGACTTGTTTGCGCAAATGGTTTTCCATGTGAACATGGGCAACCAATCACACAAGGATAAGCGCCTCTCACCCCGTGCCACAGCCACCTACCAGCCCATCCAGCCAATGACTGATGAGGAGTACAATGAGCGGTATATGGTGGCCATCACGGTCAATCCTCCTGCCTCCACCCCCGCCACCAACACCCCCCACCTGCAAACCCACCCCATCCAATCCCAGACCCCCCAGGCCAGCACCACCTCTACGTCTTCCTTCCCACGCCATTATGCCTACTAGGCATCACTCCTCCTCACCCCAATAAACCCCATGTTGCCAAAAATTTTCTATTTATATTATCTTTATTTTGAATTTCAATTGTTTGTATTCTCTTTGGTTATAGGTTGCTATATTCTTTATGTTCAGCTTATTTCTATAAATCATATATTTACTATGTTGTGTATCTAGATCCTGAAGACAGTTATTTTTAGCACTTAAACATATACTCTTGTGAAAATATTAACAACAATTTGGTGATCAGCTAAATTTGAATTAGAAAATTATAGGTTAATTGTATTTAGATAAAGTTGTTACTGATCCAAACTCAAAACCTTAATGATAAACTTTAAGCCAATCAGGAGCCAATTGATAAAGTGATTGTTGTGACATAAAGGGTCATTCAATAATTCTTTGATGCATGTGCGCTAATTAATATGATTGGCTGGATGTTTTGCCATTGTACGCCATTGCTGCTGTGACAAGTTGTTGATGGACTAGTGCCCAATCAGCTGCTGGGTTAGCACTAGTCCATCAACAACTTGCCACAGCAGCAAAGGCGTACAATGGCAAAACATCCAGCCAATCATATTAATTAGCGCACATGCATCAAAGAATTATTGAATGACCCTTTATGTCACAACAATCACTTTATCACTTGGCTCCTGATTGGCTTAAAGTTTATCATTAAGGTTTTGAGTTTGGATCAGTAACAACTTTATCTAAATAAAAATTAACCTATAATTTTCTAATTCAAATTTAGCTGATCACCAAATTGTTGTTAATATTTTCACAAGGGGCTATGTCAAGCACCAAAAAATAATATGGTAATCAAGGAAACAATGCCAACACAAAGCAAACAACACATATTGAGATGAGCGTAAAACATATACACAATGGGTAAAAAGATGGGATAATGTAGTATATGGGAAAACAAAAAGGAATAAACAAAGAGGCAAAAATATCAGAATAACACAGATTTTATTGGGGTGAAAGCCATAAAAACTATGGAAAGGTTAGTAAAAAATCAATGAGAGAATTAGAAAAGCTTCTGAAGGACCTTGACTTGGCAATTGCCAAAATAAAGAACATTGACCACAAGGTCAAAGAAAAAGTCAAGTCTGCTATCCTCACTGGGGACAAAATTGACAAGGTGTCTGCCAAGGCACTCATGTCAAAAATGCCAGACACCCCAGAGAAGACAATCAAGCGCTTACTAAATATTTAAAAAACTGTGGTTGAGGGCCTCCAGTTCAAGGCATACAATCTTTCTGCGCCATCTGTCTGGGTTGATGACCCGGAGATGTATGCCCACCTCAAACCTGCCAAGCGTGCCAGGGCAGAGGATACCAAATTGCCTGTGCAATCGATTGTGCCAAGAATGACAAAGCCGGCTGAAGCTGCCAGCAAGGAAGAAACCCAAGAAGGTACCCTAAAAAATTATAATTAATAAAAAATTCTTAAATTCTTACCCTTTTTTAGATGTTGATGGTGAACTCCGCCGGGTCCTGGTCCCTTTTGTCCCCCCCACCTTCTATGCCAACTATGCTAATCATGTGGCAAGGCAGCTTTTCCTGGCCCTCCCTGTCTTGCAGGAGCTTGAAGACAGGATCTATGGTACATTCCCAATGTCCAGGGAGGCATTGGCTGGGCTTTTGCATGGTGAGGGAGCATCTGAGTGGGAAGTTGCTGTCTACAAGGATGCCCAACTGGTCCGCCTGGACCCGGTATCCCTCAGTGGAGTTTACTGTGTAAACTTCATTGAGCTTGTTTTGGACGTCCTGGCAATGCTTCCATTCAAGAATATACCAAAGATGGGCTGGGCTCATGCGGCTGCTTGCTTCTGCTTCCCAGTGGAGCATACCATCTCTTACCTGTTGGAGAACTTTGGGCAAGCGGTGTTGAAATTGGCTGTTGCAGACGCAACAGCCGTAAAGAAGACAAAAATCCTCCTGGCAGACTTTGGGCTGGCCTGGAGTGCCAATGAGACAGGGGTCCCTGCATCTATGGAGCTGACCTTTGCCAAAACCAAGCATGAGAAGAAGATTAGCGCTGTATACAAAAAATTGTGCGAGTTCACGGAAGCCTTTGCTGGGCAAAGTTTTCATCTGGTTGTTTACCTGGGGTTCCTATTCTACTTCTGGATGGGCGCATCTGTAGAGGACCTAGATGGGGTCCTTCTTGGGGTCAACAAGGCCAGGTTCTCACTGGACAGGAAGAAGGTCCCCCCTGGATACAACTCAGTTGATCATGTCATCCAGGACGCCTTGGTCCTGGCTGGCATCTTTGGGTTTGCAGCCCCGCCAGAAAAGCTGCTCCTCCATTCCCACCTCACCATCCTTCCTTTTACCAGCAGGCGCAAATACTTCAATACAGGTGTATCCACTGTCCACGGTGTGGCAGTGGAGGTTGTGCGCCACCTCCATTGCGGGGTGGGTACATACCGCCGAACCCATTATAGGCGCACTTAATTTTATCTCTATATCAATAAATATATTTATATTCTACTATGTTTTTATATTATAAATAATTTTTCAAATAATATTTTAGCAAATAAGATTTGCAAAATATATTGCAGAAATGGGTTTCATAAAAGTATAAAATAATACGGTAATAAAATAAATTTCAACCTTACAATTCATGTTTAATTTTTATAAGACTATTTTATATTTATTTGACAAAAGTGATTTAAATATATTTATGTAATCCAGTATCAAGCGTTTGGGATAACCTCAGATGACATATTAAATAAAATATAATAAAATAAATAAATTAATTACATCTATTGATGAATCTTCTGAATGTGATTGCGGGCGTGGAACCATCTAAATATAAAATGATAATCAATAAATATTGAATAGTAAATTAGAGAATATAAAAAAAGTTGGACACACTAAGCCTTTAATTGATTGGCTGTTTGGCTAGGCACGCAGGGATGAACAAATCAGCATGGCCATAGAATTTGGCCACGGTCTCAGCTGGGAGGGTATGGATCCCAGCCTGCAACAAATAAAACAGGTCCTTGGTCCCTGTTGGGGTTCCTTGATTGACGACTTGCTTGAGCCACCCAAAGACTTCCTCAATGGGATTTAGGAAGGGAAAATAGGCAGGGAGGAAGTGAAGGCACAAATTTGCTATGGCCAATTGTTGGGGGCCCACTGCAATGCTTGTGTCAATCATTGGGAATTCCTCAAGAATGTCAGCCACCTTGTGGAGACCAACATTGTCTAATACAATTACGTTGGTATACCCGGGCTTGTGCGCCTCAGGTGCTCCTGGACCAATCAGAGAAATGATAAGAAGGTCTGGCTATTGTGGGAGCCTAGTATTATTTGGTACAGCTCAACCCCCTTTGGACCAAGGAGAGCCACCATTGAGTATGCTGTGGTGCGGATGCAGCACACCAAGCTATCCCGTCATTGGAGCCTTTGGGGACATACCCATACTCATTGTGCATCAACAAGGCAAATGATGATTCATCAATATAATAGAATTTCACTGTTCCCTTGGCTTTGAGGGCAGTGTACGCCTCAGCGTAATTTTTCTGGGTCTCAATATTGGCTGGGCTGTTCCAATTGTAGGGGGATACCCCGAGCTTTTTCCAGGAAAAGCGCATTCCCTTGACCAAATGATAATAGAAGGAAATTGAGGCCTCAATCCCAAAAGCAGACTTGACCATGGCCTGCATATTTGCCAGTTCAAGATAGCAATCTTGGGTTATCCACTGGCGGATTGCCCATTTGTGCTCCTTGGTGAGCATGGTTGAAACACGCAAGGATTTCTCTGCGGCAAGGACTCGGCCAGTATCAATGAACTTGTTGAAGGTCTTTGAGGCGTACTTGGGATCCACCCCAACAAGAGCTGCAGCTGCCTTGTAATCACCAGATTCCCGCATGAGCTGGAGAAGGATGGTGCGCTTGATGTCGGGGATGCGCTTCTGGGCGGGCTTTTTAGCTGTGGGGATTGGCTCATTGGCGTTGGGCACAACACAGGGCATGGGCACCTTGGTGTAAAACGCAGCAGCTTTATTTAACACCAGCTGTCCCTCATTGGTTTGGTAGAACTGGGGCTCCTTGTCATACTCCTGATTGCCATCACTGATGTAGGGCCTGTAGCTAGTATCAAGTACAGTCTTCACCTTCTCCAGCATGGCTGACGGGACTGACTTTTGCCGGTACACAATGTCAAACACATACAAAGTAAGTTCTACCTCCTTGTTTCTAACTTTTTTGATAGTGGTAACCTTGGTGGGCTCCCAGGTCAGCTTGGGGACCCAAGGGTTTATGCTCTGCACTCTAGCAGCTTGTGCTCCTTGAACCAGCTGTGTCAGTGCAGCGTCACTATGGAACTCTCCTCTCCCGCCTCCCTTCTGAGTGGGCACTTGTGTTGTACTAAGTCTATTCTTTGACCCGTGGGGCAACCGCGACCGCGGTGCACAACAGGTGCAATGGTAGTCTGTTGCTGTGTTCCTTCCATTTTGAGAATTTAATAAAATATTAAATAAAACTTGATTAAGTTACTCCCTATTTTTAATTTTTGCTTTTATCTGTTTATGGATATTCAATTAATATTTTTCCCTTCCAATATCCCACTTATAGATTTTTTATTTCTTAGTTAGTTGTTTTTGGTTTTACCAAACCCATTTTAGAATACCCAAAAAAATTCCACCCATTTTCCCAGATTTCACGCCAAATTAAGCACCCAACACAATATTTTTAAAAAAATTGTTTCAGATCTTGTGTCTTATTTTAGATACCTTGGTATCATTCTTGATTACAACCCATTGTATAAACTGATTGAGTGATTTTGTTTACATTGTGAGTTGCTATTGTGTTTTGTTTTTGGATTGAGTTTTGACACAACACGCTTGGATGTATTTTGTCACCAATTCACATAGTAAACATATGTACACCAAAAGTCAACTCACACCATTTTGTTTGTGAATCAATGTATTTTGGATTGTATTTTGAATGATTTTGCTTTGAGCGTGAGCCCTTTGTTGCTGTGTTGACTCATTTTGCCCATTAACGCCAATAAACCCTGTTAACAGAGTGTATATTTTAACCTGAGAGTTGGATTTTGTTTAAATCTGAAATCATTTTGTTTAAATCTGAAGTATTTTTGCTTGTCGCCATAGCTTTTAAAACTACTGTATTTTTCTTCTAAGAACACATCCTGAAGGTTCTTGTAGCGTGTCATGTCAAACTGACAGCTAATGTGTATGATGTTGTAACTATGCTGTTTTAGCAGAGTTACAAGGGGGAAAATATTTAGAAACTAGATAATAATCTTTATTGAGAGATAGTGATTATATAGTCATTGTGAATCAAGAATAACAGGAACATGATTGTGTTGATCACACAGTTGGATGGTGAAGGGGGTGGCTTGATCCTGGTAATGAGTCAAGCACCAAAACAAGGTATCCACCATAAGGGATCATCATTTGCTCATGTTGTTGGATTTGGAAATTTGGGTTGACTTCCTAGTCTGGCTTTGAGTGACTGGATAATTGGATTGCGGGTCACAAACCTGCTTGGGTGGAACCTTGCTGGCGGGTTGATCCTGCTGTTTTGACACCCCCAACTGAAGGTTGGCCTCCTCTGGGGGTATATTGTCAGGGAGTTTTTCAGGAGCCTGGGCGCCATACTGGACTAGCCGTTGTTCTGTGGTGGGCAGGGAAGTTTCACGTTGCTTTTCTCTTGCTTTGCAGGGTCTCAGGCAATTGTGGTACAGGGTTTTGTCTTGTTTACGCTTCCCAAGTCCTTGCACAAGGTAAGTGTTATTTTTGTTTACCTTTAGAATGATTGCTGGGCCTACTTTATTGGGTTGTAGTTTTCTTTTATCAATGTTCATGACCCCAACTTTGTCCCCAACTTTGTCCCCAACTTCATGTCTATCTTGGATGGGGACAAAGGTTTTTTTCAGATGTTTGTTTCCCTTTTCTGTTTGCTTACTGTTAGCCTCTATAACTTGAGGGTCTGAATAAGGGGGGAATTTACTTGGAATTTCCAGTTTGGGTCCTGTCAATGCTTGAATGATATTTTTGCTGTGTGTTGTATACCAACTCATAAGGGCTTTTTCTGGTGGATCTGTTCACTTGAGTTTGGCACACAAGTAGTGCAGCCAATAGCTGCTTATAACAGTCTTCAGGTCTCCTGGCAGTGAGTTTGGCCAAGGCTTGCACAAGGCTTGCACAAGGCTGCCATTAAGCCGCTCTACACGTCCATTAGCCTGTGGATGATATGGTGTTGTTACAGTGTGTTTGATCCCATTTTTTGCAAGGTATATATTGGTGGTTTCAGAGGTCAATTCTTTCCCTCCATTGGTTATCAGGAACTCTGGCTTTCCAAACTTGCTGATTATCTCCTTGCCAATAATTTTTGTACGTCATTGCCAGTGTGTGCCTTTACTGCTTGGGCTACTGGCCATTGTGTAGTAAAGTCTATGGCAGTGATGATGTATTTCATCTCATTATGTTTTCTTGGCATGGGGCCAACAACGTTGAGGGCCCACACCTTGAAGGGTAGTTGTGTGCAAATGGGTAGTACTGGTTTTGGAGGGGCTTTTCTTTTAGCAAATTTCTTGCATACTTCACATTAGTCTAGAGCTTCCTGAATGTCACAATACAGGGTTGGCCACCAGGCCTTGTGTTTAAAGAATTTTTATAGATTGCAGCTCTTGGTGTGTCTTAGGTCTCTGTGATATCGTAGGATGGTGTCCACTTGCTGGTGTGTGGGGATGTAAGGGATGGTAGTCCCATCAGACATTTTTCTGTGCAAGTTCCTGTGAACATCAGCAAATAGGTGTTTGTTTTTGATGACTGTTCCCTTTATTATGTTGGTTGTACCAGGAGGGAAACCCTTGTCTTTTGTTTGTAGTACCTAGAGCGGCCAGTCTGGATTGAGCCCATTTTCCCCTCTAGTGGCACAGATATACAGGCGCAAGAGGGCATCCACCATGGCAAGTTCTGGACCAGGTTTGTACTGTATGAGCATATTGAATCTCTCCAAGAGCTTCATCCAGCGGGCTTGGCGGCAATATAGATTTGCTTGGGTTTTGAAGTACATGAGTGACTTATGATTGGTCAATGCTGTGAATTCTTCTTGCCGTTCTAGATAGCAACGCCATTTGACTAGGCAGTGTACAATGACCAGCAGTTCCTTGTTGGGGATAGGGTATCAACACTCACCATCTGTCAACTTTTGGGATTCATAAGCAACAGGCAGGAAATCACCATCATTGTTTTTGATTTGTAGTACTCCCCCAATGGATGCATCTGGGGCGTTAGTTTCCATCTGGTATTCCCTGTCATGTTTGGGGTATTGCAGAATAGGGGCCATTGTGAGCTTCACCTTGAGGTGTCTAAAACAGAGGTCATGTTGGGGGGTCCACACAAACTTGGATTTAGCGCCTGTTATGGTAGATAAGGGGGCAGTCAAAACGCCACAGTTGGTTATGAAGCGGCGTACATAGGCCACCATCCCCAAGAAAGTGCGGAGTTCCAACTTATCCTTGGGTGGTGGCATCTTGCATATGGCCTGTATCTTTTGACTGTTGGGTTTGATGCAGTTCTTCAAGACTAGGTGTCTAAGGAAAGTTAATTGCTTGCGGAAGAACTGGCACTTGGAGGGCTTGGCCAACAGTTTTTGTTGTGCCAAGGTAGCAAAGACTGCCTCAAGGTCTTTGTGGTGTTGTTCCACTGTGGGGCTGTAGACAATAATGTTGTCTAGGTACACTAGGGCGTGCTTGTCTATGTGGGGCGCAAATACTTTGTTCATGAAGGTCACAAAGGTGGACGGGGCATTGATCATGCCAAAGTTGAGCACCACACATTTGTAGGAGCTATATTTGGTGCAGAATGCTGTTTTGGGGATGTCTTCCTCCTTAATGCAAATCTGGTTGTAGCCTGCCATCAGATCAATCTTGGAGAAGACTGTGGCTCCTCCCAAGGCGCCAAAGAGGTCGTCAATCAGTGGTAGTGGATACCAATTCTTGACGGTAACTTTGTTTAGGGCTTGGTAGTCTGTGAACAGACGTAAGGTAATGTCCTTCTTGGCCACAAAGAATACAGTGGCCCCAAAGGGAGACTGTGAGAGGCGGATAAGTCCTTTCTCCAACGCTTCCTTGAGGTAGGCGCGTAGGGCGTCATCTTTGTTTGGGGTCAGCCTATAGATAGGACATGCTTTGGGCACAGCTCCTTTGATATGGATGGAGTGTTGAATGCTCTTTTCTGGGGGCAACCCAGGTAGAGCTTCCTTGAAGATTTCTGGATGGTGGGCCACAATTTTGCAATCCTGAGGTGTGGAGGTATCCTGGTGATCTTTGAAGTGTATGATCTTGTACTGGCAGGAGTCCCAGTCAATTTCTTTCAGGTTTTTTTTGTCCAGGGTCTCTATGATGCGCAAAAAGACGTGGTCACGTAGGAGTTGGTCCACTGGGTTAGAGTAGATCTGGTGGTTGACGCCTTCACGCTTGATGGTCAACACTGAGGTTGCCCAGCCTACGTGAGGATTGTTTTTTGTAACCAATCCAATCCCAGTACAATGTCAAACTTTGGAAAATCAATGACGGGGCCTTGGATGGTGGAGTGTAGATTCTTGAGCATGACAGAGAAGGGGGTGGTTTCCCTTGTCACGGCAATGTGATGTTCATCAGCTAAAATCACGTTTTTAATCTGCAAAGGATTAGTGGCTAGCTTTAACTTGTTCACAAAGCTGCTGTTGACTAGGGTTTGATCCGCACCCAAGTCCACAAGTGCCAAGCCTGTGTAACTGCAAAAACGGAAAGGATAGGACATCAGTTTATTGGGATGCCTGTTAATGGTGTACAGTACTGGTTCCTCTGAGGGTACTTGGATCATTGGACATTGGTCCACATCCTCAGGTTGGTACTCATCATTGGGAAAGTCAGGAGTTGTGTGGGAAGAGCTTGGCTTGCTTAATGCTCTCCCTGGGCTTTTCCCTCATCTTGATTGCAATGCGTGATAGTGATACGGAAATGAGTACAATTTGACTGGCCATTGTTTCCATTCCCATGTCCATTTGAGCTTGTAGGTTTATGATTGGTGTTATTCCTGTTGCTTCCAGGGGGTGGTCAAGTGGAGTGCCCGCCTATGTGAGAATCCTTGGGTCTCTCTTGTTTTCCAGTTTGTGCCTTATGGAGGGTGTTGGATGTTTGTTCCACTTTCTCTGCCTTGCAGTATAGGCTTTGCAGGTGGGTCACCTGGTCCAGGTTCACGTGTCTCATTACATGCGGCTTAAGGGCATCATAGTACATGAGGTGTGTGGCTGGGGTGTCAAAGGCCATGTCAAAGAGTGTGCAAAGTTGGAGCTCCTCATAGGCGCAGATAAGTTCCTTCACAGTTCCTGTCTGGGTTAAGTTCTTTACTTGGTGTATGATCATGAGCATTGTGTCCTTGAGCACAAACCTTGCCAAGAAGTCTTGTTTGAAAGTATCCCAGTTCTTCTTGGTGTGTTCTTTGTGCCACTTGTTGCACCAGGTGCCAGTGTTGTGGGTCAGTCAGATAGAGATTTCTGCAATCCAAAATTGTTCCAGGCATTCCATCTGGGCCAGCTTGCTCTGGGCAGACTGGATCCATGCGGCAGCATTGTTGTTGTTGGCCCCAGCAAAAGGTTCCAAGGTAGCACTATGGAGTCTTTGGGCTACGTAGGCAGGCATGGTATTTTTGTCAGTTGGTCGCAGAATAGAGGAGGGAGTCTGAAAGAACCCTTGTGCTGACATGGTGTTGAAGGCGGGTAGTAGAATCACCGTGTTCTGGTATAGGACAAAGTCATCAGGTATCTCAGTACCAGGGGTGTACGGGGTCCAGTTCAGCGGAAGGCTAGACATGATTCTGTCAAGGATTTGTTAGCCGCGGTGAGTATGGGCAACAGGCGGAATTTTACAAGATGAGATAGGATGGAGAACCTACCTGTGCTACCAATGTTGTAACTGTGCTGTTTTAGCAGAGTTACAAGGGGAAAAATATTTAGAAACTAGATAATAATATTTATTGATAGATAGTGATTATATAGTTATTGTGAATCAAGGATAATAGGAACATGATTGTGTTGATCACACGGTTGGATGGTGAAGGAAGTGGCTTGATCCTGGTAATGAGTCAAGTGCCAAAACAAGGTATCCATCATAAGAGATCATCATTTGCTCATGTTGTTGGATTTGGCAATTTGAGTTGACTTCCTAGTATGGCTTCAAGTGGCCGGGTAATTGGATTGCAGGTCATGAACCTTTTTGCTCAGAACCTTGCTGGCGGGTTGAGCCTGCTGTTTCAACAATGAGGAAATTGTAGAAGTCCAATTGTGGTCTGGCTTTGTCAAAATTTATGGTGTTGGGGCTCAGTCATGTTGATCTTCATAGGCTGCAATGTACTCCTCAATTGTTCCTGTTAATTTGAAATTTGTGAGTTCTGTCATGATCATCACATTGGAGTCTTTTATGGCAAACATTTTGAGTAAGGCAGATTTGAACATATCCCAGTCTTTACAGTGATCAGGGTGTTGGTCAAATCATTTGCTTACAAAGTGTGAGGCAGTCCCTGTGACGCGGAGGGTAATCTCATTGGCCCAGAGTCTGCAGGGTAGCTTACTTGTGTAAACTTGTTTTGTATGCTTTGGATCCAGAGGTTGGTGTTCTCTCAGCGTAGTTCTGCAAACATTCCAATCTCTGCTGAGCGTAGACGCTGGAATACAATGTTGGGTATTCTAGTTGCTTCATGAACTGGAGGCGGATTCAGAACTCCTTGGGTACTGAGGAAGTTGTACTGTTTGGTTAGTTCAAGAATGTTGTTTGTTGTGAATGCCGCCATTCACCATGTTTCAATTTTGCCTTTGTTGGGTTATTTTGAGGACAAATCCCTCTCTTTTGCTTTCGCCCTTTGAAATGATGCTGGCTCCAAATTGGGAAATACAATTGTTTGGTTTCCTGATTCTGCGCAACTCACTCACCCCACTCATGCTTGTGGTGAGTGATCCTACTGTACATGTACTGTTTTGTGGTAAAGCTACACAGTATATAATCCCAATTTCTATACCCAATAAAATTTAAGTTCTATTCACATTTTTGTCTTTGTGTCTCCATGTACTTTGGTGCCTCTCTAGCCACGTCTAGCAGATATTATTCATTCAGGGCCATAAGGTAATCACATAGCCTTCCCTGCCATTCTAACCGAGACTTAGTACAAATCCAATCCTAAGGTTGGGATTTCCCGTTGTGACTCTGTGCCGCGCCTCAGATCACAACATTGTTGAAGACAGTGAATCCTGTAGGGACATCCTGACCTTCTTCATAGTATCTCCAGCTGGTTAGAAGTGCCATCTGCTGGATTCTTTTCTTGGCAGGAATTTTTCCTTTAAGTTGCATAGGTGTGGATACTCTATCTGTGTTACCACTGTCAGGTATATACTTCCGAGAAGTATAATAAACGAGATAAAGGGAAAAATTAAGAAGATACTGATACTTTATTGGATATAAGTTTAGGGTAATATATAGTATCATGAGAAGCCACATGATGTCCATGTATGTCATGGTAGCCATGAGGCTTGTCCAAGTAGTGTTCCACTTAGGGCTTAAAATATTTGATCCCCATAATAGATGGGTGAATGATAAGAGTGCCACTGACTTAATGATTAGTCAGGGAATAATTTGGGGAGGTACTCAGGGAATTACTTTCTTGAGAGGGAGTAATCAAAGATGTTGCGACAATATAAATTTTTGAGTACTGCTTTTGTTTAATGCAAAATTTCAGTGTATTCTGATCTTGGTTTGGTTTCTCTATCTCAGCAGCTTTGAAAACTACTGTACAATGGATTGATAAAGTTCCAAGATTAAATTAGAATATATATATGATGAATCCTCTAAGTAAATCATTTTCCTGGGAATTTTTTCAGAAGCCATTAAGAGTAAGGCTTCAAAATCTTGATATGATGTTATTACATTGCTAGAACCAAAGCTCAGCTTCCAGAGGAAGTTTCTTAAGCACCACGGTTGCTATATAGATACTTTATGGTATAGTAATCAGCTATAGAGTGCTCATTTCAAAGAATTATATTTTTTAATCCCCCTAATTTTCTTGTATAATGTGCCTTTTAAAGTATGTTGTTGACACTAGTTAGCTTCATACCTTTTGATTTTGCAGATGTAGCTATCTTTTTGCAAATTATGTTTGGCATGATACAATTACATTATAGCCTGAATAAAATAAATTTGATGAATAAGTTTCAAAATTTACCATTTCTATCTACAGATTGATTTTGAATTTATCTCATTAAGAATCTACTTTCCCACTTTGAACCTGCCATATCAAGTTTGTCACTTCAAGCTTAATACTTTCGTACGAGTTGAGCTCGGTGAAAACTCGGGGTCCACTCTCGAATTGGCCAATTTCGAGCTTGGAAAGTGTACCAAAATACTATTGACGCTTGGAACGCAAAGTTATTTATTTTGAAATCAATGCCAGACCGCAGAAAATATTCGCTCAACCATCAAATCCTAAAATCTCTAGGCGGGTTAAGGGCTATAAAACATCTTGCAACTTCAAGCAGACCTGATGAGCTACAAAGTTCCTACGATATTACTCGAGGTAAGCGACCTATTCATTAGTCTAGGTTGCGTTATTTTATTGCGCTGAATTTCAGTAAAAGCAAGGGTCAAATCGTGCTCAGGTTTGTTTTTCTGGTTGCAAATAAAACCAAAGATTTTCTGGTTTGAATTTATGAGGTTTATCAAGCTCTAGAATGTGGACCTGGTCAACATTTTTTACCTTCCAGTCCGGACATTTAGAAGAATTTTTTCATTACTCTAAAGGACATCTTGCCAATTTTTAAAAGAGAGGACAAAAGGAAATGCCTACAAAGTTTAATCGCAGCAGTTTTTAATTCTAAACATCCCTCGAACTTGAAAGAGATCCACCAGAAATCTAATTGCATTCTTATTTTAGAGCTATTTGGTTCAGACTTGGCTAGACTTCAGAAAAGGAGAATCCTCTCATCCAGAGGGGTCAACTGTAGAATATTCCAGCAAGTAAGTTGATTATGATTCCCACGCTTTCATCTATGACGAACTGCTTTAAAATAGGCTTTTGATTTTTTCCTGTCCCTCTTAGAAGCTAGAAAATTCGAATTAGAACTACCGTAGAATCATTTTTTGGGATCTGTTACTATTTTCCGGCTAAAATCAAAGGAAATTTAAAATAATTTGGCTTTGAGTAAGGCTCATTTTTAATATCTGTGTTAGATGGCTCAAAGAGCTTGGGAAAAGCATGATACTTGGTCGACAATTCTTTGAAAAAGATCACATGTCGGGAAATGAACTTGCACTCAAAATGGCTAGAGTTTTCGCTGATGAAAAGCTGGTCAAGTTTTTACTCACTCGTTGGCCCAATTTGTGTATTGACTAAACTAATTCTAAGCTAATTAGTCTATTAGCACCAAGACAGATTTGGCGTGTAATCGACGAAAATGATATGTTTTGTGGTCTAGAATCGTTGCTTAGAGGGTTTGAGTTAACGGTAATCTATTGACGGCAATTCCTTGAACGATGCTGAATTCGCTTTCAGGAATTTATTATTTGGACTACGCGGCTATATGAGTACCCTGTTCAACGGGTTGCTATCAAATGTCTTCCTGCATTATGCTTAACACTGTTGAGCTCCTATTTAACTCAGATAGAAACTATTGGATCTATTAATGTGACTTTCGAATTGCTTGGACGTCTTTTGAAGTATCATTTGCATGTGATTCAGCAGCAAGATGAGCCTTGTTTTATTTCCAAGAGAGATTTAAACGCCAACTTCTTCCCTGTATTGAAGATTATAGAAGACAGGGTCTTTCCTGCATGGCGAAAAAAGCTTTTCGAAGACAAAACAGGCGTCAAGCGGGATTCTGAAGGGTAGTTTTTTAGTAGTTAGTTCTGATAGTTTAGCGTTGAGACCGAAAAACAGAAACTCAGACGAGAGATTAGTTCTAGCTTTGAAACCCTATCGCATAGTCTTGGGCTTGTATCTGAACTCGCCTTTAGCTATACCGAAAGCGTATCAAGGCTCCAGAACATCCTTGCTCAATGGATGGTAAATCAACCCTTCTTTAACTCAAACAGTCATTTCGCTAGGACCAGACTATAGACAACCAGATTCCTAAAGAAGAGTCTATACTGACCTCAGATCAAATAAGAAGTCTAAGCCTAGGATCTAAATGGCGTAATCTTTCGTCTAGTGTGGCAGAACCTCCGTCTATTGAGGTATTCACTGGGCCAGCATTAACTTATAATTAGACCTTAGAGGGGCTGTTTTCAACCAAAAAAGAAATGATTTATAAGAACAATAAGATTGACAAAGCAATGCTACACTATTGCCTCAAACTCCGGGATCGTATTTCTGCGATAAGGTATCAATAGTATTCTCCAGATGTCTTATTTAATAGTGATGTTCCTGCCCAAGCAAGCCTAGAAGCTCAGCTGACATCAATTACCAATCAAATCTCTTACCCATTGCATTGCCACTCTAACCATCGCCACTTGGTTGCTTTGTTGGAATTAAGTGCATACCATCCTTGGCTTGTGACACACCATCTTTTGGTTTCTGCATCGCAACAGCCAAATCTAGCTGAGGCCTATATCAAGTTTCTAGCCTTACTAGATATTAGTCGGTGCAAGCGATATCGAAGAGCAGTTGAAGTTGATTTGGAATTTCAGCCTACGCGTCCTATTATTTTGGATGCAATTGCCTGCGCCTTGGTAAGAACCCCCTCATCAAGTGCGTACGTCAATATGGGACATATGTGGTGTGACGTCATTTCGCGTTTGATGGCATCAGATAAGCCTTTATGCTATCCCGAGCTGCTTCCTGAAGTTTTCTTCCCTATCCTGCGTAGTCTTACTATTGCAAGCCAACCGCTGGCGCATATGATTTATTCAATCATCGCTAAACTTAAAACACCCCAAGTTCGAATCCCGATTGTATCTCTAGTAACATGCCGATTCTTTTCTACCATTTGCCTAATTGCCCAACACATCTGTCCATTTGGCGAAGAGTTGACATCAAATGCTATTGCAGCAATCATGCCGCTAGGTTATACAGTACTGAAGGATGCGACTGACAATGAGTTGAGCCTAGGTAATCCACTTCAGTAACCTTAATCCTTACCGTTTAATAGTCAAGAGTCAGTATTTTATGGACTTAGTGAACACCCTCAAAGCCACGTTGGAGCCTCACGCTATGGCTTATGAGGTTATTGCTCCCTTTGTTCAACTCTATGAGTCTATAATTTAGCTCTACCGAACCAAGTTTGACTTGCTCGTTTGCTGATACTTCATGGATTTCAAGCAGAAATAAATCATGGTTCAGTATAAAAGGCTCGTTATGAACCTGTACATACTTTGCTTCCAACCCATATTCCTTTCCATGTGACATATTTATGGGCAACATCTTCGATTACTCCCTCCCCGGAAATCATTTTTCCATAAAATGACCTGATCACTGAGCGAAAGATGACATCAATACTAGGGTCATACATAGTCTGGAACAATTGTCCAGATACTAAGGGGAACATAATTGAATCAAGCCCCATAACTGCCAATATCTATAAGGACAGCATGTGGCTCACCAAAACATTATCACTCTTCTCTTATCAATAAAACCATCATTCTTTTTTTCAAATCTTCCCCTTTATCTTAGTTCATATACTTTCAAGATGTATATACTTGATAGCAGTAGCATAGGTAGGTCATCCAAACCTAGTTATCATAAGGAAACTTCCTCCAAAAGGAAGAACCAAGAGATAGTACTCCCTACCGGCTGGAGAGCCTATAAATAAGGACAATACATCCCACTGGTTATGCCAACTTTAACACTGTACTTATACTGATTGAGAAGTTCAACCTCCTCAGTGCTTGAGGAATCTCAACCCAGTCTGCAGCAGCAGTACCAGCACCCAAAGTATCACCACAGTACTCTAGCATCTCTGCTCCAAAGAAATCAGGTCCCTTGCCAGACTTTGCCCAGAGAACATCACCCTCCAAATAAAAAAACACCGACCAAGTTTACACAGGCCGGCTATCCACAAAAAGCTCTGGGCAAGTGAGATCTCACTCAGAGTCACTAGAAGAGGTGTCAACTTCATTGGTGAACGGTTCACAGCTACCCCCACATGTAGCAAAACCAGACCTATTCAAAAAGGTCTTCTCTGACCAGTTTCCACTCAGGCACACTGACATCATGCCTGCCCAAGTGCTCAGGAAGCTCATGATGACAGGGAAGACTGATGAGTGCATTATCACTCATGAGGACAGTGGGGCAGAATATGGCATAATTAATTGCACTGACCTTCAAAAAACCTTCCTGGAGGAAGAATACACTACAATCAGCACATCCAGAGCTGCTCTGCAGGTGTGAGGAATGCTGGCTGGATAGGTGTTGGTTGCCTAGCCAACATATATCAGTATGGTTTTCTTGATTACCCAACCATGCTGGCTGGTGTTGCCCCCAGCTGCAACAGTCAGTGTTTTCCTTTACGCCTTTTGAGTGCCGGTAGAAGAGAACCCTACAAGTACCATTCAAGAGTAAAGCAGTGCCCTGGCATGGATATGCCAAATGGTATCAAAATCCCCAGACCATATAGGGTTAGAGTGCAGCTGGATCAATAACCACCCCAGTTGGAGTTTCTCTTTCATGCTATATGGGTAGCTTTAAGGAGGAAACTTGCTGTCACTATTCAAGCAGACAGGGCCTAGAGCCATCATCCAGGTGGCTATTTAGAGAAGCATCTGCTGAACCTGATTGTTTGCCAATACCTAGAAAGTGAGAAGGGCTGTTTTGCAACCAAAAGACAAAACTAACCACTCAAGTGAGTAAAGGCATAAGGTTGGGGGCAAGAAACAATTTCTGCTGCATGACCTAGGTGGCAGACACTTATGGGGCCCAGGAATACACTTGATAGATCTTCTTGGTGCTAGGCAATCAGTACATCTCTAAAACAGGTTGGGGAATGCTGAGAAAGGTTCTCCAATCTTTCTTGGAAGCCATTTTATGAGGAAGATAAAGGTGAGCTGTCTTGCCTTGATATTGCAGTGGTGGAAAAGTTAAAGATACATGGGGAAGGAATTGCCAAGAAAAGGGCCCATTGACAATTTGCTATGGCAGATGAAAGGATTTTGCCTTGAGAGCAGGGTACTACCCCATTCTGGTGAGATGTTCTTCCTTGACTTTACTATGAGAGTAAAGATCTGGGTAAAGTGTTGAACAACCCACATGAACAAAAATTTACATAGTAATTTACAATGTGTATTTATCAAGCTTTAACACAGATGAGATATGTGCTAGAGCAGGGAAAAAGTTACCTCTTTGGTGTACAAAGTGTTAGCAACTCAATTGGTTTGAGCAGTGAAAATAAGGTTACTATTTAGATTGCAGTGAAGCTGTAGAAATGATAAAGTTGGATGAATGTTGAAGTGGTTGTATAAGTTTGAGGCTTGTTTAATGATGAATATGGCTGATTAACCCCTAAAAGCTTAAATTAGGGTCAAGAGAACATCAAGGCAACATTTTTGCTTCTGAGAAGGTAATTTTGAAAGCTTTTTATATTATAGGAGAAATTGAGCACCAATAGTTTAAGCTTCTGAAGTAAGGCATCTGAGGGGGAAAATTTCAAATAAGGCACTATAAATAAGTGATTGGCTGGAAAGTTGAGGAATATTTTGAGTGCATTCTGGATTCTTATTGGGTGCTCAATATTTATCTTGATGGTTAAATATATGGTTAATTTGGAATAACCATATGTTTTCTGATGTGCCCAGAAGTCATAATTCAAGGGGTAGATAGTAAAAAGAACTTATAGCAGTATCAAATCAGAAGATTTCTAGAGGATCTTCCTTATGTTTAAGAAAAACTATCTAAAATCATACTCTCTTTTTTTTGTTAAAGGGAACTCCCTTAGTGACTTTGATCTTGGAGCTAGTCAAGAGAATCAGACGAGTCTAAATTCTAGTCTGCTTAACCAGAAATAAAGCCTTGTTGAGGAAAAAGTAAAGTGGTAAAACTAATCTTGAGATTAGGGAAATTGTTGCAATTGAGTTTATCAAGCAAACATCCCTCTAGATGGTGAAACTACTTTGGTAAATCATGCATTGCTGTAAATACATCTTTTCCTAGTATCAATTACCAATAGTGATTGGGGGCATAGTGATATCCTTTTAGAGCTATCAGATCATTCACTTTTTCCCCTTTTAATAGAACTAGTATACCTGCAGGACACACTACAACCCAGTTGGTCCCTGGATTTGACCCAGGGCACACCTTGGTGTCCTCTCAGAAGCAGGAGCACCACATATAGCTTGATTGCCATATAAGTCACTCTCTTGTCTGTAGCATAAAAGAGTTGGTGATTGGCAGCCCTTTATTGATGAAGAATGTGATTGAGCTGATCCTCTAAATTGATAAAGTTATTGATAGTGTCTTTAAAGCCAGATCTGATATGCTAAAAAGATTAATTGCTTCATTGGAAGTAGAATTAAAATAAGTGGCATGCTGTCACAGGGGTTTTTCACAGCCTCTTGTTACTTTATAGCTTGATCATTGTAAACAGCAACATCTGGATGTAGATAGGAATAAAGCTCTTCACAGATGATATTAACAGAACAAGACATACTTTTGTGGGAGCAGAGATAGTCATGCTGGCTATATGGGATGTGTTCAAGCATACCCTGTGCCCAGTATTAGGCTTAATGAGATTAACCCAATTGATTTTTTATACCTTGGCATAACCTTTTAACATCACATGACTGTTAAGAAAGATGTTAGTGGTAGTTAATCAAAGGAGGATGTATCAGCTTTAGCATTTAGTCTGTCACCTGCAAGAAGACTGTAAGTGGCTTATGGGTAAGTGTGGTACAAAAAAGAGCAGCACCTGTCATGAGAGAAGATGGATTGACAATGGGTCTATTAAGAGAGAGAGGAACAGCACTGCTCTAAGAAAGATTTTGATAAGTATCAGTAAACTCATTATAAGTTATCTGGTAGGTGACACTTTTTATGCTTATGATGATGGGAGAGGGCTTAATGATGATAAAAATATAAGAGGTGTCTTTAGTTGAGACAATGTATCAAGGCTGCTCACTAGGAGACAGAGTAAGCAGCAAAGAGGCATGAAGAAGAGTCATTTGTTGAATGATGAGCATATATATTAAAGCCATATAGCTGATATCTATGAATTGTACACCAGTATTTATGTTAGCTTTGCTGTCAGAAGAGGAGAGGGGTAATACTAAACATGTCAAGTATTTTGTAGCCGGAAAAGAGATATGGTTGTTAGAAAAAACAGACAAGGGGAAAGTATCTAAAGCTTTTTCAAGAGCACTTAAGAAAATAGGGAGTGATATTTAGCTTTTAAAAATAGGAATTATAAAAAAATTTAAAGGGGTTTGCACTTTATTTGGAATTATCATCATGTTATATAGCACTAAATGTGGCAAATAAACCCATCAAAACCTAAGAGATCCATCAATAAAAATATTCATAGGGAGGGAAACAGCAGGAGTAGTAATTTGAAAGCAATGATATAAAAGTATGAATCATGATCAATTTGGATTTATTGCATCAGCCACAAAGCTTGGCAAATAAAATGAAAATTCTAAAATGTTAAAGTCAAGAAAATTGAAAACATCCTTGATTCATGATAATAGTACCTTGAGAAGTGCTGCAGCTGATATCAACATCATGTCTACCAAATTATCTCATAACATGTAGGGGCGCTCATAAAGTATCCCTGTGATGCATCTAACGGCATACCCCCTCCTCCTTAATATTTCAAAATATGGGCAATATCTCCAAACAAGGAGCAAAGCTGATTCCAGACGGCAATATTTCAATAAGTTGTCCAAATAATAAATCACAAACCATACTTGGATCATGCTTTAATACCACTCCTTTTGAATCAGTGACCGCTGTTTATAGTATAGTAGTGTTAAGTTCTAAGTAAAGCACAGTCTTATTCTTAATCCATGTCTTTTACTTCTGGACTGTTGTCTTTCCCAATTCCAAATAACCAAACTATAGTGAGTTTAGTTACAGCAGCAGTAAAATTTTTGACAGTTGTTAACAATAACCCATTTATAGGGCTAGGAGGGGTAACCCTCAGAATTCAAACTGTTGGAATGTAACCTCTGTCATATAAATATCTCCAAAAGTTATCTTCACATGTTTGATTATGTGAGGTATTTTTTAGCTTTAATCATTATTCTTGATGTCAAAGATGGATTTAATTTTAATTATAGAGCTTTGAGTGAAGATTTAAAGGATAGTATCATAATAATTTTTAGGACTTTCAACACAGAGAGTGTTGCATCCTGAAAAGTTTAATCCTGAAGGGTGCTGCAAGGGAGGAGAGCATTCCAGTTGGAAAACTTCTTTGATTGCCCATCTCCAAAGGCTAATAAATCAGTTTTCTGAGTCTTTAGAGTAAAGATCAGGCCAGGCTGAAATACTTGCCCAGCTTAGACCAACCTCAGAAGAGCTCAAAATAAGATGAAGAGGCTTAAATCTATTGTTGATTAATACATACTCATCCATTTTTCATCTCAATTTGAGCTCAGCTAATCTTTTGAGCTGAACAGTATTTTTTTGGCTAGCCTGGATCTGTTTAACTCCTAGCTGTGAGGATTATTATACCTCCCTTTGTACCGGTAAGGGAGCCAAATTTTGATGTAATCTCTGACTCTTTGGTGCAGCGCCTAAATGGGGCACCATATATCCAATCATGCAATTGAGAGAGGTCTGCAGCTCATAAACCTATCAACCCAGCACTTTAAAAGGTCAGTGAATGGTCCATATAGTATGAATGTGTGGCTGAAAGAGGATGGGATAGCCAGAGTGGGTAGCTCAACCCAAAAGCCCTAATTTTTCTTGAGAGAATATGATAGGTATAAGTTAAAGGGCAACCTTGCTTTATCACTGCTAGGGTGGTTTATGATAGTTCTGACCATCAAGCCATCTTATTTAGCAGGTCAATGAGATATTTATAAGCTTAGCAGACAGTTATAGTTTATGATTGAGTTTTGAAGTAAAGGGATCAAGATACTCAACAAAGGGTGTAACTTGAAAAGAAGTCTCCATGCCAAAGTTATATCAAGGGCATGAGGGGTTAGATCTTGGTGCTGGCCTCTGAACCGTATTAGATCTGGAGAAATATTGCATAATAGAGCTTGGGAATGACCCTTGGCTCACTTTGCCAGATATGTGAGGCTGATGGAAATCATCCAGGGTAAGCTTCCCCATATCTCTTTAAAGCTTGGAGGGTGAGGTCTTCCCAAACAGCCAGATATCATGTTTAAGTTTGGATGTTGAGATAGACAATTATGATACGGTTCCAGGTTGGTAGGTGATTTAGAATCCTTAAATTTATATCTTTTGAGAGTTGGATGTATGATGGAATAAAGCATATCTGGATCCAGCTTCAGTCAGCTTTTATAAATAGCAGGTAGGACAAGGGTATGAATTAGCAGCAAAGCATTCAAGAGAAGAGATCTTTAATGATTGGAAACAAAGGTGATTATATAGCCTACATTGTGGCCTTAACCTGCCATTCAACAGTTATTTAACTATCGGGCTATTAGCTGCTACAGACAGGATCAGATTTATAGTGCTGGTGATTGGTTGAAGCCTTTTCATATAAAGCAAATGTTAGGGCGGGATTTGATTTTTCGGCTTCCCTCCAATGAATTAGCAACATAGGATGTATGTGGATCTGATTGGGTTTGAAGGACAGGTGAGAGCAGTTAGTCTTATTTTAGAAATAGAGTCGTGGTACGATAATAGTGGGTTGCATATTTAATTGGACTTGTTTTTCTAGGGTTCTATGCAAAGGTGGTTTTAAAAGCTTGCTCAATCGATCTATTTTTAATAATAAAAAATAAACAGTGCAGCTGCCTCAAGGCACTATTTGAGAGCCATGTAACCATATTTTAACGGTATTTATGGGTAAAATTTGTATGAATCACAATCTTGGGCATAGTTGGTTGAGAAATATCATCCAGTAGTTACTAGGAAACTGAGGGTGGCTATGAGAGCTAAGATAACCATACAAGACATCTTGCAGAAATTTTGAGCTTTACAAGGATTTATTGTAAAGCTTAGTCGGTTGATTTAACTTTTGAAAGGTTAGATCCAGGATTTATACCCCTTAACTTAATCTGAAGGAGATCATCATGTGATGTTACAAGTGATCATAAGAGGGAAGAAAAGAAGAAGTAGCTGGCTAAATAGATAGCTTTAAACAGCATAGTAGGCGTATAGATGAAAACTCAAGCTCCAGTATAGTGATATCTTCTAAAGTTTGTTATAGGGAACAAAAAGGTTAGGAAATGTGTGAAGTTGACAAGATTATGTTGATTGGTATGTAAATAGTTTAGAGCGGTGTGTATTTCTAATGGTCAGGGTTTAATTTAAAAAAACATGATAGCCGCATTGAAGATAAAACCTGAGATATGGTCTAGAAGCATGCTGGAGACTGGGATTGGTGGCTATAAAGGTATCCGGGTGGGGGCGGAGATAACTGGTTTGGATTTTAATTTCGCTTGTGAATTCGACTACAGCCTGGATAAGGCAAAGCATGTTTGATCAATTGGCAGGGAATCCATGCCATGGGATTGTAAGATTAAGTGGCAATAAAATCCATAAATAATCAAGAAATCTTTCTTTTGGATGGCTGGTAGGTAGGAAGATGAAACAAATGAAGTAATTTTATTTAGAACTGATTCCAGAATGCTTCACTGTCCTTGGCGTCAAGGGAAATGTAGGCCCGTGATTCAGAGGCGAAGCTAGGGCATGGCTTTATTTGGTCGGGGAACTTTTGAGGGGCCAAGTCTAGCTCGAGGTCATCAAGCGGAGCTGCGGGGTGGCGGTAGAAGGATTCTACAATATAAGGGTCTAAGAGAAAACATACCAGGTTGGCGGCACCATTTAAAGAGACCCCCATGTAGGCCAGGGTTACGAAGCCATAGGGGGAGATGGAGAAGAAAACCAAAAGGTTGCAGATAAGATCACCAATATGGCAAAGGAAGCACGCCAGAGGGTAAAGGGCACTATTGGGTTAGGGAAATCTGAACAACTTACACTCGACAGGCCAGAGCGCGTGACATTGGGTCGTGGATGGTGGGCAGAAGGGACTGCGCCTCGAGATCACAGGCAGGCTTTGTCCGGGCCAACTTAATAAAGACTGCCATTGCGATGACCATGCAGTAAATAATAGCAGGGTAGTTTGTTGTATAAAGAACGAGAGCCTTTATAGCTTCACGGCTAGGGTGGACAAAATTGACATGGCAGAAGGAAATGTAGCTCTTCCCATACCCACTAAAGACTACACAATTAGTTAAGCCACATAGTTTCTTACCAAACGGGAAAATGTCAATCAGGAGTGCTCCGAGCACAGGTATGACGTACAGAAGTGGTCGGAGCCTTTCACTCAGGGCCCTCTCTAGTAGGAAGACCAGCTGAAGATTCACGGCAATAGCGACATTCAGAAATGTATTCAAGTGATAGGTAAAGAAGAACAGGAAGCCGAGGAACTTGCATCCATCTTCATTGGCAGTGTAGTTGAAGATATTATTGAGATGACGGATGATATCAAAGAAAGCAATGCCGGCCTGCAGCTTAAGAGAGACTCGGTTTACATACGCAGGTTTCTTGATTCCTAATATTTAGCAGTGTTTTTTATTCACTTACTCAGCCAAACAATGTACGCGACAACGGCAACCGCGCAGACAAGACTGAATAAGTTGGTGCCCTTGTATTCCAGCGAGTTAAATTGAAAGAATGATTTAGACATTCCTGAGTCCATCACCATTGAGCCTATTTATTCCCACCACAATCGCAAATTGCTCCATTAATTCTCCATACAAGTACAACCTGGTGTTACTTTAATGTTTCTTTACGCCACCCTGGCCCGGAATTATCTACGTCTAGACTGGGTGGCAATTGGTCCTTTTACAGGTCCGTCAAACTGCTTAATTCGATAGCAAAACACTGGGCTATATTTCTAAGCCGCTATTCGCAGGCCTACCCGACATACCTGTACATAACTAGCTGCTACTAGGTTCATTTAAACTTAATGCCAGCCTTCGCAACAGTTATGTAACACTTATTAAATGGTCATGTCCAGGCAATGCTTTCCACTCCCTATCTAAGGTAAAGCCGAGTGTAGCTCCCAGGAACATCTATGTTTATTCTTACCCAGCATTTGTTCTCCTGCTACACAATTGTCCACTTCAAACACTGCACTATTACAAAACTACTCTCTATTTATAACCATACATAAACCGCATATTATTCCTCCTATATCATTCCCTACAATTGTATTCTCTTCCAAAAAGCCAATGTTTACTCTTTTTAAATTCAATCAATCATACACAACACTCTCAAGCCACATTTTATCTTTAAATTATCTAACCAATCATTCTCTCTACTCTAAATCAGCACTTTATTTTTCAAATATTTCAACCAATCATGTGATGTGCTCTCCAGCAAAATTACATCTTTAAATTATCTAATCGATATTTTTATAATAAATCAGCATTTTATTATTTAAATATTTCAACCAATCGTGTGATGTGCTCTTAACTACAACTTTATTTTTTACATGTCTGCCAATCATATACCTTTCTTCGTGATTACTCCTGGTTTCTTTAAACACTTCATCACAACATTATCCCTTCTATGAAGCAATATTCTATTTTAAAGTTTTGCAACCAATCATATCTTCTACCACCGAGCCAGCATTAAAATTTTAAATATTTCAATTGAGCATATCTATATTCCAAACCTAAATCCATCAGGAAATTTTTTATTCAATAGTTTATCTTTAAATAATCATGGTTTCTTTTCTGTGCCTGTCACTGTCTCACGTTGAATCCTACAACCACTATTATGTAACTGATTAATATGGGAGAAAATATACTCAGCTTGTCCTAAGGTCGAAATCAATCTAAGCTACTTGACAGCAAAATATTACTTGAAAGAGTTTGACTTCGATTTGTTTATGTTGAGCCTATGCACTTGAATCCAGCAGAATATTTAATTGCTAGCAGAAGCTTGGGCGGTGGCTATAGATATACATCCATAACCACCTGATTGTAGATCCCATTATTCCGTACCCGGCTTAAATCTCAAACTTCTATTATTGATGGTTGATTCTTCCCAAGGGAAAACTATTGGCCCGAAGGTAAACTATTTCCTAATGGAGCCTAATTTAACGCATGTTTTTATCCACTTGGTTTCGTTTTTCCATGGGAAGGTGAATCTCAATTTGTTTTTATATCAACTTCCTATAGAATTATTCTCTCCCCGATATAAAATAACATTGTACTTGTATAATTATACTTGCTTCAATGATAATTTCCAACACAATCTTCTCCAGTCCAAGAACACCGTCGTTTTGAAAGGCTATACAAGCTGCTATTTAACGCCAACCAGTCAGCTGTTCCCCATAGGCTTTTTTTTGGATAATTGAAACCTAAGAGATTGTTATATGGGATTTGATTGGGGTTTGAGCGATTAAGCCTGAATAGGGCTGCGCTGGGCAAAAAACGGGACAATTACGACAAATGCCTTAATCGTCCCGTCCTCCCTTCCCTGGTTACGTCTTTTGGATTCCCCAATGTTGGGGGAAACCAAAATTTCACAAAAAAGGAAGGTCACAGAAGGCTTTCTGTTTTCCAGAATCCTGAATAAAAATATTTAATTTTATAATATTTTTTGATAAGTTTGTTATTAATTGATTTATTAAATTTAAATTTTAAAAAGAAAAGCAAAAAATATATGATTTTCTTTAAAAAATAAAATCCAGCAAAAACACACCCTTCTGTGGGTGTGTTGGGAAACAATTTCAAGAGAATTTCTTCTCAAAGAAGATTCTCTTGAAATTGTTTCGGATTTTGGACAGGTGCTTCTTTTTAGAAAAGGAGCCACCCGTCCAAGATCCAACACAGCCCTAAACCTGAAAGGCAAAGCTAGAAGAGGAAAATGGGACTTTACACCCAATTAAAAAGGGAATTTCAATGCATTAGGGTTCAAGGAGAAATGGAGGCTATGAATCATCAAATACTTATACCCAAGGCTAGAAGAATACTTCATTATATATCAAATACTGGCATTGCTAGGTGTCAAGGTTGCAGATAAAACTTGGGTGGGTTGAACATAACTTTGAGAGTAACTCATATTGAGCAAAACTCAACATAACTAACCCCAAGAAGAATGGGCAACATACCACTTTAAAAAACAAAATATTGTTTCATAAGTTACACCTGTGATGTGATAAGTCTAAACTCTAACAGGTCAGCCAAGAACTTGATATGATCATTGCTTAATTAGGAAGCCAGCCAATATCACCCACCTAGCAATGGTGCTGCCTATCACCACAAGTACATCTCCACCAATACTGTCCTAGTAAGATGTCCACTTTTTTCATGAAACTCAAACTTGAGTTACTTAACCTTTTTTATAACTGTGCTGTTTTAGCAGAGTTACAAGGGGAAAATATTTGGAAACTAGATAATAATCTTTATTAGGAGATAGTGATTATATAGTTATTGTGAATCAATGGATAACAGGAACATGATTGTGTTAATCATAAGGTTGGATGATAAATGGGGGTGGCCTGATCCTGGTAATGAGTCAAGCGCCAAAACAAGGTATTCATTGTAATGGATCATCATTTGTTCATGTTGTTGGATTTGGAAATTTGGGTTGACTTCCTAGTCTGGCTTCAATGACTGGATAATTGGATTGCAGGTCATGAACCTGCTTACTCAAAACCTTGCTGGTGGGTTGAGCCTACTGTTTTGACACCCCCCAACTGAAGGTTGGCCTCCTCTGAGGTCAGGTTGTCAGGAGCCTGGGTGCCATACTGGACTAGCTGTTGTTCTGTAGCAGGTAAAACAGTCTTGCGTTGTTTCTGTCTTGCCTTGCAGGGCCTCAGGCAATCATGGTAGAGGACCTTGTCTTGTTTACGTTTCCTAAGTCCTTGCACAAGGTAAGTGTTGTTTTTGTTTACCTTTAGGATGACTGCCAGGCCTACTTTCTCTGGTTGTAATTTACTTTTATCAATTTTCATGACCCAAACTTTGTTGCCAACCTCATGCCTGTTTTGGATGGGGACAAATGTCTTTTGCAAACGCTTCTCCTCTCTTTCTGATTGATTGCTGTTGGCTTGCATGACCTGGGGATCTGAACGGGGTGAAAGCTTGCTTGGTATTTCCAGCTTGGGTCCTGATAATGATTGGATGATATTGGGCTATGTGCCATAAACTAACTCAAAGGGGCTTTTTCTGGTGGATCTGTTCACACAAGTCCGGCATACAAGTGTCAAAACTGCAGGCTCAACCCACCAGCAAGGTTCCAACCAAGCAGGTTTGTGACCTGCAATCCAATTATCTGGTCACTTGAAGCCAGACTAGAAAGTCAACTCAAATTACCAAATCCACCAACATGAACAGATGATGATCCTTTACAGTTGATACCTTGTTTTGGCGCTTGACTCATTACCAGGATCAAGCCACCCCCTTCTTCCATCCAGCCATGTGATCACCAATCATGTTCCTGTTATCCATTGATTCACATGAACTATATAATCACTATCTTTCAATAAAGATTATTATCTATCTTCTAAATATTTTTCCCCGTGTAACTCTGCTAAAACAGCACAGTTACAGCATTGGTAGCATAGGTAGGTTCTTCATCCTACCTTATCTTGAAAAATTCAGCCTGTTGCCCGCACACGCTGCGGCCAACAAACCCTTGGCAGAATTATGTCTGGCCTTCCGCCCAACTGGACCCCGTACACTCCTGGTACCAAGATACCCAATAGTTTTGTCCTATACCAAAACACAGTAATCCCACTACCCGCCTTCAACTCCATGTCTGCACAAGGTTTCTTTCAGGCTCCCCCATTGATGCCGCGACCAGCCAATAAAACCACCATGCCCGCCTATGTAGCCCAAAGACTACAAAGCACTGCCTTGGAACCTTTTGCTGGGGCCAACAACAACAATGCTGCCACATGGATCCAGTCCGCCCAGAGCAAGCTAGCTCAGATGGAATGCCCACAGCAATTTTGGATTGCAGAGATTTCCATTTGCCTGACCCAAGATGCTGGCATCTGGTGCAACAAGTGGCATGAAGAGCACACTGACAAGAACTAGGATACCTTTAAGCAAGACTTCCTGGCAAGATTTGTGCTTAAAGATACAGCGCTCATGATCATTTGCCAAGTGAAGAACCTGACCCAGACAGGCACCATAAAAGAACTCACGCCTACAAGGAACTCTGCCTTTGTGCGCCATCTGAAATGGCCTTTACCACCCCAGCCACACACCTCATGTACTACAACGCTCTCAAGTTGCACATGATGAGGCATGTAAAACTGGATCAAGTGACCAACCTGCAAAGCCTGTACCATGAAGTGGAAAAAGAGGAACAGACATCCAACGCTCTGCACAAGACACAAACTGGGAAACAAGAAAGACCCAAGGATTTCCATCCAAGCAGGCGCTCTGCTTGACCACCTCCTGGAGGCAACAGGAACAACACCAAACACAAACCCACAGGTTCTAATGGGCATGGAAATGGAAACAGTGGCCAGTCAAACTGTACTCATTTCTGTGTCACTGCCACAAAAAGCAACCAAGATGAGGGAAAAGCCCAGGGAGAGCATTAAGTGAGCAAGCTCTTCCCACACAACTCCTGACTTGCCCAAAAATGAATACCAACCCAAGGACGTGGACCAATGCCCAATGATCCAGGTGCCCTCAGAGGACCCAGTACTGTACACCATTGCCAGACATCCCAATAAATTGATGTCCTATCATTTCCGCTTTTGCAGTTACACAGGCTCAGCACTCTTGGACTCAGGTGCAGACCAAACCTTAGTCAACAGTAGTTTTGTGGATAAGTTCAAGCTGGCCACTAATCCTTTGCGGATTAAAAATTTGGTCCTGGCTGATGAACACCACATTGCTGTGACAAAGGAAACTGCCCCCTTCTCCGTCATGCTTGAGAACCTTCACTCCACCATCCAAGGTCCCGTCATTGACTTTCCCAAGTTTGACATTGTACTGGGACTAGACTGGTTACAGAAGAACAACCCTTATGTAGACTGGGAGACCTCAGTATTGACCATCAAGCGTGAATGCGTCAACCACCAGATCTACCCTGACTCCGTGGACCAACTGTTACGCGACCACATCTTTGTACATATCACAGAGACCCAGGACAAAAAGAAAGACTTGAAGTCAATTGACTGGGACTCCTGCCAGTACAAGATCATACACTTCAAAGACCATCAGGATACCTCCACGCCTCAGGACCGCAACATTGTGGCCTGCCATCCAGAAATCCTTAAAGAAGCTCTACCCGGGTTGCTCCCAGAGAAGAGCATTTAACACTCTATCCAGCTCAAGGGGGCTGTACCCAAGGCGCACCCTATCTACAGGCTGACCCCAAATGAAGACAACACCTTACGCGCCTACCCCAAGGAGGCATTGGAAAAAGGACTTATCCACCCCTCACAGTCTCCCTTTGGGGCTGCCGTATTCTTTGTGGCTAAGAAAGACGGTGCCTTACGCCTGGTCACAGACTACCGCGCCCTAAACAAAGTTACCATTAAGAATTATTACCCACTACCACTTATTGACGACCTCTTCAATGCCTTGGGAGGAGCCACAGTCTTCTCCAAGATTGATCTAACTGCAGACTATAATCAGATTTGTATCAAGGAGGAAGACATTCCCAAAACGGCCTTCCACACTAAATACGGCTCCTAAAAATGCGTGATACTCAACTTTGGCATAACCAATGCCCCGTTCACCTTTGTAACCTTCATTAACAAAGTGTTTGCGCCCCACATAGGCAAGAATGCCCTAGTGTACCTAGACAACATTATTGTCTACAGCCCTTTGGTGGAACAGCACCACAAAGACCTGGAGGCAGTCTTTACAACCTTGGCACAACACAAACTGTTGGTCAAGCCCTCCAAGTGCCAGTTCTTCTGAGAGCAACTAACCTTCTTGGGACATATAGTCTCAAAGGACGGCATTAAACCCAACAGTCAAAAGATACAGGCCATCTGCAAGATGCCACCACCCAAGGATAAGTTGGAACTCCGCACCTTCTTGGGAATGGTGGCCTACGTACAACGTTTCATACCTGACTGTGGCGTCTTGACTGCCCCCTTATCCGCCATAACTGGCGCCAAGTCTAAGTTCATGTGGACCCCCCAACGTGATCTCTGTTTTAGACGCCTCAAAGAGAAGCTCACAACAGCTCCCATCCTGCAATACCACAAACGTGACAGGGAATACCAAATGGAAACCAACGCCTCAGACACATCTGTTGGGGGAGTACTATGAATCAAAAATAGTGACAGTGACTTACTGCCCGTAGCCTACAAATCACGTAAATTGACAGATGGCAAGTTTCAATACCCTATCCACGACAAGGAAGTACTGGCCATTGTGCACTGCCTATTCAAATGGCGTTGCGACCTAGAATGCCAGGAAGAATTCACAGCATTAACCGATCACAAGTCACTCATCTATTTCAAGACTCAAGCAAATCTGTCGCATTGCCAAGCGCAGTGGATGGAACTATTGGAGAGATTTAACATGCTCATCCAGTACAAGCCTGGGGCCAAGCTTGCCATGGCAGATGTCCTGTCCCGCCTGTATGTCTGTGCTTCAAGAGAAGAGAATGGGCTCAACCCAGATTGGCCTCTCTTAGTGCTAAAAAAAGGACAAAGGGTTCCCCCTGGCACAACCAACATAACCAAAGAAACAGTCATTAAGAATGAGCACCTTTTTGCTGAAGTATATGGGACTCTAAAAAGAAAGATGACTGACAGCACGGTCATTCCCTACATCCCCACACATCAGCAAGTTGACACTATCCTTTGCTATCACAGAGACCTTGGACATACCAAGAGCAGAAACCTATATGAGTTTCTAAAACATAAAGCCTGGTGGCCAACCTTATACTGCAATGTCCAGGAAGTTCTAGACCAATGTGAGGTGTGCAAAAAGTTTGCCAAAAGCAAAACCCCACCAAAGTCAGTACTCCCCATTCACACACAACTATCTTTCAAAGTATGGGCTCTTGACATTGTTGGTCCCATGCCAGGCAAACACAATGACAAGAAATACATCATCACCGCCATTGACTTTGCAACAAGATGGCCAGTAGCCCAAGCAGTGAAAGCACACACTGGCAATGACGTTCAACAATTTATTGGCAAAAAAATAATCAGCAAGTTTGGAAAGCCAGAACTCCTGATAACTAATGGAGGCAAAGAGTTGACCCCCAAAGACACCAATGTATCCCTCACCAAGAATGGGGTCAAACACACCAAAACAACACCATACCGCCCACAGGCCAATGGACGTGTAGAGCAGCTTAACGGTAGCCTTGTGCAAGCCTTAGCCAAACTCACCACTGGGATACCTATAGACTGGTATAAGCAGCTACCAACTGCACTACTTGCATGTCAAACCCAAGTGAACAGATCCACCGGAAAAAGCCCGTTTGAACTGGTATACAGCACACAGCCAAATATTGGTCAAGCATTGACAGGACCTAAACTGGAAATTCCAAGTGAAATCCCCCACACTCAGACCCTCAAGTAATAGAGGCTAACTGCAAGCAAACAGCCAAAGAGAATGAACTTCTTCAAAAGACATTTGTCCCCATCCACAATGGACATGAAGTTGGGGACAAAGTATGGGTCATGAATGTTGACAAGAGCAAGTTCCAACCTGAAAAAGTGGGGCCAGCAATCATTCTGAAGGTAAAAAACAATAGCACTTACCTAGTGCAAGGACTTAGCAAACATAAGCAAGACAAGACCCTACACCATGACCGCCTACGGCCCTGCAAAGCAAGACAGAAGCAAAGAGAAACTCCCCTTCCTGCCACAAAACAGCAACTAGTTCAATACAGCACCCGGGCTCCTGATAACCCCCCTGACAACCTACCCCCAGAGGAGGCCAATCTTCAGTCAGGGGGGTGTCAAAACCGCAGGCTCAGCCCGCCAGCAAGGTTCCAACCAAGCAGGCTTGTGACCTGCAATCTAATTATCCGGTCACTCAAAGCCAGACTAGGAAGTCAACTCAAATTTCCAAATCCAACAACATGAACAAATGATGATCCCTTATGGTGGATACCTTGTTTTGGCACTTGACTCATTACCAGGATCAAGCCATCCCCTTCTTCCATCCAGCCGTGTGATCACCAATCATGTTCCTGTTATCCATTGATTCACATGAACTATATAATCACTATCTTCCAATAAAGATTATTATCTATATTCTAAATATTTTTCCCAGTATAACTCTGCTAAAACAGCACAGTGTTGACACAAGAAATGCAGTTGATAGCTGCTTGTACCATTCCTCAGGTCTCCTGGTGGTGATCTTGACCAAGGCTTGCATGAAGATGCCATTCAGCTGCTCCACAAGTCCATTGGCCTGGGTATGGTAGGGTGTCGTCACTGTGTGCTGGACCCCATTCTTAGTGAGGTATACATTGGTATATTAAGAGATCAATTCTTTGCCTCCATCAGTTATCAGGAGGTCTGGCTTTAAAAACTTGCTGATGATTTCTTTTCCTATGAACCACCACATGTCATTGCCTGTATGTGTTTTTACTGCTTGTGTCACTGGCCATTGTGTGGCAAAGTCTATTATGATAATAATGTACTTCATCTCATTATGTTTTCTTGGCATGGGGCCCACAATGTCTAAAGCCCACACCTTGAAGGGTAGTTGCATGCAGATAGATAGTACTGACTTAGGTGGGGTTTTCTCTTTGAGAATTTCTCAATACTTTGCATTGGTCCAAGACTTGGGTCATTATTTGTTAGATTAAGCCAAGGCGCCAGCTTAAGCATTTCAAAGCCTTTTAACTTCTTTGGTATCATTTAAGCTGTAAACCTATGTTTTTTGAACATTAATATAATGCTTAGTTTACTGAAAAAAAGTTTAAGAGTGTAAAATATACAAATAATAAAAACAAATCTTATTTCTATTAACTGTATTTTTTGCTAAAAACCTTTTTTCTATTTTAATAAGCCAAGAATCAAATATATGAGTTGCATGGAAGAGTAATAGCAGCCCCAAAGCTATAATTGCTATTAACCCATCTTTGGCTCATATAATTAATTTCTTAGTTATTTTTAGAAAAAAAAGTTGTTGTATTTAAAAGACTATTTACCCTATGTGAAATATAAGTTTTTATTATGCGTCCAACTTCATGAACATGTCCTACTAATCCTTTAGTAGTATCAGCTCTCTTTGTTTCTCTGTCATCTGTGCAGAACTTTGCACAATAATTTATTTTGGAGTACTCCTTAACATCCTCAAATGTCAAAGGTGAAACATACAGCTCACCATCTTTCATTAAATATGAAAGATTAACATAAAATGCTTTGACTTCAAGCCAGCTTTTTTAGGCCTAGATTTTCTATTATAGATGTGAAAAAAGGTTTTTTGGGAAACATCTAAATTATTTACAAGTGTCTCATGTAAACCCTTTCTTTCTTCCTCTCTCTCAAAAATCATTTTGAGATCATTTATATTTTTTTATACATCTTATTTTACTTTTGTTTAAATATTTTAGATAATATACCAAAATGACCATCAAAAATTCTTTTGCCATGACACTCAACAAATCTATTAAACTTAATTGTTCCTTTTATAATTTTAGGTACTTCTTTAAAATGATAATATAAAGAATTCATAAGATCTGAAATGATAACCATTATCAGTCCAAACTTTAATATTTTTAATATTCTTAAATTTATTATTTTTAGCAGACTTATCAAACACTGACCTGAAAACAAAGAGTCATGAGATAAAATTTCAGATAAAAAGTCATAATACTCATATTTAATTTTCTCATTTTCTTTAAAAGCAATTGCAAATCCTAATAAAGAAATAGGTATTTTCTCATAAAAACAATTATTTGTCTCTATAGGACCCCCACCTATTTTAAAGTTTTCTTTATAGTCTATTACTATAACACATGAATTATTATCAAGATTATTTATATCACTAATATATTCTTTATTTTTGATGCTTATAAAACTTTTTATGTAGGTCAATAGATTCCAAATTTTCTTTAGTAGATTTAGGCAATGGCAACTTCTTTATACTCAAATCCTTTTTCTTCATTTCTAATGATTTTTTTAAGTTGCAAATGTTACACATATCAGTTTTCTTTTTGCTTTTAATTATATTATTAGGAATAAGCTTATAGAAAGTGGAAAGTGAAATAGAAATATTGTTTTTTATTTTCATATCTTCATAAATTTCATTTTTTGTTTTCAATAAGGAGTATTTTATTTTAGTTGAGTATTCACTCAATTCTTTTTGTAATTCTTCATAAATCAATCCAGGGGATCTTTTAGTGAATTGGCTGGTTAGAAATGAATTTTTTAATATATGTCTTAAAATATTTTCTATGTTTTTTTCTTTACTGAATCATTTTTTCCTTTTTTATTTTTTTAGAATATGAATACTCATTTTTTGTCATTTTAAATCCACAATCCTGCCGTGTTCTGAGGCGTGGCACAGACACACAACAGGAAATCCTAACCTTAGGATTGGATTTGTACTAAGTCTTGGTTAGATGACATGGAAGGCTATGAGTTTACCTTGTGGCTCTGGAAGAATAATCTCTACTAGTTGTGGCTAGAGAGAGGCGCAGAAGTACAGAAGACACAAAGACAAAAATGTGAATAGAACTTAATTTTTATTGGTGAATATGAAATGTAATATATAGTGGTTAGGAATACCACAAAACACTACCAGGACGGTAGGATCACTTGCCACCAGCATGAGTGAGGCAAGTGAGTTGCACAGGATCAAGAAACCAAACAATTGAACTTCCTAATTCAGTCATCAACTCATTTCAAGAGGCAAAAGCAAAAGCAAGAGATTTGTCTTCAAAATGGCCCACCAAAGGCAAAATCAAAACATGGTGAATAGCGGTATTCACGAAAAATCCCAAAGCTCTTTCAGACTGTAGCTTGATGTAACCAATGCTCTTAGGGAAGGAAGGTGCTTGGCAGGGGACTCTGACATCAATTTCTTTAGGTTGTTAAGGAAATTATCTGTCTTAGAATTTTGTATGACAGGTAAGAAAGTACTTTTTCCAAACTCTGTTTTTAATAAGAAATGCTCAACAAAGCTGTTAAGATCACTGCCAGTAGTAAAAAGGAATTCTTGTTTAAGCATATAAACTCTTTCTCTCTTAGTAGAAGCCCCCAGTGAGAAGAAGGGTGTCATCTGAGGTGCAAACTTGATAGGTTCCATAATGATAGTGGTTGGGTTCCTTGGCTTGGTTCAGGCAGTTCTTGTTTGGAAATAGATATGCAGTTATCAGAGAGGAGTAAAGGTGTGGATTGTAAAGTAAATTTCTGTAAAGTTGAGCTGTTTAAATACCATGTTAGCTGAGCTTTTGCACTACAGGCATAAATCCCCAACTGATCTCTTTAATTTATTAATACCACCCCTGAAGTCTGATATCATTGTTTATTTACCCCTTTTTATATTCTGGTTAACTGTTGATATTTCGGCAAATAGTAGTTCAATCTTGCTCAAACTAGTATCATTAGGAAGCCCTTAATCTCAGCTTTCAGAATTATGCTGAAACTTTATATTTTAATACCAATTTAGTATCTTGAAGTGGCTTTGAATGTAAGCTTATAAAATTATTATTTGAAATATAATATGCTAATTAACTCTTAAAGTATGATATTTTAATCAGTAAACTAAATTTAAAGTATAAATCATTATTTAGCTTACTTTTAATAATCAACTCAAAAACCTTTTTTAAATAAACTTAAGTTTAATATAAATTTTAACAGTTCTTAAAAAATGAACTTTATATATCTTAAATCTATCAAAACAAAAATGTAATTTTTAATCACATATAAATATTTGCTTGTATAATTAAAGTTGTATCTTATTTTTATAGATACAATGACTAAGATCATTTTCCATTTAGTTTAAATAAATTTTAACCTTTATAAAATTTAATTAAATAAAGCAAGATTTTGATACATTCTTTTTTATGTTTGAATTTTTTATACATATTATCTCTAGCATACAGTATAAAAATATAATTTTATTAAATAGTTGTATAAAGCTATTTTATTAATATTAAATACTTAAGAATTCAAAAAGAAAAACTTTTACTCTCTTATAAGTTCTTACTATATATTTTATATAAAATCTAACTTAAGAATAAATTACTTATGCTAAATGAGATCACTGAAATTTCAATAAAAGTTTAATTTTAGTTTTAGTTTTTTATAACTTTTTACTAGATTTTTTTATAAAAAAATCCAAAATTATTTAATATTTATTTATTAAGTATGCAAAAAAGCTATCTGCCCTCTTTTTAAAAAGAGGGATTCAAAAATTATTATATTTTAAATTAAATATTTTTAAAAAAGCTAAGATTTTAGGCAACAATTTAATTTCCAACAAAAAGCATCATATCAGCTTTTATTGTATTTTTATGTTTCTCTTTTTAGAATGCTCTCATTTTGTACTAATCTGCTTTCAAGAAATAATGGTGTATGAAATAAGATTGTTACTAGCTTTTAATACAGTTTAATTTAGCTGTAAGTATAAAATGATTAATTTAATATAGGTTTTTATATTATAAGGATTAAAAAAGATTTATTTTGATAAAATTGTTGTAATTATTTAAATTTATTGATAAGAAAATTAAAACAAAATTTTAAAGTGTTAAGTAGCACAGTTAATAGGAAACAGATTAATCTAACAAATAATGACCCACTTCCTGAACGTCTTGGTACAGGGTTGGCCACCATGCTTTGTATTTAAGGAATTCATAGAGGTTGCAGCTTTTTGTGTGCCCTAAGTCCCTATGGTAACATAGGATGGTGTCAACTCCTGATGTATGGGAACATAAGAGATGGTGGTTCTGTTGGACATTTTTTAATGTAGGGTTCCATACATGTCTGCAAATAAATGTTTGTTCTTAATGACTGTTTCCTTTGTTATGTCCATGGTGCCAGGGAGAAGCCCTCATCCTTTGTTTGGAGTACCAGGAGGGGTCAGTCTGGGTCAAGCCCATTCTCTCCCCTTGTGGCTCTGACGTACAGGTGCAAGAGTGCGTCCACCATGACAAGTTCTAGACCAGGCTGTATTGTATGAGCATATTGAATCTCTCCAGGAGTTCCATCCAGTGGGCCTGACGGCAGGATAGATTTGCTTGGGTTTTGAAATATATAAGCAACTTGTGGTTGGTCAACACCGTGAATTCTTCCTGTTGTTCTAGGTAACAACACCATTTGACTAGGCAGTGCACAATTGCCAACAACTTTTTATTGTGTATAGGGTATCAAAACTTGCTGTCTGTCAGTTTCTGTGATTTTTAAGCCACAGAAAGGAAGTCACCATTGTTGTTTTTGATTTGTAGTACTCCCCTAATGGATGCGTCTGAGGCGTCAGTTTCTATTTGGTATTCCCCATCACATTTGTGGTACTGTAGGATAGGTGCTGTTGTGAGTTTCTCTTTGAGACATCTAAAGAAAAGGTCTTGTTGGGGGTTCCATACAAACTTGGATTTGGCGCCAGTTATGGCAGACAGGGATGCAGTCAGGATGCTGCAGTCAGGTATAAAACAACATACATAGGTAACCATTCCTAAGAATGTGCGGAGATCCAACTTGTCTTTAGATGGTGGCATTTTGAAGATGGCCCAGATCTTCTGACTGTTGGGTTTAATGCCATCTTTTGAGACTATATGTCCTAGGAAGGGCAGATGCTCCTGGAAAAACTGGCATTTGGAGGGATTGGCTAACAGCTTGTGTTGCACCAAGGTAGTAAAGACTGCCTCTAAGTCCTTGTGGTGATGCTCTACCAAGGGACTATAGACAATAATGTTGTCCAGGTAGACTAAGGCATGTTTGTCTATATGAGGTGCAAACACCTTGTTCATGAAGGTCACAAAAGTTGACGGGGCGTTTTTCATACCAAAATTGAGCACCACACATTTGTATGAGCCATATTTAGTGTGGAAGGCTGCTTTGGGGATGTCTTCCTCTTTGATATGGATCTGTTTATAGCCTGTGGTTAAGTCAATCTTAGAGAAGTCTGTGGCACTGCCCAGGGAATTGAAGAGGTTGTCAATGAGTGGCAGTGGGTAATGATTCTTAATGGTAACTTTGTTTAGGGCTCAATAATCTGTGACCAGGTGCAGGGTACCATCCTTCTTAGCCACAAAGAACACAACAGCCCCAAAGAGAGACTGCAAGGGGCAGATAAGTACTTTTTCCAATGCCTCTTTGAGATAAGCACATAGGGTGTTGTCTTTGTTTGGGGTCAGACAATAGATGGGTTGTGCCTTAGGTACAGCTCCTTTGAGTTGGATGGAGTGTTGGATATGCTTTTCCAGGGGCAACCTGGGTAAAGCCTCCTTGAAGATTTCTGGATGGCAGGCTACAATTTTGAAGTCTTGAAGTGTAGTGGTGTCCAGGTGGTCTTTAAAATGTATGATCTTGTACTGATAAGAGTCCCAGTTGAATGTCTTGAGGCTTTCTTTTCCGTCCAGGATCTCTGTGATTCTCACAAAGACGTGGTCACATAGGAGTTGGTCTGCCAAATTAGGGTAGATCTGGTGGTTGCTGCCCTTGCATTTGATGGTCAATATCAAAGTTACCCAGTCTACATGGGGGTTGTTACTTTGCAACTAGTCCAGACCCAGTACAATTTCAAATTTTGGGAAAGTAAATGACAGGTCCTTGGATGGTAGAATGCAGGTTCTCAAGCATGACAGAGAAGGGAGCAGTTTCCCTTGTCACAGCAATGTGATGTATATCAGCTAAAACCACATTTTTAATCCATGAAGGACTAGTGAATAGCTTGAACTTGTCTACAAAGCTGCTGTTGAATAGGGTTTGTTCTGCGCCCAAGTCCGGCAGTGCTGAGCCCATGTAACTGCAAAAGCAGAAAGGGTAAGACATCAGTTTATTTGGATGTCTGGTAATGGTGTATAGTACCAGGCCTCCAAGGGCACTTGGATCATTGGACATTGGTCCATGTCCTTGGGACGGTACTCATCATTGGGCAAGTCAGGAGTTGTGTGGGGAGAGCTTGGCTTGCTTAATGCTCTCCCCAGGCTTTTCCCTTGTCTTGATTGCCTTGCGTGGTAGTGATACAGAAATGGGTACAATTTGACTGGCCATTGTTCCCACTTCCATGTCCATTTGAACCTGTGGGTTTATGGTTGGTGTTATTCCCGTTGTTTCTGGGGGTGGTCAATTAGAACGCCTGGCTGGGTGAAAGTCTTTGGGCCTCTCTTGCTTTCCAGCTTGCACCTTTTGGAGGGTGTTGGAGGTTTTTTCTGCTTTCTCTGCCTCACATTACAGACTTTGTAGATTGGTCACTTGGTCCAGGTTTACGTGCCTCATTACATGCGGCTTGAGCGCGTCATAGTACATGAGGTGGGTAGCTGGAGTGTCAAAGGCCATGTCAAAGAGTGCACAAAATTGGAGTTCCTTATAGGCGCAGGTGAGCTCCTTCACAGTGCCAGTCTGGGTTAGGTTCTTTACTTGGCGTATGATCATAAGTGCAGTGTCTTTTAGCATAAATCTTGCCAAGAAGTCTTGTTTAAAGGTGTCCCAATCCTTCTCTATGTGTTCTTCATGTCACTTGTTGCACCAAATGCCAGTGTCATGAGTCAGTTGGATGAAGATATCTGCAATCAAGAATTTTTGTGGGCATTCCATTTGGGTTAGTTTGCTTTGGGCCAATTGGATCCATGCAGTGGTGTTGTTATTGTTAGCCCCAGCAAAGGATTCCAGGGCATCACTTCAAAGTCTTTGGGCTACATAGACTGGCATGGTATTTTCATCAGTTGTGTGGGGCATGGCAGAGGGGGCCTGGAAGAACCCTTGTGCAGAAATGATGTTGAAGGCGGGCAGTGGAATCACTGTGTTCTGGTACAGGACAAAACCATCAGGTATCTTGGTACCACAGGTATACAGAGTCCAGTCTAACAGGAGGCCAGACATAATTCTATCAAGGATTTGTTGGCTGCAGCAAGTACAGGCAACAGGTAGAATTTTACAAGATAAGGTAGGATGGAGAACCTACCTATGCTACCAATGTTGTAACTGTGCTGTTTTAGCAGAGTTACACAGGGAAAAATATTTAGAAGATAGATAATAATCTTTATTGAGAGATAGTGATTATATAGTCATTGTGAATCAAGGATAACAGGAACAGGATTGTGTTGATCACAAGGTTGGATGATGAAGGGGGTGGTCTGATCCTGGTAATGAGTCAAGAGCCAAAACAAGGTATCCATTGTAAGGGATCATCATTTTGTTCATGTTGTTGGATTTGTAAATTTGGGTTGACTTCCTAGTCTGGCTTCAAGTGACTGGATAATCAGATTGCGGGTCATGAACCTGCTTACTTGGAATCTTGCTGACAGGTTGAGCCTGCTGTTCTGACACCTTCAAGGTCACCTCCTGGTGTATTACCACAAGGATATAAAAGTAATTTTATTATATTTCAATAAAGACATATTTCCTCAATATCTTTCTTTCACCGCATCTGTAACTGTTACCTATAGTACAGTTACAACCCCTGCAAATTTTGACTAATTTTTAAAAAACCAAAAATCAAGTAATTAATTGTGATAATATATAAATAATTAGATCCAATTTATTAAAACCAGAAAAATACACATTTTAATAGTAACCTGTACAAAAACAAACCAAAAAATAATGATAAAATATGATGCACTACATATAAAAATAAAAATACAATATAAATGCTATAAAGATATAAAAGTATAAAAAACAGGGCCATGTCACTTGATTGATCCCACAATGGTAAAAATAGCAAAGGAACAACAATTGATTTATCTTCTGAAATAAAAAGAACTGATCCATCAAACTGAACAATACACTAACTAATTTAGAGCATAAAATTGTTTCAAAATATCTTATTCAGCTTGTTGGAGAGTGTTTTAGTCAAAAAATATGTAGTGTGGCTCAACTCTATTTGCTCAATTATCAGAGCCAGTCCATATTGAAATGACTCTATAACTAAGATATCACAGCTAATGACTACCAAAAAAGAAAAATAACCCATTTATCTCACAAACAGTAACTTATTTACTAGAGTATGTATCCCCTAAAAGCCAAAGCAATATATAACTGATTACTTTAAAATAAAGCATCATCTAGTTCCAGCTCTTTTTTAAGTCTTTGTAACACCTCTAAAACAGTACAGTTATAGAGTTAGCACCATAAGTATGTTTCCCTATTATATCTCTTTATTAGTAAATTATTAGCCTAATTTGCACATATTTCAAAAGAAAAATATATAGCAAAATGATAGGTACCCTCACAAGATGAATGCCCTATATTGAAGATTTGATAATTCTGAAAGGACATGCTATCTACCATGGGATGGCTGTACCTCTAGCCAAACCTAATGTAATTTCTGCATAAAAATTATTTCAAAAATACATAGCAACCCCTCATAAATACCAGGAAACCAACCAGATCCATATGCCTGCTCAATTATCCCAAAAACTATACAGTGATATCACAAGATTACTTTTACAGGCTAACAATGACAAAGCTTTTCCTTGGTTGCAGTCCACTCAAAAGAAATCAATAAGCATGGTGATAGGGAATTTTATCAATCTTGAAGTTCTCTATCAGGCTCACTTATGGCATGGGGACTGGATGTGATCTATGACAAAAAGAGGTCACTTTAAAGGTGCAGGAAACTTCAAAGCAGACCTGTTAGCACACCTTATGCTGAAAGACACTGCAATCATTATTAACAAAGAAGCCAAGATCCTAGTCCACATAAGAATCATTGAGGAGATAAACAGAGTCCACAAGAACCTGTCAGCGCTTTTCAGTCACCATGGGTTTGAAAATCACACCATGCACCTCAAACCTTATGACACGGTTAAGTCCCACATGATGTGGCACATCAACTTTGAAACCATACCAAACTTCAGAGACACTACAGGAGGCAGAGATAGAAGAGGGAATTTCAAACACTTTCACAAGCCAAGCAATGAAAATGAAAACCCCCAGCATAAAAAACAATTGTTTCCAAGGCAGCAACTGCTCTGCACCCCCAGTTCCTGGGATCAGCTCCAAAGGTCAGCATAAACCCAATCAATTTTTTACTAACCAATAACATAAACCCAACCAAGCACTTTCATACTGCTTTTAAGACAACTGTACCATATTTTTTACCACCTAAACCAATGAGAAAAGGAAGATTTGAAAATTACTGTGATTGGACTAGCTAAGCCAATCACTCTGCAACCCTGGTCCATCTTGCAATATGAAAAGTACAGTACAAAGACGTGAAACATGCACAAATATACAGGTGAACTAAAATAGCTCCCTCCTCTATATGGCTGCCAATTGACCCAATAAACTTATATCCTACCTGCTCTGTTTTTGAATTTATATGGGTCCAACCTAGGGCTGCGGCAGCCCAAAAAGGGACAATTACGGCATTTGCCGTAATTGTCCTGTCCTCCCTTCCCTGTCCTCTTCTTTTGGATTCCCCCAGCTTAGGGGAATCCAAAATCACCAAAAAAGAAGGTGATGGAAGGCGTTTCTCTTTCTGGATTTTAGGATTTCTTAATAAATAAATACAATAATTTTTTTCAATTTATAATTTTAATTTCCAATTGGACTATTTTAATTTTTAAAATCAAGAAAGTCAAAAAATTTTATTTTTTAAAAAAAATTCAAACTTCTTCATCCTTCTGTGGATGAAGAAGGAAACAATTCCAAGAGAATCTTCTCAAAGAAGATTCTCTCAAAATTGTTTCTGGATTTCAGACAGGTGCTTCTTTTAACAAAAGGAGCCACCTGTCCAAAATATGACGCAGCCCTAGTCCAACCTTCTGGATCCAGATGCTGAAAAGACTCTGGCTGACCAAGGATATGTTGGAAGATTCAAGATTCCTGCTATCTCTTCACAGGTTAAAAAGATGGCTATAGGTAGAAGTTTAAAAAGCAGAGCTGTCAGCAACTACGTCTTAACTGAGTCTAACTGTGAACCTCTTGGCTCAGTTGGAAACTTGAGCCTACCCTTTCCCATGACAGAAAGCCAAACCTCTCTGCAGCAGCCACAAAATCTTGATATTAGTCTTTCTTCTGAATCTTAATTTAGAAGTAGTCAACCTTTCAGAAATACAACAAAGACAACTATTCCTGAACCTACTACAGAGAATAACTCAATCCTCCTAGGTATTCCTTCTGTTCCTGAAAGCCTACCAAGGCTATAGATACCTAACACCTACTTCAGCAATAAACTTATCATTTCTTGATCTACACATGTTTCAATTGAGGATGATCCTCATAAACTGTAAGGGATTTATTCTCAGTCTATAAGCTCTTATACTGTTGCCAAATCCAGCAACAGCACCCATGTCAACACTAAAAATGTTGACAGTGCCCATGTTGACACTTTTAATGTTGACACTATAGTAAAGTGATAACCTGGGTTTACTTAATGTTGTCTCCTGGATGTCAACACTTTTTTAAGTAATGGAACACCTTACCCTGAACATTTTTAATATAAAAAATATTTTTTAAATACATTATCATACTAAAATAACCTCAGGGAGTTCAAAAATGCAATAAAAATACCACAAGTAATAATAATAAGGAGATATAAGCAATAATTTTTCAATTTACTATGTAAATTACACTCTTTATTACTGTAAATTCAGAACCTGAACGTAAAAATGCGGGATTATCAAATCCTTGGTCCAAATTTTGAATCACTTTTGCGGGATGGCCTTTTTTTAATTAAATTGAATTCTTTGTATTTTTATTTGAATATTTGAGAATGCAGGAACTCATAGACACTTTGCAAAGTTCAAGTCAAACAGCATATTTTCAATGGATGAAATGAATTAACTGAAATCAGTTTTGAAGCGTTCAAATCCATTAACCATTTTCATTAAGTTTACTATGTTTTTTGAAATTGCAGGATTGTCAAATCCAAGAACCAAATTTCAAATCACTTTTGAATTCCACTAGTAAACTCAGATATTAATTGCGGGAACTGGAATCCAAATTTAATGTACAGTAAGCACACTAGGAAACACCAACCCAAATCAAGAAGCTCCACCACAACTAAAATCAAACTAAAAATTCAATATCAATAACCATGTTTAGACAAAAAAAGTGATTAAACTTTAAAATCATCCAAAACTGGAAAGGATACAATATTATTCACTTCAAATAACAGATATAGAAATTCTGTTACTATTCAAGGCTAACTCAATAGAAAATAACCACCCACAACTAAACCAATAAATCCAAATAAATACATATTTTTAATCTAAAATATATTTTTTATTTTATTTTTATGGACCGTCAATTGCATTCCCAACCTGCTCCTGCACCAGCCCGCAGTGCAGCCCGTTCACAAGGGCGTCCCAGAGGGTCCAAGAACAGACCCAGAACCCAACTTGAGGGGAGTCATGCCAATACACAGACCTCCCAAGGTGTCAGCGCCAGCCAACCACCTCCTGCATCCCAAGCCAGAACTATCAGCTTGAATCCCAGGCAGAAGCCACTTTCAAGGCCTGCTACCAAAGTCTCCTACACCAGGGTCACCGGGAACACTGAGGTTACTTACACCTCCACTGTTTATCCAGTTGTCACCCAGCCCCGCACTCTTGACCCAAGAGTTGCTACTTCCTGCCCCCGCATTTTTGATACCTCCTATCAGCCATTGGCCACAACTGAGGAGCCATCTGTGCCTGTGTCTTATGCCACCATTGACGGCGCCACTGCAAGCAAGTGTGATCCCACCTTCTAAACAAAGGTCCACATCCCCTGTGTTGAGCCTGGAAGCCAGGATGCTGAGGTACCTGCCAAGAGCCAGTGTTGGTTGACAGATAGTGAGCATGAAGCTCTCCTCAACTGCTTGAACGGGGGAATGGCAGTTTGGGATATTGCATCCCAATTTGGTATCATGGCCAGATACATTGCCAACATCAAAAACAAGTATGGTAATATGGGGCAAATTAGCAAATCCACCAAGGCAAAAAGATAGCCCAAACTCCTTCAGCCTATTCACATTGACACAATCAAGCAGTGGGTAGCCAAGGATTGCCACCTGGACACACTTGCTGTCCAATCAATGCTTGCCATAGAGTTTGGGCTTTCGGTTTCCAAAAACCTTGTATACAAAGCAATGGTTGATTTGTGATTCTCCTGTAAAGTACTCAGAGTTTTGCCATATAATAGGAACAGTGAAAAGACCATTGAGGATTGACACATTTATGCCAAGACATCTGGCACTAAAGGAGACTGGGAATGTCCAGTTCTTCTACATTGATGAATTGTTGTTTTCCTCCTCACTCAGGTCTAGGCATGAGTGGGTCAAGAAAGGGTCCAAGGACGGCGTAGCCTATTGTGCAGCTGTCTGTTCCCAGAGCTATTCAATGGTTGCGCTTCTTGGTCCTCACGGGTTGGACTAATACCAAATGATTAAGGACTCCCATAACAGTGGAAAATTTCTTGATTTTCTCTGAGCTGTCAAGGAGTACCTCCGGATAAATTACAGTGGCACAACCAACATTGTTGTGCTTGATAATGTCAGGCTCTACAAAGTGGATCTGGTTGTGTCTGAGTTCCCCCCATCAACAAAAACAGCCACACCTCCAGCCACCAACTTACTGATTGTCCAATGAGACTTCTCATCCTCCCGCCATATTCCCCATGCCTGAATCCAATTGAGGAGGTGTTTGGTTGGATCAATGATAAGGTGAAACAAGGCCTTCCTCAGGAAACCAAGGATCTATTCATTATTCTTGAGGTCATTCAATTTGCAATGCCACCCAATGTGGTGGCAGCTTTCTATGAGCACTCGGAATCCTTCCTCCCTAAAGCCCTGGCCTCCAATCCAATCAGATAAATGGGCGCTCTGGGTTTTATTTATTTTTATTTAGTTTGTCTTTATTAGGACTCAAAAATTATTATTTATATATAATAATATGACATTTGATCGTATTATAGACATATAAGAATATGTAGAAAAGATAAGTAAAATTAAGTATACTAGGTAAGATGGATATATTTTTATTATAATGCACTGAATATTATTGGCTTTTGCACTAACAGATAAATAGATTAAAAAAGATAGAAATAAATTAGTTTATTTAAATAACTGTGAATCCTTGATGGTACTTTGGCTTTTCTAAGCCACAAATTGGACCTTGCAGGTCATCATCTGATCCTTGTTATTTCAGTGCCACTATAACCACACAACACAGGAACCAATGATTTTCATATATTACTTACTAATTAGTACTTAGGACGCAGGTCAAGCATATCAAATATGTTTATCAAATCATATTACAAGAGAAAGGTAATTTGAGTCCTAAACAATCATTTATTTAGAATATAAGTGGAGCGGGCCGCATGATGCGGATAAATTCAATTCTTGTTGTTTGTTTATGTAATAAATGAACCCGTACTTGACGCGCTGGTAAATAAAAAAATTTATAAATCATATTTTATTATTACACATGTTCACTTTATTAAACTGTCCCTTTATTAGTATCAAGTTAATTAAATATTACTATTATAATTTAGAAATTAAAATATTAAAAGTAAAATTGTAATTATAAATCTTAAAATTTAAGTATTAAAGTTTAAATATTCAAAATTTAACTATTTTCATCAAATTATGATTTATTCAATTTTGAAATATTTGATATTAAAAATTTAAGTATTCTGATATGTAATATTAAAATTTTAATATTTAAATATGTAATATTAAAATTCTTATAGTGAAATTTTAATATTACATAGTTCAATATTAAAATTTTAGTATTAAAATATCAAAAGTTTAAAAAAAATTAATTTGCAAGGGGAAAATATTTATTGGGGGGATGTTGATTGCAAAGGGAATGTAATTATTCTGGGGAATTATACCCCAAAATCAAATTTTCAGCTAATGTGTCTAATTGGATCCACATACTCTTCTGTACGTGGTGGACAACCCTGGATGCAATTGCTAGAGGGGTGGCACCCTGTACCCCGGTGGTTGTTGAACATTTGATAAAAGGAATGCAGGTGAGTGAAATGAATAGTAGGTTTTTTTGGGGGGGCACGTAGTACCTGTATAACGTTGCCAATGCAAACAAGTAATACAGGACGTGCTTGACTGTCCTATATCCCTGCGGTGTCTTCTGGCAGTTGAGAGCTACACGGCAAATATCCATTTGAATAGGTACATCATCCAACTTTTTGACGTTGGTTTTTAATATGCAGTGGAGGAGGATTCCCAGGTATACCGCAATGTGGATTCTTTGCAAGGTATACTTTTCTGAGAACATGCATAATTTTTTTGAATGTTTGAACTAACCTATTGATATAGGATGTTTGATTGAACTTGAAGAGGGTTCTGGGGCGTGCCCAACTTGAATCAGCCCCCCAGGCCTTGGCACACAATATTAATAAAGGTTTAAAATTATTCACAAGGACTGCATCCCCAACTTTATTTGACAGTGCCTTAAATACTTCATTAAAAATTGCAGTTTTCCAATATTTAATTCCAATTTGAAAGTCAGTTTTTATTAAATTCTTTTCATATTTGTTGATGTTTGTGAAGGGGAATCTTTGAATGCTTTCATATATGTATTCATCAAAGTTTAATTTGATATCCCCACAAATTTTGTTCATTCTTTAAAGTTGATACTTGATCCTATTTTATATGCTTCCCTCAACCACGGCAAGCAACCCACAGGTGGTAAATATTCCCTATTTTTAGCTTCACTACTTGAAAAATTAAACATATTCTGTTGAATTATTTTATTTATTTGGTTTTTATTTATTTGTTTTACAGGGGCCACCAGTGACTGGTAACCCCCGTAAAACAACTCAGTGTATAAGCTGCCACTTCCGCAACCTCATCCCCATTCTTGGTGATGACTAAAATAAATATAAGTAAAACATAAAAAGACTTACTGATTGTTTCCCCTATGGCCCCCTCAGCCACAGGCGCCACTTCAGCAAACTTCATGAGAGTTAGATGCTGTTCATTAATTTTTCTAGGCTTAATTTTTTCTTATATTTCTTGAAACTTGTGTTTCTTCTTGATTTTCATTTGATAAAGTTTCTGTATTTTGTGAAGCGCTCCTTCTTGCTTGTGTTTCATTTTCATCTGTTTCCATTTGGTTGGTTTCTTCTTCATTGGTGTTGATTTCCTTTGAATTTTGTTTCCTTCAATTGGTTTGATCTTATTATTTTCCTTGGCACCCTACCTGAACTCCCACAAATTGTAGGCCACATTGTTGAACTTCAGACTTGATAGAATTGTTCCCTGTATATTTAGTAATGCTTCTTTATTCTTTTTGTCTATAATATTTCCTAGTTTATTCATAGCATTTTTCTTTTGACTGGATTAGTGGCTGGCCCTTGTCACCCAGCTTTCCTGTCACTATTTCCCTGATATTTTTTTCAATTTCAACAACCTTTTGCAGGTGTACTTCTAATTTGTTAATCAAGTTATAGATAGTTGACATTTTGATTGAATTCCATCAAAAAACTGGTTTTTATAGTACTATCATCAATGCATAGATATTTTTCATCTTTATTAATAAATTAAAGACAATAAACGTAAATATTGCATTGAAATATTGCAATCAGATGTCAACTCTTGGTATTTTGATATTATGTGCATAACTCAATGCATTTTGTTTAATAAAATCCTTTATAAATGTGTCTTTTTTATTATAATTTATTAAAACAGATTGTGTTTATATTAGAGAGCCATTAACACTTAGTAAAAATATTGATACATAGTACATTTTACAGCCTGTATATTTACCTATTGGTAATACTTATATATACTTTTTAGTTGGATTTTGCAAGGTAATAATAATGTAATGTGTTAATAGAATACTGTTTATTGTCATTAATTGGTTGATTTTCTTTGCTGTGGCAATTGTGCATTTTCTGATATTTACACACTAGTATCCAATTGATTGGCTTTACATCAAATCACACAGGCAATAGGAATTTAAGCCGCCACCCCAAGACTGGATGTGGTCAGGGTGGCAGCTTGATTTCCTATTGCCTGTGCAATTGGGTGTGAAACCAACCAATTGGATACTAGTGCGTAAATATCAGAAAATGCATAATTGCCACAGCAAAGAAAATCAACCAATTAATGACAATAAACAGTATTCTATTAACACATTACATTATTATTACCTTACAAAATATGACTGAAAAGTTTACAGATTTATTCCCAATAGGTAAATATACAGGCTGCAAAATGCACTATGTATCAATATTTTTACTAAGCATTAATGGCTCTCTAATATAAACACAGTCCATTTAGATAAATTGCAATGAAAAAGCCTAGTTTACAATGGATTTATTAAACAAAATGTTTTGAGTTATGCACATAATTTCTAAATATCAAGAGTTGATGTCTAATTGCAATATTATAATGTAATATTTACGTTTATTGTCTTTAATTTATTAATGACAATATAAAATATGTATGCTCATAGTTTTAAGCTATTTGTAAAATATACAACATTGTATTAATTAGGGAAATGTTGATAATGTAAAAAGAAATATTATTAATTATGAATTGAAAGAGAGAGATCAATTTAAATGAGTTTTCACAAAGAAAAGATTTATTTACTAATCAAAGGACAGGAAGGGGAGGGAATGGGCAGAATGAACATCACCTTCATCTGCGCCTGTGAAAGAGGCAGCATCAGAGATAGTGGGGAGGGAATGGGTGGTGGTTTGGGAGTCAGGGTTGGAAGGCAGGTGGCTTGATGGAGGGGGTTGGGGAGACAGGTTTTGTTGACTGGGAAGGGGCAGCAAAAGCTGATTGCTTCAATTGCTCAAATTCTTCTTCTGTCACATATACTGGCTTGACAAAACAGATGGACCGGTGTGGGGGGAGACAGGGGTCCTTTCTGGACTTATTACTATCACTTGCATAGAAGATGATGAGATCAAATAAGTCCTGGAAAGATGAAGATGGGAAAAGCTCATACCCCTTATCAATTTGGGTGCATAGTTTGTTGTAGGTGGCAGGCTTTAAGCGCCTGAGGGCAGAACCAAAATTGTAGAGACATACATCTGCAAGATGCATGTTGGCGTAGTTGATGGGGTAGGACCAACAAGTATGCCCTGCAGCCCTGATTTCTTGAGTAGCCCATTCCCGCTGCTCTATCTCCATACTCAGTACAACTGTGTGCACAGCGTTTTGTGTGTCCCACTCCTCCAGCATGGCTTTGAGCTCCGTCTGGTAGGCATACCCATCTGCAGTGTTTGATATTGCTGAGTAATAATTGACGCCCAATGGGGAAACTGCCAATAAAACCCCAACAAAACAATACAAGATTGGGCTGCGCTTGTACACATCAGACTGGATACGCTTTTCTCCATAGTCTTGAATACTTGCAGATATCTTAGCATGCAACAGAAAGATGTCGTCATTACAGGCTCTCATTGCTCTCCCTATGATAAAATTAATAATAGTTGAATTGTAGGGATTGGTATCCACCAAAATGGGGCCACTGAGAACTTGATTGACAAGATTCTAGCAGCAACCACAACTCTGTGCATCCACAAATTCACTGTTCTTTTGTTGGTGAAGATGCCCTGGAGTTCCAACTGGAGACATACCTGGACCAGGGGCATCCGCAGGTCACATTACATAATGGCCATCATAAGGGGATGGGCTGTGTCACCTTTGGTTGAGGTATGGGCACCAGTTGGGGTCTTCTTGGTAGGGGGGCCACAGTTGGTGTGGGCTTGCATGATTGCAGCCACAGTGGGCTTTGCAAACCCCATCACAGCCGCAATTTCCCCAAGGGACATAAGCTTCCCTTGCTTTTTGACCATTTCAAGAACAATCTCCAGAGTGATTAATTTTCTTCTGCGTCTTGCAGGCTGATTGGCTGGGGGAGGGATGTGTCTATCTTGGGAACTGGTCAATTCCATCTGATTGGCTGTTTTGGGGTTCTGGGCTCTCTGAGTGACCCCATGGATCAAATGGCTTGTTCCAGATACCATTGTTGATCCAGTATTTGGGTTGGCTGCTGCCTGTGCATGATGGGCAAACAGAGCCATGCTGGAAGTTGCAGGAGAAAGAACACACTCCTGGGTAGTGCTTGCAGAGGGGCTTACGGGTTGGGAGTGGCCATAGAGGGAGGCTTCACTATTAGAAGACCCAGCATAGCCCTGCATGATTTTTTCAAGGCCAGGGAACAGCTTGTTGACTTGTTTGGTGAAAGAAGACATAATAAATTTTTATTAAAAAATTTTAAGCTCAAAAAGAGACGTGTATATTTTAGTCTTTTTTATTGTTAAGTATGTTAAGTTGGTGAATATTATGATCTAAATTTTAGCCGTCCTAGAATGGAATAGGGTGATTTTTGAGAATGCCTATGATTCCTAAAAGAATTAGCAAAAATCCACTCTAGATTCTTTGGCATCCTTTTTGAGACACCCATTAATATATTTATTTCAAATTCCTTGCAATTAAGATTTGAAACTTGGTTCTTGGATTTGAAAGTCCTGCAATTTCAGATTTGTTAATTTTTACATGATGTTTATGATTTGTTTGAAATACAGGAAATCTCAAATTGTACATTAAAATCCTGCATTTCTGATTCATATATCCCACATTTGTTTGTTGTGTTTTGTCTTTTGTTAGTTGAGTTATCTGCTCAAGAGATTCAAAATTTTCCAATTTACATAAACCAAAAAAAGTCAAATTAAATTGGAAATTTTATTTAATATTTTAATTTCCACTCAGCTGAGTTGCCTGCAAAAGTGATTCAAAATTTGGACCAAGGATTTGACAATCCCGCATTTTTACGTTCAGGTTCTGAATTTACAGTAAAAAATTATTTTTTATTCCCATAAAAATTAAAATTCCAATGAACCAAAAATAAAGATATTTTATATATCATAATAACTACAAAATATAAGAAAATTAGTGTTTTAATTTACTATACTTTTTATAAGTACAACTGAAAATATCTCATACCTTAAAGATAAATTAACAAAATATAAGATATTTCTTATAAAACCACATTGAAACTATATCTTAAACTTACCATCTATACCTAAAAAAATTATCCAAAAAAATAAAAAATATAAAAACGCAAAAGTAAAAAATAAACAGGCAAAGCAAAGCAAGGTTTATTGGGCTAATTAAAGCCACCAGCAAGAGCAGTTGTTACATCTTCTAGGTACTTCTTGATCTCTGCCACCTTGTACTTCTTCTTTACTACCTTTTGGACGTCCTCCTGGTAGTCCTGGTCCTTATACTTTCTCTTCTTGGGGGCCACCTGGTTGACCAGGTTGCAAAACTCGGAAACAGTCCGGGCCTGCTCCTCCTGCAGCTTCTGGAAGAACTTGTTGTACTTGGGGTTTGACCCAAACTTCACTTCTAGGTGCTTGTGCTACACTTGCAGACTGGACGTGGTCTTCATCTCCCCCTTGAGGCAGGCGCTCTGGCAGTTCCATGGCGCTGTGGACCCGCTCTTTTTTTCTCCAGGCAGTCACCTTCTTTCCTACCCACTTCCTCTCAAAGTAATCAAGGTAGCCCTTGAAGACAGTGGAGGACTTCTTGATGTAAGCATCTTCCAGGAGGGCCTCAAAGTTGATCTCATTATGCTCTGGCCGCACAAAAGCCAAGGCAGCAAACTGGGTTATGGCAAAGCAGCACTTCCCTTTACCATCATTAAGATACTTCTCAAAAAGCTCCTTTTTGCTCTTGAGATTCTTGGTGAGGGCCTGTATAAAATGGAAGAAGCAGCCCTATAATTCTCCAATGAAGGTGGCCTCAAAGGCTCTGAGCTGAGCTTGCTCAAAGTCCATAATGATCACCTTTGGCCCAAGTTAGCGTGCATGAGCTAGCTACTCTGAGGCTAGGGTGGACTCATCCTTCTCAGCGGAGGAGGGATTGGCCCTTGTGGCGTGGGTGGGAGGGGGGAGCTGGTTGAAGGGAAGGGAACTCAAAGCATCCTGGACAATTTTGAATGCTCTGGCATAGACCTCTGTCTTTTCACCAGGAAGGAGAAAGAAAACAAGGTGGATAACCTGGGCATTGAATTGCCTGTGCAGGACCTAAAGCTGCTCAAAAAAGATTGGGCATGTTGTAAATGTGCTGTTGCACAGCTAGATGATAGCAGTGTTGAGCTGCTCCAGGTTTTGGGTTATGGCGTAGGCAATGATTCTATCCTCCACTTCCTGACCATTGTCATGGAGTAGGAACATCTCTCCATCCTTGGTTTTCTTGAGAGCATCAGAAAGGACCAGCTCTTTGATTGTGGTGGCACTCTTGGTCAGGGGGTTTGAGGCTTGGCGCCTATCACTAACAAACTTAACCAACTAGGTGTGGGTTGGAACCTTCTTCAGATTGATGGGGGAGAGGTGCTTAAAGGCAAGCATAGCCAGCTGAGTGGGGGAAAGGTTCTTGGAGGTAGGCATGATCTGCACATGGTACCATTTCAGGAGACAGACAATGGTTGTATTAGGCATGATGAAGATATGCTCACCCTTAATGGTTTGTATCAAGTCCCAGTGCTCAGTATTGAGCAGCAACTATGGTAAGTTTGACTCCCTGGTGATTGACTCCCTGGTAGTTGACACTATAGTAAAGTGAGAATTCAGCTTTTGCCCTGATTGACAACTGGGAATTGACACTTTTTTAATTAACAGATCTTAATGTACTGAAAGCTTTTAATATAAAAAATAAGCCTTACAGCTATGGTATACTAAAGTAACCCCAAAAGCTCAAAATGCAATAAAAACAGTATCTTAATTAATAAAAATAAGGAGAAATAAGCAATTATTTCTCATTTTACTATTTAATTTACACTCTTCATTATAGAAATATTTTTTATTACCATGAAAATTAAAATTCCAATAAACCAAAAATAAACACAAACACAACAAATAACGTTATGCAAAATATCAAGAAATATTAAAACTTATTTGATATGGTTCAAATAAGTACAACTGTGAATATCATATGTTTTATTAGGAAATTAACAAAAATTAAGATATTTCACTTACTTTCAACTATAAATATTCATCTCAAACTTACCATGCATACATAGAACAATCACTGCTATCTAATTAAATTAAAAACCTTAAAAATTAAAACTAAAAACTAAATGATCAAAGTTAATAAGTAAAAATTAAAGTTAAAAAGTTAAAAGTTAAAAGTTAAAATCATATAACTGAGCAAGCAAGCAAGTTTATTCCTCATCCTTCTTTTGCTGTTTTGTTTTAGCCCCTTCCAGGAGGGCAGTGGCAATAAGCTCAAGCTTCTGCTTAAGCTCAGAGGCCTTATACTTGCGCTTGGCTGCACCCTGGATGGCCTTGGTGAAGAGGATACAGCGGGTGATTGGCTTGGTGGGGGGGACACAGTTGGAGAGATCTTGGAGCTTGGAGATTTTTTCTCTTGCTCATGCTGCAGGAGAGAGAAGAACTTATTGAACTTTAGATGAAGCCAAAGTTGGCTTTAAGATGCTTGTGATAAGCCTCTAATGCCAAAGTGGTCTTCAGCTCCCCGTTGAGGGCCGCCCGGTACACGTTCCAGCTGGCCTTGGTACAGGTGTCAGGAATGCCTTTGCTACCTTTCCTGACAACAACAAGGAAATCTTGATTAATCCAGGCTCTAAAAATCCTTCTCCTAATTTGGACCTTTTTCCAGGCCCTAAAATGGTTTTTTAGTATGTAATATCAGTTCTAAATTACCTTTGAATATCCTTGGATCCAGCCTGGATGCCATTTTCTTGGCCAACACGGGGATCAAACCCGGGTCCTCCTGCTTAACGTTTGAGCACCTAAACAACGTTAATAATTTGAATTTGAACTTACCTTTGACATCTCTCAAAAATGCTTGCTGCAGCCAATCAAACATTACAACTGTGATAGGAGCTTGTAAACTTGCTTTTGCTTCAAACTCAAATGTGGTTAAAAGACTAACAGGCTCCGTACTTAACGCTAAAACAGTTAAGAGTGTTTCTCCTTCTTCTGGGTTTCAGGTTTCAAAAACAACTGTTCCCCAAACTTTTGCTGCTCTAACAGCTGGGGTAAATGACACCTAGCTGTTAGAGAAGGGGCAGCAGGGGTCAACTGTTTTTTTTAAAATAATCTTGAAAATCCAAGTCAAAGCTCCCCCTTCCAAGCTCCCCTCCTCATTTTCCCCAACTTCCCCAATATTGCCCAATCCCCCTTGAAACTACAATTTAAAACACCTCTTAACAGCCTATAAAAGGCTCCATTTGTCAGGGTGTTTAATTGTTCAGTTAATAAAGTCAATTTCTTTACCTAGTTGATTTACTCTTTTACCTGCTCTCCAGTACTGAAATCAAACACCATGATGCTACCCAAGTCTTCCCAATGGGGACCATTTGGGTATAAATGATTGGTTTGGTTGCTCCTTGTACAGTCCTTTACTGCAAGCATATATTTTGGAACCAGAGTAGATTCTGGTTCATCTCCTCCTAATTACCTAGATAAGCCATGGCGCCAAGTGGTACCAGGAGTATGGTACACCACCACTCCATTGTCACAGAATCCCCCCATCACAGAGGAACCACAGGTCATGGGGGCCAGTCTGCCTGCTCCTTCCTTATTTCATCCCTTGGCTTCTGTTTTCCTTCTCAGTTATCTTGGAGCTTACCTCCTGTTTAGAAGGTTCAATCCCCTTTTGGGTTGATACTGTATGTTTGGAGAATTGTTCCATATGGGGATGATCTCTGTTCCATCTGGTTCTCTAATCACAGGGTTGAATCCATCTGCGGCCATACACCTTTTGGGTGGTATGTTTCCAAGCAGATGGGTTCAGTACAGCAGGCCTTGCCTTGCCTCTGTGTGACAACCTTCCCAATCCACTGGGGCTTGAAGTACTCAAGGAAAGGCTTGAACTCTGGGCGCTTTGCTATGAAAGGATCCTTTGAGAGCACCTCAAACCCCTGTGCAGTGTGCTCTGGCTTTAAAAAAGCCAAGGCACTAAATTGTGAAAGCACAAATTTGCAGGTGTCTGAAGTATCCCTCTGGCTCAACCTACTTAGTTCAGCATGGGCCTACACATTCTGAGCAACTGCTTGGAGGTAGTGGAAGTGGCAACCCTGCATCTCCCCTCTGAAGAGATGCTTGAATGCATTGAACTGAGCAGGATCAAAGTCCATGATGCACACACAAGGCCCAAGAGCTCTTAGCCTTGCCTTTTTCTCCAAGTTCAGGGTGGCCTGGTCCTTGTCAGAGGCAGGTGGGTTGGCGCAGGTGTGGGGGGGAGTTTTCTTGGATTTGTCATTGTTGGCAGGAGGAAGGGGGGCAATTGCTTGGCAGAGGATTGTGAACACACATGTGTAAATGGCCTCAGTGGCCCCAGGAAGAAAGAACGTGAGTGGAATCACCCGGATGTCAATCTGGGCATGGACCATCCAGAGCTGCTTGAACATCCAGGGGCAAGTGGCAAAGGTATCATCAACTAGCCAGGTTGACGCCCTTTTCAACTCCATCAGGTTCTGCTGAGTTGAGTAGCAGATTATGCGGTCCTTGGCGGCAGCCCTGTTGTCATGGAGCAGGAAGCGCTCCCCACTTGGAAGCTGCTTAAGCTCATGAGTGAGCGTGAGCTCAGAGATGACGTCTGAAGCCTTGGGGGGAGGGGGATTGGCAGCAATACACTTATTGCTTATGAACTTAACTAACTGCTCTTAAGTTGGCACCAACTTGAGATTGTTGGGTTTGAGATGTTGCAAAGCCTTTATGGCCAGATCAGAAGCCCAGAGGTGAGAGGATGTTGGGATCACCTGGATCAGGTACCATTTTAACATCCAGGTTATTAAATGATTGGGGGGCTCACAAGAGTGCTCCCTCTTCTCTGCAGTTACTTGCTCCCAGCCCTTGGTATTTAGCTGGTGCCCACAAGTCTTATCCTCACAGACAAAGCGCTTGCTCTTGGTTTATTGCTTTTGATTGTTATAATTGAAAATGTAATTGTCAGCAATATAGCCAGGGCCGCCCTTTACAGACATAATTGGGAAGTAAGAGGGGAAGCAATTGGGGACTTTAACCTCTCTGTCCACATTACAGATATTGTGGATGGCCAGTGGATCCCAAGCCACATGACCAGAAGCTTTGAACTTCTTGGAGTACTCCTCCGGCTCATCTTGGGGATCAGATGAGGGAGGGGGGAAGAGCCATCAGGAGGGGGAGGGGGAGGGTTCTTTAAGGCCTGCTTGGATGCCTCCTTTTTCTTACCAGAAGAAGAGGTGGGCTCCTTGGCAGCATTTAACTTCTTAGTATGTTGCTCCTTGGTGGGCTTGGAGTCAGCCTCTGAGTGGTAAAATGAGTGGTCAGTAAGATTGCCATCAGATTTATTGGGGGAGGAATTTTTGGGAGAATGTGAAGAGGATGTGGAAGATGAGGGTGGAGGGGGGAGGAGTAGGAGGAGATAGAGTAGGAAGAGATGGGGTTGGAGACTTTGCCTTTGCAGGCTTCTTGGCACACTTGGAAGTGGAGGCATCTTCTTTGGAACCCCTTGGAGGCTTGGCGCTTGGCACTTGGGCTGTTGGCTGTTCTTGTTTGATTTTGTAAAAGAAAAGTTTAGTTTTGTAAATAAAATAGTGTGAAAGATATGAAACACAGAGGTAAAGCAAAGCAAAAGTTAAATGAAAAGTATGAAAATAAAGTTTTATTTATCAAGAAAAAAACATAAAAAAGTAAATAGAAGCAAAATAGAAACTCAAAGTATAGATATAAAGGTTAAAACATAGAAAATAAGTGAATTTATGATGAAGCATTAAAGATGTTAGGTTCAGCATAACATCTTAGTGCTAAATCAATGTAAAAGTACAATTAAAAATCAAAAGAATATATGAAAATTAGATGGAGAGCAGCAGAAAAAGTAGTAGATTATAATTGCAAAAAAATAAAAAAATTATTATGTGGAATTTTTTTATTGAGAATTGAAAATTCAAAACATAGTAAAGTGTCAAGTTTGGCACCATCAATCAGCTGGGAAAAGCTGAATTCTCACTGTCAAGTATGCCAGAGTTGAGCAGAAACATCAATTTTACTATGTTTTTTACATATAAAACTTGCTTAAATTTAAAACGGGTTCAAAAGTTAACCCAAAATCAAGGCAGTATCATATTCTCAAAAATTAAAAAAATACAACATAAGTTAAAAAAGTAAATGAGTGGAAATGTGTTTATTAGTGATTAGGGTATGGTGTGAGGAGCTGGGAGTGAATTATTTACCATAGTGTTGGTTAAAATGTTAAGAAGCTCTCTGTACTAATCCCCAAGTTAAAGTTTTGAGTGGGTGAGTGTCAAGTGGCGCTCATAGTGTGTCACATATTAATTTAGCCTTAATTCTGAGCCTTTGATTAGTTAAATCCAAAACCAATTGGGTGTCAAGTGGATAGAGTCAAACAAAGAAGATGTCAAGTTTCAGTTTTTTATAAATTACATATGAAATCTCTTAATAAATTGGGCTTAATTTATGTGGCACCACTTAATCCAAAAACCCAGGAATGACATAATGTAAAACAAGTGGGGTATTTGATTAATGTCTATGCCACTAAATCCAGTATAGTGGTGCTTGGGAGCCTAATTGATAACTATGGACACTAATAATAAAAATATAATATTAAATAATAAATTTTATATAAGTGCATATGTATTTTATTAATAAAATTAAAATTTGGCTTAAAAAGTGTCAAACTGGTCACTTTTTGGTTTAGAGTGTTGAACACAGGTTTTTTTCATTTCTATTTGTAAATTTACTTATAAATCACCCCTTAAAATAGTATTTTAGCTAACTGAATTATTAAACAGAGTCAAGTTTGAGTAAATTTAACCTTGGTTTTTGGTTTCAAACCCCTAAATTACTAGTAAAATTAGCATAAAATTGGTTAAGCCAAAAATACTAATAGATTCACATATGCAGCACTTGACTCCCCGGTACTCAACAAAGTGTCAATTACCAGGGAGTTGAACTTACCACAGTTGCCTATTGAGCTGCACTGGGCAGGAGCAGTCCTCACAGGTATAGTGTTGGCTCTTGAAGCCCTGGTTGGCGTTATTGCGGGAGAAGATGTAACCATTTGCTACCATGGCTGGCCCCCCTTTGACGCTCATTATGGGGAAGTATTTTGGCAAAGTGGAAGGAACCTTTAACTTCCCATCAACATTGCAGATATTGTGGGCCACAAGAGGGTTCCATGGGCCAGCAGGAGCATGACAGAAGCCAGGGAAGTAATCAGGACGGGGCTTTGTATCATCCCCAGATGAACTTCAAGGAGGGGAGTTTGGTGGGGGAGAAGCAGAAGGGGGCTTATCTTGGTGCTTCTCATATGTAGGAGACTTATCCTTGGGTGGGGACTTCTTGGCTTGGCGCCGCTTCTTGGTAGGCTCCTCATCTAAAGCCAAGTTTAGAAAATGTGATCTGTAAGAGAACCATCAGTTTCCTCCCCTCCCCAGTGGAGTGAGCAGAGCTCTTCTTGAGAGAGGGCTCTGGGGAGGGCTTGGGAGTGGCCTTCTTTGATGAGACAGGCTTCTTCTTGGCAGCTTTGGTGGTCTTGGAGGGACACTTGGTACCCTTTGGTTGCTTTGAGGTGTTCTTGTCCTAAAATAATAAGTAAAATGGTTTAAAATAAATCTTTTTATTTAAACAAAAAAGCAAACCAACTTAAAAAAATAATATATAAAAAGTAAACTTTATATGGCTTTTATTGATATTTAAAATTTAAAAAATATTGTATAAGTTTTTATTTTATTATAGTTTTAAATAACAAGTTAAAAGTTAAGATGTTTATGTAAAATTAGTAGCTTTATATATAGATTTTATTTTAAAAATAGAAAATATGAAAAAGAAAAGTTAAGAATACAACATATCAAAAAATCAGATGATTTATTATGTAAAAAATAAAATTTTATTTATGAGAAGTGAAAAGTGTTGAAATTATGAGTTGCAATTAATAAAAAAGCTGAATTATCACTGAAAATCAGAAAAATTGTAGACATTATTATTGACAACATTGTCACTGTTGACATTTTTTTGAAAAATTACTATGAAAAAACATAGTACACTTAATTAAATTTAAGCAGGCTAGCATATGTTAACTGTTTTCTGTGTATTTTTGCTCACATAATAAAATTAAAAAGATAACATATGAAAATGAGTAAAAAAATAATTGAGGTTCTTTATTTCTTTAATAAAAATCATATTTAGGTAGTGGTAATACAATATTTTACCATTTGGTACATTAAAAGTTGTTAACATGTTGGTTAAGATAATGAAAAGGGATAAGTGTCAACAATGTCACTTACGACATTCTTTATAGGAGGTGACACATTAATTTAAGCCTAATTGCGCCACTCTAATTTGCTTAACTCCACCTTGGCAGATGATCACAAGCAAATAAATGACATTTCTGAGTGTCAACATTATTTTTAATAATAAATTCTATAGTAAATTACATAGTAACTCACACTTAAATTATTAGATTGCTGTTAGCCATCAATCCACTTAATATATTAAAGCCAGAATAACGGGGGCAAGTGCCTAAGGCCAAAGTTTCTAAGGTTGAAAGTGCAGAAATTGAAAATGAGACCCCCAAAAAGTTCAGAAATCAAAGCACTATATAGGGTGCAAAAATCAAAAATATCAAAGATTGAAGTGCAAAAATTGATTTTCCAGAAGTTAAATTTGAAGCCAAATAAAATACAGTTCTTAATATAAAACTTTATATTTTAAAATCTTTTATAAACTAGAAAGATCCCAAGAAATTCATTTCTCCAATAGAAAGTATAAACTAGATATTAAAAGTATGCTTAAATTTGCTATTTTTAAAAGAAAGTTTATTTTAGTTTCAAAAGAAAAATTAAACTAGAATTTATATTTAACTGTATTCAATTGAATATAAAATACAAAACTACACAAAAAACTTCTTTAAAATGTATTTGCATGGTAAGATCTTTATTGTCACAACATAAAATTAAAAGAAAGTAAAAGCAATGTAAGATTTTATTTGGATTATTAAAGAACTTTTGCAATGTTCTCAAGATGAGTGAGCCAGTTGGAGGAGTTGTAGGGAAGGAGGGAGTTTTTGTGACTATCTCAAAGCTGTTGAGATCCTTGCTGCTCTGGAAAACACTTTGGCGTCCATCTAAAAACTCCTGGTAAAGAGTTTCATTGGTTGCTTGTTCAACTTTGAGCTTGTTGATCAGGACATTAAACTTGGGTTTCTTCACCCCAACACAGTTGGAAAACTGTTGTACCAGCTTTCCAGGGAGGGATTAGTCTTCATGGTCTTATTCTTAACAAACTTGAACTGGTTTCATTCAATCATGTTTTCCTTTCTTCCATGGCGTCTGGTTTCAAGTTTTCCAATCCATTGGTGTTCAAAGTAATCAATAAATGGAGCAAAGATAGCTGCATTGTACTCCATATACTTGGTATTATTGAATGCCTCATAAATCTTGCTAGAGTCCTCCTTTATCATCAAGGCAATGGCAGAAAAGGAGTTGAAGGCCACCTTGGGCTCCTGGGAAGTGGATCTGGTAACCAGTCTGTTGAGCTCAGTAAAGCTCTGCAGCTTTCTTCTGAGGCATTGTCTGAAGTGAAAGAAGCAACCATGAGGCTTGCTCTCAAATATCTTTTTAAAGGTGTTGGCTTGAGCAGGCTCAAAGTCAACAAGTAGGTGGGTATGGTAAGGCTCTGATGTTTCCTCATCATCAGGTTGGCTTGGGGTTTTAGACTTCTTCCTCTTGGGGGTAGAAGTGGGGGCATCATTAGGGGAAGGAGACCCAACTTCCTCTTTAGAATCTCCAAGGCATGAGTATAATCATCCTTGTTTTGTCCTGACATCAGAAAGTAAACCATTGGTAAAACCTTATCACCATACTTCCCATGGATGCACCAAAGCTGGGAAAAGATCTTAGGGCATGATGAGAAGGTCCCATCAGCCAACCAGATATTGGCTGTCATAAATCTCTTAAGGTTCTCCTGGGTGGCATAGCAGATGGTTCTTTTATGCTCATCTGGCCCATTGTCATGAAGGAGAAACTGTTCATCCTTAGAGGTGACTCTGAGCTCATTGGGTATATACAGTTCCAGGAGGGAGGTGGCACTTCTGCCCACATTATCAGACTTCTGGCAATTATCACTTACATACTTTTGAAGGGATCCAAAAGTACCAACAGCTATCGTTTAAAAACTGGTCAAGTTGTAAATAGCCCTAGTGACTATCTCCTGAGAGGTAAGGCCCCTGTTGAAAGGCTGCCTCTGGCGCAGTTACCACTTTATTAGGCGCTGATAGACCCCAGTTGGTTCCAGGCAGGTGTGCTGATTATTCAGCTTCTTAAACTGGGTGAACCCAGTTGTGGTCAGGCAGGAGGGGCAGGCAGGCCCCTCACACTTGCAATGATGAAGCCCCAAGTGCTTCTGCTCATCATTACACTTAAACATAAAACCATCATGGTAGAATCCAGCATTGCCCTTGGAAGACATTATTGGGAAGAAGATAGGCAGGATATCTGGCAGTCAGAACTCCTCTTCATAGTTGCATATATTATAGACTTTCAGGATATCCCAGGTCTCAAGGACATCCTCAGTTGATGTAGCATCTCCAGAGTTGTACAGGTCTTCATGTTCTTCTTCTGAGGTGTGAGGGGGTGTCTTCTCTTCATCTTCCTGACTGTGGACAAACTTGTGCCCAGTTGGGCTCTTGGAGGGGCTGGGGGTAGGTTCCTCTTCACAAGGCTCCTCTTCTGGAGAGGGGGAGGGCTCAGGGGTCTTCTTGGCTACCTTCTTGATGATCTTCTTTCTTATCTTGGGGCCAGTCTTCTTGGATCTGGAAGGGATGGCCTTCTTTGGGTTGATGGGATTTGACTTAGGGGGCATCTAGATGGCTCAAAGTTAGTATTTTTTGGCTAGTAAAAAATAATATAAATTATTAATAAAAATATCATTTTTAAGCATAATCTGAAAGCCAGAGTGCTGTTTACTATATTTTGTTAGTTTTAATAAATATTTTAATTGAGAAGTTAACTCTATAATGCTTTTGAAAGGAAAAAAGGGGTTTTGATCAGAAAATTAGGGAGTTTTGATTTTGGCACTTCAATTTTGACACTCCCTAAAAACATAAGGAAACATAGTAACATATTAAATTAATTTAATATTTTTCTAAAAACTGCCAAAATCAGCTGTTTTTCTAAACCTTTTAAAAATCTATTATAAACTAACCCAAATGGCTTGAAACTCTACTACGCTTTAAAGCAAGTCTTTAATCTTTAAAATGCTAACTTTAAGCTTTAAACTTACACTGATTAAATTATTATGGGTTTTCAAAGTAGATTGTTTGTTTGGTTTAAATGCACTTTCAATTTCTGCACTTTTGATTATAAACACCTATTGAAGCTTAGTTAATAAAATTTTAAATTCCAATCATAATTTAAAATATATTGGTGAGCACTAAATTGGTGTTTTTAATTTTGATTTGAAGCATTTTTGATTTGCACACTCTATTACTACACCCAGTAATTTACAGTGCAGTACACCATCTAGAAAACACCATCTATAAAGACGCCATCTAGAAAAAAATTTGTGATAGGGTCAGAATTTACATTGGCAAAATTAAAAAAAAATTTATTAAATAGTTATTTTTTATATATTGGTTTCTAATACGCCATCTAGAAAAACGGCATCTAGAAAGACGGCATCTGGAATCAAATAATAAATTATACTTTTATGTGATAAATCCAAGCCTTTTTCTTATTAACTGGGAATAAAGTATGATATTAATTTATGACCACATATAATATATCAACTCAAATTAACTCACCTTTGATAGTACTATCTCCCTGTAACACAGCCATTAAGAACCACTTTTGATATATTGATTTTATTCCTTATCATAAAAGGATCTGTAATATTTGGTTTTCAGCTTTAAAATGCTTCATTAATGATTTTATATATATAAGGGTAGTGTCTCCATTAACTGGAACTGTAATAATCAGGTTAAGGACAGTGTAACTAAGATCACCTCATCACTTGAAGGTTGGTACAATCAATTTTCTTGCCTGGTTAAGATAAAGAAGCCCAGATTCATTATGATTATCAAAAAGCTGAAGATCTGGTATATCCATGGGGACCAGCTTTACCTTCAGGCCATCAAAAGCAAAGCTGTTTTATCCAAGCATGCAGATCAGCAGGTCAAGCTTGCAAGTGTTACCAAGGAGTTTTTGACCTATTACACCAGAGAAGGCTGTCTTAACCATCTTAAAGGCATTGCAAAGACTTTTGAGACTAAAGCATGATCAAGTTACTCTTCCATTAAATACTTTACTTCCAAACATTTAATTTTTACTTAATTTTTAGTACATTGATACAAACATAGGGGCAAACTTTAATATGGAAATATCACAGCTTTGGGGTGTGTTGACTTTGGAGATTTGTACACTAAAATTGGTACTAGATGATCCCACATTATTACTGCAGATTTGAAATCTTTGGATTATTTTGAGTTGAGCCATATTTTTTTCTTACTATTCTGAATTTTTTGGGGGTTTTATTAATTTTTAAGTTATTTGACACAGTTCTGCCAGAAATTTGGTATAGGGTTTCTAGATGGCGTTTTCTAGATGGCGTCTTTCTAGATAGCGTTTTAGGACAGATTTTCTAGATGGCATCTTTCTATATGGTGTTTTATAGATAACATTTTCTAGATTGCGTCTTTATAGATAGTGTATCCCACCTAATTTACTAAGTGATCATATAAGATTTGTTTCATTCAGCACTCTATCTTTTACATAATAAAAATCACTGAAATTTTAATCAAATGATTTACAGGTGATTGTGAACCTGTATAATAGGTTTTAGCTTATTTGGTTGAGTATGATATGTTTATGAAGCTTTTCTGATCATTTACATAGTGATAGAATCAATATTAAGTGATATTTTAATTTTGGGGCCTCAAATATTAAATTGAAGAGACTTATGGACTTTGATTTCTGCACTTTTGATTTTGTCCCCTCTACTCAAAGGGGTAAATAAATTCTATATTAAAAGCCAAATTAATTTAAGGCGTGTTTTAAATTGCATCAATTTGGGCACTTCAAACTTGGTTTTTTGATTTTAGCTACTAGTAAAAACATTATAAAAAAGTCAAATTTAAGAAAAACACTAATTTTTTTGGGGGGAATTGTTATTGAAAAAAGTGCAGAGATCAAAAAATCCATTAATTTGGAGATTTCAATCTCCACACTTTGACTTTAGGCACTTGCCCTGATACATTAGTAAGGAAAAAAATATTTCCATGTATCAAATGGCCCTGTATACCAAATCATTAATGACAAACATGTTTCCTACATCCCACTTGCACAAAGAGTTGACACCATATTAAGACATCACCGCCTACTAGGACATACAAAGGTTAAAAATCTATACCTCATGTTAAAAGAGATAGTATGGTGGTCCAATATTAAACAATACATAGTTGACATTTTTAAAAAGTGCACAGTGTGTGATAAATATGCCAGCACCAAGGCTCCTCAGCCAACAGTTAACCCAGTACCTGACCCTGAACCATTCAAGGTTTGGGGACTGGATGTGGTGGGGCCCTTCCCAGAAACAAAGACAAAACAACATTTCCTAATTGTAGCCATTGACTTTGCTACACACTGGCCTATCTGCTGGGCAACAAAAGATCACAAAGCAGAAACCATAAACCAATTCATTAACAAAGCAACCATAGCTAACTATGGTACTCCAGACTACATAATAACTGATGGAGCAATAGAGTTATCAGGCCACATAGTAAACAACAACCTAAAAGCAAAGAACATCAAACATTCCACAACCTTGCCCTACAGGCCACAGGCCAATGGCAGAGTTGGACGCCTAAATGGCAGCCTTATCAGAACCCTCAAGAAATTAATGGATGGCAAAGCCAAAAACACATGGCCACTATACGTGAAACACACATCATTAGTATCCTGGGTCCGCATCAATTAAGGCACAGGCTACTCACTGTTTGAACTAACATACAGATAGAAACCAGATATCAGACATGGTGATTATGACCAAGCTTCAAACCTTTAAAATGACAGGAACCATCAAAGAATACATTGCAACATATGAAGGACTACCCAGCCGTGCACCCAACACCATCAAATTTGACAAACCTGGACCACACTTGGACTTCTACAATGTCCTCTCTACACACATTAGATGTCAGTTTGATATGACCCTCTGCAAGAACCTTGAGGACGTATTCCTGGAAGGGAAAAACGTGGTAAAAAAATCTGATAACCTACATGCAACCAACAAGTGCAAGGAGAGCCCTTCAGCCAAGAAGAATCATCACCCCAATAAGCAGAACAACCAAGCCAAAAACACCCAGCCTCAAAACAGGAATCACACTGCACAAGCCAACCAGGCCAGCACTGAAGATACCAACAAGGAGGGAAAAGCTCAGGGGAGTGCTTAGGAAAGCTGCCCTTCCTCACTTCACAAGACTTGTACAGAGAACAGGACGTGGACTCAATCACCATGATCCAAGTTCCCTCCAGCAATTCTCTACTGTTTGCCGCCCAAATTGGAAATAAACTCCTCACTTATCCTTTCCGCTTTTGCAGATACCAGGGCACAGCACTATTTGACACTGGAGCAGATCAATCTCTCATCAACAAGAGCTTTGCAGACCTCATGAAGTTACCTACCACTTGAAGTAACATCAAGAAAGGCATTATGGCAGACAACCGTAGCACACCAGTTACCCATGAGACAAAACCTTTCCGCGCCCAAATTGGAGATGTACAAACAACAATTAGCAGCCCCATCATACCAATCCCCAAGTACAATGTCATACTTGGCTTGGACTGGATGAGAAAGAAAAAACCTCACATTGACTGGGACAGTGCCACCCTCACCATTCAGCAAGGAGAAGTCCACCATCACATGTACCCAACACATCTTGACACCCTCATGAGGGACCACATATTTTTGAAAATCATGGAAACGGAAGAAGAAACTGATCCTAGAAAAATCAATTGGAACACCTGCACGTACAAGGTTATCCATTTCAAAAATACAGAAACCAGACGTGAGAAGGACTACATCCAAGACCAGCTAGTTAGTGAATTCCCCTCTGTTTTCCAGGAAGCCTTACTAGGCTTACCATCCAACCACAGTATACAACACAAGATTGACCTAAAAGGTAGTGAGCCTAAAGCACAACCCATCTACCACCTCACACCACAATAAGACAACGCCCTAAAAGCTTACCTTGACAAAGCACTTGAGAAAGGCCTCATTAGACCCTCAAAATCACCCTTTGGTGCTGCTGTTTTCTTTGTGGCAAAGAAAAATGGAGGCCTCTGCCTGGTCACAGACTACAGGGCCCTCAACAAAGTCCCAATTATGAACAGGTATCCCCTGCCCCTGATTGATGACCTTTTTGATGCCCTGGGGGGTCCCAAATCTTCACAAAAATTGATTTGACAGCAGGTTACCACCAAATTTGCGTGAAACCTGAAGACATTCCAAAGACCGCATTTCAAACTAATTCAGATCCTTTGAATGTGTTGTCCTCAATTTTGGCATGACAAACGCTCCCAGTACCTTTGTAACCTTCATGAATTAAGTTTTCAAGGAACACATTGGGAAAAGAGCAATCATCTACCTAGACAATGTCATCATTTACAGTCCCAACCTGCAACAACACCAGGAAGACGTCCGCACAGTCTTCTGTACCCTGAAAGACAACCAACTGATTGCCAAGCCATCCAAATGTGAGTTCTTCTCAACCAAACTTCCATTCCTTGGCCATGTCATCAGCAAAGACGGTATCAAACCTGACCCAGACAAGAAACACAAGATAACAGAGATGCCAGCCCCAAGAAAAAAGACCAAACTCCACACTTTCCTTGGAATGGTAGCCTATGTACGCAGGTTCATCCCTGACTGGGGCGCACTAATAGCTCCCTTGTAAGCCATCACTGGGAAAACAACCAAATTTATCTGGACACCCTTACAAGACCAACATTTCCACCAACTGAAGGAACACATGGTTACTGCCCCCATCCTACAATACCCAAACCAAGAGGGTATCTACAAGCTAGAAACTGACGCCTCTGATTATGCCATAGGAGGAGTCCTCCATATCCAAACGGCCCAAAAGGACTTCCTTCCAGTGGCATATGAATCACGGAAGTTATCAGACAGCAAACAAAGATACCCCATGCAGATTGAATACAAGCCAGGCAAGGAGATGCTTACTGCAGACACCCTATCAAGGCTATACAATAAACAAATCCTCTGCACTGATGACAACCCAAACTAGCCCATGTAATCATGGGGAATCTCCAGGAAGGGTTCCCACCTGGCATACCAATGGACATCCAAGAGAAAGTCCTCAAGAACAAACATCTGTTCAAAAATTTATATGGTACTCTTCACCAAATACTCCAAAATGGTGACACTGTACCCTACATCCCGTCAGCACAAAAGATTGACACAATTCTCTGATATCACAGAGACTTGGGACACACCCGTAGCAGAAACTTGCATGAATGCCTCAAGACATGCTACTGGTGGCCCAATATGCTATATGATATCAGAGAGGTACTGGAGCAATATGAAGTCTGTGAAAAGTATGCCCAAACCAAAGTTCCACCCAAGTCAGTAGTACCTGTATCCATCACACAACCCTTCAAGGTATGGTTGTTGGATATCGTGGGACCTATGCCCGGTGAAAGCAAAGGCAAGAAGTACATCATCATAGCCATCAACTATGTAACCAGATGGCCCGTAGCACAAGCCAAAAAAGAGCACAAAGGCAACAACAGGAGACGGTTCATTGGCAAGGAGATCATAGCAAAGTTCAGAAAGCCTGACCTCTTAATCACAGATGGAGGCACTGAACTCAAAGCTATTGACACCAACATATATCTTGCCAAAAATGGAATAAAACATGTCACAGTCAGCCCATATCACCCACAAGAAAATGGACGCGTAGAACAACTAAACAGCTCTCTACTGGAGCCCATCAGTAAGTTATCTGCCAACAATCCAAAAGCCTGGGTCAACCTGCTACCAACCGCCCTTATGGTCTGCAGAACACAGGTCAACTGCAATACGGGCAAAAGCCCTTATGAGCTTGTCTATGGTCAGAAACCTTCACTTTTCAGTACAACCACAGGTCCACAACTGCCACTTCCAAAGAAGATACCAGACAGTAATGACCCAAAAGTACTACAAGCCAGAAAAGACCAGTAAGAGATGGAACACCAAAGGGTCCATTGGGAAGCAATACCATTACAACAAGAAAGGTTCCAAGTCAGAGACGAGATCTGGGTTGTCAATCACAACCAACACAATCTAGACCCAGGGTTACGCGGACCAGGTATTGTAATGGAAGTTAAGCCCAATAACACTTACCTCATCAAAGGGATTAGAGCTCAAACTGAACTGAAACGTATGCATCACAACCAACTCTGTTTGTGTAAAGCAAGAACAGCCCAACAAAATTCAAGGCTCCCTGTGCCTAACACCAAACTGGATTAATACCAAGCCCACATACCAGATACTCTCAAGAAAATTCCCAAGGCTCCGCCTTCCAGCACCCCAGAGAGAGATGTTGCAACATCTTTAATTACTCCCTCTTGGGGAATTAACACCCCAAATTAATCACCAAACGACTCACCAAGTGGTTCACCGTCCAGTCAATAAACTGGTGGCACCATTATCAGTTAACCATCTATGACAGGGATCGCTCAATCCAGGTCCTAAATGGAACACAACTTGATTAAGCCTTGTGACTCAAGAGGAACATTACTCAGATAAGCCCCATGACCTGCATGACGTACATGGACAACATGTGGCTTGTCATGATACTATATATTAGCCTATATTCATATTCAATAAAGTATCATTCTCTTCTTAAATCTTCCCCTTATTTTGTTTATTTTACTTCCCAGAAGTATAAACTCGACAGGCACATAAAATTGGGTCTAAGCAGGGCACAGCTGCCCTACGGTCAAGATTCCCAACTTTGACTGCCTGGGTTTCCAACCAAAACCTCCTAGGAGGTAAAATAACGGTATACATTACTACCATTGATGGTGTTGGTAATGTAAGTAAATACCAAACCCAGGGAGGCCACCTCATCAAGATGTTCCCAAAGGCTTAAAGTACTAAGATTCCCTAACAAACTACCAGTGGTTTGATATTTTCAATTCAATAAAATATCTTTTCTCATGACTCACTTATTTCAGCACCTTCCAATAAGATCTGTAATAACAAGATTGGTAGGCTCTGCATTTTTGATACCCCAAGATCCTGGAAATCTGCTACCGCCCTCTGAGATGGTTCCCAAAATTTGCAAAATTGAGTGTGAACCATTTATGCTGCTGCCTCTTTGACATTGAATCAAATCAAAGTTTTTCTCATTTATCTCTACATTCAATATGCTGTACCTCACCCCATTCCCGTTTCAAAGGGTACCATCTTTGAGTAAATATGCACTGTCTCTTCCTCGTTGGTAATGACATCCTGATTTGGATGTATAGCCCCATTTGATCGATTACAACGAGCTCTCTCTACTTCACCCTGAAAGAACTTTAGCATCAAATGAGTGAGCAAGTTTGATTTTAAAGGGTTGACCTTTTTGGGGGGATTAGAATGCAGATGAGTTTAAGCTGGTTGATTTTAAACTGACGAGAAATTGTCCAAGAGCCTTGGGCGGGTGGGTTGCATTCGATAAGGAAATCTTTATGACTGCTAGTTTTTGAAACTGGAAGTTATTATCGAACGAGTATAAATGTTAGAGGTGTGAAAAACGATACTTCGGCGATTGGCTGGGGTGAGATCGGCCAAGAAGATCGTCTGGGTTGGTGCGTGGACCTTTCATGATGGCTGGGAGCTATCATATTTTAAAGGTAAGTATTTGCCAGTTCAGATGTTTCTGTTATTGGGGATTGGATAGGTCGAGGCTACCCACTTGAGGGATATTGCGCTATATGGGTTGGGTATAGGCAGCAAAACTGCTGGAGTACAATATTTTTATAGACTTGTTTCGGGATGGATGTCCATTTCAGTAGCAATATACGTGGCGTAATGGTTGAAATTCGGAGTGATCGCCCTTGGAACAGACAATTCGCAAATGCATTATGCCAAAATTTGAAGCATGTGGCACATTACATTATGGCTGTTGTGTTAGAATGAAGTATTCTGTGAAGAACAGCTTGGCTTTAGTAAAGGGCTTAAAAGGACACTTTTGAATGGGTCCTTTGGGATGGCAAGTAGCAATCTGGTTTATGAATACGACCCTTTTATCAGCGGGCTGGTACTTATGGGGTCTGGAGGGCTAGCATTCATAGGTCTAGTATTCAATGTGCTGTTGATGTGGGTGCTTTGGCGGATTGGTGAGTTGTGGGGATCCTTTTCTTTCCGTCTCATCACATGTGTTGCAATTGGAGACATCGTCACTTCTATGGCTACTCTGGGGATAGGTCTCTTTCGTTCTAAGCTGGGATATGATGGGGTGATAGAGTCTTTGTGGTACTGCCGTGTGTTTGGGTTTCATCTGTTTTATGGTCACAACTTGTCTGGCATTCTTATTAGCATGATTGCGCTTGATAGATACCTTGTGGTGAGGCACCGCACTAGGCTTAGTCCTCTTTATAGTTGGCTAGTGTTCGGCATCGTTGCATTGCTGTACGCCGCCACTCTTGGAATCAACTCGTACCAGAACACTTTTAAAATGGACCTGACCCACAGCTTCTGCCTTCCGGCGGGAAAGCCAGTATCCAAAGCTGCGGAAATTTTCTCAACCATCCTCTTCAACCTCCCTCTCCTTGTCCTATGCTTCTGCTACATCACCATCTTCTTTGTGTGCCGACGCCTACACAGCAGCAACAAGTACATTAACCACCGCCTCCCGTTCCGCGCCCTGGTGTGCATGTTTGCATATCTCCTGTGCTACTTGCCAAAGCTGATCAACACCATCTGGTATATGTTTAGAAACGCCTATCCTACCATAACATTCTGCATCCTAGCCATCTATGGCCTAAACTCCACCATGGCTATCAACCCCATCTTGGTGGTGTTTCTCAACAACCAAGTCCGCCAAGAGATTATCACCATGTACATCTCCCCCCGGTGCCGAAATTGAAGACCCGTGAACCGTATCCTAACAAGTCCAATAAAGGTTTTAGTGTTTTACCCCTGGTGGCTATTCTCAAAACCTGCCTACGATGATCCATTTTCAATAAATGTTATCGTTAACCTGATCGCGGGATCTGTATATAAAAAATATTTTTATGCTGAGCCATTTGGTGATCTCTAAACGCCGCCACTCTATCACTGTACTATTACATCCATCCATTCCTCCAGTATGGCCATTGTTACCAAAAAGCGGTTGTTCCAGGAAGCAACTAAAGCATTCCTTTATTTATAACCAATATCAATATTCAGGAGAAATGAATATAGACACAATTCAAAGAAATTAAATATATGAGAAAACTAGGGTTGAAACTGGAAACTGATTTTTGAAAAATCAAACTTTTGAAAGAGCAAACATAAGGAAATAGCAAGTTGGTGAAATCAAGTTATTTAGAAAATATGGCTTACCTTAAAAACTACCATAGAGCCTCAGCAGCGTAGTTACAAAGGATAAACATTATACCAGTCTATTTATTATTTGTTTAAAACTCGTTACAGGGCAACAGGAGACATTTAGCATCTCATGCAGTCTGGGGAGAAACTACTCAACAGCTTAATCAGTTAGGTTCCGAATCAAATTTCAAACATGATAGGCTCCTATGGACCAGTAGTCGATTGGATCCACTTACGCTTTGTTAAATTGTATCCAAGCAATTAGAGCCGTCAGTAGATACAGTAGTTTTAAAAGCTATGGCGACAAGCGAAAATACTTCAGATTTAAACGAAATCCAACTCTCAGGTTAAAATATACACTCTGTCAACAGGGTTTACTGGCACTAATGGGCAAAATGGGTCAACACAGCAACGGAGGGCTCACATGCAAAGCGAAACCATTCAAAATACAATCCGAAATACATTGATTCATAAACAAAATGGTGTGAGTTGACTTTTGGTGTACATATGGGTCATTATTTTTCTTGTTATGCCTAAGTGCTGGACTGATTATTTTATAACTTAATTATATTATTTATATTCAAATTATTCTGAAAGGTTAAAATACAATCAATGTCAAATCTTTAATTGATCTTGGGCTTAGATATTTTAAAAAAAATAATTTATCAATTTTAGAATTGAAAATTGCATCTTATAATATTGCTGGAAATATCTTAAGTGCTACTACATACTACAAGCTAAAAATATTTATGATGAGTTGCATGGGAGAGTAATAGCAGCCCCAAAGCTATAAATGCTATTACCCTATCTTTGGCTCATCATAAATATTCTTAGTTTGTTTCAGAAAAAAAGGTTGTTGTTTTTGAAAGACTGATAACTCTATTTAAAATACACCCTCTAGTAAGCTGTCCTACTTCATGAACTTGCCCTAATGTGCCACTAGCATCTTCTGATATTTTTGTTTCTCTGGTATCATCACATGATTTCAAATGATAAGTTATCTCAGAATATTCCGAGAAACTTTCAAATGTTAAAGATGAAGTATACAACTTCCTATCTTTCATAAAATATGAAAGATTAATGCACAAATTTCTAACTTCGAGCTCTTTCCTTATAGGCCTAACTTTTCTCTCATAAATATAAAAGAATGACCTTTGAGAAATATTTGAGCCTGATAGCGCTGATTTATATAATTCTTTTCTTTTTTCTTCTTGCTCAAAAATATTTTTAATATCATTTATATTCTTAATATAAAGCTGATTTTCTTTCTCTTTTAATGTTTTTGATATTACACCAAAGTGACCATCAACAATGCTTTTTCCATGACATTTTACAAATCTATTGTATTTAATAGACCCTTTAATGTATTGTGGTACCTTTTTAAATAGATAGTATAAGAATTCATAGGATCTAAAATGGTTTCCATTATCAGTCCATACTTTGATATTCTTTATTTTTTTAAACTTATCTGATTTAAGAAGACTTATTAGACATTCACCTGAAAACAAAGAATCATGAGACAATATTTGAGATAAAAAATCATGGTATTCATATTTAACTTTATTGTTTTCTTTAAATACCAATGCAAACCCCAATAAAAAATAGGTCTTTTGGAATAAAAACAGTTATTAGTTTCAATTGGACCACCACCAACTTTTAAATTCTCCTTAAAATCTATAACTATAATACATGATTCATTATCTAATTCATTGATATCTTTCTTATATTCCCTATTTTGATGAGCATAAAAGACTTGGTGCTGATTAATAGCTTTTAAGTCACTGTTTATAGATTCTGGCAATAATAAGTTTTTACTTTTACATTCTTCTTTTCTTTTTTCTAAGGATGATTTTAAGTTACAAATATTACAAATGTCAGTTTGTTTTTTACTCTTGATTATATTTTTTGGTATTAATTTATAATAAGTTGAAAGTGATATTGAAATTTCATTTTTTATTTTCATATTTTCATATATTTCTTTTTTTGTTTTTAATAGAGAATATTTTATTTCAGTTGAATAATCATTCATTTCTTTTTCAATGTCTTTATAAATTTTTTCTGGTGCTTTTTTTGTAAACTGGCTTGTTTCAAAAGAATTTTCCAGTAGGTTTTTAATTATTTTTTTGATTATTTCTTTTTTTACAGAATAGTTTTTATTTTTTTGGCTTTTTTTATTTAAGCTTACATTTTTATTTTTATTTATTTTTCTTGAGTATTCAAACTCACTTTTGGCTATATTAAATCCCATATCAGTAAGCTCTTTTAAAGAGTAACTGGAAGTAACCAGAGATCTCAAGGCTGGGAGATGCTTTTGGGAAGCAGATTTCAGAAGATCCTTTAAGCCATCAATTATCCCATTTAGTTTCTGATTTTTAATCAAAGGAATGAACTCTGTTTTTCCAAACTCAGTTTGAGTGAGGAAGTGATTGATGAAGGAATTAATATTGCCTCCAGAAACAAAGAGGAATGCTTTCTTTAGCATAGCAATTCTTTCTCTTTTTGTTGATACTCCCAATGAGGAAAACGGCTGCATGGCAGAGGTGAAGTTAACAGATTCCATAATATTGGATTTATGATTGGTGATAAAGAGATGCTTTGTAGAGATGCCTTGCAAAAGAGTACTGGTTGGAGGGATGATATCTTTTTGTAAAGATAGTTTGAAGTAAACCTTAAGTGGTGCTTTCTCTCTTATATACCAAGCCTTATGACACCATTCTGAAAGAAATGATGTGATAGCTTTTATTAAAATTTCAACTTAAATTTATATTCCTAAAATAAATGAAATACCCAGTTTTCATGCACAAGGGATATATGTGGAGCAGCTAAGCATCATTGTTACATCATATCCTCTTTGTAATCACTGTGAATAAATTAAAATGATGTATTAATTCAATTACAACTCTTCCGCATATTTTTAAAATGATAAAATATTAAAGAATTATATTTAAAAGTTGCTTAATTTAAGGTTTGCAGCTCACTTGAACCTCAAAATTCATCTAAACAGCAAATAAATTGACGTCCTAACTTTAAACTACCATAAAATCCTAAATAATTGAGCTTTTTAAATAAAATAAAATGCGAAAATAATGCTCTTGATCTTAAATTTAATTTCGTTAAATAAAAAGTATATATTGATTAATCAAAACATTAACTTTTTTTAGCTTAAAGCAATCTATTTTATTTCATTATCAAAAAATATAATAAAATATGGCATATGCTCTTTTAAATTGCTTTTGCTTCAATATTTAATATAGTATATATATTATTATTTTAACACCAATAGAAAGATAAGATTCTTAGCTTCATTTTGATAGTTTACAGTGTGGAAAAATATTAAATTTTTGTTGAGTTATTACTGTTTTAAATATAAACATTTGTAATTTGATTTTTTTCAAAATTGAACTGTGTTATGCTGCGACTTGGGCAGCATGTGTATTAGAAAACAGCCTAATCCCTAAAATAATGACCCATATGTTTACTATGCAAATTGGTGACAAAATACACCCAAGCATGGTATGTCAAAACTCAATCCAAAAACAAAACACAATAGCAACTTACTATGTAAACAAAATCACTCAATCAGTTTGTGCAATGGGTTGTAATCAAGAATGATACCAAGGTATCTAAAACAAGACACAAGATCTGAAACATAAATTTTAAAAATATTGTGTTGGGTGCTTAATTTGGCGTAAAATATGGGAAAATGGGTGGAAATTGTTTTGGGTATTCTAAAATGGGTGTGGTAAAACCAAAAACAACTAACTAAGAAATAAAAAATCTATAATTGGGATATTGGGTGAGAAAAAATATTAATTGAATATCCATAAACAGATAAAAGCAAAAATTAAAAATAGGGAGTAACTTAATTAAGTTTTATTTAATATTTTATTAAATTCTCAAAATGGAAGGAACACAGCAACAGACTACCATTGCACCCGTTGTGCGCCGCAGTCGCGGTCGCCCCTGCAGGTCAAAGAATAGACTTAGTGCAACACAAGCGCCTACTCAGGAGGGAGGCGGGAGAGGAGAGTTCCATAGTGACACTGCACTGACACAGCCGGTTCAAGGAGCACAAGCTGCTAGGGTGCAGAGCATAAACCCTTGGGTCCCAAAGCTGACCCAGAAGCCCACTAAGGTTACCACTACCAAGAAAGTTAGAGACAAGGAGGTAGAACTTACTTTGTATGTGTTTGACGTTGTGTACCAGCAAGAGTCAGTCCTGTCAGCCATGCTGGAGAAGGTGAAGCCTGTACTTGATACTAGCTATGAGCCCTACGTCAGTGATGGCAATCAGGAGGAGGACAAGGAGCCCAAGTTCTACCAAACCAATGAGGGACAGTTAGTGCTAAAGAAAGTTGCTGCGTTTTACACCAAGGTGCCCATGCCCTGTGTTGTGCCCAACGCCAACAAGCCAATCCCCACCGCTAAAAAGCCTGCTCACAAGCGCATTCCTGACATTAAGCGCATCATCCTTCTCCGGCTCATGCAGGAATCTGGTGATTACAAGGCGGCTGCAGCTCTTGTTGGGGTGGATCCCAAGTACGCCTTGAAGACCTTCAACAAGTTCATTGATACTGGCTGAGTCCTTGCCGCGGAGAAATCCTTGAGTGTTTCCACCATGCTCACCAAGGAGCACAAATGGGCAATCTGCCAGTGGATCACCCAGGACTGCCATCTTGAACTGGCAAATATACAGGCCATGGTCAAGTCTGCTTTTGGGATTGAGGCCTCAATTTCCTTTTACTACCATCTGGTGAAGGGGATGTGCTTTTCCTGGAAAAATCTTGGGGTGTCTCATTACAACAGAAACAGACCAGCCAATATTGAGACTCAGAAAAATTACGCTGAGGTGTACACTGCCCTCAAAGCCAAGGGGACGGTCAAATTTTATTATATTGACAAATCAGCATTTGCCTCGTCAATGCGCAATGGGTATGGCTATGTCCCCAAAGGCTCCAACAACGGGATGGCTTGGCGTGCTGCAGTCCGCGCCACAGCATACTCAATGGTGGCTCTCCTCGGTCCAAAGGGGGTTGAGCTTTATCAAATGATATTGGGTTCTCACAACAGCTGTACCTTCTTGTCATTCCTCCAATTGGTCCAGGAGCACCTGAGGCGCACAAGCCCGGGCTTCACCAATGTGATTGTGTTGGACAATGTTGGTCTTCACAAGGTGGCTGACATTCTTGAAGAATTCCCAATGATTGACACAAGCATTGCAGTGGGCCCCCAGCAATTTGCCATGGCAAATTTGCGCCTTCTCTTCCTCCCTGCCTATTTGCCCTTCCTAAATCCCATTGAGGAAGTCTTTGGGTGGCTCAAGCAAGTTGTCAAGCAAGGAACCCCAACAGGGACCGAGGACCTGTTTGATTTGCTACAGGCTGGGATCCATACCCTCCTAGCTGAGACTGTGGCTAAATTCTATGGCCACGCTGATTTGTTCATCCCTGCATGTCTAGCCAAACAGCCAATCAATTAAAGGCTTAGCGTGTCCAATTTTTGTTATATTCTCTAATTTACTATTCAAGATTTATTGATTATCATTTTATATTTAGATGGTTCCACGTCCACAATCACATTCAGAAGATCCATCAATAGATGTGATTAATTAATTTATTTTATTATATATTATTTAATATGTCATCTGAGGTTATTGCAAACGCTTGATATTGGATTACGCAAATATATTTATATCACTTTTGTCAAATAAATATAAAATAGTCTTATAAAAATTAAACATGAATTGTAAGGTTGAAATTTATTTTATTACTGTATTATTTTACACTTTTATGAAACCCATTTCTGCAATATATTTTGCAAACCTTGTTTGCTAAAATATTATTTGAAAAATTATTTATAATATAAAAATATAGTAGAGTATAAATATATTTATTGATATAGAGATATAATTAAGTGCACCTATAATGGGTTTGGCGGTATGTACCCACCCCACAATGGAGGTGGCACACAACCTCCACTGCCACACCGTGGACGGTAGATATACCCTTATTAAAGTATTTGCGCCTGCTGTAAAAGGAAGGATGGTGAGGTGGGAATGGAGGAGCAGCTTTTCTGGTGGGGCTGCAAACCTGAAGATGCCAGCCAGGACCAGGGCGTCCTGGATGACGTGCTCCACCAAGTCATACCCAGGGGGGACCTTCTTTCCGTCCAGTGAGAGTCTGGCCTTATTGACCCCAAGAAGGATCCTGTCTAGGTCCTCTACACTGGCGCTCATCCCAAAGAGGAAAAGATACCCAAGGTAAACAACAAGGTGAAGCCTTTGTCCAGCAAAGGCTTCTGTAAACTTGCACAATTTGTTGTATACAGCACTAATCTTCTTCTCGTGCTTGGTTTTGCCAAAGGTCAGCTCCATAGCTGCAGGGACCCCCGCCTCATTGGCACTCCAGGCCAGACCAAAGTCCGCCAGGAGGATTTTTGTCTTCTTTACAGCTGTTGCGTCTGCAACAGCCAATTTTGACACTGCACACCCAAAGTTCTCCAACAGGTAAGAGATGGTATGCTCCACCGGGAAGCAGAAGCAAGCAGCTGCATGAGCCTGGCCCATCTTGAGTATATTCTTGAATGAGAGTGTCGCCAGGACATCCCAAACAAGCTCAATAGAGTTTACATAGTAAACTCCACTGAGGTTAACCGGGTCCAGGCGGACCAGCTGGGCATCCTTGTAGGCAGTAACTGCCCACTCAGATGCCCCCTCATCATGCAAAAGCCCAGCCAATGCCTCCCTGGACATCAGGAATGTACCATGGATCCTGTCTTCAAGCTCCCGCAAGACAGGGGGGGACAGGAAAAGCTGTTTGGCCACATGAGTGGCGTAGTTGGAGTAGAAGGTGGGGGAACAAAAGGAACCAGGACCTGGCGGAGTTCACCATCAACATCTAAAAAAAGGTAAGTATTTAAGAATTTTTATTAATTATAATTTTTTAGGTTACCTTCTTGAGTTTCTTCCTTGCCGGCAGCTTCATCTGGCTTTGCCATTCTTGGCGCAAGCAATTGCGCTGGCAATTTGGTATCCTCTGCCCTGGCATGCTTGGTGGGTTTGAGATGGGCATACATCTCAGGGTCATCAACCCAGACAGACGGCACAGAAAGATTGTATGCCTTGAACTAGAGGCTCTTGACCACAGTTTTTTGAATATTTAGTAAGTGCTCAATTGTCTTCTCTGGGGTGTCTGGCATTTTTGACATTAGTGCCTTTGCAAGCACCTTGTCAATTTTGTCCCCAGTTAGGACGGCAGACTTCACTTTGGCTTTGACCTTGCAGTCAATGTCCTTTATTTTGACAATTGCCAAGTCAAGGTCCTTCAGAAGCTTTTCCAATTCTCTCATTGATTTTTTACTAACCTTTCCATATATTTTTATAACTTTTGCCCCAATAAATCCTGTATTATTTTGGTACTGTTGCCTCTTTGTTTATTCCTTTTTCCCCATTTATTACATTATCTCATCTTTTTACCCATTGTGTATATGTTTTACGCTCATCTTGATATGTGTTGTTTGCTTTGTGTTGGCATTGTTTCCTTGATTACCATATTATTTTTGGTGCTTGACATAGCCCCTTGTGAAAATAGTAACAACAATTTGGTGATCAGCTAAATTTAAATTAGAAAATTATAGTGTTAACTGTTTTTAGATAAAGTTGTTACTGATCCAAATTCAAAACCTTAATGATAAACTTTAAGCCAATCAGGAGCCAAGTGATAAAGTGATTGTTGTGATATAAAGGGTCATTCAATAATTCTTTGGTGCATGTGCGCTAATTAATATGATTGGCTGGGTGTTTTGCCTTTGTACGCCATTGCTGCTGTGGCAAGTTGTTGGTGGACTAGTTCTAACCCAGCGGCTGATTGGGCACTAGTACATCAGCAACTTGCCACAGCGGCAATGGCGCACAATGGCAAAAGATCCAGCCAATCATATTAATTAGCGCACATGCATCAAAGAATTATTGGTGACCCTTTATGTCACAACCATTGCTTTATCAATTGGTTCCTGATTGGCTTAAAGTTTATCATTAAGGTTTTGAATTTGGATCAGTAACAACTTGATCTAAATACAATTAACCTATAATTTTCTAATTTAAATTCAGTTGATAACAAAAATTGTTGTTAATATTTTCACAAGGGGATGTGTTTAAGTGCTAAAAATAACTGTGTTCTGGATCTAGATACATGACATAGTAAATATATGATTTTATAGAAATAAGCTGAACATAAAGAATATAGCCAACTATAAACAAAGTCAACACAAACAATTGAAATTCAAAATAAAGATAATATAAATAGAAGTTTTTGGGACCAGGGGGTTTATTGAGGCAGGGAAGAATGATGCCTAGTAGGCAGAATGGCGCAGGAAGGAAGACGTAGAGGCGGTAATGGCCTGGGGGGTCTGGGATTGGATGGGTTGGGTTTGCAGGTGGGGGGTGTTGTGGCAGGGGTGGAGGCAGGAGGATTTTGCGTGATGGCTGCCATATACTGTTGTTGGTATTCCTTGTCTGTCATTGGCTGAATTGGTTGATAGGTGGCTGTGGCACAGGGTGGGAGGCACTTATCCTTACGTGATTGGTTGCCCATGTTCACATGAAAGACAATTTGGGCAAACAAGTCAGCCACCATTTGGTGATCAAAGAGAAAATTATGATCAAGGACCCCAAGATAGAGGTCATTGAAAGCCTGAGGGCGGCGCTCCTGGAGTGTATCTCCAATATTAAAGAACACAGCATCTGCCAGATGGATGTTGGCGTGACCAGCTGGGTACACTGAGGCCTGGTGCCCGCAATGCTGGATGGCCTCAAGGGCGGTGGAGCTACCCTTTATCTGATGGTTCAAGAAAACCTGGTATTTGGATTTCAAGCCATCCCAGGAGTTGAGTAATCCACCAAGGATGTGGCTATATGAGTACCTATCAATGAAATCAGGGTTTGTCCAATAGTAGACAAAACCCTTTGCTGAAAAAGCCAGAAATGCACCAATGAACGTCCCCTTCTTGACCTTCTTCCTTCTATTCTTGGCAGCGGCTTTTCCTTGCTCACCAAAATTGTCAAATGCAATTGATAACTTGTAGTACAAGACAAACATGATGTCATCTGTTAGACTTTTCAAGCATCTGACCAGGGTTGATTTGATTGCGGTGTCATATGGGGAATCCTCAGCGCCATCCCATTGGTTACTGGCAAAATTTGTAAGAACCCTAATTGAAGCCACCTTTCCGTGCATCCAGAGCTGCATCATGCGCTCAGACACCCAAATGTAATGGTGCACAAGTTGCTTCTGGACCTGGGTCAAGGGAAGCTTGGGGTCCCGCTGGAGGAGGTCAAGCATTATTGGGTATGCCTCATTGATCTGGGACTCTGTGGCCTTCTTTGGCTTCTTGGCTGTCCCAATCAGATTCCCTCTGTTCATCAGGTTGTTGAATTCCCGCATGACAGTAGCCCAGGTGAATTATAATTGGCTGGCTATCTGATCCCAGGACAGACCCTGCAGGTTGAGTGCCACAATTTTCTGAAGAATTTGGGCAGTGATTATTCTGTGTTTGGGGCGCTGGGCGGCAGGAGCTGAAGCCTGATTAGCTGAGGGGGGGGCAGGTTGGGCGGTGGCAGGAAGTTGTTCCAAATCAAGGTTACCATCCTGATTGGTTGGTTGATGGGCAGCTTGTGCAGGGGTGGGAGCAAGGGCAGAGCTAGACGCTAAGTGACTCTCAAACAAGTCAAAGCCATATGGGTTGGGGGACAGTAACAGGTCAGCTTCCTTGTTACCCGCCTCAAAGACTTGGGTGTAAACAGGTGCCTCCACATTCTGAGCCTTGCCTTCATTGAAGCTGGTCTGGCTGCTGCTGGCGCAGTTGAAGATGTTGCTTGTCAAAACCATTGTAAAAAACCTAGGATAAAATCACTAAAAGTAGAAATTTTAAAAATTAATAATTTATTTTTATTATAATCTCAAGTCCATATTTGGAATGTTCTCAAAACCTTTTCATACAAATCTGGAGCCATGAAAATGGATAAAATGCCTCTGTTCCTAAATTGGATAGCTGTTGATTGGCTGGTAAATATATATTTTTCTATTTTAGGCTGCTTGTACTATACATCTTATGTGAGTTCATTTTGTTTTGTGCTTGTGTAATCTTGCTTCTAGATTGCTCAAGTTTTGTTTTGTTTTAGTTCTTCTGTTGGTGCCTCATATGAATCCTGATTGGATTATAATATACTCTGGAACAGCATCCATCCATTTCACTTGTTGTGTCAGTTCATTTTGTTTGTGGTTTGAACTACACCACTTGATATTTGCTTTAATTTTGTATAATGGGTTAGTGAAATTTTGTTTTTGGTTTGACAGTTCATTTATTAACCAAAAATATTTAAATTAATTGAATCATGAATCTTGCGCAACTTGGATTTTGTTTAAATCTGAAATCATTTTTTTAAATCTGAAGTATTTTTGCTTGTTGCCATAGCTTTTAAAACTACTGTAAGCCCCACAAGAATCCATCAAGGATTTATGGGGGCAGGAAGATATTCCACCAATTATTTTTCTGCTGACTGATTTTCAGTCAAATTTGATCCAAATTATAATTTTCTTCAAATAATTTTTTTTAACTTTACAATAAATCAAAAATTTAAATTTAATCCATTTACTAATAGAAACTATGCTTCACACATATAACTATTTTTAATTCTATTTTTTGTATTCAAGAGGCTTAATTTTAAATATTTGCTTTTTTAAGAGGTAATTAAATTAAATTTCACTGCTAGAAAGTAAAGTAAGAAAATCATAAAGTTTCAAAGAATAGCTTTTAAAGGAAAGGCTTCCTTTAATTCAGGGGTTCAATTTTTTATTGTTGCAAAGTAAAAATTTACATACAAAGAAAATTATAGTTGGATCAAATTTGACTGAAAGTCATTTGCCAGAAAAACAATTGATGGAATATCTTCCTGCCCCAACTTATGGGTATCTCTTGATCAAAGAGTCAGTGCAATAGTAATTTTCAAATTTACACCCTATCAACAAGTTGCCCTAAAGCGGCAAAAGGATCAAGATATACAGGTAGATAACCACTAGAAAAATAACTGCTTTTTATATTCTAAAATTGTTATAATCTCTTTTGCTGTACAAGTTCCAACCCATTTATTTAAACTTTTAAAGGTATATTTATTAAAGAACCTATTGGTAAAGCAACAACTAGAAGCAACTTGTAACAAACTCTCAAAAATGTGCTAAAGTTAACCCTTACATCAGTATAATACAATGATTTCTAATTGAGATACTCTCTATAATCAACCTTCAGTCTTTCTGCATCAGCAAGGAATTAACCATACAAAACCAGAAACAAGATACATGAGGAAGTAGTAATGAACTGTTGCCTTTGCAAGGCCCTCTACTGTGAACGTTTGGCCAATACCTTACTAGTACAAAGAACAGTGTAAGAGGTGGTGTGTAAGCCATTTGGTGTATGGATAGTCTGTTTTGTGCCTCAGTAAAAGGTGGAGTGTAGCTGTTTGGTGTATGAATTGGCTATTGGGTGCCTCAGTAACAGGAGGAGGAGGTAAAGGTTAGGTCTCCTAGGAGTGAAGACAAATAATGACTGTTGATGTCAAGTAAAACAGGGATTAGGGTTTATGGGGGTAGGTCTCTTCAAGCCATCTTTTGCCTTTGGGCTATACAAGTGTTAGTTCTGTCTTACTATATTGTCAAAGTGTTGAAATACAGAAAAGCTGTTTGAGGCAAGCATGATATAAATGTGGTAGGGTCCTTTGGGATAGTGCACCAAGGTCACAACAAACACGCTGGTTGAGAGCAATCTCCGCTTAGCGCAGCAACTCAGGGTGGCAGGTCTGGTCCCCACTTCTGTCACGGTAAGTTCCGTAATGCTGGGGATTATTTGGCTGAGTAAGAAAGCGCAGAAAGTCCAAAAACCTTTAACAAAATTGACTGATTTAACAGATTTGAATCAAACAGTTATCAGAAATGAGTTACAGCTGCTCCAGTTTGACGGTTGAATCTGATTCTCCTCTGTAAGTTGATGTTGATAAATTGACGTAATTTAAGGGTCACCAGATATGAACTTGTTAATCAGCATGGTCTTCAGAAGTTGGTCACTTAAGGGTTCTTTGCAACCCGGACTAGATACTTACTTGATAATGTGGAAGGAATAGGAGCCCAGGATCCAGACAGTATTGCTTAGTCAATTTTTGATATATATTGAATAATTTTCACTGTTTCAACTCTTAAGAGTTGAGTCCTCCCAAAATTTACTCAATAAAATTCACATATTCCATGGTTTAAATTTACTTTTGAAATGCATCCTTTAGTTGGATTTTTGCACTACATTCCCTAAAATTCAATCCTTAGCTGGATTATTACAGGAAGATGGGGGCCTGCTGTCGGTACTTTGTTGTTGTTGCCGCCAAATGTTAATTCAATGCCTGTCAATCTCAGAGCTGTTCCTACTACTGTCAAAGCTAAACTCATGTGCTATCTCAATGTACTGAATTTTATGCTGAAGACACTCTGATTCTCTTGCAGGCCATTTATCTAGGGATTTTCTGGTTGGGGTTAATTATTTTACTTAACCCTAGTATCTCATTTGGAAATTTCACAAAATGGTATTTGAAGCTGCGTTGGTGGCTAATCATTAACTCTATGTGGATTTGGTGGGTGATCTCTCACCACATAGAGACAGCTTCTTATTATTCTGTGATTTCTGTTACAACTGCCTCATCCACCAGTAATATGGCACCCTGAGGGTCTAATCAAGGTGGGTGGCAAACAAAAGCAAGAAAAACAAGATACTGGTATCACAACATCCCTGATCATTTCATCTCAGAAAATCATTCTCCAGACAAATGACTTAGCAATTGACTATAAGGTGGCCCTAAGACACAATCCAGCTATTAAATAGGATCAACCCCTTGAATTTACAAGGGAATCCAAATATTCTAATCCACATGGCATCCATAGTCTACATGAAGTATATGCAGCTTACCAGCTAACTAAATAAAACAACTTCTCTATATTCATTAAAAATACCATTCTCTTCTTAGATCCCTCTTTAATTTGCATCACATACTTCCTGTCAGAGAGCCAAGTACAGGGTGGAGCAGTTGAAGAAGTGAGCAGGGGGCCACCAAGCCAGTGAGGAGCCCTCATCACAGCATTGGCGCTGACGTGATAACGTATGATAGAGACCAGACCAGCAAGGACCAGGGACTACTAGACAGGACCATGAAGTCCACCAACCCTGCTAGTGTAATTTACTTTTACACCAAAGAGTTGAGTAATGATGATCTCATTTGTGATCCTAAGGTCCTGAAGGAGATCAGACCAGGGGTGACAGGAGGGGTCACAGGGACTAAATATGCAGGCAGGTGGGTTTATTTGTCCTTATAGAGGCAGGGCTGTACTGTGTACTAGTAGTCTTCCTGGCCAAAGGTTTTGGGTTCACGGGATTTTGCCAAAGGGTAGGCAATGAGGGTGTTTTTAAAAGTGGACTCAGAATAGGCCGGGTTCAATGGGTACTTGGTGAAATGAATTAAGACAAAGGGATAATCAAGGGGACATAATAATCTGAGTGTGAGGTCCCCAGAATCTGTGGGCGTAGCGGAAGGAGCAGCAGAGCCTGTGGATTTGGTTTTGAGGTGATAGAAAACAAGTGTAATATAAGATAATATCTGGTTGAACCAAAGTTTAATCACTAGTTTATTATTAAAGATGTCAATATGGATCAGCTTTAATTTGGCAACATATAAGTATCATCTACCTGGCTTCATCCTTAGATCAAGATTATGAAAACTCAGCCAAGAGGACAGCAGGAACTTAGGGGAGGCAAGGCGGCATCAGGTACATGTGGTTGTCATTGGCTAATGTTGGGAATAGACAATCAGATCCTTTTTTCACCAGCCTGGTTGAAGGGGGAAGACAGGGCTTCACAGAATGCATCATTTTTAGGACTTTGGGGAATCTTTTGGGGACCTCATTAGTGGGGCGTCAAGTTTCTCCATTTAATCCATAGATGCTATTTTCTGCCACTTTGGAATAAATTTTGGTGCAGTGTATTGGCTTTTGCTTGTAATTTCTTGTGGCACTGCCAAAAAGATTTGCATTGGTGGTGTTATATTTAAATCTCTTTCAGATCTGAGCCCAAAAAAACCTGGGCAGCCAGCCTCTTGGCCCTCTGGACTGGTGGGCCACAGAGGGTAGGGTTCAGGTAATTATCTTTGTTCTGAACCTTGTTTTACCATTAACAGCAAAAAATCACTTGGAATAAGATGTAAAATATGGTTTCTGTAAGGCATTTCAGAAGCAAGACAAGGAGCGAATGATAGTAACATTGTAACTGTGCTGTATTAGCAGAGTTAAAAGAGGGAAAACATTGGGGATTGAATAATATCTTTATTGTAACATTCAAGATAATATAGTTTAAGTGAATACTTTAGGAGAAACAAGATGTACATTGATCAATTGTTTGGATGGGTAGGGGGTGGCTTGATACTACTAATGAGTTGGGAGCTAAAGCAAGGTTTTCTTTATTTGAATTCTTGAAAGTTTGTGTTTCCTTGTTTAGAAAATCAAGTTAACTTCTGCTTTTGGCTGTGGGGCCAGGATAGTCAAATTGAGGGGCAAGGGGTATTTTGTGAGAAGCTTTTCTGGGGGCCAACCCCAAAGTTTTGGCAATAATTATGGAATATCCATATTTGGATTACTGGAATGGCTAATATTGACATAATTATGTAAACTCTCCCTAGAGAAAATATTTCCCTCCTGGAAAAGCATTAATTCTTTGTTATATTTAATAATTTACATATGCTGATTAGCTATCAGGCAATAGACAGAAGATACTTCTAAACTACTTTATCTTCTTAGTGTTAGATATGAAATTATAGTGAAATTCTCCCTTGTCAAAAAGAGAAAATTTTCTTAAGGGGCTTTATAAATAATTATTAAACTCTAGAAGGAAGATCAGTATAGTAACCTTTTAGCTTAACATGTTATATTATTGCTCAAATGCTCTTCAGAACCCATTCTGTGGCCTGTTTAGTAATTTCTTGTTTTTTATGTGTCAATTGATCAGTTCCTGATTGATGGCTGTGAAATGATTTAGCTTCTTCCCCAATGCCTCTTTCTTAAGCTCTCTGGATGTCTCTCTAGTAGCCTGTGGTCTAATATTTAATATATAGCCCCTTGTTTTAACCATTTAATTTTCAGAAAGGCTTTGGAAAGATTAAAAATTCCTTTTAAACTTCTTCCAACCATAAATTAGCACTAATTATTACCTTATTAAAAGCTTATCAATCTCCAATATGTTTTCTTCAATAGTTGATTAAGCTTTAAGATCCTCCATCAATGACCTCTATTAGTATATTAGACTTTAAAATCAATCAACAAACTTTATTTAACTAAGTTGAAGCAATTTTCTTCCCATATAAACAGCTTCACCAATTCTTAAATATTAATGTCAATATTTTACCATTGATGTATTACTGTTTTGCTGTCAGAGCATTACCATATTCAACATATTTCAATATTTCACAAATGATTGCTAATTTTTTGCGATTGTAGATAAAAGCTTTGCGGAAATGTTTCTGTTACGGTAGAAAATCAAATGAAAGGGACAGTACACCCTTGTAAAACCTGAAATCAGCGGAGAACCACAGCCAAACCCCTGAAAGAAATAGACAACTTAAATGCTGTCATAGACAAAAAATGGGTCAAAGCTGGGATCACCCAAATAGCCCTTGAAAATCTGGACCTGCCTTATTTCCCCCAAATAATTATGACAAGAAAATTATGTGTTATATGCTATTTGGGGATGGCAGCGCTTGACCCGCTGGTCACTGGAATTTCTCAAATTATGATGTCATTGACTTGAATTCCAATGCAGGACCACCAACTGCTGAAAATATTCTTGCCAGCCAATCAGAAGCCACCAAATACCCTCCTGCCCCATCCTGAACTCCCTTAAGACTTCCCCATTTCCCCTCTAGAAACTTGTTTCTAGATATCTTATTATCACTGAGAAAAATAAAAGAAGTTTACCCAAAAAATGATGACTCACTTGGGGCTGTTTGCCCCTATCCTTGAAAAACTAGCCTCGGTGGTCATCAAGGTTGCCATTGATTCCATGGCCGCAACCTGGCCTGCGCTTTACATGTCAACGCCTTCTGATTCTCTCTTGAATTTACCCCTACAAGTCACCTGCCTATTGACAATTTCCATTTCAATCTTTTGCTACACCACCAATGGATCCAAGATGTTGAAACCAGCCTCCCAATTTGGTCTCCTGCTTGTCAAGAAACTCATAATTTGTTTGTTATATCCTCATTGTATATCCTTGAATCACACTGCGTACCACTTTGCTTTAACAGTTTCCTGTGGATCTTTCCAGCTTTATCATAAAAAACTTCCCCAGAGAAGTCTTCAGGTGTGCTCCAAGCATATCATCAGGACACTGAGTCCTATCATAACAGCAAGTGATTTGCTAGGCACCTAGCCTTTCAACCACCAAATAATGCAATGACTGGTGTCCCTTCAACTACTCATTATATGAAATAATAAATCCCATACAATTTTGCCCTTTGCCATCAAACTGATGAACCTGGGCATCAACAATCACATAGTATTCTCCTCCCCTTCCTAAATGTTCCAGGCCATTGAGTCCCTGAAGCCTTTTTCCTAAATAGTCACCCTAATGGTGCCTTAGGCTTACAATTCTTGCACAGTACTCATAGGTGTCCCAACTAAAAGCTACCTAAAAGGGATAGAAGGAGAAAACACTAATCATCATGATTAAAAAAATCCATCTTTTAATATAAAATATCTATGATTATAATATCATATGACTTATTCATCACAGGGCAGCCTTTTGCATCCTTGCGCAGTACTCATGGGTGTTCATCTCACAAGCTATCCAAAATTGATTGAAAGAGGAAGCTTTGCTACCCATCATGATTAATCTGAACCCCTTTATCTGGGCCCCAAAATGGCACATGGCTGCAAAACCAACTTTGTGTGCTCATCCCATGGCTCCTCCCCAAGATAGCCGGTACCTTCAAATAAAAAATAACCAGGTGTAGCAATACCTGGTGTCTAAAGGTTTCAGGATCTGGGGATTTCATGGCATATATCTCTTCCTGTTTCTTTGCCAATTCCCTGAAGTTGGAGGTAAGCCCAGATAGATACTGCTGATTAAGGAGGTCCAATCCATTCTTGCAAGCTATGCCTTGTGGCCTTTAACCATCTTCTTTGGTTGAACCATGCTGCATCCCCCATCTTGAACCTTGTTTCATCTGAAACCTGTTACAGGCATTTCATTTAGGCTGGTAAGCATAAAAACCAAATGGGATTTCTCCAGAGCTTGTGCAGGCATCTTCCAAATTGGCTTATTATGAGATTTCACAGCTTATCCATACATGTACAGTCTTAAAACTGAGGGCTCACTGCTTCATTGATCAACAATCCCTCTATACCATAGATCATATTGAGATGAAGGAACCCTGTGGTTTATTGTGGCATCAAATGGTACACCATAGCCATGTACACTATATTTGCCTTCCAGTTATTGAGAACTTTAACAAGGATCCTCTCAGTATTTTTTCAGCTTCCCAATGATCCTTTCAACCAAACCATCTAACCCTGGATAATGTGGCAGCAAACCTATATGATATAGCCCACTTTGCGCAAACTCCTTCTCCCAACTTGTGCAAGGTGGTCCCTGATCTGAGATTATGAGCCACAGACATCCATATCTCACCGTCAAACACTCTTCAATGAGCTGGTAATATGATAGCCATTCTCAAACTGAACTTATTTCACTATAGTTGATTTTATGAATGATCTAACTTCTATAGATAAGCTTGTCTTTCATCTACTAGGCATTATTAAGCAACCTGCGTCCCAGGCAACTATTTGACCAGGTATGGAGACTCCTTAGACCATAATAGGCCCTTACTCATTCCCAGAAAATACTTGGAACACTATGAGTACCCCTTCAGAGCTTTCTTCAAAGTATTGCAGAGCTTTGGCCAATAGGATCTTCTCTCTGGGGAAGCTATTAGCTTCTGATATCTGAAACTCCCCCCAAATCTAACTAGAAGACCTTAGACAACGTGCTCCTGGTATTTTGAAAGAATTTCCTTCTGGTTTCTTAATATAGTTTTCATCTGCCCCTGAAAATATCCCATATAACCTTAGGGTACTGCCAGCATTAGTTTTGATAGTATATCAGTTGTCATATCATATTTGCCTGTCTGGTACATGATTATACTTATCAGAGGTATATGATACTAAGAATGGGGAGATATTAGAGGGGGATGATACTTTGTTTGATACAAAAGAAGAGTTTATATAGTGAATGGGTAAGCCAAATAGTGTCTGTGTAGATCATGCTAGCCATAGGGGCTTGGCAGATCCTTATCCTTGTGGAACTTGCAAGGTTGATCCTAGTAATATCTGGATGAAGTATCAGTGCCACCCTCAACTCTTCCATCCTGCCATTTCTGGGGGAAAAATTCCCCAAGGGAAGAGATCAAAGATTTGAGTGACCCCCTCCCCAAACTACCAGCACCTTATCAGGGAAGCTATATCAACAGCAGGGTAGATTTCTCACATCTTAAGGCTTAAGCCCCTGGAGTTAGGCAGCTAGGTTTAGATTTCCTTATAGATGATCATCATATGGACTATGGATCAAGAGCTTTTAGATAGTTATGGGTATGCTTCTATTGCCTCAACATTACAAACCCTCTATCCTGGGATATATATGCATTCAAATGATCATTTGTGTCACAGAGCCTCTCTTCACCTCACCACCTTTCACAATCTCCTAGATCAGATAAAGAATCATTGGCCTGATCAGGTTGCCTGTTCTAAGCCTTGATGTGAGAATTATGACAAAAATGGTTGGATAGTAAGAAGCTGTCTCTAAGTGGTGGGGAACCACCACCCAAATCCGTATAGAGTTGATGACTAACCAGAACCAAGCTTCAGATACCGCTTTGTGAAATTTCCAAAAGATACACTAGGGCTAAGCACAATGATCAACCCTAACCAAAGGAGCCTGAGATAAATAACCCAAGAGAGAATCAAAAGGCCTTCAGCATAGAATTCAGGACATCGTGATGCTACATATGTCCCAGCTTTGGACATGGGGAGAACTCCTAGATCCACAGGCATTGGGTTAACGTTGGGCAGAAGAAGCAACAATGTGCTGACAGCAAGCCCCATCTTCCCATAATGATTTGGCTAAGGATTAAATTAGAGTGAATGCAGCGCAACAGGATGGCTACAGGATGCATTTCAAAATAAAGTTAGATCATAGGATGCTTGATTTTTATTGAGTGAAATTTTGGGAGGGCTCAACTCTTGGTTTTGAAACAGTGAAAATTATTCAATATATATCAAAATTCAACTAAGCAATACAGCCTGGATCCTGGGCTCCTATTCCTTCCACATTGTTAAGTGAGTAGCTGGTCTAGTTTGCAAAGAACCCTTGAGTGATCAACTTCTGATGACCCTGCTGATAAATAAGATCATATCTGGTGACTTCTATATTGCAACAATTTATCAACATCAGCTTGCAAGGGGGAATCAAATGCACCTGGTTGACCGGAGCAGCTGTAACCTATTTTGATCAACTGTTTGATTTAGATCCATCAAACCAGTTAATTTTGTTAACGATTTCCCAGCCTTTTGAGCTTTCTTACTTGGGAGTATAATTCCCAGCATTATGGAATCTACTATGACAATACAGACTTTTCCACCCAAGACCACAGGCTGGCAGCCGGTATAATGGTGTCCATCACCCCTGTGAGGGTGATGTACACTATTCTAAAAAGCTTGCTGGTATGGTTGGTTGGAAGGTCAGGTGAGGAGGCTGGCATCAGCTTGGGTGTTACGGGCAGTTCCATATAGATATTGTAGGCCAGGAGATAATTGAATTTTCTTCTAAATAGTTTGGGGTGGAGAATATCCACGGGCCTTGGCGGTTGTATCTAATAGCAGATTGGATGTGGGCTAGTGGGTCAAGTTTGAGGATTTTCTCTGGCGTGTAATCCTTATATTTGGGCTTCAAGGGATAATCAGTGAAGTGAACGGGCCCAAAGGGTGCACCAGATGGACGGAAAACTGCGGGCAGTGGAGCAGGAGGGCTGGGAGATCTTGAACTGAATTGATAGACGGCAAATACAAAATATGGCAATAGCTGTAAGAGCCAAAGTAACATAACCTTTATTTAAAAATGGCGATAAGGTTTGAGCGCAAAATCTATAGGCATATATAGCATTCTGCCTCCAAACTTAGTATTTTCCATTGGTACTTTTTCAAAGTATCAGGAAAAGTGCAGGTGGGCAGCCAGAGGGCCCGGGTGTGGGAGCGGCAAAATGGCACCTCGGCTGGGTGTTCTCTCATTGGTCAGAACATCCAATTTGGTCACTCAATTTTCTTGATTCTTTGCTGTGGTCACGGGGTTGGGCCCAAAGCCCTGGTTTATCTTTGGCAATAGGGTTTGATTGATTACTTGAGAGGACTTCAAACTCATGAAATTCACAGAGGCGCCATCTCTGCTTCCATTAGGCAATTTGAGAGGCTCCTCTTTGGGTGTCACCATGGTTGAGCTGGTGCAGGTATTCTGGCTTCAGGACTTAGCGGGAGCCTCAGCTTGCAGGGGCTTGATCCCAAAAAAACACGGGCAAGCGGGCCCTTGGTCCATGGGCCCAGCAGCCCACAGGAATGTAGGTTCAGGATTCAAATCCCACCCTTGGGCCCAGGTTTCCCAGGGTAATGAATTGTCAATCCTGACAGAATAGAAGATATCATATTCTGTTTCACACAATAATTCTTCTACAGAGTCACCAGGAGACTGCTCACTTGGTAGGCTGTTAAATTTGGGTGTTGGTTCCTTGATAATGGGGTTGAACTGATCCTTTATATTCTTCTCACATGTATCTTCTCTGGGGAGATGATTTAGAGTGGCCAGCCCAGTAGCCTACTAGGTAGCTGCCCAGTGATTCTTCGTATAAGGTTTAGAGCCAGCTATTGTTGCCTAGCCCCTTTCCCACAGGAAGCATATGCAACGCTGAGATAGTTTGATTATGGATGTCAGTTGTTGCCGCCTGGTCAAAAGATCTCCTGTGCAGATTTATCTCTGTATGGTTGGATTTTAAACCCTCGCTGCTCAAGATTCTGGTTGGGTGGTGTATATTTTATGGCAACGGTTGGGTCTTTTATGGGATGAGCTGGTCCTGTGTATCCCATAAGCCGCCGTCACAATTTAAAGGATCCGAACGTAGCATCCTCCATGCCGACAGCTTTCCAAAAAACCTTCTTGTATCCGTATCGTACGCTGATTACTTCTTTGAATGGGATGGTTTTTCTTAGCGGTAAAAGTTAACTTTGATTTTTAAGCTGTAAAGAGTAACGCCAAAATAAGGGGTTGGATCGTTGACATGGAGGATGTTACTTTCTAAAGGGGTAAATTCTGACGGTTGCCTCCCATGGTAATGAATAGTGCTTGGGTCCCTGTCAAGGATTGATGAAACCTTAATGGTCCCTGGATGGTTACTTAACTTTATTTAAGATGGGGAGGATAAAAGAGTAATTAAGATAGAAGAATGGGAATGTTGGTTATTGTAGTGGGGATTAGATTGGCGGTAGTTGGACTTTGGATATCCCTTCAGGCCTTAAACTTCTGAGAGCAAGATTGAATTACTTGCTGCCATTCAGGTGATAAGATTTACTGCATATCTGGAAAGCCTTTGGTAGGAGTGAGTATGTCTTTTGAAAGAGAAAGTTTTTAGTGGAGTGTTGAAAAGTGGACATGTAGCAATATTAATGATATGTGCTCAGTAAGTATATAGTTGTGTGAAATATGTTGATATCAGAGGTTTTAAAAGTTTGGCAATATATAGGTTACTTACTATTTTTGGATTTTGAATGAGAGATGTGAGGGGAGGCAAGTGAAAAGAGGTCCAGTAGATCTAGAATTCATCTGTGAATACTTAAGTTGGCATGAAGTATGAATAAGGAAATATAAATATGTACATATTATGAATTATATTTTGAGTGGGACTTGTGTTGGAGTGAGGTATGGCATGTGTTTAGAATGAATTGGGAAGGATAGTGTGATTGGGGGGTGTTTACTTGGCTACATTGATTGGGGCTAAAAACAAGGGGTGTGATCGAATATCGGCTAGGGTTTGTCTGATGAGCTGGGTGGGTTTATACTTGAGGAGTTCGGATCACGAGATGCTGGCTTTGTATTACATTAACAATTCCGCACGTGTACATATTTATCGGCTCTTATATTTCCTGGAATATAAAATTCTAGGTGTAAATGAAAGTTTTAGAGTCGGAAATATGAGTACATACTATGAGGGTAAGTATCGGATTGTTCAGGGATTCCGAACTCAGGAAAGCAATGGAACATCAATCCTGATAGATTCCGAAAGAAGCTGCTATTGTTGATAGTTTCATTTTAAAATATATAATTATATTTATGGACCGTGGAGCTGCATTTGGAAATACGTTTGATGCTATTGGTGTTTTGGTCTTGAATAAACAAATGGTGTAAAATGGCATTTTTAGGATGCGAGAGTATTTAATGGCTTTGATGGTTTCTGTTCGCTTGATGTCAACTGGCGAAATGATGACCAATGATGAATTAATTATCAGTAGAGTGGTGATGATAGGCTCTGGAGGGCTAGCTCTGGTGGGCTTAGTCCTCAATCTGGTCCTTGTGCGGGTGCTCTGGCGCATCGGCGAGCTGTGGGGGTCCTTCACCTACCGTCTCGTCACTTGGGTGGCGGTTGGAGATGGGATTGTCTCTTTAACAATATTGGGCGGGAGTGTTTTCCGGGAGATCCTGGGATACTCTGGCGTGGTGAGATCAGGATGGTACTGCCGTGTCTTTGGCTTTGGACTGCTGTTTGGCCATAACCTTTCTGGGCTCGTCATCAGCGTGATTGCGCTGGATAGGTACCTTGTGGTGCGGCACAGTACTAGGCTGCGACCACTCCACATCTGCTTTGTCGTTGGTGGCATTATGGTTTCCTACGGAACGGTGCTCGGCATAAACTCGTATCAGAATGCCTTTAGGATGGATCTCACCAAAAGCTTCTGTCTCCCCCACGGAAAGCCGATCTCAACAGTAGCGGAATGGTTCTCAACTCTGCTGTTCAATCTTCCACTGTTCGTGCTAAGTTTCTGCTACATCACCATCTTCTTTGTGTGTCGTCGGATTCAACGCAGTAACAAGAAGCTGCTTGAAGGACACCGGCCTGCCCGTGCCCTGGTCTGGATATCCGCTTATCTCGTGTGCTATTCTCCCAAGCTGGTTGGAACAATCTGGTACATATCTTCCAACGCCTTCCCTGCCCTACCCTTCTGCATCATCACCGCGCTCGGTCTGAATTCAATTGTCGCCATCAACCCAATCCTTGTCCTGTTCCTCAACAAGCAGGTCCACAAAGAAGTCGCCTCCATGTACTTCCCGCAGCCGAATGAGATCAGTGCACACATTTAAATATTTCCAATCTCCTTAATATCCAACTTGAATCTCGGAACAAAAATAAATGATCATTCATCTCCCTCATAAATTCTAGTTTAAATCCACCATTAACCATACCTTACTCGACATGCCATCTTTGAAAACAGAGTCCGACAAAAGTTTCCAGGGCGAAACATGGATAGCGGCAAGCGCGGTTCCGTCACGACGATCACCTAAAGTGCACCATAAGCCCCCAAAATTTGGAAGCGACCATCTCACAGGATCAAGCTGACTACTTTCTAAGCAAAGATACTTTGATAAACGAGCAAGCGATAGATGTACAGGGGTATCTGCATACAGTAGTTTTCAAACCTGTTGAGATAAACGTATATTAGTGAGTTTAGAACGCATAGGTTCAGTCACAAAACGGATTTCAACTTGATAGATCTAAATAGAAGATAATTCTACGGAAAATGAGCGCTATTTGGCAAATATGTCCAGTCATACAACAACCTACTCAAACTAGGGATGAATGTTTAATGATTCAACAACGAGTGTACCAAACAATAGAGTACATGAGTTTCAGTCACAGAATACATCTACTATATTTACTATGTTTTTTGCGAACACAGGAAACTCAGTTGTCAAAACAGCAGGCTCGACCCGCCAGCAAGGTTCCAACCAAGCGGGTTCATGACCCGCAATCCGATTATCCAGTCACTCGAAGCCAGACTAGGAAGTCAACTCAAATTACCAAATCCAACAACATGAACAGATGATGATCCTCTACGGTGGATACCTTGTTTTGGCGCTTGACTCATTATCAGGATCAAGCCACCCCCTTCTTCCATCCAACCGTGTAATCACCAATCATATTCCTGTTGTCCATTGATTCACATGAACTATATAATCACTATCTCCCAATAAAGATTATTATCTATCTTTGAAATATTTTTCCCTGTGTAACTCTTCTAAAACAGCACAGTTACAACATTGGTAGCACAGGTAGGTTCTTCATCCTACCTTATCTTGAAAAATTCTGCCTGTTGCCTGCACACGCCGCTGCCAACAAATCCTTGACAGAATTATGTCTGGCCTCCCGCCCGGCTGGACTCTGTACACTCCTGGTCCCGCGATACCTGATGGTTTTGTCTTATACCAAAACACAGTGATCTCACTACCTGCCTTCAACGCCATGTCTGCACAAGGTTTCTTTCAAACTCTGCCAGCAATGCCACAACCAGCCAACAAAACCACCATGCCCGCCTATGTAGCCCAAAGACTACAAAGCACCGCCTTGGAACCTTTTGCTGGGGCCAACAACGACAATGCTGCCACATGGATCCAGTCCGCCCAGAGCAAGCTAGCTCAGATGGAATGCCCACAGCAATTTTGGATCGCAGAGATTTCCATTCACCTGACCCATGACGCTGGCACCTGGTGCAACAAGTGGCATGCAGAGAACACTGACAAGAACTGGGATACCTTTAAGCAAGACTTCCTGGCAAGATTTGTGCTAGAGGACACAGCACTCATGATCATTCTCCAAGTAAAGAACCTGACCCAGACAGGCACTGTAAAGGAACTCACCTGCATCTACAAGGAACTCCGCCTTTGTGCACACTCCAACATGGCCTTTGACAACCCATCCACACACCTCATTTACTATGATGCTCTCAAGTTGTACGTGATGAGACATGTGAACCTGGATCAGGTGACCAACCTGCAAAACCTATACCGTGAAGCAGAAAAAGCGGAACAGACATCCAACGCTCTGCACAAGGCACAAACTGGGAAACAAAGAAAGACCCAAGGATTCCCATCCAAGCGGGCGCTCCTCTTGACCACCTCCTGGAGGCAACAGGAGCAACGCCAACCACAATCCCACAGGTTCTAATGGACATGGAAATGGAAACAATAGTCAGTCAAACCATACTCATTTCCGTGTCACCGCCATGCAGGGCAACCAAGATGAGGGAAAAGCCTGGGGAGAGCACTAAGCAAGCCAAGCTCTCCTCACGCAACTCCTGAATTGCCTAACAATGAATACCAACCCAAGGATGTGGACCAATGCCCAATGATCCAGGTGCCCTCGGAAGACCCAGTACTGTACACCATTGCCAGACATCCCAATAAATTGATGTCCTATCCTTTCTGCTTTTGCAGTTACACAGGCTCAGTACTCTTGGACTCAGGCGCAGACCAAACCTTAGTCAACAGTAGCTTTGTGGATAAGTTCAAGCTGGCCACTAATCCTTTGCAGATTAAAAATGTGGTCCTGGCTGATGAACACCACATTGCTGTGACAAGGGAAACTGCCCCCTTCTCCTTCATGCTCGAGAACCTTCACTCCACCATCCAAGGTCCCATCATTGTTTTTCCTAAGTTTAAAATTGTACTGGGACTAGACTGGTTACAAAAAAACAATCCTCACGTAGACTGGGCAACCTCAGTGTTGACCATCAAACGTGAAGGTGTCAACCACCAAATCTACCCTGACTCTGTGGACCAACTACTCCACAACTACATCTTTGTGCGCATCACAGAGACCCAGGACGAGAAGAAAGATTTAAAGTCAATTGACTGGGACTCCTGCCAGTACAAGATCATACACTTCAAAGACCACCAGGATACCTCCACGCCTCAGGACCGCAACATTGTGGCCTGCCACCCAGAAATCTTTAAGGAAGTGTTACCTGGGCTGCCTCCTGAGAAGCATATTCAACACTCTATCCAACTCAAGGGGGCTGTACCCAAGGCGCGCCCTATCTACAGGCTGACCCCAAATGAAGACAACACCTTACGCACCTACCTCAAGGAGGCATTGGAAAAAGGACTTATCCGCCCCTCACAATCTCCCTTTGGGGCCGCTGTATTCTTTGTGGCTAAGAAAGACGGTACCTTACGCCTGGTCACAGACTACCACGCCCTAAACAAAATTACCATTAAGAATTGTTACCCTCTATCACTGATTGACAACATCTTTGATGCCTTAGGAGGAGCCACTGTCTTCTCCAAGATTGATCTAACTGCAGGCTACAATCAGATTTGTATCAAGGAGGAAGACATTCCCAAAACGGCCTTCTGCACTAAATACAGCTCCTAAGAATGTGTGGTGCTCAACTTTGGCATGACCAATGCCCCGTCCACCTTTGTAACCTTCATGAACAAAGTGTTTGCTCCCCACATAAGAAAACACACCCTAGTGTACCTAGACAACATCATTGTCTACAGTCCCTTGGTGGAACAGCACCACAAGGATCTGAAAGCAATCTTTGCGACCTTGGCACAACACAAACTGTTGGCCAAGCCTTCCAAATGCCAGTTCTTCCATGAGCAACTACCCTTCCTGGGGCATATAGTCTCAAAGGACGGCATCAAACCCGACAGTCAAAAGATACAGGCCATCTGCAAGATGCCACCATCCAAAGATAAGTCAGAACTCCACACCTTCTTGGGAATGGTGGCCTATGTATAACGTTTCATACCTGACTGTGGTGTTCTGACTGCCCCCTTATCCGCCATAACTGGCGCCAAGTCTAAGTTTGTGTGAACCCCCCAACGTGACCTCTGTTTTAGACGCCTCAAAGAGAAGCTCACAAAAGCCCCCATCCTGCAATACCCCAAACGTGACGGGGAATACCAGATGGAAACCAACACCTCAGATGCATCCATTGGGGGAGTACTACAAAAAAAATAGTGACAGCAACTTCCTGCCTGCAGCCTACAAATCACAGAAGTTGACAGATGGCAAGTGTCAATACCCTATCCACAACAAGGAACTGCTGGCTATTATGCACTGCCTAGTCAAATGGCATTGCTACATAGAACTCCAGAAAGAATTCACAGCATTAACCGATCACAAGTCACTCATCTATTTCAAGACTCAAGCAAATCTGTCATGCCGCCAAGCTCAATGGATGAAACTATTGGAGATATTTAACATGCTCATCCAGTACAAGCCTGGGGCCAAGCTTGCCATGGCAGATGCCCTGTCCCGTCTGTATGTCTGTACTTCAAGAGGAGAGAATGGGCTCAACCCAGACTGGCCTCTCCTGGTGCTATGAACAAAAGACAAAGGGTTCCCCCTGGCACCACCGACATAACCTAAGAAACAGTCATCAAGAATGAGCATCTCTTTGCTGACGTATATGGGACTCTAAACAGAAAGATGACTGACAGCACAGCCATTCCCTACATCCCCACACATCAGCAAGTTGACACTATCCTTTGCTATCACAGAGACCTTGGACATACCAAGAGCAGAAACCTATATGAGTTCCTAAAACATAAAGCCTGGTGATCAACCTTGTACCGCAGTGTTCAGGAAGTTCTAGACCAATGTGAGGTGTACAAAAAGTTTGCCAAAAGCAAAACCCCGCCAAAGTAAGTACTTCCCATCTGCACACAACTACTTTTCAAAGTATGGGCTCTTGACATTGTTGGCCCCATGCCAGGGAAACACAATGACAAGAAATACATCATCACTGCCATTGAATTTGCTACAAGATGGCCAGTAGCCCAAGCAGTAAAGGCACACACTGGCAATGACGTTTGACAATTTATTGGCAAAGAAATAATCAGCAAGTTTGGAAAGCCAGAACTCCTGATAACCAATGGAGGCAAAGAGTTGACCTCCAAAAACACCAACATATACCTCACCAATAATGGGGTCAAACACACTGTAACAACACCATACCACCCACAGGCCAATGGACAAGTAGAGCGGCTTAATAGTAGCCTTGTGTAAGCCTTAGCCAAACTCACCACCCGGAGACCTGAAGACTGGTATAAGCAGCTACAGACTGCATTACTTGTGTGCCAAACCCAAGTGAACAGATCCACCGGAAAAAGCCCGTTTAAACTGGTATACAGTGCACAGCCAAATATCATTCAAGCATTGACAGGACCCAAACTGGAAATTCCAAGTGAAGTCCCCCCTTGCTCAGACCCTCAAGTAATGGAGGCTAATTGCAAGCAAACAGCCAAAGAGAATGAACGTCTGCAAAAGACATATGTCCCCATCTGCAATAGACATGAAGTTGGGGACAAAGTATGGGTCATGAATATTGACAAGAGCATAGTTACAACCTGAAAAAGTGGGGCCAGCAATCATTCTAAAGGTAAACAACAATAACACTTACCTCATGCAAGGGCTTGGCAAACATAAACAAGACAAAACCCTACACCATGATCACCTACGACCCTGCAAAGCAAGACAGAAACAACAAGAGACTGCCTTACCAGATACAGAACAACAACTAGTTCAATACGTCGCCCAGGCTCCTGACAACCTCCCTGACAACCTGCCCCCAGAGGAGGCCAACCTTCAGTTGGGGGGTGTCAAAACTGCAGGCTCAACCCACCAGCAAGGCTCTAACCAAGCAGGTTTGCGACCCGCAATCCAATTATCTGGTCACTTGAAGCCAGACTAGGAAGTCAACTCAAATTACCAAATCCAACAACATGAACAGATGATGATCCTCTACGGTGGATACCTTGTTTTGGCGCTTGACTCATTATCAGGATCAAGCCACCCCCTTCTTCCATCCAACCGTGTAATCACCAATCATATTCCTGTTATCCAATGATTCACATGACCTATATAATCACTATCTCCTAATAAAGATTATTATCTATCTTCTAAATAATTTTCCCTGTGTAACTCTGCTAAAATAGCACAGTTACAACACAGTCACAAAAGTTACAAACTTGATCCAGCAACAAGTCTCAATAGCAACTGAAACAGACTGTCAGGATTGACAATTCTTTCCCCCAGGAAACCCAGGCCAAGAGTGGGATTTGAACCCTGACCCTGAATCCCCACAGGCTGCCAGCTCTATAGACCAAGGGGTTGCCTGCCCGCGTTTTCCTGAGGTCAAGCCCCCGCAAGATGAAGCCAAGAGTGATGGTCCAAAGGGTAAAGTAAGCTAAACCAAAGGAATCAGTGCACCAAATGGAGGAGTAATCAAGGTGCCTAATGGAGGCAATGAAATTTTAATCATTAGCTTCATAAGCTTGAAGTCTACACTGATGGCCAATCAAGAGCCATCCCCAGAAAGAGGCACAGGCCTGTGGCCTGACCCCATGACCACAGCTCTAGAACAAGATAATCAAGTAGCCAATTTGAGATCTCTGACCAATGAAAGAACTCCCGGCCCGGGTGCCATTTGACACCTTTGAGCCAGAACACCCAGGCCCGCCTTTCCCAATGCCCTGATGAACCCCCATGTGAAATATTAAGTTTGGGAGTAGGGTGCTATATAGACCAAAGGACCCTGCACTCCAAAATTATTGCCATTTTTGAATAAAGGTTATGTTATTCTGGCTTACACAGCTGCTGCCTTATTTTGTATTTGCCATCTATCAAATCAGTACAAGATATCCCAGCCCTCCTGTCCCTCTGCCTGCAGATTCCTGTCCTCCAGGTGCTTCCTTTGGCCCCGTCCACTTCACGGAATACCTTTTGAAACCTGAATATAAGAACTACACCCCAGAAAAGATACTAAAACTAGATCCTTTGGCGCAACAATCTGCAGTTAGATACAACCGTCAAGCCCCCTGCATATTCTCAACACCCAAGTTGTTTAGAAGAAAATTTAACTACCAGCCTGCCTACAAGCTCTGTATGGAACCTCCTGTGGCCCCCAAGCCTATGCCCGCTTCCTCACCTAACCTCCCAACTGACTACACTGGCAAGCTGTTTTGGATTGTGTACAACACCCTCACAGGGATAATTGGCACTATAATCCCGCCCACTGGGCTGTGGTCCTGGGCGGGGAAGTCCTTCTCCTACCTTTTTATGTTAGTTCCTCTCTTGTGGTGGGCTTTACCCGCAAAAACCTGGCCCAAGTGATCCCTGAAACCAACAGGCTGGCCGCCCAAGACTGGATCCCTTACATTATGGCAATCTACTTTAAGCCTGGTACCCTGAGCCCCAAGATGTTGTTATTTCTTGGGGCATCTTGTATGCTTTTATTATTGATAATTACTTATTACACCTATAAGATGGTCATGGACCTGATCTCTTCCATGTGGAAGAATGCAAACCTGAAAGGCCCCAAGAAACCTGGCACCGCTGCTGCTGACACAGCCAAGATTCCCTCTTCCCAAGTGCAAACTGTGATTGTCAACCAATCCCTCTCAAAGGTGGAGATGCCCCAGATAGGGAAGCTTACACTCAAGGAAGTCTGACAAGCTATACCAGTCCTCTTCCTAAACTTCTAAGCCAACACCCCATCCTACTCCAGTGACACTGAGAAGATCCTTGGGGTTGCTTCAATGCTATCAGGGGACGCCTTAGACTGGTTTGGCAAGGCCACAGCTGAAGACATAGAATTCTGCTTAGACTACGCCAAGTTTGAGGAAGAATTAATGGCCACTGGGTAAGATTGCGACACTAGATCTTATTCCCTGAACTCCTTGCTAGAAATCCAACAAGGTTCTTGAACCATCCAAGTGTATATTGATGAATTCCTCAAACTGAAAACCCGCACCCAACTTGAGGACAAACTGGCAGCCATCATATTCTGGAAGGGGGTGAACCCAGCCATGAAGGACCTGCTGAGACACCACCCTTACACTCTTGGCTTAGAAGAACTGGTCCCCCTGTGCAAGGGCCTCAGCATGAACCAGGAGAACGCCAGTACAGCCCAGCACCGCCAGACCCCCACACCCAACAGAGCAGGGATGACCCCTAAGGAACTCCAGATACACTATAGAGAAGGATTTCTGTTTCCACTGCCATGAAGCAGGGCATTTGACCAGAGCCTGCCCTAAGAAAAACCCTGCATCCATTTCTTTGGCCCAAATAAACACCTTCTCCCAGTATTACAAGTTTATCCTAGTATCAGTCACAGTCAAAGGAACACTCCAAAGACTGAAGGCGTTCATTGACACAGGAGCAGACAAAAGCTTCATTGATGCTGACCTAGCTCAAGAATTAGGCCTGTCTGCATCTGAGAACTTCCTACAAATCATCATGGGAAATAACATAAAGGATAAAGGCTACAAATGCGAAAAAGGGCTGTATCTAGCTATAGGGAACAATACATATCTGTTGTCTCTCATCCTGCTGAAAAGCCAAACACACCCCCTCATCCTGGGAGATTCCTGGTCTGACAGACTTGGCCTCATCCTCAACTACTGGGAACAGAATGCACCTTTGGAGGTAAAGGAAACCTCAACACAGTACCCTTTTGCACCAATCCAGAAGGATCCACCCAAGTACTTATGACCATACAAGTAGAACCCAGTGTGGGGTCCTACCCGCTTCTCTAGAAAAATGAAACCATATCTTCAGTGAGGAAGCAGCAACCTGACTCCCTGAATGCACAAAGTATGATCACACCTTCAACCTCCTTCCCGGCACCAAGCCCAAACATGGCCCCATCTATAGCTGCAATCACAAAGAGCAGTTGGCGCTGAAAGTGTACATCAAAGACATATCCAAGAAAGGCTTCCTCTGTGTGTCCAAGAGCCCTTGCTTGTTGACAATGCTGTTTGTGGGCAAGAAGGATGGCAGTATGCTCCTGTGTGCTAACTACCAGAAGCTGAATAATATGCCCATAAAGAACTGCTACCCCATCCTTAACGCTGATGACTTGTGTGATGTGTTGACAGGCGCTCAGGCATACTCCAAGATTGACCTCTGAGACGCGGTCAATCAAATCTTAATCAAGGAAGGCAACAAGTATAGAACAGTATTCAAGACCAGGTATGGACTCTAAAAATACCTGGTGATGTAGCTTGGACTATGTAACACCCCCAGCACCTTCCAGCACATGATCAATACAGTCCTGGGCAAATACCTTGACCAGTTCTGTATGGCCTATCTCAACAACATCCTCATCTATAGCAAGACCCACAAAGATCACCTACTCCACCTGGACCTAATCCTGAGCAAACTCTCACAAGCCAACCTACACGTAAAACTCAAGAAATGTGAATTCTTCCTGCCAGAGGTGGAATTCCTGGGTTACATTGTGAAGACAGGAGGATTTGCAATGGCCCAGGATAAGGTAGACACTGTAACCTCCTGACCTATTCTCACATGCCAGAAAGATGTCAGAAGCTTCCTGGGGTTAGCAAACTCTTGCAGAGACTTCATGAAAAAAGTTCTTCTATTACTCTGCCACTGACCAAGCTCTGCTCAGACAAAGACCAGTTTGTCTGGAATGATGAATGCACCTTTGCTTTTGAACCCCGGAAGAAGGCCTTCACATCTGCCCCTGTCCTTGCCATTCCTGACCCATCTAAACCTTTTATGCTCAAGACAGATGCATCTGACTTTGCGGTGGGTGGGGTCCTTCTTCAGGAGGGAGGGGATAGTATGCTACATCCTGTAGCATACTACTCCAAGAATATTCTGCTTGGAAAAAGAAGCTGCCCAATATACAACAAAAATATGCTAGCTATAATGAAGACATTGAAGCATTGGCGCAGATACCTATGCATTACTGAACATCTGGTAAAGGTCCTGAAAGACCACAAAAACTTGGTTTACTTCTTCAAACTACGCCAGCTTAACCAACAACAAGCAAAATGGGCCTTAAAACTGGCCAACTACACATTGACCATAGACTACAAGCTAGGAAAGGTGAATGTGGTACCTGACGCCCTAAGTAGAAGAAATGATCTGGTGCCTACCCACATAGAAACTTGCGACCACAACACCCAAGTCCTCCTAGACCCAGTGATCCCAGGCATCCACCTGTGATTAATGAGAATTAGAGCCAGCAAACCAGAAGTACTGAAGGCCTAAACACTCAAAAAATTCACCAAAATCATGATCTACAACCTCTCTAAATCCCTGGATAGTGCCCACTACCAAAAAGGCTACTCATTGAAAGGAACAACACTAATGCTCCATAACAGGATCTTTGTATCAGAAGGAGACATCAGGACCAACATCTTGAGAGACTATCACAATTCTGAAATGTCTGGACATCTAGGAAGACTCAAGACCCTACAGAGCATCAGAAGAAACTTTGCCTGGCCAAAAATGGACCAAGAAGTAAGTGCATACCTGAAGGGATATGAGACCTGTGGACGTATCAAAACTCACAGAAACAAGCCTAAAGGACTGCTAAGACCCTTGGATATACCTCATGAACCCTGGAGATCTGTTTTCATGGACTACATTGTGGAAATGCCTCCATCCCTCTTGTTTAAATCCAATCCTGGTCATGGTAGACCGCTTCACCAGATGGCATACTTTGTACCAACCACCACCCATTGCACAGCAACAGAGACAGCTCAACACTTTCATGACTGCATCATCACTCAACACAGAACACCTAAGGAAATCATCAAGGACAGAGGACCCCAATTCACTTCAAACTACTGGACACAGGTGATAGAAGACTTGGGAATCAAGCACTGTGTATCTACCTCTTATCACCCACAGACAGACAGCCAAACAGAAAGAGTGAACCAGATTCTTGAACAATACCTTTGATGCTATGCCAACGCTGATCAGGACAATTGGGCCAAAATTCTCCCCATGGCCTAGTTTGCTTACAACAGTAAAGACCACATCTCCACTGGCATGTCCCTGTTCAAAGCCAACTATGGGTTCAATCCCACCTGGGACCCCAAGATTGGCAAGAAGGAAACTAACATTACTGGACACTCCTGGATCAAACAGATCCACAACACATAAAAAACATGCTTAACCAACCTTAAATGTGCAGTGCAAACATAGAAAGCCTTTGCCAACTGCAAACAAAATCTGGATCACCCTTACAAGTTGGAGATGAAGTATACCTGGACTCCAAGAATGTACCCCTACATGTGCCCTATAGGAAGTTAGCCCACAGAAAAAGTGCCCCCCACAAGATCACCAACCTAGTTGAAGAGGTTAACTTCAAACTGGACCTACCTTCCTCCTGGAAGATTCATGATGTGTTTCACTGCTCCCTGTTATTTAAAAAAGATGATAACTTGCTTCCCCACCAACGGCTCAAACAGCCTCCCCCCATATATCCAAACAGGCCTCTCTGAGGAATGTGAATCCAAATACATACATGACAATATAACCCACTACCAAAACCCCCAGTACTACGTCAAATGGAAAGGATACCTGATAGAGGAAAGTACTTGGGAACCGCTGAGCAACCTATCTAATGCCCAAGAAGCCGTCCAACTCTACCTGAACAAAAAGAACCGGAAGGGAGGGCTCTTGGGGGAAGAAGGGGATGGTGTCAGGATTGGCAATTCTTTCTCCCTGGAAACCCAGGACCAAGACTGGGATTCAAACCCTGACCCTGAATCCCCACAAGCAGCTGGCCCTATGGACCAAGGGGCCACCTGCCCACGTTTTCCTGAGGTCAAGCTCCCGCAAGCTGAAGCCAAGAATGATGGTCCAAAGGGTAAAGCAAGCCAAGCCAAAGGAATCAGTGCGCCAAATGGAGGAGTAATCAAGGCATCTAATGGAGGCAATGAGATTCCAACCATTAGCTTCATAAGCTTTAAGTCTAAACTGGTGACAAATCATGAGCCATCCCCAGAAAGAAGCACAGGCCTGCAGCCCAACCCCATGACCACAACTCTAGAGCAAGATAATCAAGTATCTAATTTGAGATCTCTGACCAATGAAAAAAATCCCAGCCCAGGTGCCATTTTGTTACCTTTGAACCAGAACCCCCAGGCCTGCCTTTCCCAATGCCCTGATGAACCCCCCATGGAAAATATTAAGTTTGGGAGTGGGGTGCTATATAGACCAAAGGACCCCATGCTCTAAACTTATTGCCATTTTTGAATAAAGGTTATGTTATTATGGCTTACACAGATACTACCTTATTTTGTATTTGCCATCTATCAAATCAGTATAAGATATCCCAGACTTCCTGTCCCTCTGCCTGCAGATTCCTGTCCTCCAGGTGCTTCCTTTGGCCCCATCCACTTCACATAATACCCTTTGAAACCTGAATATAAGGACTACACCCCAGAAAAGATACTCCAACTAGACTCTTTGGCCTGCAACAATCTGCAGTTATATACAACTTTCAAGGCTCTGAATGTTCTCAACACCCAAGTTGTTTAGAGGGAAATTCAACTATCTCCCTGCTTACAGCCTGCCCATGGAACCACCTGTGACCCCAAAACCTATGCCTGCTTCTTTGCCCAACCTCCCAACCGGCCATTCTGGCAAGCTTTTTGGGACAGTGTACATCACCCTCACAGGGGTGATTGTCACTATAATCCTGGCTGCCGGCCTGTGGTTCTGGGTGGGGAAGTCCTTCTCCTACCTTTTTAAGTTATCTCCTCTCTTGTGATGGGCTTTACCCCCCAAAATTCCTGCCCAAGTTGCCCCTGAAATAAAGGCTGGCCACCCAAGACTAGATCTCTGATACAGACAACGTAAATATCAAATATCAAAACACATGAAATAATCTATAATACTGTTACAAACTTGTCCTAATTAAGAATGCAATCTAGAATTAAAAGGACATGAATATTCTGAGTTTCTGTTTTGGGATTAGAATCAATAAAAATATCAATTTTATCCAAACTCATGATTAACAGTGCACATTTACAACCAAAAAAATTAATATAGAAATCTAAAAATCTAATTCAAAATAAACAGTAGTGACTACAAGCTTTCATGCTACTATATATGGAGAGATAACAATTATAATAAATAAAGTATATAGATAAACTGATTTTAATTTTCTTTTATTTTTATACCAAAATGGACACATCCCAGCAACAGAGTAACAATGGACCTGCTGTGCTTTGCAGTTGCAGTTGCCTGCGGGTCAAATAACAGAATTAGTGCAACACAAGTGCCTAATCAGGAAGAAGACATATGCAAGATCAAAAGTGAGTTTACACTGACACAACCAGCTCAAGGGGAAAAGAGTGCAAGGGCATGGAGCATAAATCCCAGGGCTCAGAAGCTGACCAGAAAATACACCAAGGTCATCACCATCAAAACAGTAAATGATGTCACCACCAAGAGGGTTCCTTGGTGTACAACCCTGTATACTGCCGTGATGGTGTTTCAGCTACCATTCTGGAGAAGGTTAAGCCTGTGCTAGACACATCATATGAGCCCTACACCAGTGATACCAAAAGGGGAGATGAGGAAAAGCTACCCCAATTTACCAAACCACAAAAGGACAGAAGGTGCTCAAAAATGCTGCTGCATTCTACAGCCAAGTGCCCATGTCCTGTGCTGTGCCCAATACTGTGGATTTGATTCCTACTGCCAAAAAGGCCAAGTACCACGTCATCCCTGACGCCACCTGAAAGACCTCCATGAGGCTCATGGAGGAGAGACCAGACTACAAGAAGGCCACAGCTATTGTTGGGATCTTGGAAAAACTGCCCACAGGCTCCACAAAACCTATCTGAAAACAGGTTCTGTTCTCCTTTTGGAGAAATCCAAGTGAAAACCAGTCCTATTGGTTAAGGCACCTGTGGGAAATCCAACAGTGGATCAAGAGCAATTGCCATCTTGAACTGGAAAATATTCAGTCAATGATTGAGTCTATTTTTGTAATCAAGGCTTTGGCTTCCACTTGCTACTGCGCTGTCAAGAGTTTAAGATTCTCTTGAAAGAAATTTGGGGTTTATCTGTACAATTGGAATAGCCCAGACAACATTGATTACAATCACAACTACACCAAAACAGTTATTGCTCTCAAGGAGAAGGACACCATAAATTTCTTTTACATTGACAAGTCCTCTTTTGTATTGTCAATACGGAATGCATATGGCTACATCCTCAAAGGCAAAAAGAATGGCATGTCTAGGTGTGCGTCTGTCTGGTCTGCTGCCTAATCAATGGTATCCCTTCTTAATCCCCTTGTCATAGAGCTCTACCAGATGATCAAGGGATTATACAGTAATGGGAACTTCCTGGAACTTCTCTGATTGGTTTGAGAGCACCTCAGAGTGACCAGTTTGGGTGTCACCAACATTATTGTGCTAGATAAGGTTGGTCTCCACAAGGTAGCAGAAGTTCTTGCAGAGTTCCTGGTGATTGAGCCTGGTGTAAAAATTGGCTCCCAACAATTGGTCATATCCAATTTGCGCCTTCTCTTCCTTCCCTCCTATTCCTCATTTCTCAACCCAATCAAGGAGGTCTTTGGGTGGTTCAAGATATTATTCAAGAAAGGGGCACCACCTGGGCCTGATGATTTTTTCAATTTGCTGCAGGTTGGTGTCCATACCCTCTCAGCTGAAACTGTGGCTAAATTCTATGGTCACATGGATTTGTTTCTCCCTGCGCGCCTCACCCAGCAGCCAATCAATTAAAGGATTAGCTCTTCCAATGTTTTTTGTATTTTATTTTTTAATATCTGTTTTTTATTTAGTTTAATTTGTATTGACTTTATTTCTGTGATTTCACTGTATACTGTCAGGTATAATAGAAATTAACAAAGCAAAGCAAAGCCAAATTAATTAATGAATGAATTAATGAACAAATTACACATGATGGTATATAATTGGAATCATATAAAGAACAAAAAAAATAACCCAAATAAAATCATAATATATATATATATTGTGTTAAGAAAATTAACAAATTAAGAAGGATGAATAAATGAACATACAGAAATATTTATTTTTATTATGTATTTCTTTGTTGAATATAGATGATTTGATTTGAATATATTGTAAATAAATTATATATATAATTTAAAAATTGTATTTGGGTTTAGAGCTTTATTGGGGGGTGGAAGTGGCAGAATTCCAGGACATTGTGTTGAAATAGACTAGTGATTTCTATTGACAACATGTATGCTGACATGGCTGCTGTAATGTGTAAATTGCTGTGGCTTGAGTACAGAAGCACTGTGATACAATTGGCCAGGAGGATTTTTTTCTGGTGGAGCTGCCATCCCATATTTGGCAGCAAGTATAACTGAATCCTGAATAACATGCTCTATTGAGCTGTATCCAGGAGCAATCCTTTCCCATCTAATAATTGACTAATTTCATCCAGCTTTATTATTACAGCAGACCAGTTGCATGTTTCTGCTTTAATCCACATCAGTACAACAAGACCTAGGTAAACAATCAAGTGAAGTCTCTGCCCTGCAAACAGGGCTGAGAACTCACAAAATTTATTGTATAGATAACTTATTTTATTTTTAAGGACATTATGGAAAAGGTTTTTTTCATTGTTGGTGGTATACCAGTCTCATTGGAGCACCAGGAGGCCCTGAAGTCTCCAAAAACGCCTACAACATCAGGCAGGACAGAGGACAAACTATAGCTAAACTCTGCTATTTTTTCTTTGATATTTTTTAGTATATGTGATATTATGTGCTTGATCAGGAAACAGAAACAGACTTCTTCTTGTCCTCTCTCTATCTCAGGTAGGTTTTGGTATGGCATATTTATAACAAAGTCCCAGACAAGCATGACAAAGAGCTTTCAGAATCCAATATCTGGAACTTACTGGTTGAGGTGCAGATTAGGGGCCGCGGCCAAAGTTGAGACCCGCCATTTGGAGTTGTCTTGCTTTGGTTTGAGTGTTGTAAGTTGTTCTTGCTTCATAGGGTATTTTTTTCTAATTTTTTAATCATCTTGGAGGCAGCAGCTGGTGTCAGGATCATCTGATACCCTATATGGGGGACATAGTTTCTGTAAAAGGTTTGGGATATGTAGGGTTTTAGGTATTGATGGACTACCCCTTCATTTATTCTATAAATAAAAAAGTTAGTAAAATCTTTTTATTTATTTGATGCTTTATTTTTTACCTTATTCTATATATTTACCTGTTACCCCCTCTACAGGGGCTGCTTCACAGTACTTGTCACTATTTAGTTGCTGGTCTTCTGTTGGTTTCTGTTTATTTTTGTTTTTTAGTTGATCAAACATCTCAGGATCCTTTAACCATGCCTCTGCAGTTGTAAACCCCTGTGGCTTGAACTGTTGGTCAGCAAGAACATTTTTTTGTATGTTTAGGAGACTGGTTGTAAGTTTGTTAGTAGTATTGGGTATCTTCTTCTTCATGGCCTTAACAGTAAGTTTGTCTAGTTTGTTGCCTTCTAACACTACCTCCTTTAGCATGTCCTTCACCTTTTGATTGACCTCCTTGATTTTAGCCACCACCACGTCCAATTCCTTGATCATTACCTCCATTTTGACATTTTTTCCTTGCTCTTACCCCAACTCCGTTTATACCAATAACACATCCCAATAAAATATATCTATTCTATTGTATCTAATAGAGATTTAATAAATATATCTGGTTTTGATTATGATTTTTTTTAGCTTTAAGTAATACTATTCATTTGATATTAATATTATGTATATTTATTGTTTATACCAACTCATCATTTGTACAGTAGGTTTAAAAGCTATGGCAACAACCGAAAATACCTCAGATTTAAACAAAATGGTTTCAGATGTAAAAAAATCCAAGTCATGCAAGATTAAGGATTCAAAAAATTTAAAAAATTTCAGTTAATAAATGAACTGTCAAACAAAAAACAAAATTTCACTAGCCCATTATATAAAATTATATCAAACATCAAGCGGCGTAGTCTAAACCACAAACAAAAATGAACTGATGAAACAAGTGAGATGGATGGATGCTATTCTGGAGTATATTATAATCCAAGCAAGATTCATATGAGGCACCAACAGAAGGACTAAAATGAAACAAAATTTGAGCAAACTAGAAGCAAGATTTCACAAGCACAAAACAAAATGAAGTCACATAAGAGGTATAGTATGAGCGTCTTAAAATAGAAAGATAACAGTTTAATAGCCAATCAACAGCTATCCAATTTAGGGACAGAGGCATTTTTATTCATTTTCATGGATCCTTATTTGTATATAATGGTTTTGAGAACCTTTCAAATCTGGACTCAAGATTACAATAAAAATAAATCATAAAATTTTAAACTTCTACTTTTAGTGATTTCATCCTAGGTTTTTTAAAGATGATTTTCAATAGCAACAACATTTTTGAAGGCGCCAATGAGCAAGCCAGCATCAGCCAAGCCAGCTTCAATGGAGGCAAGGCTCAGAACGTGGTGGCACCCGTTTATACCCAAGCCTTTGAGGCAGGTAATCAGGAAGCTGACCTGTACCTGATCCCTGATCCTTATGGCTTTGACTTGTTCAACAGTCACTTAGTGTCTAGCTCTGTCCCTGCTCCTGTACCCACCCCCGCACAAGCTGCCTGCCAACCAACCAATCAGGATGGTAACCTTGATTTAAACAACTTCCTGCCATCAGTCAACCTGCCCCCCATCAGCCAATGAGGCTTTAGCTCCTTCAGCCCAGCACCCCAAAAATGAATCATCATTGCCCAAATTCCCCAGGAAATTGTGGCACTAAACCTACAGGGTCTTTCCTGGGACCAGATTGCAGCCCAGTTGCAATTTACCCAAGCTACAGTCATGCGGGAATTCAACAACCTGATGAATAAGGGGAATCTGATTGGTACAGCCAAGAAGCCCAAGAAGGCCCCCAAGTCCCAAATCACAGAAGCATACCCAATCATGCTTGACCTCCTCCAGCAGGATCCCAAGCTTTCCTTGACCCAGGTCCAGAAGCAACTTGTGCACCATGGCATTTGGGTGTCTGAGCGCATGGTGCAGCTCTGGATATATGGGAAGGTGGTGTCAGTTTGTGTGTTGACCAATGTTGCCAGCAACTAATGGGATAGTGCTTAGGATTCCCTGTATGATCCTGCCATCAAATCCACCCTAGTTTGATGCTTGAATAGTCTAACAGATTACATCATCTTCATCTCCTACTACAAGTTGTCCATTGCTTTTGATGATTTTGGAGAGCAAGGAAAAGCTGCCACTCAAAAAGGAAGGAAGAAGGTCAAAAAGGGGACTTTTATTGGTGTGTTTCTGGCTGTTTCAGCCAAGGGTTCTGTCTATTATTGGACAAACCCAGATTTCACCAATGGCTACAAGTACAGCCACACACTTGTTGGATTACTCAACTCCTGGGATGGCTCAAATTCCAAGCACCGGGGTTTCTTGAGCCACCAGATGAAGGGAAGCTCCACTGCCCTTGAGGCCATCCAGGGACGCTGGCACCAGGCCTCAGTCTATCCTACAACCACACTGACATTAATCTGGCAGATGTATGTTCTTCAGAATTGGAGACACACTCCAGGAGCTCTGCCCTCAGGCTATAAACAATATATATCTTGGGGTCCTTGACCATGATTCTCTCTTTAGTTGCTAAATAGTGGCTGACTTGTTTGCGCAAATGGTTTTCCATGTGAATATGGGCAACCAATCATGCAAGGATAAGCGCCTTCCACCCTGTGACACAGCCACCTATCAACTGATCCAGCCAATGACAGACAAGGAGTACCAATAACAGTATATGGCAGCCATCACGCACAATCCTCAACCCTACCCCTTCCACCACTAACCCCATCTTCCAGCCCCACCCACTCAATCCCAGACCCCCAGGCCAGCACTGCCTCTACATCTTCCTTCCACACTATTCTGCCTTCTAGGCATCACTCTTCCCTGCCCCCAATAAACTCCCTGTTGACAAACATTTTCTATTTATATTATCTTTTTTTGAATTTTGATTGTTCTTTTTCTCTTTGTATATAGTTGGGTTTATTCTTTATGTTCATTTTATTTCTATAAAATTGTATATTTACTATACTGTGTATCTAGATCCAGAAGACAGTTATTTTTAGCACTTTGCACAGCCCCTTGTGAAAATATTAACAACAATTTGGTGATCAGCTAAATTTGAATTATAAACTTATAGGTTAATTGTGTTTAGATAAAGTTGTTACTGATCTAAATTCAAAACCTTAATGATAAACTTTAAGCCAATCAGGAACCAATTGATAAAGTGATTGTTGTGACATAAAGGGTCACCATTAATTCTTTGATGCATGTGCGCTAATTAAAATGATTGGCTTGTTGTTTTGCCATTGTGCGCCATTGCCGCTGTGGCAAGTTGCTGATGTACTAGTGCCCAATCAGCTGCTGGGTTAGAACTAGTCCACCAACAACTTGCCACAGCAGCAATGGCACACAATGGCAAAACATCCAGCCAATCATATTAATTAGCGCACATACATCAAAGAATTATTGGTGACCCTTTATGTCACAACAATCACTTTATCAATTGGTTCCTGATTGGCTTAAAGTTTATCATTAAGGTTTTGAATTTAGATCAGTAACAACTTTATCTAAACACAATTAACCTATAAGTTTATAATTCAAATTTAGCTGATCACCAAATTGTTGTTAATATTTTCACAAGGGGCTGTGCAAAGTGCTAAAAATAACTGTCTTCTGGATCTAGATACACAGTATAGTAAATATACAATTTTATAGAAATAAAATGAACATAAAGAATAAACCCAACTATATACAAAGAGAAAAAGAACAATCAAAATTCAAAAAAAGATAATATAAATAGAAAATGTTTGTCAACAGGGAGTTTATTGGGGGCAGGGAAGAGTGATGCCTAGAAGGCAGAATAGTGTGGAAGGAAGATGTAGAGGCAGTGCTGGCCTGGGGGGTCTGGGATTGAGTGGGTGGGGCTGGAAGATGGGGTTAGTGGTGGAAGGGGTAGGGTTGAGGATTGTGCGTGATGGCTGCCATATACTGTTATTGGTATTCCTTGTCTGTCATTGGCTGGATCAGTTGATAGGTGGCTGTGTCACAGGGTGGAAGGCGCTTATCCTTGCATGATTGGTTGCCCATATTCACATGTAAAACCATTTGCGCAAACAAGTCAGCCACTATTTAGCAACCAAAGAGAGAATCATGGTCAAGGACCCCAAGATAGATATTGTTCAAAGCCTGAGGGCAGAGCTCCTGGAGTGTGTCTCCAATTTTGAAGAACATAACATCTGCCAGATTAATGTCAGTGTGGTTGGAGGGGTAGACTGAGGCCTGGTGCCAGCGTCCCTGGATGGCCTCAAGGGCAGTGGAGCTTCCCTCCATCTGGTGGCTCAAGAAAACCTGGTGCTTGGAATTCAAACCATCCCAAGAGTCAAGTAATCCACCAAGGATGTGGTGTATCAATAGCCATCAATAAAATCTTGGTTTGTCCAATAATCGACGAAATCCTTGGCTGAAACAGCCAGAAATGTTCCAATGAAAGTCCCCTTCTTGACCTTCTTCCTCCCTTTTTGGGTGACAACTCTTCTTTGTGCGCCAAAATTTTCAAAAGCTAACTTAGCTTATGATATGAGAAAAACATGACATCGCCTGGAAAACTTGTCAGGCATTTTGACCAGAGTTGATTTGATGACCTGATGATACAGGACTTCCTCAGAGCCATCCCATTGGTTGCTAGCAACATTGGTAAGAACCCAGATTGACACCACTTCTCCATGCATCCACAGCTGCATCATATGCTTGGAAACCTGTATGTTATGGTGTGCAAGTTGTTTACAAACCTGAGTCAAGGGAAGCTTGGGGTCCCACTGCAATAGATTGAGCATGATTGGGTATTTCTTGTTGATTTGGGACTCAGGGGTCTTCTTGGGCTTCTTGGCTGTCCCAATCAGGTTCCCCCTGTTCATCAGGTTGTTGAATTCTCACATGATGGTAGCCTGGGTGAATTGTAATTGGCTAGCTATCTGCTCCCAGGACAGACCCTGCAGATTCAGTGACAAAATTTCCTGAAGATTTTGGGTGATGATGATTTGTTGCTTGGGGCAATAGGCCGCAGGAGCTGAAGCCTAATTGGCTTATGGGGGGCAGGTTGACTGATGGCAGGAAGTTGTTCCAAATCAAGGTTACCATCCTGATTGGTTGGTTGGCAGGCAGCTTGTGCAGGGGTGGGTACAGGAGTAGGGGCAGAGCTAGATGCTAAGTGACTACTGAACAAGTCAAAGACATAAGGGTCAGAGGTCAGGTACAGGTTGGCTTCCTTGTTACCCACATCAAAGGCCTGGGTGTAAATGAGTGCCTCCACGTTCTGAGTCTTGCCTCCATTGAAGCTGGCTTGGCTGCTGCTGGATTGGTTGCTGGCACTGTTGAAGATGTTGTTGTTGAAAACCATCTTAAAATAAAACCTAGGATATAATCACTAAAAGTAGAAGTTTAAAATTCTATGGTTTATTTTTATTATAATCATTGTTCCATATTTTGAAGTTTCTCAAAACTAATTTACACAAATCAGGAGCCATGAAAATGAATGAAATGCCTCTGTCCCTAAATTGGATAGCTGTTGATTGGCTGTTAAACTGTTATACTTCTATTTTAGGCTGCTTATACTACACATCTTGTGTGACTTCATTTCATTTTGTGCTTGTGGAATCTCACTTCCATATTGATCAGTTTTTTATTTTAGTCCTTCTGTTAGTGCCTCATATGAATCCTGATTGGATTATAATATACTCTGGAACAGCATCCATCCATCTCACTTGCTGTGTCAGTTCATTTTGTTTGTGGTTTAAACAACACTGCTTGATATTTGCTATAATTTTTTAGAGTAGGCTAGTGAAATTTTTTTTTTGTTTAACAGTTCATTTATTAACCAACAATATTTAAATTATTTTAATCCTGAATCTTGGCAACTTGGTTTTTGTTCAAATCTGAAATCATTTTGTTTAAATCTGAGGTATTTTTGGTTGTTGCCATAGCTTTTAAAACTACTGTACATATTTAAAAAACCACTTAACAAGTTAAATGTAGATCATATACTTCAGAGCATGTAAACCAACCAAATCATAGTATCATGAACAACTAGTTTTGTTCATGTATATGTTTTGTCCAAGTATAATACAGTAGTTTTCAAACCTGTTGAGATAAACATATATTAACAGTTTAGAACACATGAACTCGGTCTAAAAAAAAATCAAAGTGGATCTGAATCTATTATAAATTAATATAAATTCCTTGATTTTTGATTTCATTTTTAGACTGATTATATGCGTTCTAAACTGAATAATATATATTTATCTCAACAGGTTTGAAAACTACTGTATGATTTATTCTTGAATCAATATGCTAAGTGTGACCCAAAGTACATATTTACCAAAAGATAACCACTTTCACGGGTTATATGTATATCATCTATTCTAGAGATATATGTGTTTCAATGGATTATTTCATTTAATTATATTATTTTCTATTATAAATTTAATATATTTGAGGTGCTACAATAAAGCAAATTTTAAAAAATACAAGTGTTACTGACCAGCCAATCAGAATGGGCATACATGTGGTGTCTTTGTGCTTGGCTCAGACCAGACACGCCTCACTTAGTGCAACCAGTTTAATCTGATGAAATAAGCCTGTTGAAAAAGACATGTCTTTGTTTGTGAATTAGCACGCTGACTTGTGGTTAATCTAGCACCAGACCTCTGGGTTCTCTGGTGCTAGATTAACCACAAGTCAGCGTGCCAATTCACAAACAAAGACATGTCTTTTTCAACAAGCTTATCTCATCAAGTTAAACTGGTTGCACTAACTGAGGTGTGTCTGGTCTGAGCCAAACACAGAGACACCACATGTATGCCCATTCTGATTGGTTGATCTGTAACACTTGTAGTTTTTAAATTCAATTCTTTGTAGTGCTTTAAATGTATTAAAGGTATAATAGAAAACAATAGAATTAATAAATATTAAAGCAACAAATTTTAACTTATGGCATGATAAAAATCAATCATCACTGTATTTAAATGTAAATTATATATTATAATAATAATAAAAATTCATAAAACTTAAACCAATATATATGATAAAATAAAAATTATTGGGGGCGGGTTTTATTGGACAAAATGGGGGACTGGATAGGGCAAACTAGGTGGCAGACTGGGTTGAGGGGGGTGGGCTTGATTGGCTGGGGGGTAGGTTCCAAAAAGCTGGATTGTTTGGCTGGGGACTAGGGCAGCTGGAGGGCCCAGAGGTGATTGAGTGCCTTAATTGGCTCAGAGAAATTGATTGTACATGACATCATATTCTGACTCAGGGAGGACAGCAATTGGCTTGTACACCAAGAAATTGCAAGGGGGCAGCTGTGGGTCCTTTGGTGATTGGGTGCTTCTGAGAGCATTAAAGGCCGTCTTTGTAAACATCTCAGCAACTTTATGATAGGAAAACAGCACTGTGGGGTTGTTGGCTGAACTAACCACCTGGCTGAAGGTTGTGGGGTTGTGCCCATAGATAGTGTCCCCAATTTTGAAGAACAACACATCACCCAGGTGAAGATCCATATGCCCGGCAGGGAAAATTGAGACTCTGTGGTTGTCTGCTTTGGACTTCTTGGAGCCCCTTCATTGCACTCCATTTGATGGCTCAGGAAGATTTTGAATCTGGAATTGGCTGAGCTCAAGGTGACAAGCAGGTCAGATAGGAATTTACTGTACCAGTAAACATTGGTGGAACTGGTTGTGGTTTGGTAAAATACAGTCTCTTTTGGGGAAACTGCAAGGAATGGATCAATCACAACCCCTCTGATTCCTTCTTTTTACTCTGGGGGATTTTTTACTTAAAGTGTTATAATCATTGACTTACAATGATAATTTACAATAGACTATAAATATGACATTGTCCAAAATAGATGACAGGCAGCAGGTGATGGTGTCACTAATCACATGGTCATAGGGCAAATAAGATTCATCATCCAACTCATTGGCCAGATGGTTGGTCAGAATCATAACACTGACTACAAGCCCATGCATCCAGAGCTGTGCTGTGTGGCTGGCAATGAATATGTCCTGGAGCCCAAGTAAATGATGGACCTCAGTCAATCAAAGGTATATGTCACATTGCAGAAGATCAAGCAGTATAGGATACACCTCCTTGATCTGAGAGTCAACCTGCTTCTTTGGCTTCTTGCTAGCTTTGTACCGCCTCTCTTCAAGAGGGCTCAGAACTCACGCTTAATCACCGCCTCAGTAAATTGAAGCCAAGTGGCAATTTTGGCAAAATTTATGCCACTCTGCTTGAGGCTCACAATCTCCTCTATCACCTCATATTTTATGATTTGATGTTTTTGGTGGGCTTGAGGAATAAGGGGAACTGGATTAGGAAGGGCTTGATCTGATTGGCCCAAACTCTCAAGTTATGGCTGGATTGGATTGGAGGGGGCCACAGTTGCCCAATCTCTAAAACATGGCACAAGCTCAGGTTGGGCCTGGTCTTGGGGAGCACCATATTGGCTATCAGAAAAGCCACCTGTGGATGGGCCTGGTGACACATACAACTCAGCCTCCTTGTGACTTGCATTAAATTGGGTGTACACAGGAAACACAGTGGTTGTGCTTCTTAGCTCAGCAGCCTGAGCTTGGAGTAGCTCCTGGTAATGCTCCTCAACAATATCAAAGTTATCTTCACTTGAAAAAATCATACTAACAAAGAGAAATAAAAATTCTATTAAAAACAGAAAAGCAAAGTATTTCTAGGAAACTAATTTTATTTAAATGAGTGCTCCTATTTGAGACATGCTCTCAGACATAAATACCCAACTTTAGAAGCACATGCATTGAAAATAATGCTGTGGTTCCTTGAATATATTTTGGGGAATTCACTTCTGAAATCCACTATTTCCAATTTGAGTCCCAAAGATAATCAATATTTTCAAAAAAATGAGTCATTTTGTGGTTGAGTTCATCACTTTTGTGACTGAACCTCAGCATTCTCTGTTTTTATCATATTCACCACACACATGATCAAATTTGATGTGGAATGCTTCAGGAAGTGACTGGATTGTGTGTGTTTTAGATTTGAGTTCCATATGTTTGCTATCTCATTTTTGGAATTCAGTATTTGACTTTATTTCTGTTTTATGATTGACTTCTTTTGGTTTCCAGCTATAGATAAATGGAAGCTTTATTGAGTAAATTGACCTTCAACTGGTTCCAGTTGAAATTAGTTTGTGACTGAACCTATGCATTCTAAACTGACTAATATATGTTTATCTCAACAGGTTTAAAAACTACTGTACTGAAAATGAGGATCTTAATCTTGTTGAAGTTGAGCTTGAGATTAGTAGGGGGTGGTGCAGCTGCTTGAGAAATATTTGGATTGGTAGAGTATTGAAGTTGGGTAATGGTGCTATCATTTCTTGTATACCATATGCCTATCATCAATAGCTGTGGCTAGGGTATAGGAGTCAAATGTAGGGTGTTGTTTAGTTTGATTATATTGGTTAAATTTTCTTGCAGTATGTGGGAGGGATATAATATTTTAAATGATTTATATATATATTAGATAAGAAGGTTTATAGTTGTTTTATTTAAAAAATGCACAAGAAATGTAAGTCTACTAGCTAATAGGTTTATTTCAGGGGTAAAGTAGTTGGTAAGTTATTTAGGGGTAGAATATCATAATTAGTGAATTCAATGAACATAATTCTAATAGGTTTGGGGCTATATTTGCAATTAGATATATGCTCCTGGTCTAGGGAGACTTCTTTTGGTAGTCAATGCTATAGTTTAACAATTGAAATATATATGTTTGAAACCATTGGTATTTGGTGTGCCTTTTTATTAAGAGTCAATATTAGTGGCAGCAAATCAATTGGGAAATATGATTAGGTATATACAGTTGATTGTTGAAATGGAATTGAACATATTTTAATAAACTGTGGGGGTAAAGAGTTAACAGAAGGGAGGGACTGGGAGTGGGCTCTGGAACGGGGTGAGATGGTGGATGACAAGAAACTTGGAGTCAGAAAGGCCACAGTTGGCGTCCTCAACGGCATTGGCAGCACATCTTGTGATATCCTTCTTGATAAGGGGAATTCCAACATCGTAGAACTCTAGGCCCACTTGGCTGTACCCCGCCGATTGGTCGGGCACGTGCGGCACCACATCCCCCTGCTTGGCGTAGCGGGCAATGGGGATTCCCAACGTGTCAAGGTAAAGAGAGAACTCAATGTTTCCTGGGCGAGGTCCGGCGTAGGTAAACATCTGCATCTTGTTCTGCAGGCCCTGTCTGGTTAGCAAGTCTTTCCATATCGGCAGGGAGATGGCAGCAGCCGAAGCACCGAGGCTGTAGCCAGTGATGTGCAGCCCATACCCCAGGTATTTGGGATTGGCGAGAAGAGATAGGACAGCAGGCTCCAGCTGGCGATGGAGCGATTGCGAATATTCCAGATATCCCTGGTGCACCTTCTCCTGGGCGTCCAGGAGAGGATGGCTGACCAGCATATCCTTGTAATTCGTCACCCAATTCTCGTCACTCACCGTCATGCGGTAGGACACGACGATGACTTTGGTGAGCGGATCCACTGCCACTGCCGCCTGGGAATCCAACGTGACATTCTTAAACACCTGTACTTCCTTGAATTTATCTTCGCAAAAGCAGAGCTTCTTGGCAATCAACTCCGCGCTGCAGATGGACACCAGCGAGTGCTGCAGGTAATACAGCATCTCGCCCGAGTTGACGCCATAGCTAGGCCGCGCTGGGTCCAGAGGGAAGACAATCCTGCCAACCTCGCCTTTGGAGTTGAGGACATCCACCTTGGAAATCAGCTCCTGCAGTTTATACAGCACACCCGCCGCCCCAAGCATTGTCTGCAGCAACTCATATTGGTTTTGACTCCATCCCTCTCCAACTATACACCCCAATAAACATATACTAGTCAGCCTGACCATGCCAGCTTCTCATCATCGTACCTTGATATATACCGCTTAGATGTGTCATCTTACAACAAACTTCAGACTGATCCTCAACTGCCCATTCCAAACTACTCTTCAATGTTTAAAAGACCTTTTTATTAACCCCTACCTCATAAAACAACTTCTCTCCAAACAAATTATTTTACAATAGAATTTTAAACAAATCCTTATCACCCATACATTGCTGGCTTCTCTGAACCTTAATAAACCTGTGTTCCCTTAAAAAACCATTGCTGCCTTCTCATGGTATGTATCTCCTTTTTAGAAATAAAACAATTGGCTTCTTAAAACCTCACGTGATCCAATCTTTTCAAGAAACTCCGATCCCCCGTATCTAGTTGGAAGATCGGCACCCACCCAAGCCATTTGCTTCAACCCTTCCCCCTTGAATAAAGCCACAAACAACGTGAAACCACAACAGTTACCAACTAACCACCAAGGCCCAATTAAAACCCCAGGACCAAGTTTAACATCCACCATCCCAAATACCCAGTAAGAATTTACTGTAGACTATTCATTACATTTATACTATTACATATAAATTCACATTTTAAATTATACACACCTAATCTTCAATATATTTCAAACCAATTAACCTATCACCATTATGGTACCTAGCCCTTGTAAAACCTTAGTAACATTTTAAAACTATACATTCCCCCAATTCAAATAAACCATCATTTCCCTCCAAACATTGAATGTTTTCACCACAACACTCAAAATAAAAATACTACAAACCATTCTGTTTATGCAATAACTATATTCATAAATGATTTACCAAACCATAACTATCCCATATGATTTTCATTATTATTCATATCACATCCCGATGACTAATCAGACACTCTCACCCCATATTTTCATCAATACTCCAACTTGGAAATTCTCCATATCTCTACACTGGTGTCGATCCACCCAACCTAGAACCCAAACAATTTTTTTGAAATAACGACCTCTTAATATTTAAACATATTAAAAAACCACCCTGTCACTATAGCATACCCACAAGAATTAAGCCAATGCAAATATAAATCACTCAGCCAAATTAATATCCAAGATTATATAACGAAAGTAAACAATAATATTCTGCCACAGCCTCCAATCCTGATTAAAATATGATTTCATAATAAATCTATTCAAAAATTGAAAATATCCTTAATTATCATCCTTTTTGTGGATTTTTAACTCCCCATGCTGTAATATTTAAAAATGGGTTGATCTATAGTGAATTTTTTTAAAAAAACCCAACTTCAACTGATAATTTATGACAGCATCCTTTATAATATTATATTATTTATTATATATTAATTTAAATAAAGAATAAGCTTTAAAGTTCAGGTACCAGTTTTTAAATTTATCAGCTAAATCAACCTATAAATAGTAATTATACATGATTTACCTTTTACTCACATCGTTTGTCACAATTTCGGGATACCGACTAAACAAAATACCCAACCGATAAATCCAGGCACACGGTCCAAGCAGGCCAATCCAAGTGCACCATGAAAACCGAGGCACCCAGGCTGCTGGAGCAGCTTGATTGACGATCAAACCCACCCCAATCTTGAATCCCTATCCTCTTCCCAACAAAAACTGGACCAGCATTCCCCAACGCTGTTAGTTGTATAGCTGGAGGGGCCTCTCACATATACCACCTATAAAATAAATATACTGAACCTTATCATACCCCTGAAGTTATGAGCTCTCAGAAGGACTACCAGCAAAATAGTTTCCTATAAGTCCACTAACTACTGGGCTACCAGGCCAACCTCCCCAAGAGAAAAAGCCTAATGGTTTTCTTATCTTAGAGGAGATCCTATTGAATTGCAAAGAAACCATTATCAATCACATTAAATCAATATATGCCATTCCACAAGCCTTCTATCCCAGGGTCATGGCCCAGGAAGCCACCTGTATCTGCTCATAAGGAGAGCAGCTGTTAAAACCTTCTTCATTTTACACTTGAGATACATCTCAGTCCAAGAACCCTTAGTATACTCTGCCCTAATTAAATATACACTTCCAAACTATCATGTACTGGGTACCTGCTGCACTGCCCTATTGCTGCTCACCTTGTTCTTTTCCGGATCTACAGGCTTTCATAAATACGCAGGCAGATGGGTTTGGTCATGCTTCCATGCCTGCTATAAAGATTACCAGCATTCATCATCCTTTCTTTGAATGGACTTGCTAGCAGGTGTTGCCCACCCTCCTTATTCCCACACCACATGCCATTAAATTATATGCTGCCGCAAAACATTTCAACATTGCCATACAGCAAAAATCCACATAAAAAGTTAACTATTTGAGCTGACCCTATCCATACATAGGTGAGAACTTCCTGATTCTGTTTCATCTATATATCATTTCAGAGCCCCTGCATCTGACAACCTCATTGCTGACATCTAGAACCCAACCACAGATCCCCTAGGACATCACCAACATTCATACCCACAAGATTTAATTCCAAAAGGCAGCATATCAGCACAGTGCACAGGTCTCTACCATCAGCGTTGCAGATGAACTTCTACCCCAGTAGCAGCAACAGGCTCCCCAGAGCGCTATAACTGTTAGTGGGGGCTAAACTGACCAAGATTGGCTCACACCTTGGGGAAGGATATTCCATATACCATCCAGAAAATATCCAGGATGGCATGGCCGTACACACTTATGGTGGGTGGTGGTTAAACAGAGCGGCTGGATTTTGAGGGGCCTCATAGGTCAAGATCCAAACTGTTTGGTTTGGCCAGGAGAGGTTTCCCAGCGTGATGGCAGAGCACATAAAAATCAGTTGGGGGAAAGATGGCTGAATGTAGCTGTGATGTCTAGATTTCAGGGCTGACCAGCTGTGGCCCAGCTAGGACAATGAAAGCCTGGATCAGGGGTATGGATGCTCTACAGGGGTTTGACACAGGACGTCTGGGGCACTTCAATCCAGGAAGCCCATGACCACAGAAGGGACCAGGGGATCCTGGGATGCACCAGGGCACTTCCCTATGGGTCAAGAGCATGAAGACCTTTTGGTAAAGATCTTGATCAGATGCCGCCAGTATTCCATGGATTGCATGGTAGGAGTTCAGGTGAAATTCCAGAACCAGGAGGGGTTCAGCCAATCATATCCCACCCTTATATAATGGAAGCATGGCTATAGTAAACAACAATGCCCATGTTTACATGATGATATTGCTTCCCCTTGACCATTCTAAGCTCTATGTTCTTGGCTCTCAACTGGAAGGAGATACCTCAGGAGGCAAGAGATATCTTCAGCTAAGACCATGGGAAGCAAAGATGTGGAAGCAATAATCAGATGCCAAAGCACTGGACACTCAGAGAGCTCACCTGGAATATGAGATAAACATAGCTTGATCAAGGGATACCCCCTTATCCTAAAAGAGCCAAGCTGGGATAATGAAAAGGCAAGCATGGATTCCCTGGATCCTCTGCAGATGGCCGCACAAATGAGGGTCCACAACTGTAGACAGAGGATATTTGGGAGAGGATGGTATCCCACCCATAACAGCATGCCTGACAAAAGCTTGGATGTGCACCCATGAGACAATGCTAACCTGTGGAGGGGTTGTTGTTGGAGGAGAATCTTCAGGAGAGGGAGGCAGGTGATCCAGTGCCACTACCTGGGGCAGCTGCTGGTGCAGTGACATGGAGAAAGTTGGCATTGTCAGTAGTGAGGTGTTTCACCAAGAACCCCCTTTGAGGGTAGGGCACAGGTGTGGCCAGGAAAGGCATCCAGCAGGCAGAGGAGCCTAGCTGGACTTCCCCATTAGAATAGCAGAAGAGACCAGGCAGTTCTGGGACCCTGATGATGTGAACAGAGCATAGCAAGGATGGGAAGTGGGGGAAAGACCACAAGTTTTGCAAAGTTGAACACCATTCCTTGACCCCCAGGGAGATCCTGGAAGATACAGGAAGATTCTTGGGCAAAGACCATGAAGGAAAGCCAGGATTTATGCTCAAACCCAGTACCTGGTTGTCTCTGTACACAATAGGAATAGCAGAGGACAGGAGAACCAATGAGAGGCCTTTTGGAGGCTAAAATTCAGTCAAAAAGCCAAGGTTTGCTTTAAAAGTCAACATCAAAACGTATAGCAAGTGTCTATACAAATCACTGGCTCCAGAGTAGAGTTTGAAACCAACAGCAAAAGTAAAAGAGGTTATTTCAGTTGTAAACTACTAAATAACACTCAAGATGACAGTGTGGGAAGCCCAAAACCTGGAAAATGAAGCAGAAGGTAAGAACAGGGAAAAGTCTAGCTAACAAGTTTAAAAAGAAGGACTCCAAGGACAGCCTTGGAAGGACCTCTAGACCTTTTTATATTTAGAATTGGCAAAAAAGGGCCCAGGTGAGTCTGGCTTTTGTTTAAAAGGGATTGTTGGAAAATCAGCCATTACTTTCTGTAATAAATTTTACCCTCTTCCCTTCATAAAATGATCCTCTTTTCTCATCCATATTCCAGCAAATGACTTGAATATCTTTTTGGATGATATCAATTCCACTACTGCTATACCTCAGGAATAAGTCATCCTAAAACAAGAAGTGAAAGGATCTTCCAAGATGGAGCTAAACATATCTCAGAAATTTATTCTTTCTAATACCGTGAAGCCCACAAGTGATACCTTGTCCATTGAAGCCACTCTTTCAAGAACTCCTTATCCAAATCAGATACAAAGATGTTGCCATATATGGATTCCAATCACCTCACTTCCCTTTGTCTCCTGTCACTTTTGCTAAGGTTAAGGATTATACCTTGTCCACTAAAGGTGACACTAGATATTCTATTTTTTCCTATAGTCTTTGAAGGCTATAAACACCCCTTCCTTACTTTCTAATAAACTTACCATTTGTTGCTCTAATATTACTTGAGTGTGGTCCTTATATACTGATTGGGCTTTACAGCCGCTGTATATATACTTTTAACCATGACAGAATCTAACTGAAGAGTTTGGTATAATGTTTACCATGGAAGAATCCAAATGAGGAGTTTTCTATAGAGTTCACTGTTGCTGAATCCTACTATAGTAGGTTCAGCTTCTAGGTTTCAGCCATCATTTACCCTGGAGCATAATAGTGTTGCCTTCTCCTGTTTATAACATTACAGTCCTTTTGAAGATCTGGACTTTCTCTTTCTAAGATGTCTCTCTTTTGCCCCAATTCAAGAATCTGACAGGGATCTTCAGGAATTGGTAGCCCATTGTAAGGCACAGAAATGGGGGCAATTCTGATTGGGAATGGGATAAAACCTTCAGCCCTGAGCCAAGGGGTTGGAGGGTTTCAGATCTATTTTCAAACTTGTAGCCAATTGGGCACCAGCTTCAGAATGGGTTGGTAGGGAGGAATCCCTGATCTCCAACTCAACTGGGGGTAACAATGTGAAAACTGATGGTTAGTTAGGGCAAATTAGCTTTACAGGGGGGAACCAGGCTAGTAAAAAGTCTAAACTAATAGCACTTCTTACATAGCTGGGACATCAGACCAAGGGAGCACTTCAGGAGATATAGAGGGGTAGTCCAGATACAAACTTCATATCAGTTGTGTGAGCCAACCCTCTAATGCGTTTAGAGGTTTGGCTGGGTTCCTGGGAGATCTCTTGGTTTTTTAGGGAAGGATGGTCCTATCCAAGGCTAAAGGGGGAGCAACTGTATAACAATAGGTGCCCTATAGTTGGCCCCTTGCTAGGCTTCTTTGGCTATCCCTTGCTTCATTTTAAATCTGGAGGTGAACCTTTTAGCAAACCAACTTTCAAGAGTTATTGTAAAAAAGCCAAACAGTGAAATTTTCACGCACATATTTAGCATGTAGAATACATTATCACTGTGTATCTTTAACCATTACAAGTAATAAACATATATTATATATGTACTTCTCCTCTCTTCTAGGCTATAATATCTCTCTGATATTTTCCCTGATTTCATTAACCCATATGAACTCAGTTGAAGTTTTTAATCAACCTGCCATAGTAGCCCATCAATACCAAGCTATCCATGATAAATTTAAGATAAAGCATCATCAGCAATCAAGCCCATTAATTAATCCAAATTCAATAAAGCCATATAGAGCTTATCCATCTCCCTGCTCCCCTTGATTCTGATCTGGCTGTACATCAGAGCCTAAAGTACCCCAAGCAAGTCCCTTATAAAGCCCTCTGATTCTCTAGCAGGGGAAGGGATAGGAGGGCTCCCAGGTTCATTGGCTAAGGGATTTAAGAGAAACCAGCTCAATTTTGAATGGCCCTGGCGCTCTATAGGATCATGCAAAGCCTATACCAAGGGCAAGCCAATTTCCTCCCCCAACTTTTGAAGATATAACATTACAGATGAGCTCATATATATCTCAGCCCAGATTAAAAATTCCTTTTTAGCAACCTTGACCTGGGCAGCAATATTTTTTAATAGAGGAAACTCTGATGGTACCACCCAAGGATCATCAAGTCTGTTACCCCAACTTCCCCTGTGCATTGGAGATAAGGGTCCCTGTATAGACCATAAAGAGATGCCATACTATAAAATAATTATAAAGGTTGAATTTTTCAAGTCTATCTGCTTCTTCATATGTTTCACCTGGAATTAGGGCTTGATTGGATTAAGCTGAATAGAGGTTTGTTCAACTTTCATTAAAAAGAGAGATATCCTTAAAGTAGGTGAGATCTTATCAGGGCTTAGATTGTAAGAAATAGTGCTGTATTCTTCAGAGCTGTTGAGATGGATGAAGCTAAGCGTAGGGCACATAGAAGCTACACAAAGGTAGAGCAAAATTCAACAGCTTATATTAACTAGCTGTAGAATTTGACCACTGAATATTTGTTTTTGGTGTAACTTCTATGCGCTCTGATCTTGGTTTGTTTGTCCAACCAGTACCCACGTCAATTACAACAACAGGGTTTCTAAAAGCATACTTTTTAACAAAATGATGTCATCTTTGGTTTATTTGAAATGCCCCCAGAATTTAAACTTAAAATACAGTGTCATTTTATTAGGAGAGGCGTTGTCAGAAATCATGTTGTTGGGATTAAAGCTGGTACTGTCCATCTCAGCAGCTCTGAAAAGTCCACTAGAATATCTAGATAAGATCCCAGGGCCTTTTACACTAAGTTTTTGAAAAATTACACATCTCAAAAGCAGCATCTTGAGCTACATCAACTTGAACTAATTTTTAGATGGATTTTTTTGTGTTAGAAGTATTGAGTTACTAAAAAATATGGAATAGTTATAAGTTCATATATACATTTATTTTATGGCATCTCAAAAAACCATCTTAATTTTCTATTTTGAGTGAAATTGATTGAACTGTATTCTGCTAACTTGATTTATATATTAAATCCTTAGGGTATGGCATGTTTAGGACATCTTGATTTTTGCCATTTATTACCTATTAAATAAGCTTGTACCAGCACTAAATTAAAGTCTCCAATATAATACCAGAAGATTTTAACACTGTATTCAAGATAATAACAATAAGAAAAGCCTGAAATATTTCACCAAGGTGTTCACACTATTTGTCGTAAAATATGCAGCCTGGGTGGTGATTTCTACGGATAGTTAGTCTACTACTTCTTTATCTTAATACTATACCTGTTGTAGTATAGTGACAGCCTGGGTAAGGACAGAAGAATATAAGAAGATAATAAGACAAAACTGGTGTTTATTTATATAGTATCACACTTATATAGTGTGAGGCGGGGGAGTTTCCACCAGGGGCAGGGAGGCACAGACAGAAGGACTTCCCTAATAGAGGAGAGTGGATTGGCATAGCTAAAAGTCCACCGCAAGAGAACAACTAATTCCACGTGGCTTTCCTTAAGGAGGTAGATATAAATAACTTTGTTGTTCTATTTATAATTGCAGAAGTAAAGCCTGTGCCTTGTGCGCATTTTAAAGGCAAATCGAACACCTGTTTTAGAGGCGTTTTAAACGTCTTTATTCCTAGTAAAATCAGGATGCAATATCGCAATTGCGCGACCATTCTGTCACTCAATTCCTAGATAGACAACTTAATGTCTAATCCATTATGTCTGCAACACTATTGATTATCACTGACATTCAAAAAATTATCTTTGCTATATAAGTTTTAACTTGTCTATACATGGATGCATTAAACTAGATATTCACAAAATTGATGAGGAGTACCTTTTGGGGAAGCTTCAAATAAAGATTTAGGAAGAAGAGAAGTATATTTTATTGGATAATACTTTAGACTTATATAGAATTGACTGTGGCAGGGATTTAGTTGGATTGAACCTAGGGGTTGGTCATGTGCAGATTGGATTTGAGTTGAGGGATACCTGGACAAGTCATGTGATATTGGTTTGTTGCCATTTCTGGCATGTCAAACTGAATATTAGATTGGCACCAAACCAGGCAATGACTGGATGTTAAGTGTGTTGGTGACAGCCAGTATACCAGTACATCCAGTTCCTTGAAAAAATAATAATTTTTATTATTGGTTTTAATAAAAAATAGTTAAAAATCTTAATTTATATTGCTTTAAACTGCACTGGGTTTCATATAAATCAATTGTATTGGTGCACATAATGTATAGTAGAAAATAAGGGAAAGTTACCCATGGCACCACTGGATGTTATATTGACACCCCAACCTCAATTATTAGCTCACACTTTTAAAAACTATCCTTTCAGGCAAAAAATAACTCTGGCAAAATGTAAGGAAAGATATAAAAATTGCCAAATAGGTATTTTTCTCTTCTAAACAGCTGGGTACTTTTTAGTCCCATGTGTATAAGCTAGTTTTTAAGATATTCAACATTTACCCTCTGGCCTGATTGGGAAGCCTCCCCTGTGGAACTTTTAATATTAACTAAAAATATACAAAGAATTTATGGTTTCCCTATTCATCTCAATTAGCCATCTTAAACACATCATTATGACTGCAAGTTTCTTTCAAAACTCAAAAGCTTTACATAATTGCACTATAATAAAGCATTTCTGTATAAAAACTCTAGTGTTAGATATTATATGTTTTTGTCCTCTTCAATAATATGTAAATTCTTTTATACTTTTGTATTAAATATTTTTTTAAAAGTAGAACCTTAATTCAAAAGTTTTGATAATGATTTGTCTTTAGATACCACCCAAGTCTACATCAAAAGCTGAATAAAAGGCCTCTAAGTACAAAACACTGCTCCTAAGACTAAAAAGCCCAATACTATCCACAAAAAAGCAGTCTGATAAAGCAAAAGTTCTTCCCAAGACTCCCACACCCTCACTTGATCCTGAGGGAATCAGATTAACCCCTCCCCACTCTCTCTTTGTCAACTCCCTGTATGACTCAAATAATAAGCTTTTTGATTTTAATAGGCACTCTGAACCTACCTCAGAGCCAGAGGAGGAGGAAGATCAGCAGACTTATCCCTGTGTCCCTGTTAGGGGTGGAATTGAGATGTGGGATATCCACACTAGTCATAACATCTGCAACTGGGTGGGCTTTTATGTGGCCACCAAGCTCCCTGTGGGCTACCCCATCATTTCCAAGAAGGGGTGATCAGGATTAATTTACAAGGATTACTCCTTCATCTTTAACAGCAATAATGAGCCTATCCACGAGCACTGTTTTAAATGTGATAAATTTGGCTGCCCTTCAAGACCCACTGATTATGGTTTCACTAGGTTTAAAGCTTTGACCGTAAAGCATAACTATGCTGAGCCCTTTGCACCCCTTTATCAGCTCATACACTTATACCTGTACCAGGTAATTAACACCACTAAAGAAAAATATCATCCAAAGCTTTCAATGACACCCATATTAATTTAAATAACTCCTAACTTGCCTATATTAGTGAAGCAGCAAAGATAAAGAGGTATATAGATAGTATGGGCTATGCTCTGTGAACTGAGGGATTCAGTTACATTACCATTAATCAGCTTATCCTAGATGAGGTGCAGAATCTATCCCATCATGAGGAGAGCTTTCTCCTTCACATTAGCATAGTAAATACTAAGGAGCGCATAAGATTATTTGCCACTAGCCAGAGTATGCACAACCTCTGCAAATGCTGAACCTGGCTTGCCAATGGCTCCTTTTTTATCTGCTTAAAGCTAGCCAGCCAGATCTGGAATATCCATGGTCATTGGGGTAAATCAATTACTTTAGGTGCTTTCTAATTCCTAGCCAAAAAAAGAAAGGGCACTTCTTTATGAGCTACTGTCATTTTGAAGAACAGGATTATAATTCATCCCACCCTTAAAGAGCTGACTAAGGAGGCTGTGAGCACAAAGAGAGGAGCACCACACCTATAATAATGAAGCCGCTCTGGAATACAGAAGAACTGATACAATGAGGGATAAAAACTTAGGGCTAAAGTAATCTGGAACCAACAATATCCTCAAATTAGAGCTGCAAGATGATATGCTCCAAGAAGAGGTGTTGAGGGTGTGAAGTCAAATTAACCAGGGAGGATTAAGAAAACAATATAAACTTGGGAAACTTTGGGAGAATCTTTCAAGTAGATGTTCAGATAAACAGGATTCACAATCCCCTTGACTTTTCCTTGTAGGTCCCAGAGAGCACTGTAGAGGTCACAGAAGTCTCAAAGTTATTGCTATTTATTGCAAGAAAACAGGTAGGAGCATACAAAAAAATTAAACAGCTCTATTCTAAAGAAGCTCATAAATTTTATCTTGATAGGATACAATTTTATCAAACTACTGCTATAGCTCAGGGGGTAAATTATATCTACTATAAAGATTAGGGCCAGTGATGATGTATTTGGGCTCAAAATTTACCACCATACTTCCAGAAGTGAGGGGAGGTTGAGCATACCCAGGATTAAATTTAGGGTTAAACTGTGCCAACTACCTGCTCTCTGAGGATTTTAGCCTCTAGATCCTATCTGAATACCCTATCTGTGAAAGAGGGGGGCTAAACTAACTAAGTTTGGCTTCCATACCGGCAAAAAAAACCACCAGGATTCCGCCCAGTGAAGAACTGGGACAGCCACTTGAAGGGGGGACCACAGAAAGGACCCAGGGGACAGCTGAGGGAAGTACACATTCAATCCCATCAACACTAGGCTGGTAAGCAACCAGTGAGTATGGGTGGGAGCAGGAGGGGGCATCACAAGTGCCTGAAAAGGTACTGAGTTGCTCTTCTCCAGGCCTAGGGGGGAGGGTGCTGACGTTTCCTTACCCACAAGAACGGGCAGGGCATAGTCAACAACCTCCAATTCCAGGTTGTTGTAAGCCAGGCTCTTGATCACAGCCTCTCCAGAAAAAAGGAGACCACTGGGGAGATTCAAGAGGGTGTAAGGATCTTCACCCACAAGCTGCGCAGAAGAGGAGATTTTTAACCACAAATTGGGTGAGGTCAACCACAGAAGCAAAGAGAACGGAGCCAAGGAAAATACCACAAACTTCAGCGCTGGGAGTATCATGGTTGCATTCTCCACAAAATTTGGGTAAGATGGGTGGGTTTATTTTGAGCTAACCAATAAATTTATATTCAGTAGGAGGTCCCACAGGCAAGAGAGCAGGCAGGAGAAGATAGGTGGGCTTTGGGGAGCTTGGCAATGCTCTTGGGTGTCTTTAAAATAAACTAAAGCAAAAGCAGGTTCAAAATGAAGAATTTAAAGAGAAAATCAAGATAAAAATAGGTTTTTATATTGAATTCAACTAAAAATTTTAAGCTCAAGCGTAAACTTCAAAAAAGCAAAAATACCAACAACTATACGCAGGGGCCTGTTTTAAAGTCCCAGAAGAGGGGCCAGGTTCAAAGCGGGTTGGTAGAAGGTAAGAGGTAATAGAAACACTAACACTTTTACTATAGATTTTAGGGAACTCAAACAGAGGCCCTTGTCAAAACTATAAATTTAAAATTTAAGTGCAACAGAATCTAAACTCTTTATAAATTGGAAAATTGACAAGCAGAGGACTCAAAGTCCCCTGGCATTGTTAAAAGGGGTGAGTTGGCAGGTAGTAATCACATGACCTCAATTGTTGCATCTAATTGGCCAAGGGAGAAAATTTGCTAGCCAGAGCCAGGGGGGCTGGAGGGTTTCAAGGTAATTTCCGCAGCTCCACCTGATTGGCTGGAAGGCATCCCAACCATTTCAGATTTAGTTGACTTTGTGGTTATTGATGTGGCGTCTTTGATTGAGTGTTCCTGATTGTTTTAAAAAGAGGACAACACCATGCCAACAAATAGTCTAAATTGATTGGTGTTTCTTCCCAGGCCAGGACAACCAGAGCTGGGGGATCCGCAGGGTAGGCTAGAACAAATATCTCATCACCAGTATGAGCTAAATCTCCTAGAGAATTAAGTGGCTTGGCTTTAATTTTTGGGCCTTTTTTGGTGCAGCAGGGAAAAACAGTTCAATCCAAGGCCAAAGGTGGCAGTGGATTTACACTATCAAGATCTTTTCATATTTAGCTAGAACCCACCTGCTACTGATGGCTTGGTTCAAATCCACCAGCCTGTTCAAGGAATACTTCTGGACTCTGTGGCTTTGACTTTTCATTTTCTAGGGCAAACAGCCCTGGCTAAGATGGAATTATCTGTGACAACTCCAGAGGAAGAGGAAGAGTGTAGTTAACACAGCTAGGTGGGTGTGCAGACATGAGATATTGGTGGCAAATAAAATCTGGCTGCTGATCAGCATTGATTAGGGCTTTATTTTTTCTGACTACAATGGTTAGGGGAAGGAAGATATTCTGTCAATTTTTTTTGTTGGCTGATTTTCAGCCAAATCTGATCCAGATAAGTTTTCTTCATCTGTGTCAGGATTTTGGAATATTGACTAATTAACATATTTAACCAATCTTTGCAGACCAGCTGGCAATCACTCTTTGGAATGGTTTCAATAGAATGATGCGGGCCGCAGGCTGCAGGATCAATGAATCAATGACCAAATCATATCCTGGCATTAACAATTTCATGAATTGCAATTAATTAATGGAACATGCAATTACTGCTCATTAATTAGTCCACTTCAGCAACCACCTCAAACATGATCCTCATAATAATTACTATTCTAATCTTTAATTATATCCTAGAACAAGAGCCATCACATGGGCTGTCATTTGAAACGCTTCTAGAAGAGTCCAAAATGGGCTGGGCTGTCAGGCCAAAAACTCTAAGATAAAAAGGCTTTGAGCCTGTTGTATCAGAGTAGCTCTGATTAAGTGAAACAATCATCTCCATGAACTAGTAGCCAACTGCTGGCTAGCTAGCACTGGAAGTGGCCCAGGTAGACAGAAAGGATACAATCTGTGGAAGATGTCAAGCAAGCCTTCTGTTAAAACCACCCCAAAAAGGCCAGGCCTCCTGCTATGTTATCCTAATGCTACTTCAGTCTATTCTAGTGTTGTGAGCTAACTCAGATAGCACGTGTGCAGATAGGCCGCCTTAAAGCCACTCCATTAGAATAAAAGACTGATGATTCCTTATTTGACTTGATGATTGATCCAAGCCTTATTTCCTTAATGTGATCCTCTGCTAAGCTTTAAGTAGAGAGCAAAAGATAATAATGTTGACATACAGTATAATTACCTATAGTAACATATAGAGACACATATGGACCTATTCCGGAAGTAGGAAGAGCCATCCCAAATCATTTGGTCTTTGGGCATTGCCAGACTTTCTACTTCAGATGACTACAAATATTCTGGGACAGAGGTTATGCCAAAGTCACAGGTTCTCTGTACTTTCCTAATGTTAGAAGACTTGGGATATCATCTGGCGGATGATAAAGTGCCACAGTTTGCAGATTTTCTGACAATATGTAAATATTTTTAATTTGCAAAAAAATACAAGGTAAATGAAATATATTCTATAAAAACTATTCTTTGGCTATTTTAATGGTTTATTTTACAACCTGGTTGTGAAATTTAATCTAATTAGTTTTTTCTAAAGTAAAAATATGAAATTAAGCCTCTTAAATGCAAAAAATAGAGCTAAAATTAATTATACATGTAAATCATAGCTTTTATTAGTAAACATAGTTTATTTAAATTTTTGATTTATTGTAGAGTTAAAAAATTTATCTATGAAGAAAGTTATAGTTGGATCAATTTGACTGAAAATCAGTTGGCAAAAAAAATTGACAGAATACAGTAGTTTGCAAAGCTCTGGCACCAAGAAAAAACAACTCATCTGTAAGCAAAAGCAGCTGAGATTTAAGTAAAAACATTTGAGATTTAAACAAAACCAGCTAGAATGCAAACAGAATTAAAATCAAATAATTTATATTTATTTTCAATAGATTTAGGTTCACTTCTATTTAGTTTTTGGCAGAGTTTGTTTTGGTTAAATTCAGTTGTTTTCACTTAAATCTCAGTTGTTTTTGCTTACAGCTGAGTTATTTTTGCCTGGCGCCAGAGCTTTGAAGACTGCTGCATCTTCCTGCTCCAATGGCTGATGCTTTGCTTTTCAGGCCTTTTGGGTGCTGATAAGAAGATATCTATTAAAATGTGTAGCAGTGAAGATGTGCCCTGGGATAGATATGACATCCATTATAGAATCAAGAGATCATCTGGGGTGGTGATATAGTTTGGGTGACCAATCATCATAATCAGTGTTTCTCATTTCACATCTTTAGACTAGCTTTATGGAGGACCCCTATAGTGTACCATGCAAGGATGGGAAGTCTAAGACCATACCTAGGGTAGATATTTAAAGAGTTAGATTCTGAAACTAATAGCCTCAGTTCTAAATAAGTGGTTTTGGTTACTCTGCAATCAAAGCTCAGGATAACCACTTGGGTGAAAGGGTAAAGGGATATGCCATTGTATTGCCTCATGTAAGAGATAGTTGAGAGTGGATCACTGTTGTCATATGCTGTGGATGAACCCCGAATTCTAGGCTATCACTAAATCTTGAAGTGTCCCAAGGAACTGTTGAATGACGCCTTGAAATTTATCTTTGAGGAAGGTTGCTATGATGGCAGAAGAGTAATACCCTTGGGAAAACGTTTACCAAGCGCTTTGCTATGATGGCAGGCATGTAATGGAGCTTGAGGGAATGATCCCCAAAGTGCTTTGCTGCATGAGGAAAAGTGTTGGTTAATTATAGAGAAGCATTGAAAGACTGGTGGAGGTTAACACTTCAAATATAATCTACTAAATCCTGGCCAGTTAAAACTGGCACCCTTAGCAAGGGATCAGCAAACCTGTGAGAATGCACACAAAGCGCTTCAAGATGGTTGGTAAAGGGTTCATTGATAGAGTTTGAGGCGTTATCTCCCCACAGATAGATTTTGGTGGAAGATCCTGACGCTTAATAGAACTGTTCAGAAAATAATTGGGGGTGTTTAAGATTTATTAGGGTTGAACTTAAAGTAAATTCCATGGTAGAAAGATAGAGGCAAATAATTGCTTAAGCTTTGCAAGGAAACTCCTGTTAGTGAAAAACTTGAAACAAGGGGCTATATATCAGAGATTGAACAGTTTAATAGAGGGCATGGCAAGATATGGTGGTTAAAACATTGTAATAGACAAGAAGAAAGACTTGGATGCTGATCATTAAAGAAAGATTGTGGTCAATCTATAGTGAAGAAGTTATGAAGAACCGGAATTTGATGGAGATTTACTACAATAGTGCAATATTATTGCAGTATAAAACACTGGTAAAGAGGGCTTTTAGGGATCTATCTTCCTTGACAATCAAGATATTTACAGCCTGGGAAATATTAGTACTTTTCCCATACATATTGAGTTTTATTAGTATTTTCATCCTACTGCTGATCATGTAGATCAGTATAGGCAGCACTGCAGAGAGATTGATTGTAGCAAAACATTGGATGTAGAATATTTAAGATTAACAAAAAGAGTTGTAGTCTTTTTTGAGGGACCAAGAGCTCTCTAAGGTAGTTCAAATGATTATCCCAGGAACTTCACTGACTACATAATGGCCCATTACATGCAGAAGTTATGATAAATGCATCAGATACATGAATGTTGGTAGAAAAGATGTTAGAAGAGTTTGTCATTCACAAGCTCAGAGAGATGTCCTTTTTATGGAACTAGCTCACCTTAAGAATGGTGCCCCAATCCAGCTGGACCCTGACTGTAAGATCTAGAACACACCTTGGAAGTTTCTGGAGATCAGGTGGATTACATACCAATCATAGTCCTCCAATCCAACCAAAATATTATCCAAACTGCCAGTGGAAGTCCCAATCACAGGGGATGAGAAGAGATCATCAGAGGCCAGCCCCATAAAAAGATGACCACGAAGCACTTTCTTGCTGTGAGACTTGGAAGGCAAGCTTTCAAAAGTGGGTAGCCTGAGTAGCAATCTGTCCCAGCTTATTGATGGGGGCATCATTTTACATAAATTGGGGTGACATATCCTGGAAGTATTAGCCCAGGTTCTAAGGAGGAGATGGAAGCTCTGGCTAGAGGAGCCAGCAACTTTGGGACCTTGTGGAAATTTTGGAGCTTAGAGCTGCCGCTTGGGGACCTGGAGCACAGGGATTAGGTCTTTGGAGGCTGTAAGCAGAAGCATGAAGCTGGAAAGGTCCAGCAAAGAAGTTTGGGTCCTTGGTTGGCCTGGTGATAAAGCTAAAGGAAAGTTTAACTCAAAGCTGTATAAAGTACAGAAAGGGAATGTTTGATCTCAAGTTTGAAGTGAAATCTTAATTTAAAGCTTGTTCTGAAGCTTTTCCCCCTTAAATAAAAAAGTGAGGACAAGTCAAAGCTACTGTTCTTATGATTATATAGGCAGCAGAAGCCAAACAATGGGGCAGGGACTCTGAGAATGACAACAAAATTGAGAAATAATTTAAGGGGATAGAATGGAAACTTCAACCAAGTTGCAGTTTAATTTAATTAAAAATAGGTAAGCAGTAACCCTATGAGCATTGATGCATTTTAAAGGTGTTTTCATGAACAAGGCCTATATTTTAGAATAAGGGGCCAGTCAAAGTAGACAGATTAGCTGAGAAAAACCCTTTTCAAGATCAAAGGCCAGGGGTTGAAGGAGTTTCAAATAGCATGGGGAAGTGTATCTGCTTGGATAGGTGGGTTTTGGGTATTACATACAAGACTATACAATGGGATAGGGATGTGGTCAATTCTGATTGGCTATGAAAGTACTGTTTCAATCTGCCTTGAAACTGAGAAAAGATGAAGTCTAATTCAATCAGGAGTTCCTTAACAATTGTAGCCTGAGTAGAGATAACTGTGTAGCTGCTTTTGAGATATATAATATTATAAATCTCTCATAAATTGTGTGTACTAGATCCTTGAGAGGTTTTAGGGGTTTGGCAGGTGTGGTCTCATTTTTTTGTACAGTGTTGGAAGATATTTCAATCAAGAGTCAGGAAGTTAACAGATGTAGTAAAGAGGGTAAGAATATTTTCAAATGATTTTCTGCTTAGGGTCTGGTAAGAAAGGAGGAGTTGAATAGCACCTAAAATGAGTTCTTTTTAATATTTACATTGTATGAGATGCGGTACACTCTACTCCTTTTATTGAGTACTTTGGATACCAGCGGATTGGTGTGAACAAGGGGCAAATGAGTCAGAAATGGTGGAGACTATTGGTTGGAGCTGCTACAGGCGGGGCAAATTATAGAGGATGTTAAAGTGGCTAATATAGGAAATATAACCATCTTGAGGGCAGGCATAGAAGGAACTATATATCCGTTTACAAACCATTTTTGGTGGGTTGAATTAAAGCTGTTTCTCTGGGACAATGGGTTGAATAATATACAGGATCAAAATTCTTGCATTCTATTGCATGTTTGAACATCTTTCAAAGTTCGAATCGTCAGATAATTTCCGATCCAAGAGTCGAGATTGAGAATCGCCGTTTGATTTTATTTTAATTTTAAATTGTTTTAAAACTCGTTCAGATGGTATGTATGGATAAATGTGATCCAAGTGCTGATGACGAGTTAAAGGGAAATGTTTTATCAAAGTGTTTCCAAAATAAAATTGCAGAGGTTTGATTTAAGCCAGCTTTAAATCGAATTGGCGAAAGATCTAAAGCCTTGGCTATTGGAGACGTTGTTAAATTGGTGTTTTAAAATAAAATCTTTTTCAAATCTTTTCTCATCACGTGTCGAGCGAATAAATAAACAGAGCTTAGCGATGGGCGAGATCGGCATCCTTTGCAGGTCGTCATAGCTTGGTGGGATCTTCCTGCAATGTGCCGCATGGGTTTGCCAAGCAGTTTATGATAACGGAGTTTTAAGCGGAGGAAATCCTAATAAGAAATTGATTCCTGCCATTCTAAATAAAAGCAACGCCAATCATAAATCTCGCGTATAAAGCATTGCCAACAGCGTACAGTCTGGCATGGTTGCCTTCTCTTTATTGCTCACATTCCTCCTTGCGGGTCAAGGATCCGGTCAACGCTTCATTGGCAAAGGAATAGGAAAGGTCCATGGCAGAATTGAGGGCATCAACAAGCTTCTGAAGCTCGTTGTCGCCGAGGAGATGCACAACAACAACGGGCTGGTGGGAAGAGAGTCCTTTTCTCTGGCTGCCCCTCGCCGTGACTACGGCATCACCTCCAACGACGTACGCTACTATCTAAAACACTCCCTCCTATCCATGTGCACCCCCAAAGATTTGGAATCGGACCGATGCTTCTGCAAGGGCAAGTTTGAAGATGCCGTCATCTTCAAAAATCGCACTCTGGACTCACAAGCAATCGTTGCAGCTGACCCTGCCAACAGGCTGCTTGTCATCTCGTACCGCATGTCAGTCAGCGAGAAGAACTGGGACTCCAACTATAAAGTAGATCTGGCCAGACATCCCGACCTCAAGGGCCAAGAGAAGGTTCATAGAGGACACCTGGAGTTCTTTACCTCGCTTTACCCCCAGATGAAGCTAGCCGTACTGGCCATGCTCAAGGAGCCCAAGTACAAGGATTACAAGCTGCATGTCACCGGCTACAGCTTGGGGGCATCGTCAGCAATCATCTCCCTGCCCTCATGGACACGGTTACTTAAGGAAAACAAGCTTAGAAACAAGATCCAACTCTATTCCTACTCCGGCCCCCGTCCCGGCAACCTTGAGTTTGCCATCTACCTGGAGAACTTGGGAATACCAATTGTCCGCTACACCAAGCGGGGGGATGTTGTCCCCCACGTTGCCGACCAATCCGCCGGGTACAGCCAGGTGGGCCAGGAGTTCTATGACACCAGCTTGCCCCTCTACCCAAGAGAGCTCATCAAATGCTCCCCCAATGTCATGGAGGATAGCAGATGCTCCTTGAAGGACTACAACTTCATGGCCACAAACCATCTTACCCCCTTTCAAAAGCCCCTCCCTCTTCCTCCCTACTGCTAACCAATAAAGTATGGATGCACGTTGTTTTTCAGTACATAATTAATATCCTTGACTCATTCCAATAACTCTGGAAGGAGAAAGGATAACCTGCCTACCAACTTTAAACAGAACCTGCTTAATACAGCGTGGGATCCAAAAACTTGCTTCGCTTTCGCCATCTAAAATATGCTGGAATTGGATTCCACTCCAAAATAATCTACTGCAACCCTACTCTTCACAACCCTATTACCAGATTTCCCAAAAGTCTCACCCAGACTATACTTGTTTCGAGTAGATACTTCAAGAGAACCGTATAATACAAAAAAGGGAAAGATTCAAGCAGAAAAATACTATCTTTACAGAATATAATAGAGTGCTATATAGCTAGACAATAAACCACATAGCTCTATGTAGATCATAGCAGTCATGGGTCTTTTGAAGATCCAGGTTCCATTGGATCTTGGATATTATATCCCAGTGAATCTATGGACTTTATGTTTGGCCTACCTTTACTTGCTGATCAAGCCAATTCTCATCGAAATGATTTCCTGAGCAGCAGTGTTTGAAGACGATGTGACACCTGTTTCTACCAAGTCTCCTTGAATCATGCTCCAGGGCAACCCTGCCGATACAGAAGTATAGCAGTACCAAATATTTTCCAGTAAACCCATTCTTGCATATTGCTGCCAAATACCAGCTATCTTCCTGAAGTTAACAGTTTCGTAGTGACAACAAATCAATCTTAAGAAGGGGAAGCAAGAAGTAAACAAGAGAACAATATTACATTTGATAGTTGAATTGGCTTTTAAGCTAATGGTATTTTGGTATATTTCTGTTAGTGCTCAAGGATAAAGTGTAGCAAGAGAGATAGTGTGGTTGAACTTCATGGGGTTAAACCTCTTTATTGACAAAGGTGAAGATGTGTATATCTAAATGGAAGCAGGTAGGTTCAAGATCCGCTCCCTCAACAGTAGCATGCTCAACACTACCATGAATATAAATACAAATAACATCTCTATTTCTTTTTCAAACTGTTAATCATCTATCAGAGACTCTAGTGAGCTTGCATCTATCCTTCTTTTGACTAGATCACTTCATTTTCTAAAGTCCAGGCCAACCAACCTCACTACATTCCATATCTTTCCCACCCCTCTGCTGAGCCCAATAACAATCTCAGATGGGTCTCCCCTGTCTTTATAGGGATCAAACCATATATTGATTTACTATCAACAAACCTTTCTTCTTAAAAATATCAACCCCTCCTCTCAAATCCTCTTTTTAATTCCACCTGTTTGCATTCTTTATTTAGTCATACAAAGGTTGATTGATTCGCAAATATCTCCCATGGCCTTGAGACATCAAATCCTGTCTATCTTTGAAGGCTAGCTATGGCTAATGCACATCTCAGACCATTTGCACTGTGTATAAGTGGTGAACCATATCTGGGGCTGCTTTGCAGGCATGAACTGATGATGTCCAAGTAAAGGTTGCCTGCTCAATGGAGGTGAATGCCTGTCTTTTGGTTTGATACTCAGCTACAGTGGCTGGCGCTTGCTCAACCAGGTAGTTGGTGGCTGCTGTTTATGGCTCTGAGCTCTAGCAATATGGCCATCTATTGGTACTCTGGAAGGGTAAATATTCACCTTGAAATGTTTTTACCAAGGGGTATAGGCATTTTTAGACTAGCTGAAGTATAAATACAGCTAGGAGTTTGCCCTGGGATCAATATGTCTTGTGGTACCAATATTCTTAGGCCCACTGGGGCTAAGGTACTTTTTCAACTGAGCCAATGAGGATTCAGTATTTGGAATTGGGGAAGACAACAGTCCAATAGAAAGGACAGAATAATAAGAATAAGGTATTGTTTATTGTAGAATATAGTGATTAATATACCATATGGGGAAAGCCACAAGGCCACACAGGGGTGGCATGGTGGGAAGTTCCATGAAAGGTTCAAAGCCAAGGAATAACTTGTGTGGGGATCAGCAAGTTGAATTGGTAGCGCTCCTAATTAGGATGAAGTACCCGTCATTTGATATTGACATCAGATTAGTTCATGTCATTAGATACGTCAAGGGGCAACTCATCAAGCACCCCCTGTGTATTGTAAGATAAGTTAGCAGGCAAGTCTGGAAGCTTGGTTGTAACACCCCCCCCTTGCCCCCTGCTCATTGTCAGACACAAAGACCAGAGTTTGCGGAAGGTCTGGGAAAATTCACACAAACAGCCTTTGTGTAGGGATGGAGCGGCAGGGGCGCAAGCAATCATGGTGAAGCTTCTTGGTATTTCCTTGGGCGTCTTTAAGTTGATAGGTATGATTGTCATAGACAGCGGCTATCTTGAAGGGCCCTAGGTGGTTGGGTTCCAACTTGACAGAATTGGTATTTAGGGTGTAGACGGGGTCACTAACGGCGTATCTAGCTTTGAGGTGCTTTGTCCCTCCTGCAATCTGCTTGTGTTTGATTTACTGGGCTTTGGCATGCCATTGATCTAGGGATGGAGTTGTTACTAGGGGAGGCTTGTCAGGAACCTTGGCCATAGCTTTCCCTGTTCAACTCATGTCAGACTGTCAGGCGTCCCAAAGGCCAGGGTGCTGGGGCTGAACCCTGTGCTCCTGTTGATTCTTGCTTGCAGGATATGTAGAGCGGTGGGCAGGTGTTCAGTTCATGCGGTGTTAGGGTGCTCTTGTGAGAGCTTGGTGATCAATTGAACCAGTGAGTTGTTTAACCATTCCACGCGTCCATTGGCTTGAGAATGGTAGGGGGTTGTAACTATACGTTGGAGTGTGTTCTTGGCGCAGTATGCCTTCATGACATGCCCAACAAGTTCAGGGCCGCCATCTGTGATGAGACGTTTGTGTCGCTCAAAGCGGGCCACAATTTCCTTGCCAATAAAGCGGGTGATGGTGATGGCAGTGTGATTGGTTGCCGCCCAGGCCACTGTCCAGCAAGTGAAGTAGTCAACAGCAGTGATAATGTACTTCTTCCCCAGTTTGTCTTTGGGGAGTGGCCCCACAATGTCAAGGGCCCACTGCTTGAAGGGTTCCATGGCCTTGATGGGCAGGACAGACTTGGGGGGTGCAGATTTGGATGTGTTCTTTTTGCACAACACACAAGTTTCAAGGAGGTCCAAGATGTCTTGACGCATGTGCAGCCACCAAACCTTCTGTTTCATGATCTTGAAGAGATTACACCCCTGATGTGACCCAGGGCTTGGTGGTAGTGCAATATTGTGTCACCTCGTTGCGTGGTGGGAATGTAAGGTGTCTTTTCACCTCTCTGCCCAACGGCAGACATTACCAGCATTAGTGGTGAACTGACTTTTGTTGTCCTTCAGCTTGGAGATGATTACTGAGTTAAGGCCCTTGTAGCAAGTTGCCTCAGAGCGGAGGTAAAGCATGGGCTAATCTGGATCCAAACCATTGTCCCCAGTGATGGACACTATGGTGAGTTGCAAAAGGGTGTCAGCTGTGACAAGTTCCTTCCCAGGCTTGTACTCAATGCGCAACTGGTAAGGGGATAGACGTTAAACCCATCCTGCTTGGCGGTGTGTCAAGTGGGACTGCGTGTTGAAGTAATGAAGTGACTTATGGTCTGTCAGAACGCGGGGTGGGAAGGTAGAACCTTCCAGGTAACAGCGCCTCTTCTCAACGCAGTGCACAATTGCCGCCAACTCCTTATCATAGATGGGATAGTGTTGTTCCAAGTCGGTAAGTTTCCTGGACTCATATGCCACAGGAAGGAAGATGTCATTGTCAGTTTCTACTCTTAGCACACCCCCTAGGGCCCTATCAGAGGCATCAGTCTCAAGTTTGTACTGACAGTTTTGATTGGGGAACTGCAATACTGGTGCTGTTGTGAGTCTTTGCTTCAACATTTTGAAGACTCAATCTCTGACAGGGGTCCAATGGAAGCGCTGTTTGGTGTTGAGGAGCTCAGTGAGAGGCGCAATTAGTTCCCCGCAATTGGGGATGAACTTGCGTACATAGACAACCATGCCTAAGAATGTCTGCACCTGGCCCACATCAGTGGGGGCGGCATGCTGGTGATTGCCTTGATTTTGGCAGGGTCAGGCTTTATCCCTTGGGCAGAGATGGTGTGCCCAAAGAATAACAGCTCTGACTTGAGAAACTTGCATTTGGAGGGTTTAGCTTTTAGCTGATTTTCTGAAGGGTGTCAAGGACAGCACAGAGGTGTTGGAGGTGTGTGGTTTGATCTTGACTGAAGACAATAATGTTGTCAAGGTACACAACCACACATTTTCTAATTAGGTCCTCAAATGCTTTGTTCATCAGCATGGCAAAGGTGAAAGGAGTGTTGGTCATTCCAAAGTTCACAACACAACACTCAAACAACCTGTAGCGTGTGCAGAAAGCACTTTTGCCTTATCCCCAGGTGCAATGTGGACCTGTTTGTACCCCGCAGTGAGATCAATCTTGCTAAAGACCTTTGCACCTGCGAGCGTATCAAACAGGCCGTCAATCAGCAGCTGGGGGTACTTATTATTAACCGTCACCTCATTTAGGGCGCGGTAGTCTGTGACCAGCCAAAGGGACCCATTCTTCTTGGCTACAAAGAAGACAGCCACCCCGTATGGAGAGAGCAAGGGGCAAATGAAGCCCTTATCAAGCACATCCACAAGGTGCTGGCAGAGGGTCTCATCTTCCTTTGATGTAAGACGGTATAATGGTTGTTCTTTAGGTAACAATCCTTGAAGTTGTACAGCGTGCTTGATCTCCTGGGGAGGAGGTAGTTGTTGAAGTGTCTCACTGAATACGTCCTTGTACTCCTTGAGTAGTGCAGCAAGCGCTGGTGGTGGAGAGGTGGTCAAAGGAGACCCCAGACAGTTCGGCGTGGATGACTTTGACTGAGCATTGGTTAAAGTCTAGTTTTCCCCCTTGAAATTGTATGAGCCTGTCTCTGTTATTCTGACAAACACAGTATCATGAAGTAACTTGCTCATTTCCACAGGTTAAATCTGGAACCCAACCCCATTTCTGTTGAAGGTGATGACAGAGTTATCCCAATTGATGTAGGGACAATTGATCTGAAGCCAGTCAAGGCCAGAAATTACGTTGTGGCTGAGTCATGCCACAATCAGCCCAGAGAGCTTAACCTGGATTTTCCCTGTTGTGAATACCGCTACTTACCATGTATTGATTTTGCCTTTGGTAGGCCATTTCAAAGACAAATATCTTGCTTTTGCTTTTGCCTCTCAAAATGAGAGAATGACTGAATCAGGAAATACAATTGTTTGGTTTCTTGATCCTGCACAACCCACTTGCCCCACTCATGCTTGTGACAAGTGATTCTAACAACCTGTTATTATTTTATGGTATTACAAACCACTATATATACATTCCTTATTCACCAATAAAAATTAGGTTCTATTCACATTTTTGTCTTTGTTCTTCCAGTACTTTAGCGCCTCTCTCTAGCCACAACTAGTAGAGATTATTTATCCAGGGCCACAAGGTAATTGCATAGCCTTCCCTGTCATCTAACCAAGACTTAGTATGAATCCAATCCTAAGGTTAGGATTTCCTGTTGTGTGTCTGTGCCGTGCCTCAGAACATGACAATCCCCATCCTCACAGAGAAGGGTACCGTCTCATGGGTAATTGCAACTCTACGAGAGTCAGCTACTTGTACTGCCTTGAACCTGCTGGGAACAAGGTCCAGTTATTGAGAGTTGGCAAACGCCTGGTCCACAATAGTGTGGTTAGCCCCGGTATCTACCAGTAATTTGTGTGTGTTTCCAACAAAACGGAAGGGATAGGACAAGTGTGATACTTTATTTGAGGAGTGGCTTGCTTGAAATACGGGGTTGTCACTGTGGACTTGAAAGATGTCCAGGGTTTTGACTTCATGAATGTTGTAGTCACAGTGATTCTTTGCAAGCAGGGATTGAGAGGATGGGTCAGGTGGGGTTGTAGAGCCTCTTGTTGCTACAACCCCCAGGCTTTTCCCGGATCCTCAATTTGCGCAAGCTGGAGCTTGTAAGGTCTCATGGTCTGGGGAAGATGGTTGTAAACTAAATCTTGTAACCCAGTTATATTTATGTTAGTCAAATACAAAAAGTTAGGTAAGGTCTGCTTTAGCAACTGTACTAAGGCTCCTAAAAGCTTATATGAGGTAAAATAAGGACTGAGGCGGTTTATTAACCCTAAGAAAATAAAATAAAGCACAGTCTTAATGACAGACAATTTGGTCAAAAAGTCAATTTCTAGGTCTGGGAATTGCTCTTCACTGGTGGGAGGATTAAAGCTATCAACAATCAAATTGTGTGTATTACTATAAAAACTATAAAGCTGCTGAAGCAGAAATTCAAAAAGAATCATAAGATCAAATATTTAAAAACTGAAACTAAAATTGGAAAGGAAACACAAGCCACAAAACCTAACAAGTACCTTTTTGGGGTGCAAGTCAAACAATCTCAACTTATTGTTGAGACTGGAAAACCAAGCCTTTTTATTGTGCACTGTTAAATGAGGTGCAAGGAATGGTGTAAAGAGTTTTAACCAAAAATTGTTAGAAGACATGCATGAAAAAATAAAGGTAATAAATCAGATGTTGCAGTCTAGCTTAATTAAGCTAACCTCATTTAAAAGGGTGACCAGGAGGAGAAGAAGCAGTTATGGCAATTGTCTTGGTAGTAAAGCAAGCAAAAATCAAGAAAAAAAGGTCCAAAGCTCACTAAGACATAAATCTATTGTATAGCAAAAAGTAAGCAAATCAGAATAACTTCTAAGACTTCAGCAAATAGGTCCATGGTTCAAAACCGGCTGCAGAGGTAAGGGGGGTTTGAAACTGATAATAATCAGTATTTAGGTCATAACTAGGCCTTTACAAGGCCTAATTTGAAGCCCAAAGATGGGAAATAAAGGGAAAAGGAAGAGGGTCATGAATAAAGTAAACATAAAGAAATCTTAAGAACTTATAAGCCAGAAAAAAGCAAGTAAATAAAAACAGAATAGCAGCTATAGAAAAGGTGAATCCTGACAGTATCCCACCTAGCTGCTAGTCTGGAGCTCTTGGTAGTCCTGTAGCAACTCTTGACAGTGTTTTAGATTTCCTTCAGGTTCCCAAGTAGAGTCTTCAAGTTCATAGCCCTTCCATAGGATGAGGTATTCTGTGCCAGATTGAAGGGTGCAATGGGATAGGATTTCCTGTACCTTGTATTCTTCAGAACCTTGGAAATTGAGAGGGGGAGATGGAGCCTTTGATTGGTGACTGGGAGGATGCTGTCTTAGATTCAGAAGGAGTGAGCAATGGAAAAAATTTTGGATGCAGAAGTGCTCAGGAAGAGATAGTCTGAAGGCAGTAGAACCAATCTTTTCAGTTACTTGGAATGGTCCAATGAAGCAGGGACAAAATTTGTGAGAGGCAACAATAGCTGGGAGATTATTAGTTGAAAGGAGCACCAAGTCTTCAAGCTGGATCTTGTCCCTGGAATTATTTTCTTGTTTTAGTGCTTCTTATAGTCTAAGATAGCATATTGGAGGTGAGCAATGAGTTGGGTTTGTGTTTCCTCAATTTCAGTAGCAAGCTTGGCTGCAGACTGTGAGCGGAAGTAACCCTGTAAGTCAGGGAGGAAGAAAGGCGTGTAACGCAGGTTTTCTTGGAACAGATTCATGCCAATTGATCCGTGGTATGCTGAGTTATATGATTATTGGGTGATGGGAAGAAGGTCAGACCAATTGTCCTGCTTCTTGTTGATGAAACAGCGGAGATATTTTTCCAAGGTCTGATTTGTTCTTTCAGTTTATCTATTAGTTTGTGGGTGGTATGCAGTGCTGTATAGGGAGTTTACCCCAAGAGAGGTCATGAGATCTTGCCAGAATGCAGAGGTGAACTGGGGACCACAGTCAGAGACTATGTCACAAGGGATTCCATGATGAGGGAAGATATACTTGACAAATAGCTTGGCAGTTTGTTTGGTGGTGACAGTTGTATGGCAAGGGCAGAAAGAGGCTTCCTTTGAGAAGCGGTCAACCACTACTAAGATTGTGTTGTAGCCTGAAGACAAGGGTAGCTGGGTGATCTAGTTCATAGAGAGGCTTTTCAAAGAGCCTTCAGGAATTGGTAGAGGGCAGAGTAGTCCAGATGGCTTGGAAGTGTGGTTCTTGTTTCTGAGACATACTAGGCAGCTGTCAATGTATTCCTTGGTGGTCTTTACCATCTGTGGCCACCAGTAGTGTGACTTTATTAGGGCCAGGGTTTTCTTATAACCCAAGTGTCCAGCAGGGAGAGAGTCATGAACTCCAATTGTGATTTTCAACTGCAAGTCTTTATCAGGTACCATAACCAGTTTGTAGAAGAGAAGGAGGTTGTTCTCAAGTGAATACTCTGAGGGGGGCATTGCTTCAGATAACAGGTCCTTGATGATCTTGTTGGAAGCAGGGTCTTCTGACTGGGCTTTCTGTATGGAATAGGTGTCTGGGAAGTTGAAAAGGGTTGAAGAGATCTGGTTGATGAAGACAGATGCAGGAAGGACTGCCTTGGTGTTGAGAGTTCATATTCAGGGTCAGAGTCAGAAGTTGTAGGGTGTCAAGAGAGTAGGTCAGGGAGGGCGTTGAGGGACCCCTTCTTGTAAGTGATGGTGAAAAAGAAGTTGTTAAGTTCATTCACCCATTGGGCATGTTGTTGGGATATGTGATGGGCTTGAGTGAAGAACAGTAAGTTCTTGTGGTCTGTGAAGATGCTAACAGGATCTGAGGTTCCTTCAAGGTAACAGCGCCAATGCTTGAGAGACTTGATAATTGCAAGCAGTTATTTGTAATAAACAGGGTAGTTATTCTCAGCAGGAAGGTGCTTATAGATGTAGTAAGCTACAGGATGGAGCATAACGTTCCCCCATGCTGAAGAAGGATAGCACCAACAGCATAGTTGCTGGCGTCAGTCTCCAGGAAGAAGGGTTTGTTGCTATTGGGCATGAGTAGGACCGGGGGAGTGGCAAACAGGTGGCAGATCTGCTCAAAGGATTCCTGCGCTTCAGAAGACCATTTAAACTCAACTTTGGTGGAGGTCAGATTAGTGAGTAGAAGGAAAATGCTGCTGAAACTGGGGACAAACTTGTGACAGTAATTAGCAAGGCTAAGAAAACCACAGAGTTCTTTGCGGTTCTTTGGTGCTGACCAAGAGAGAATGGCACTCAGTTTGCTTGGAGCAATGGCAAACCCTTCCTTGGTTACAATATAACCAAAGAATTCAATGCTTGTCTGAAAAAAGCAACACTTAGAAAGCTTGCAGTAAAGATGATATTCTTGGAGCCTGGCCATGACTTTTCTTAGGTGTTCAATGTGGTTGGAAGTGTTCTTAGAATATATTGATGTTTTCAAGATACACCACCACAAATTCATTCAGGAAGGGAAGGAGATCTTTGTTCATGAGAGCTTGAAATGTTGAAGGTGCATTGCAGAGGCCAAAGGGCATAACCTTGTACTTGTAAGGGCCAAACAGAGTGCAGAAAGCAGTCTTTCATTTTTTGTCCTTTGGCAACGTGGATCTGGTTGAAAGCTGCTCAGAGAGCAACCTTAGAAAAGATCTGACTGCCCAAGAGGCAGTCTGTGAGGGATTTGGTGGATGGGATGGGGCAGCAGTCCATGACTGTGACAGCATTCAGGGAACAATAATTGATGCATGGCCACTTTGAACCATCAGATTTGGCAACAAAAAAGATCAGAGAAAAACAGGGTGACGTAGAGCAAGTGATGAAACCCTTACTGAGCTTGTTGTTAATATGTTCCAAAAGCAAATTATTGTCAGCATTTGATAATAGGATGATTCTACCCCAGGGTGGGTTTGCTCCTTCAGTCAGGTTGATCTGGATGTTGTATGGTCTGTGGGGAGGTAGATTGCGGCATTGCTTGTTGCTGAATACCTCTTCATAGTTGCTTATGCAAAGAGGAATACCACTGTTGGCCAGAGCTGCCTCTGAGGAAGATAGAATGGTGCAGGAGTTTAGCATCTTGAAGTTCCATAAGCTAGTGGGAAGCTGCTGTTTTCTTAGGAGGTCTAAGGAGCAGGGAGTGTCATGTGTATAGAAGTCAACCTTGCACTCTTGACATCTGACAATGAGGCCAACTTCCTCACACTAATTCATGCCAAGGTAAACAGGGAAGTTTAGTGACTTGTAACTGACAAACTGGGAATGGAAGGCAGACTTCCCCAGGCGGAACAGAATGGGAGGCTTCATCTCAAAGGCTGTCACAGGCAGATTGTTGGGGCCACAGGCATTGATCTTTGAGCCAGGCAAGAGCTTCAGAGCTTTGGCTAGTCTGGAGGCAATGTAGTTTACGTCGGCACCTGTATCCAGTAAGGCAAAGGTCTCAATGCTGGAGAAAGGGCCATGTATCACTATCTGGATGAAGGGCAGAGAGGATTTCCCAGGGGTTTGGAGGTTATTGACCTGGGTATGGTTGGAGGGGCCAGTAGAATCTGATGTTGTTTTATCCAGTGTAAGCTCTAGTTCTGGGTTAGGACGGGGAATTTGTCGAGGATCTGGACAGTTTGCCACCAGGTGGTCACTCTGTCCACAATAAGAGCACAGCTTATTCAGTTGTCTTCAGAGGGCTTTGGCGGCAGTTAAACAGTATCTGCCATCCTCCTTTGGTTTGTAGGCAGAGGCTGGTGAGGTGTTGGATGGGCTTACAGTAGAAAAGGAGCGTGGATTGGTTGTCAGCCGTGGGGTAGGCTGGTTAATGGTTGGAACTAGTTGAGACAGGGGTGGCTTTGATATAGTTCAAAACTTCTTTTCCCATTTGGAAACTGTTTTAATGAGAAGTTCCAAGTCTTCATGGAGGTTGTGGTGGATATGAAAGGCCTTGAGATTGGGGTTTTAAACCAAGCATATAAAAGTCACAAGCTTCAGAGTGATTAGCTTTTAATTGGGATTGGATCTCACAGAAACGCTTATTGTAATCAGTCAACAAACCAGTTTCTTGGGTGCAGTTAGAGAAGCGCGTATTTGGGCAGTGGCAGACTCTTCTTCAGTTCCTTCTTTGGTGGTGTGTGCAAGCAGTTCAGATACAAAATGGCCGTAGCTCTCAAGGATAGAAAGATCTTAAAGGGATGACTCACAAAACCAACTGCACATAGGGCCCTCAAATTGCTTTGCAAGGTAGATAACCTTTTTAGAGTCTGAGTTGTACTCCAAAGGATATGCTAGGAAGTGGGCTTGTGTGAAAGATAATAAATTGAAGGTGCCATCAGAAGAATTATATAATTGCTTAAACATAGAAATGTTATTGAGTATAACAGTCTGACTATTGGAAGTGGAAATGTTTTCTGTATTATCCTTATCAATGGGAGACTTATTCTTAAAAAATAAGAATGAAATAAGGTATAAAAAAGGACAAAGCTAGGGTGCAAAATAAGGTGACTGCTAAAACAAACAAAATTATGGTTGAGAAAGAAAAGTTTAATTCTGGCATATTGCCATTTGAAGTTAGGATAATGTAAGGTCTCATGGTCTGGGGAAGATGGTTGTAAACTAAATCTTGTAACCCAGTTATATTTATGTTAGTCAAATACAAAAAGGTAGGTAAGGTCTGCTTTAGCAACTGTACTAAGGCTCCTAAAAGCTTATATGAGGTAAAATAAGGACTGAGGCGGTTTATTAACCCTAAGAAAATAAAATAAAGCACAGTCTTAATGACAGACAATTTGGTCAAAAAGTCAATTTCTAGGTCTGGGAATTGCTCTTCACTGGTGGGAGGATTAAAGCTATCAACAATCAAATTGTGTGTATTACTATAAAAACTATAAAGCTGCTGAAGCAGAAATTCAAAAAGAATCATAAGATCAAAGATTTAAAAACTGAAACTAAAATTGGAAAGGAAACACAAGCCATAAAACCTAACAAGTGCCTTTTTGGGGTGCAAGTCAAACAATCTCAACTTATTGTTGAGACTGGAAAACCAAGCCTTTTTATTGTGCACTGTTAAATGAGGTACAAGGAATGGTGTAAAGAGTTTTAACCAAAAATGGTTAGAAGATATACATGAAAAAATAAAGGTAAGAAATCAGATGTTGCAGTCTAGCTTAATTAAGCTAACCTCAGTTAAAAGGGTGACCAGGAGGAGAAGAAGCAGTTATGGCAATTGTCTTGGTAGTAAAGCAAGCAAAAATCAAGAAAAAAAGGTCCAAAGCTCACTAAGACGTAAATCTATTGTATAGCAAAAAGTAAGCAAATCAGAATAACTTCTAAGACTTCAGCAAATAGTTCCATGGTTCAAAACTGGCTGCAGAGGTAAGGGGGAGTTTGAAACTGATAATAATCAGTTTTTAGGTCATAACTAGGCCTTTACAAGGCCTAATTTGAACCCCAAAGATGGGAAATAAAGGGAAAAGGAAGAGGGTCATGAATAAAGTGAAATGGAAAGCAATCTTAAGAACTTACAAGCCAGAAAAAAGCAAGTAAATAAAAACAGAATAGCAGCTATAGAAAAGGTGAATCCTGAAAGAGCTCCCCTTTGTGGGGGCGTTTAGTCCCATTATCCTGCTGATGGGGCTGGCGGCGGCCTACTTGATTGTGGTCATTGCCAGGTGTGGTACGTGGTTGGGATGGAGTGTCACTGGTATAGCGGAAGCCCATTGAGGCCTGGTTGTTAGCCTTTATGATGACCTTATAACAGTCATCAATGAAGGTGCAGCAACCTACGGGGACCCACTTGCAGATGTGGGGTTTTAACCCATTGACAATAAGGGTGACTAGCATTGCATTTCCGTTGGTCACGGCTTTAGGGGCGGCAGCAAGAGCTTGTTGCCAGGCAGCAATGTACTCAGGAATGGAACCAGTTTGTTTGATTGCTAGAAGAGGGGTCCCCACAACAATGGGGGAGAAGGTTTTGCTGTAGCAGGACTTGGCGGCGTCTCAGAATGGCGCCCAGGTATTGTCAAGCTCTTGACTGGCCCAGTTGGTGAACCACACAGCGGCAGGCCTTGTGAGGCAACCAGACACAGTGGCAACCCACATGGACTCAGGAACCTGACAGATACAGAGGCGGGTTTCAGTAGATTGGAGCCAACTGATAATATCGGCCCCTTTGACGCCACCAGCAAAAGATTCTAGCTGAAGGTTGAGCATGCATTAGGATAGGTCTGACTGCAGCGGGGTGACGCTGGTGTCAAGCTGCCTGAGACGGAGCCAATTGTACACAATGGTGAGAACTAGCTGGCCCTGATAGATGACATACCCATTGGGAATGTCCCCCCTGGGGATTGGCAGGAAGGTCTCTTGTTGGGGAGTAGCCATACAGCCCGTACTCTGTCCTTTCTTGGGGGAATTCTGTTTTAGGTAGGTTGTAAACCAACTGCTGCTACCACTTTTGCAACTGAACCAATAAGGATTCAGTATTTGGAATTGGGGAAGACAACAATTCAATAAAAAGGACAGAATAATAAGAATAAGGTATTGTTTATTGTAGAATATTGTGATTAATATACCATATGGGGAAAGCCACAAGGCCACATGGGGATGGCATGGTGGGAAGTTTCATGTAAGGTTTAAAGCTGAGGAATAACTTGTGCGGGGATCAGCAAGTTGAATCGGTAGCGCTCCTAATTAGGATTAATTACCCGCCATTTGATATTGCCATCAGATTAGTTCATGTTGTTAGATACATCAAGGGGCAACTCATCAAGCGCCCCCTGTGTATTGTAAGATACATTAGCAGGCAAGTCTGGAAGCTCAGTTGCAACAGTACAGCTGAGTAAATTCCCCAAAAGAGGGATGGAAGTTTCACTTTCCATGTCTTATGAGTAGTTTTAAGGGGGACACTTACACCTACCATGCAATCATGTGATGCCTAAAACTGTTATTGGGGTGGAAATCTAGAGGAGCTGCTGATGAACTTTTGGCTTAAGGTGTCTAGGAAGTAAGCTGGCTACCTTGGGAAGAAAAGCCTAGCAAACACTTGGGTAAAAACTAGGAGTTAGAGCATCAAGGATTCTTGACTATGTAAGGCCTAGTCAAAGAAACCACCAGTGTCAAAGGCTATACTTGATAGATATTCAAGTTTGCTAGACTATTGTATTGCCATAAGCAAGCCCAGGTAGGTGTTGAAGACGGGCCAAAACATTTTTCCAGAGTGGTTTGCTAACCGGAGCACAGTAAAAAAATCTTTTGGTGAGAGGTCTTCTCTGGATCTTGCTGCAAGAAAAATCTGGTAAAAGCGTTGAAGAGGATCAAGGGAACCACTCATCATGGTATTCTAGTACATAAATTGGCTAGTGTTGAACCAAGGAAAACTTTGTGCCAGATTGGGGGAAACAGTTAAGGATTTTTGCAGCAGAGTGTTAATGCTGCAAGCATATTGAGGCGAGGAAATTAAAATTTCAATTTGGATGGGGGTGTAACTGTGAGAAAGATTAAGTTTTGAACACTGCCGCTTTTGGGTAATTTTGAGGTGTATTTACTGATCAATATCTTTAATTAAAGGCTAAGGATTAAAGGATGGCCAAAAAAGCACCAAGGCAATGTTTTAAGCTTTTGGGAAAAGCTGTTCTGAAGAGAGAAAAGGTGGGGAAAAGGCGCTATAGATAGGTGTCTGACTGGGAAGTTGAAGAGTCTTGTAATCCCAAGCAGGAACTTTGTTGAATGCTTGATCTTTACCCTGTTGGCTACACGCTGGGTTGGTGTGGCATAACTGGCAGGCTTCTGAGATGCTCATAAGTGCTTTTTAAAGAAGCAGCTAGTCAATAGAACAACAGAACATTAGAAAATTAGAAGGTTTGTTAGGGGATCTTCTTTGATTTTGATAAAGACTATCTCAACCTCTACTCTCCCTTTTTGTGAAAGAGAACTTCCCAAGTGATAGTGACTTAAAGCTGGTCAGGAGGATAATAAGAAGCAAATATTTATTCTATTCACCCATAGAAAAATCCTGGTTGAGGAGAAACTAGAGTGATGTAGATAACCTTGAGATTGGGACATCATTATAATTAAGTTTATCATGAAAATGGCCCCTAAATATTAGAACTGATTTGGCAGACCATGCATTGTTATGAAATATGTTTTCCCTAGCTATTGATTTTCAATAATGATTTATGCATATTGAGCCCCCTTTGGTGTTGTCTGATCATTTATTTTGTCCTTTACATAGAACTAGTATATATCAAGAATGTTGTACCAACCTATTTGGTACCATACTTTGAACCAGGACCCACCTTGGTGTCCTCTCTGGAGCAGGAGAACCACATATATACTGCTACTTCTCTTAGTTATCATAACCAAGAGAACAAAAACACCCCTTTTCAAATGTTTATTTGGCGCTTCATACTCTACACTCCAAAAATGGTAACACAGTACCATTTTTTTGCAACCCAGAAGAACAACACAATATATAAAACTGCAGAGATCTAGGTTATACCCAAAGTAAAAGAATGTTTGATATATTGAAAGCACACTACTGGTGACCAGGTATGATGAAAAACTTCAGAGAAGCCCGTAATCAATAGGAATCTTGTGCAATATATGCTTATCAAAGGCACTTTCAAATTCAGCGGTACTGGACCCATCCCCCAGCAGTGGAAGTCTCAGCATTGAGAATTGTTTGAATATGCCTGGGAACAAATATATCCCCTCATGTGTGGGTATGCCATCAGATGGTCCATCACACAAGTCACAGAGAAGCGTGAGGCTATTGGTGGAAGACAGTTTGTTAGAAAAAAGATGATTGTTGAGCCAGTAAACCTGAGCTTCAAGTAACCAATGTGGGAAGAGAACTTACATCAGATAACACCAACCTGTACCTTGTCAGGGATGGCATCCAGCATGTAATCAGCAGCCCTGGTAGCTCATAAAAAATGGTAGAATGGGAGGATGGGTTAGATTGTGAGTTGGATCACCCAACAAGTTATCCACTAACAGCTCTCCTTTGGATAGTTATTCTCCCAAATGCACAAATGGTTTGCCGTACTTGAGTAGCCTGAACCCTAGGCAAAAGTTGGGACAGACTAGTTTATGAGCACAGATCAACCAGGTGTTGCAACATCTTTGATTACTCTCTCTTGGTAAATTAACACCCTGAGTAGTTTACCAAATAGCCCACCACACAACTCACCAACTAATCATTAACTTGGTGGCACTCCTATCATTTGCCCATCTATTACAGGGATCAAACAATCCAGATCCTAAAAGGAACACAACTTGAATAAGCCTCGTGACTTAAGAGAAACATTACTCAGATAAGCCCCATGACCTCCATGACGTACATGGACAGTATGTGGCTTCCCATGATACTATATATTATCCTATATTAATATTCAATAAAGTATCATTCTCTTCTTAATTCCCCCTTTATCTTGTTTATTATACTTCATAAGAAATATATACTTGACACAGGTTTAAGACCTAACAAGGGATTGGTTTAACACACCCTAAGAAAGTGTCAAGGGGGGAAGTAAGAGCTCAAATGTTTGGATAAGGCTAACTCCACAAGAGAAAAGATCAGGCTGAGTGAGAAAACATCCCACTCTAGTAGAGAGATTCCAAGAAGGAAAATTTTTTTAGATGGTTGACCATGGCCAGAACAAATGAGATCATGGAACAAGGGACATAAGATTGTTATAGAAGTTAAACCTTAAGACACATACATCAAAGAAATTGGAACCCAAAAGAAACTCAAATCGATGCACTATGGTTGAATCTGGATAGGCAAGGCAAGCACAAGGTGAATTCTCACTACCAATATCCAAGGCCAAACTGGATCAATACCAGGAATGTCTCTGGGATACCTCCAAGTTATCCTTCAGGGGTATGTCTTCTGGTGACAAGGGGAAGATACAGCAACATCTTTGATTACTCCCTCCTGGAATTTCCCCTCAATAATGGATCAATCATTGAGTAGAGGGTACCTCAAGACAAAATCTGGGGATCACTCTGGAGTTAACCCCACTAATTTCAGGGGACTATGGCGCTTTCAAACAACATGTCATTGATGTGATATACATGCATTCTATGCGAAAAGCTGTTAGCAATTTACACTCTTCTGTAATGTTTAATAAGGGTATTGTTCTCTTTTCAAGTATTTTTTTTGGATTAAATAGTTCCTAGAAGTATATTTGTGGCACTATGGCTACCGTAATTTGAATTTATTTCCTAGGAGAGTAGTTTTTGGCTCAAGAGGGGGAGAGGTTTAGAAGTATAGATGGGATTGGGAGCCGGTTCTGTTGAGAGCTTATTGTGGGAATCAGGACCTCAATTAAGCACCTACGTAGATAGGGTGGTTTTGAAATGTCTACGGGAAGCTGAGGGTTTGTTTTATTAGGAATTGAACCTGGTTTAATTTCTGGATGCTGTTTATGGTGGCTTTGATATAACAATTGGGGGTTCCTTGAGGGAGAAATTTCAGATGATGGATAGACTGTTTCTTCACCAGAAGGGTTGGATTTGATTGGGTGGGTTATGCATACCGCTCGGTTGGGATTGGTTAGGAGGGCTCCATTTGAAGGCCAGCTGGTTTAATTGGTGGGATTGGGTTAGATCTTGGCTTCTATCAGGGTTTGATGCTGGTTATAGATGCTAAAGCAAACATAAAGTACATCTGATGTTGAAATGGAGATATTGAAGAATGCTGTTTTATTTGTGCCTTTGTATTTTCCTTTTTTAGATAAACTGCTTGATGGATGTGGTATCTAGCAGTAGGGAGGGATTGGGAGAGGGGCATGGAGGGGGGAGTAGTGGTTTCTGGCCAGGAATTTTGTGTCCTTTAGTGAGCATTGGTTATCCTCCATGGTATTGGGGTTGCATTTGATAAAGTCTTTCTTGAGGAGGATGGGGTTGTTGTCATAAAACTCCTGGCCAACCTGGCTGAACCCAGCGGATTGGTCAGGGATGTGGGGGATGACGTCACCGTTTCTAGCGTAGCGGACAATTGGTACTCCCAGGCTTTCCAGGTATTTGGCAAACTCGAGGTTTCCTGGGCGTGGGCCAGAGTAGGAATAGAGCTGAGCTTTGGTGCGTAGTTCGTTTTCCTTGATGAATTTTAGCCATAGGGGGTAAGGAGATGGCGGCAATTGACGCCCCAAAGCTGTAGCCTGTAACATGCAGCTTATAGTTCTGGTACTCGGGGTCCTTGAACATGGCCAAAATGGCAGGTTTCATCTGCGAGTGGATGGACAAGGCGTCTTCCAAATGGCCTCGGTGAACCTTTTCTCGGCCCTTGATGGCAGGATGGCTTACCAGAAAGTTCTTGTTGTTGGATTCCCAGTTCTTTTCGCTGAGTGGCATTTGGTAAGAGATGACTATCAGTTTGTTGAGCGGATCAGCCGCCACCACTGACTGAAAGCCCAGTGTTTCGTTTCGGAATACCTTGGCCTCATCAAATCTTCCTTCGCAGAAGCATGAGTTTGTTTGCAGTTGGCTGGCGGTGCATCTGGACAGAAGCGAGTGCTTAAGAAAGTATCTTACGTCTTTAGAAGTGACCCTGTAATCAGGACGAGGAGTGCTTAGTGGATAGGCCACTCGTGCTACTTGGCCCTTGCGGCTCATTTCATTTTCGGAAACGATCAGCTTAAGGAGATGATTATATCCTTCGAGCTTGGCATGAGCCATGTTTAGTCCCTTGCCAACCATTTCTTGGGAAAAGCCTTGCCCGAGAAGAAGAATTGAACATAAGAATAAACCGAACATTGCAAGCCTTTACAAATTTACATGCCTTTTATATTTTCTTAGTCATGTATGCTTGATCTGATCTTCATTTTGATTTAATCTATTTTGTCCAAGGATGCCTAATTTTAATTATAACCGTCTTTAAGAGTGCAAGCTTTACGCTTTGATTTCCTTACAACTTACACTGCAGATCATCACATCATAGCTGCTTTACGCCTCCCATCAATTGAAATATCAACTCGGCTTTGACGCAACTGCAGATTGGTGTTTCACGTCCATCTTGACAGATTTATTCAGCGCCTACTATTCCAGCCAATCAAATCCCGTGGTATGGATGGCGATCAGCATGGCTTGTCATATCAATCAGCAAATAAAACCCATGTTTCCATGCCGCCAGATTCACTTTAACCATAATTCATCAGATAAAGTCAATAGTATATTTGTATTATACACGTTTGAGAATTCCAACCCTGCAAGTTAAGCTTTTCTGCTTGGAAGAGGGATCTATTATCCATCGACTTTTAAACTATTTTAAAAGGTATTCTAGCTTTTAACCTTCTGATAAGAAATCATAAATAAGCCAGCATGGTTCAAATTAATAGATTGGTTACCAAGAAGGAAGGGTTAGCTTCGTAAAATCCATTCAAACTTATCTATGCGCAGCGATGCCACGTTTGGGTGCAATTGGAAGACAGTAACTGTTGAGATAGACAAACAAAACCAAGTTCAGAGCGTACAGAAGTTGTGTACAGGAGATCTTCAGCAGATCAAGCTCTATTGTCAGCCAATATAAATTGTTCACTATGATTTTTTATGCATGGCATCTGTGCGCTTGGTTGTGTCTGTCTAACTTAACAGCTATGGGTGATAAAGTGATGTAACTGAGCCAAACTCCCAAGCTTGTGTGGCCGCTGCCCAAATATAGCTCCAGCCAGCAAAGCATACCAGAACCTTGATGATTGTGAAAGCACAACTCTACACGTTTAATATTTTGTAGATATTTAACCTCAGAGAAAGAAATCAGCAGCTCTGAAGGAGCTTCTGGGGTAACAGGAAAATCATCCATGTGCAATTGTTGGAAAATCAGCCATTATTTTCCATAATAATTTGTACCTTTTCCCTTGAGAAAATGATTATCTATTCGGAAACAGCGCCCATGTCGACACTTTGCCGACATGGCTACTGTCAACTCGAAGCTCTAATACTCCTATGTTTTTTGCTAGTTGCGCTAGCTTAATTCTTTTTTTAAAGTGTTCAGGGGTGCGAACCCAGAAAACACGACAAAATTGTGGCCATCTCGACACAATTTAATATTAAGCTTAATAAAAAACTCAATTTAACCAGATTTTCCCTTTACATTTACTAATAAAAATTAGTTTATTTTTTTATTTGTTTTCACGACGTAAAAGTGTCAATGTTGACACTTTTTAGGCATAGCTTATTTTTAATAACAAAACTGAAGCATCTACAACAAATAAATTAAGTGCACATTTAAAAATATTTTTATTGAACTATTATATTGAGAAAGACAATGCACATACATTTGATTGTTGAAAAGTTCATGTTATAAATATTTATATGGCACTTATTACGGCTTTAATATATTAAGTGGATTGGCGGCTAATGGCAATTCAATAATTTAAGCGTGAGTTACTATGTAAGTTACTATAGAATTTATTATTAGAAATAATGTCGACACTTGTAAATGTCGTTTATTTGCTTGTGATCATCCCCTGGGGTGGAGTTAAGCAAATTAGAGTGGCACAATTAAGCCTAGATTAATATGTCACCTCATATAAAGAATGTTGTAAGTGATGTTGTCAACACTTTACCCTTTTCAATATCTACCAACAACTTATTAACAACTTCTTATATATACAATGGTAAAATATCATATTACCACTACCCAAATAGTATTTTTAATAAAAAATAAAGAACCTTGATACTTTTTTAACTTATTTTTATATATTTTTTAAAAAATTTATATGTGAACAAAAACATACAGAAAACGGTTAATTTTTGCTAGCCCACGTAAATTTAATTAAGCATACTATGAAAAAACATAGTAAATTTTAAAAAAAATGTTGATAGTGACAATGTTGTCAAAAATAATGTCTACAATTTTTGTAATTGACAGTGAGATTCAGCTTTTTACTAATTGTCACTCATAATGTTGGCGCTTTTCAGTTCTCACATATAAAACTTTATGTTTTACATAAAAAACTTCTCATTTTTTGATATGTTGTATTTTTAACTTTCCTCTTTCACATTTTTAATTTTAAAAATAAAATCTATATCTAAATATAATAACTTTGCATATTTATCTTAACTTTTAACTTGTTATTTAAAACTATAATAAAATAAAAACTATACAAGTATTTTTTAACTTTTAAATGCCAATAAAAACCATCTAAGATTTACTTTTTATATATTATGTTTTTTAAGTTGTTTTGTTTATTTTTTACATACATTTCTTTATTTTAAACCATTTTACTTATTATTTTAGGACAAATACACTTCCAAACAGCCCAAAGGAACCAAGTGTCTACAAAGCCAACCAAACCCACCAAAAAAGCCTGTCTCATCAAAGAAGGCCACTTCAAAACCATCCCCAAAGCCCTCACCAAATCCCTCTCCTGAGAAGAGCCCTGCTCACTCCACTGGGGGAGAGGAATCTGATGGCTCTCTTACAGAGCACAGTTTTTACAACTTGGCTTCTGACAAGGAGCCAACCAAGAAGAAGCGCTCAGCCCAAAAGTCCCCACCCAAGGATAAGTCTCCTGCACATGAGGAGCACCACAATAAGCCCCCTTCTGCTTCCCCACCACCACCAAACTCCCCCCTTCAAGCTCATCTGGGGATGATTCAAAGCCCCGCCCTAATTACTTCCCTGGCTTCTGCCATGCTCCTGCTAGCCCCTGGGACCCTCTGTTGGCCCACAACATCTGCAACGTTGACAGCAAATTCAAGGTTCCCTCTTCCTTGCCCAAATACTTCCCAATCATGAGAGTAAAGGGTGGGCCAGCCATGGTGGCCAATGGGTATATCTTCAGCTGTAATAATGCCAACCAGGGCTTCAAGAGCCGCCATTACACATGTGAGGACCGCTCCTGCCCAGTGCGGCTCAACACTGAGCACTGGGACTTGGTCCAAACCATCAAGGACAAGCATACCTGCATCATGCCCAACACCACCATAGCCTGCCTCCTCAAGTGGTATCTGGTGCAGGTGATGCCCACCTCCAAAGATCTTTCTGCCATCCAGCTGACCATGCTTGCTTGCAAGTACCTCTACCCAACCAACTTAAAGAGGGTTCCAACTCACAATCAGTTGGTCAAGTTTGTAAGTGATAGGCGTCAAGCCTCAAAACCCATGGCCAAGAGTGTCACCAACATCAAGGACCTTATCCTCACAGATGCCCTCAAGAAGACAGAGGATGGTGAGATGTTCCTGCTCCATGACAATGGGCAGGAAGTGGAGGATAGGATTGTAGCCTATGCCACAACCCAAAACCTGGAGCAGCTGAACACTGCTACCACCTGGCTGTGTGACAGCACATTTGCTACTTGCCCCTTCCTATTCAAGCAGCTTTGGGTCCTTCATGGGCAGTTTAATGACCAGGTTATCCCCCTTGTCTTCTTTCTCCTTCCTGGTGCTAAGACTGAAGTCTACACCAGAGCCTTCAAGATTGTCTGGGATGCTTTGAGCTCCCTTCCCACCAACTAGCTCCCCCCTCCCACTCATGCCAGAAGGGCAAATCCCTCCTCCGCTGAGAAGGATGAGTCCACTATAGCCGCTGAGCAGCTAGCTCATGCAAGCTCACTTGGGCCAAAGTTTATCATAATGGACTTCAAGCAAGCTCAGTTCAGAGCCTGCAAGGCCACCTTCAATGGAGAAGTCCAGGGCTGATTCTTCCATTTTAGTCAGGCCCTTGTCAAGAATCTCAATAGTGAGAAGGACCTTTTTGAGAAGTATCTTAACAATGGTAAGGGGAAGTGCCGCTTTGTCCTGACTCAGTTTGCTGCCTTGGCTTTTGTGCGCCTGGAGCATACTGGGCTTGTCTTTGAGGCCCTCCTGGATGACGCTTACATCAAGAAGCACTCCACCATCTTCAAAGGTTACTTGGATTACTTTGAGCGCCAATGGGTGGGCAAGAAGATGACTGCCTGGAGAAGTAAGAGCGGGGCCACTACCCCTTGGAACTGTCAAGGCGCCTGCCTCAAGGGGGAGATGAAGACCACCTCTAGCCTTGAGGTTTGGCACAAGCACCTGAAGGTGAAGTTTGGGTCAACCCCCAAATATAACAGGTTCTTCTCTAAGCTACAGGAGGAGCAGGCCCGGACTGTCTCCAAGTTCCATGACCTGGCCAACCAGGTGGCCCCCAAGAAGCAAAAGTCCAAGGAGCAGGACTACCAGGAGAACGTTCAGAATATGGTAAAGAAAAAGTACAAGGTGGTGGAGATTAAGAAGTACCTTGAGGACGTTACCACTGCTCTTGCTGGTGGCTTTAATTAGCTTAATAAACCTTGCTTTGCCTATATACTTTTTACTTTTAAACTTATAATTTTTTAATTTATTTATAGTGTACTAATCTTTTTAGGTTTAAATAGTAAGTTTCAGAAGCAGTTTTAATGTGGTTTAGTAAGAAATATCTTATATTTTGTTAATTTATCTTTAAGCTATGAGATATTTTCAGTTATGCTTATATGATGTATAATAAATTTAAATTAGAATTTTCTTACATTTTGTAGTTATTATGATCTATTAAATATCTTCATCTTTGGTTCATTGGAATTTTATTTTTTATGGGAATAAAAAATAATTTTATAATAAAGAGTGTAATTTACATAGAAAACTGAAAAATAGTTGCTTATATCTCCTTATTCTTATTACTTATGATAATTTTTTATTGCAGCTTTGAACTCTCTGGGGTCGTTTTAGTATAATAATGTATTTTAAAATATTTTTTACATTAAAAATGTTCAGGGTAAATTTTTTTGTTAATTTAAAAAGTGTCAACATCCAGGAAACAACATTAAGTAAAACTGGGTTGTCACTTTACTATAGTGTCGACATTAAAAGTGTCAACATTTTTAGTGTCAACATGGGCGCTGTTGCCCTCTATTCTACATCCATATTCTGTCAAATGACTTGAATATCTTGGTGTATTATATCAATTCTACTACTGCTATACCTCAGGAATAAGTCATCCTAAAACAGGCAGTGAATGAATCTTCAAAGATGGAGCTAAACATATCTTATATCTTTATTCTTTTTAATACTGTGGAGCCCACTATTAATTCCTTGTCCATTGAAGCATCTCCTTCAAGAACTCATTATCCAAATCAGATACAAAGGTGTTGTCATATATGGATTCCAATCACCTCACTTCTCTTTGTCACCTGTTACTAAGGTCAAGGATTATACTTTGTCCACTAAGGGTGACGCAAGATATTCTTTTATTTCCCATTGCTTATAAAGGCTATAAACACCACTTCCTTACTTTCTAATAAACTTACCATTTCTTGTTCTTATATTTTATTTTAGTGTGGTCCTTATATACTGTTAGGGCTTTACAGCCACAGTATATATGCTTTTAACCATAGCATAATCTAACTGAAGAGTTTAGTATAGTGTTTATCATGGCAGAATACAACTGAGAAGTTTTCTATAGCATTCACTGTTGTCAAATCCCATTAGAGAAGATTCTACATTTAGGTTGCAGCCATTACTTACCCTGGAGTAGCAATAGTGTTGCCTTCTCCTGTTTACAACACTACAGTCCTTTTGAAGACCTTGCCTTTCTCTTTTTAATATATCTCTCTTGTGCCCCAGACCAGGAATCTGACAGCAATGGTAACCTTTGAGGGGCAGTGTCAGGAATTCTGAGCGCTATGAGTTGACTTACCATGAATGAAGTTTCAATACTTGTATTGAAAACTCAAGAGTTGAACCCCAATCCTCTGAAGGCAGATTGGCCCCCCCAGGACGGCCCAGAACCCGCCAACCTGTTAAGTCACAGGCTCAAATTGTTAAGTTACCCTGCAACCCGCCGGCTTAATAATGAGGATTCCCTGAATAGTTGCCAGATTGCCGCCAAACCATTGCCACTAGAGGCCCATACCTACACAGGAGACGTGACCTGCCTAAAGGAGGTTGGGAAAAGACCTACTACTAGCCCTGTCAACAAGTACCAGCTGTTGCCAGTCTCCAGTCCAGAAAGAGTATTGCAATTGGCCAGCTCAGGTGACATGGTGAACAACAGCGGCAAAACAAAGCATTGCCACTTCTGTCCTCCAGAGCCAGCCAAACCAAGACCCACCAAACCAGTGCCACTGAGGGCCCAGACCTATGCAGAAGTTTTGGCGTGGACAAGACCCACTACTAGCCCTGTCAATAAGCACCAACTGCGGCCAGTCCCCAGTCCAGAAAGGGGAATGCAATTAGCCCGCTCAGGTGACATGGTGAACCACAGCAGCAAAATTAAGCATTGCCACTCCTGTTTGCCAGAGCGTACCCAACCAGGACCAGCTACTCTCAAAACCCTAAGCCAAGATCCATGCCCTACCGGCAAACTGCCCATGGATCTGAAGCCCGCAAAAAGCAAAGAAGAAAAATCACATGGTATAAGAACACTGGCAGTGTGGTGATGACCACATTGTCATTTTTGATAATAAAAGTTTTATAAACTTTTGGTTCAAAAAATCTTACCTTATCTAGTATTAGTGATCTTCCATCTTAACTCTGGCTAAGTAGACAGCCAGGCAACCACCCCCTCCAGAGACCAACCTGCCAACTGGCCCCAGGCACTATACTGTCCCCCAGGAGCCCCCTTTAGACCTATGCATTTTACTGAATACCCTCCAAACCCCGCCTACGCAGAGTTCAACTTGGAAAACATACTCCTTGCCAACCCTCTGGCAAGAACTAGAGAGACTGAAACAATATTACAAGAAGGAAAGTGGTACATTAGGCCGCCCTGATTGTTCAAAGGCAAGTACAATTACCTACCTGCCTACTTCGTACCCATGACCCCACCCTTAACCCCTAGACCAGACTGACCAATGAAACCTACTGCTGCAGCAGAGATAACCTCTACCCAGCTGTTTGGAGTACTCTATGTACTTTGACAGGATTAGTGGATTCTGTGGTCCCTAATTCCAGATCCTGGTCCTTACTCCAGCGAGCTTTATCTTACATTATCAAGTTAGCACCCATTCTATGGTGGGCTTTACCTGCCAGCTCAGCCAAACCCTGTCCTGAGTTGCCCAATGCCTCTACCTATGCCTGGCTTCCTAACATGACTGGCCCACCATCCCTTCTACACTTTAGGCACCAAAGCATATAGGTTGTCCTGCCCATCAATTAAGATGGAATCCAGGGTTCATTCTATTGATAGATTCAGAAATTTTGGAAGACCCTGATAATATTTCCAATAGCTCAGACCTGATCCAGATCAGGGACCAACCACTGATTGGCTAAATACTAATAGAATAGACAGAGACACAGACTAATTGTATCTTGGAATGTTTTAGTACAGCAAATTCAACATCATACCAATGTCTATTGAAAATAGACTTGGGTATTGTCTAAATTAGGAAGGCCAAACTTATGCCAGGACACACTCATTTTTCTGACTTGATACCTGATCTCTTTTTAAAGCCAAGCTAAATACTACTAAAATAGTTCTACTGACATGCTTTACTTTGGAACAATTTAAGGGATGATAGGTATCCTGAGAATAGGAAATCCCATGCTGCTGCATTATGACTGCCTAGCTCTGGGGGTTGATACGGGTAGCCTGGGGAACATATAGGCATGTCAAGTTAAATCTAAAAGTGCTATATTTCATCCTGACAAGCAGATATCAACCCCTATATGCTGACCCCCTCTCACAAACAAAAGGCATAACTTATACAACATCCTAGGTAGGAAATGGGTAAACTAATTCTGCCTATGTCACTTCCAAGCTTCTAGCTAGTAGTATGTTTATACAAGAATAGGCTCTAATATTCCAGTCATTGTGGAATCTCTCAGTGATCACCTTCACTGGTTCTGTGCCTTCTGGACAAAACATTCTTTAATCATGCTCTCCTAGTGTTAAGCCTTGTTCCAGTTGCTATAATTAAACCCAATCAATAGCATGCATTGCCCTCATACAATTCCACCTTCAAAAACTACAATTACAATCTCTAATAACAATAATTATTCCTCAAGATCCAAAAATCTTGACAGATGGTGCATCCTTGAAAGATTATAAGAGCTTGGAAACTATAACGCTTGCTTTGGGCAAAGAATGCTGATTAAGAGAATATTTATCTTTGCGGGAAGGGGGAAAATCTACATCTGAAGCTGGTCTTGTACCCAAGCAAGGTGTTGGAGAAAGAGTTTGATACCTTGGAGTGTTAAGGTAGACAGATTTAAATAGCTCACTGTCAACCAAATAAAGAACATAGCCAAAGGCTAATAGACAATCAATACTGGATTCTTGCCAGGAAAGCAACTCTAAAGATCCCAGAAACCAAAAAAATGATTGGAATTAATGGAATCTTTCTTTGAAAACAATGATTGGGTATAAAATATCAGACTGTAAAGCTACTTGGTCAAAATCAATGACTGCTTAAGTGGGCAGGGTTAAAAAACAATGAAGAGGCAACACCTTTACTTTTTAGGGCAAAAAAAATAAGTCCATCAGCAAAATATCTAAAAAAGAAATTTTATGGACTTGAACCGTTTAAAGTAACATAATCATTGGGAGCTTAAATCCAATAAACTATAAAGGTGAGGAGATAAAGTCAGAAGGTGGTGCTAATTTAAGGGACAGAAGACATTTTATATCCAGTTAACTTGCCACAGCTTTAGCTGCATAGGTAAACCAGTATAGGGAAGGCCCTATAAATCCAAGGTTTCCTTCTGCTGATGTATTCCACCAAGTTATTATCCCAACCTTTTTTTAGCCTTAAAGTTAATTATCAGAAATTTTATTTGAAAAGGGGATCAGTTATAGAAATCTTGATAAAAACTGTTTCAGATATTATAATCCACATATAAAAGGGATCAGCTGATAGATCTTCTTAAGATTTACAGTGCAAGATGAATCAGAGCTGAAAACAAAGTGCCAAGTATATGATGGGATACAACAGAGGCTTATTTATAAAAAAATAGAGAAATTTCCTATGCACTGATTGAGAATTTGGATCAATTCTAAAAAGGGACCATTGATCACAATTGATGAGGAGCAACTTTAGGGGAAGCTTCAAATATGGAATTAAGAAGAAGATAAGTGTATTTTATTTGATAATACTTTAGACTTATATAGCTTGCGCTGTGGTGGGGATATAGTCAGATCAAAGATAGGGAAGGTCATGTGCAGGATGGGTTCCAGTCACTGGATACTTGGACAAGTCATATGATAATGGTTTGTTGCCTTTCTTGGTATGTAGAACGGTATATTATTTTGGCACCAAACCAGGCAATGACTGGATGTTAAGTGTGTTGGCAGTGGCCAGAATACCTGTACATCCAGCTCCTTGACACCCCCCTTAAGGGGTTACTCTGGCACATCAGTGGGGGGCTTTGCCTTAACAGCTTCCACCTGATGTTCCTGAAGTTGTTTGCTAGTGAGTACTAGCCACTCAATTGTTCCCCTTTGCTGAGGCAAAGACAGGATCTGTGGTATTTCTTGATGACAGGATTTTAGCACCTTGGAACTTAACTAGATAGGTATTTCTGTCTGGTTGGTATCTGATGAATCTTCCTGGGCCTCTGTGTACTGAATTCAACTTCTTCCTGTTCCCTGCTAGGACCCAGACAGGGGAGTTGATTGGAAGTGGTTTCTCTGTTGAGGTTACCTTTTGAGTTTTGAGCCTTTAGGTTTATGCTATTTTAGCTTTGATGTGTATGTGTTGTAGAGCTGGTGCTTGTTCTACTGTGGGAGGTTTCCCCGTGGGGATCTTCACATATGGTTGATTATTGCGGGTGACTATTTCTGGCTTGTACCCGTATGTTAGTTCAAATGGTGAGTAGCCTGTCCCTTGATTGGTACAAACCTGAGATACTAGTAATGCATGTTTTACATAGAGTGGTCATGTGTCTTTGGCTTTGCCATCCATTATTTTCTACAGGGTTCTGATAAGGCTGCCATTCAGGCGTTTAACTCTGCCTTTAGCCTGTGGCCTGTAGGGCAAGGTTGTGAAGCGTTTGATGTTCTTTTTTTTAGATTGTCAATTTACTAAGTGACCTGATAGCTCTGTGGCTCCATCTGTTAGGATGTAGTCAGGAGTTCTGTAGTCAGCTATTATTGCCTTGTTGATGAAGCAATTTATTGTTTTTGTTTTGTGGCTCTGTGTTGCCCAGCAGATGGGCCAGCATTTAGAAAATTCAATGGCTACAATTAGAAAGCGTTGTTTAGTTTTTGCTTCTGGGAAGGGTCCCACCACATCCAGTCCCCAAACCTTGAATGGTTTGGGGTCAGGTACTGGGTTAACTGTTGGCTGAGGAGCTTTGGTGATAGCATATTTCTCACACATTGTGCACTTTTTCAGAACATCAATTATGTCTTGTTTAATATTGGGCCACCATACTATCTCTTTAATGTGAGGTATAGATTGTTAGCCTTTGTGTGTCTTAGTAGATGGTGATGTCTTAGGATGGTGTTAACTCTTTGTGTAAGTGGGATGTAGGGAACATGTTTGTATTTAATGATTTGGTACAAGGTGCCATTTGATACACTAAAATATTTTTTAATTCCTTACTAATGTATCATGAGTTAGTTGGAGTGTGGAGGGATTTTTCCCTTTTGTTTTGTACTCAGTGTTATATAGGTTGGGCCAGTCAGGGTCCAGATGGTCAGGATGATCTTCTCTTGTCTGATATAGCCTAGAGAGAGCATTTGCTGTGACCAGCCCTTCCCCCTTTTGTACTGAATGTCCAGATTGAACTATTTCAGCAGGGACATCCATTTGGCTTGTCACCGTGTGAGTGTGTTCTGAGTTTTGAAATATATTAAGGATTTATAGTCAGTTAGTACTCAGGCGTTTAACTGTCCTTATAGATAACATCTCAATTTCTTGCATGTGTGATATATTGCTAGTAGTTCCTTGTTGTGTATTAGGTATCTCTGCTCAGTATTGGTTAGTTTTCTGCTTTCATAACATACTGGCAGTAAGTCTTGATGCCCTGGCTGGCAGATGCGCAGGACTGCGCCAATGGCAGTGTCACTGGTATCTGACTTGAGCTTGTAGCACCCATTTATTAGGGTATTGCAAGATTAGTGCTTCAATCAAAGTTTGTTTTAATAGTTGAAAATTCTTGTTGCATTCTGATGTCAAGATGAATTTCTTTTTGGCATTACCCTTTGTTAGGTCATTGATTGGTGTGGTTAGTTTTCTGCAGTCTTTGATGTATTTTTCTTAGGTAAGCTACCATTACAAGAAAGCATTTAACTTGTTTAACAGAGGTGGGGCGTTGCATGTTGTTTATGGCTTTTATTTTATCTGGATCTGCTTTGATGCCACTGTTGGAGACATTGTGGCCCAAGAACAAGAGTTCATTTCCACAAATTGGCACTTGCTAGGCTTTGCATAGAATTTGTGCTTCACAAGTCAATTGAGTGTCTTTTGGACATGTTTGATGTGTTCCTATTTTATTTTTGAGAATATAATGATATTGTCAAGGTAGCATAATGTTTTTGAGAGGCCATTTAGCGCTTGGTTCATCATGATGACAAACGTTACAGGAGCGTTGATCATCCAAAAGTTCATTACCCTATATTCAAAAGATCTAAATTGTGTACGGAACACAGTTTTTTGAGATGTCCTTTTCTTTTATTTCAACTTGGTTGTAACCTGAGGTGAGGTCAATTTTGGAGGAAAACTTGGCTCCAGAGAGTCTTGCAAACATATTCTCTATAAGTGGGAGGGGATATTTATTATTTACTATGCTTACATTGAGAGCTCTGTAGTCTGTTACTAGACAGAATGAGCCTTCCTTTTTCTTCACAAAAAACACTGCTGCCCCCACAGGGATTCTGATGGGTGAATAAAGCCTTTAGCTAGGTTATCCACAATGTGACTTTTGAGGGTTTGTTCTCCATGAGGGAGAGTCTGTAGAGAGATAAAAGTTTGGACATGCCCTTGCATAGGTCTATGCTGTGTTTGACCTCCAATTAAGGGGGTAACTCTGTGAGCTCTTCTTTAAATACATGATTGTATTCCTTTAGGAGTGCTACAAGTTCTGGGCATTGGATTTTGGTTTTTTGTAAGTTATTAAATTTGGTGTAACTCATCATGGGGAGTGTAATGTCTTTGGTTAGACGTTCTGAGTTATCCTGATTTATGACTTGGGCAAATACTGTGTCTCTTAGTATGAGATTTTTAGGTTCTTTGAGAATGTTGAAATTGACTCCCTTGCGTTTGATGGTCATGGTCTTTGTTTTCCGACATACACTGGGGTTCACTCCAGTAAACTAGTCTATGTCTGCTACAATGTATTATTTTATGTTATTCATGACAAGTCCTTTGATGGACGTTTGAATGCCTTGGAGGTCAATTCTGAAGGGAGTTGTTTTGCCTTCAAGTAGAAACTTTGATATGTCTGCCTGTCTGGCATATTTGAAGTTGTATTTGGCAACTGGTATCTTGTATTTGGTTAGAAATGGTTTGCTAACTATGGTGTGTTGTGCACCAGAGTCAAATAAAGATTTATGTGTATTAGATTTATAAGTGCATGGGTAGACAAGAAGTTATGAGTGATCTTTAATTTTTACATTCATAAAAATGGAGGATTGCGGAGCATGTGAGATGTGAGCAGCAAAGTTTGTGCCTTGGTACAATTTCTTGTCAGTTTGGGGGGGAGAGACAGGGGCTGTTATGTTCTGAGGCGCGGCACAGACACACAATAGGGAATCCTAACCTTAGGATTGGATTTGTACTAAGTCTTGGTTAGATGGAAGGGAAGGCTATGCAATTACCTTGTGGCCCAGGATGAATAATCTCTACTAGTTGTGGCTAGAGAGAGGCGCCAAAGTACTGGAAGACACAAAAACAAAAATGTGAATAGAACTTAATTTTTATTGGTGAATAAGGAGTGTAATATATAGTGGTTTGCAATACCACAAAACAATGCTAGGACAGTAGGATAACTTGCCATAAGCATAAGTGGGGCAAGTGAGTTGCGCAGAGTCAGGAAACCAAACAATTGTATTTCCCAATTCAGACATAGGCTCATTTCAAAGGGCAAAAGCAAAAGAGAGATATTTGTCCTCAAAATAACCCATTGAAGGCAAAATCAAAACATGGTGAATGGCGGAATTCACAATATTGCCCCCCTCTAGATTGGCCTTAGGGGGTAGTACTTGCGGAGGAACTTGGCATGCATTCGGTCAAACAAACAACCACTATAGAGGAGTTTCATGGTGTACTTGAACCCTTGCTTGAAAATCACTTCTAGAGGGCCAACTCACAACATATCTAGCTTGTGAGTGTGTCCTCCTACTCTATGCTGATGGTAGAGAACGTGGTCCCTAATGTTGAACTCAGGCAAGGGGGAGCGTCCAAAATTATCAGGGTAGAGCTCAAGCATCTTGGTCTTATACACAGAGGTATAAGCAGTGGCCTGTATGTTAATTATGTAGTTGACTAGATCTTTGATATGGTTGTCAGGATTCATGGCCTTATCAGAGGAGAGTAGGGGGGTCCCAAGAGCAACAGAGTGGTAGTTTTACGCCCATACAGCATAGCAAAGGGAGAATACCTGGTGACACAAATGTTTGCTAAGGTGATAATCAAATAGAGCAGCAGTTAAGTATAGATCCCAGTTTGCAGCATTGGAGTAAATGAGTTTCCTCATGATAGAAGCCAGTGTCAAATTTGCACGCTCAACTGCCCCATTGGTAGAAGGATTATAGAGGGCAGAGAAAGACTGGTGAGACCCCAAGGCTTTGACAACAGAGGTTATCAACTTGGCGTTGAAGTTAGTCCCATTATCAGATAGCAACATTTGAGGGCAGCCATGGCAGTAGAAAACATCTTGGAACAGGAAAGCAGCTGTTGTTTTAGCGGTGATGTTCTTAGTAGGGTTAGCTTCTACCCAACTGCTGAAGTGGTCAACCACAATTAGGATAAAGCAGCAACCAGAACAGGAGCGGGGGGAGAGGCCCTACAGCATCAATGCTGACAGTGTGAAAAGCATGTTGAGGGGAACTAGATTGAACTTGTGAGAGGCAGCTCAAGGTCTCTGGAGCTGGCAGTTGTGACAACTAGCTATGATGTCAGGAATCAGCAGGCAAAGATTTTCCCAGAAGTAATTCTTCTGGAGCCAGTCAAAGGTCTTGGCAATGCCCCCATGCCCGGTCTTTAAATGAGCTTAAAGCACCAACAAAAGGCAAAGACTGGGTTGTACATAAGGCAGATACTGGTCTTGTACCTTCTTGAAGAGTTGATTATTGTGTATGAGGGTGTCTTTGGATATCTTGGACAAGGCCAGTTGTACCTCTTCTGTCTCACTTTCCCAAGAAGAAGGGTACCCAATTAGTTTGTATAACCAATCAGCCTCTGCAGGATGCAAAACAAGAATGGGCATTCTGGAGAGCCCATCAACATTCTGGTGTTGAATCCCAGGGCAATGGAGCACAGTGAAGTTGTACCCTTGCAGACATAAAGCCCATCTAGCTAGGCATCCTTCAGGCTCCTTAAGCTGTTGTAACCACTTAAGCAAAGCGTGGTCAGTGACAACTGTGAAGTGGGTACCATATACATAATGATGAAACTGCTTGACTGCATGCAACACGGCAAGGTACTCCTTCTCTGTGACACTATAGTTCTTCTAATGTTTGTTTAGTACACAGGAAGTTTAAGCCACAGGATGGTCTATGCCCTTGTTGTCTAGTTGGGCCAGAATAGCTCTAATAGCAAGATCACTAGCGTTGGTGTATAGGATGAACTCCTTATTGTAGTCAGGATACACTAGGATTAGTGCTTCTTTGAGTTTTTGCTTAAGGGTCTCAAAGGCTTGTTGCTGACTGGTGGTCCATTCAAAAGGAACATTACGTAACAGCTGGACTAGAGGTTCACTAGTGTTGGCAAAGTCAGGGATAAACTGTCTATAGTAGCCCATAATCCCTAGAAAGACTTGTACCTCTCGCAGGTTGGTTAGCAGAAGCATTTTTTCAATGGTTTCAACCTTCTTAGTCATTGGGAAAATCCCAGTCTGGGTTACTTCATGGCCTAAGAATTCAAGACGCTCTTTGAAGAAAGCGTACTTAGAAAGGTTTTAGCTTAAGGCCAGCTTCTCAAATCTTTATGAACACCTCCTTGAGATGAGCCAGGTGATTGGTGAAGGTAGCGCTGAAAACTGTTATATCATCCAAGTATACTAGGATGAACAACAACTTCAAGTCACAGAGGATGGAGTCCATGGCCCTTTGGAAGGTGGCCAGGGCGTTGCAGAGTCCCTGCGGCATGTGAGTAGGCTCAAAAAGCCCTTCAGAGGGAATGAGCGCAGCTTTTTGACAATCTTCAGGCAACAGGTCAACTTGCCAGTATCCAGATGCCAGATCTATTGCGGAGAAGAACTTAGAGCCTACAAGACGTCAGAGAGCATCATCTATACATGGCAAGGGGTATGAGTCCTTCTTGGTCAAAGAGTTCAACCAGCAATAGTCCATCACAATACAATGACCCCCATCTTTCTTCTTTAGGATGAGTAGCAGGGATGCCCAAGGACTTTAGGAGGGTGCCAGCAGCCCAGCATCCAACAGTTGTTTGAGATCTTTAGATACCTGTGCGTCCTCTACACGGCTGCAGCAATATGGTTTAGCACAAAAGGGAGGAGCGTTGTCAGTGTCAATCTGATGGATAACGCCTTTGGCTAACCCATAGTTGGTACTGTCCTTTGCAAAGATGTTGGAAAATTGGTCTAGCAAATTGAGCACCTCCTTTTTTTGAACCGGGGATTGTTTCAGGAAGTCTTGCACAGTAAACAAAGATAGGACTTGGGGCTCATCTTCAGGTAGGTTAAAATCCTGGAATGTACCAAAGGGGTGAAGTGACAAGACATTGGAAGCATTTAATAATTTACCATAACCAACAATCTTCCCTCTAGATACATGTATGAGGAGAGCAATTAGGTTGGCTACCAGCAATTGAACAGGGTCTTTATGGGAGACATCTAGGATTCCAGGACAGAGGTAAGGCTCATTGCAACCTAGCAAGGGAGGGGAGTACAACTCCAGGAATGTACGCTCAGGTAGCTCATACAATATTTGGGAGTCCAAGATGGCTTGAGAGCCAGGGGGAATGGTTACAGCGGAAGTAGCCAGAAGAGGGATCCCCTCAGACGCAAGGCAAGCCATAGGCAGACACTTCATGTTGGAGGAGTGGGTACAGTATTTTAGAGTGAAAACACCAGTGGGGTATTCTAAAGCACAAATCTTGAGGCGCTTCCTTGGAACTTTAACTGGCTCTTCAAAGATCAGAGGGACTTTGTACCCCATGATAGAGAGGTAACCATCCTTCAAGTTGATGATCCCATTATATTCCCTAAGGAACTGGGTACCAACTAGGAGATTGTAGTTCTCATTCTCCCAGACAATTGCAGGCGCAGCTAAAAGAAGCTTGCCAAACTGCATGGGGAGAGCAGAATATACCCTATGGCGCAAGTCATAGACAGCCCAGCTGTACCATACAACTAATGATAATTAAGGTAGGGGGTGAGCTTGAGCTTCTTGACAAGCTTTGAGGAGACAACGTTAACAGAAAAGCCAGTATCCAAGACGGCCTTGATATTCACCTTCTGGATGGATATTTCCACACAAGTGGTAGTACAACCAAAGGGTGGAAGGACGGCCAGGATGTCTTGAGCTTCTGCTAGCTCTTTGTCTCACTTCTCAATCATGCACTGCAATCCTGGAAACTCCTTATAGACAGTTTGGAGAGGAAGCAAAGCTGACACACTCTTGAATACAGCTTCAACAACTTCAGCAGCTTCTTCAGATGACTCTACTAGCACAGGGGACCTCTTTGATTGAGTGAGGTATGGGCAAGAGACAACATCTTTGGCCTAGGGTAAAGGCTTAGCAGTTGCTGTAGTCTTTCCTGAGCATAACTTATAAGGAACTGCAATGGTTTTGGGGACAGCCAGAAATGAGTACCTGTAAGCGTCAGGGTCATCAACATCAGAATCATCCAATTGAGAGTTTTCAGAGATATTGTGAAACAATAGCAAGATGGTAGGAGCCTTGGTATCAGCAGGATCAGAGTCAGTTATAGAGGGGGATTGAAGAAGACTGGGAATAATTTTCAACCAAGAGTGTCTCTGCCTCTAGGTTGACTGTTCTTTTTCTGCTTGCTCCTTAGGATCAGCTCCTTCAACCTGAGGATTGTGCAGACTTGATAATGGTGAAATATCTGGCCACAGTTGTGGCAACCTTGTTGTCTAGGAGGATTTTGTGAGTTCATTGTGAGGATGCAAGGGCCACAGGAAGACAAACCAGAATTAGAGATGGCATGGTTCTCCCAAACAACTTCTCCAGAATGGGTAAGATGCATATCCTGAAACAATGTTTTATGCTCTTTATGGAGGAAAGCATAGTATTTTGGGCTTTGAAGTGAAGGCATAGAAGTTGGTTAACCTTGAGGGCATGAGCGCAAGCCATGTAGGCTTCATGGGCTGTCAACTGTCTGCTTGTAATCAGTTGCTGTCCTTCCATGTAGAATTGGTCTGCAAACTCAGCTAGTGTCTCTTTAGGCTTGAAAGCAATATGCATGAAGGCGTTCTTCTTTACTTCCAGGCTAAGGTCACCACCAAACTCATCAATCAGAATCTGCTTCATATCTTCCCACGTCTCAATGGAGGGAAGCTCAGGCACCACCAGCTCCTGACAAGTTGGATGTAGACAGGTCAGAATATGTTCTTTCTTAACTTTGTCTGAATCCTGTCTCATGGCAGTTTCATAGATAGTTAGGAAAGCTGCAATGATTGAGGTTTTGGGATCAAAGACTTGCTTAAAGGTAGGCTTTAAATGTGCTTCAGGAGTTGGACTGCCATTGTTGCTATTGAGTACATTTATGCGTGGGGAGAATTCAGCTTCAGATTTGGAGGGGGGCTGTCTATCCCACAGCTGTCAAACACTTTCTTCAAGGGTAGTCAGGGTCTCAACAGTATGGGAAATCATATCATTAGTTAGAGTGATCTGTTGCTCAGTAACATTTAGACGCTAGCCTTGGGTTATTACTACTGTAGAGAGCTCAGCCAGTTGAGAAGTAAAAGAAGGCCCCACTGAGAGACAAGGGGAAAACCTTTCATTTACTGATTTGATCAATTCACTCATTTCTTATATGTCTCTGTCTAGCTTGGCATGGTCTTGTTTCAAATGGTACACCTTGTTAGCTAGGGCAATCAACTCCCTAGAGCATTGGATTCAAGGGGCCCCTGACAAGCCAGGACAGCAGCCATCTTCATTAATAACCCCAACTGGACTAGCAGCATTTGCCACCATCTTGTGTAGGGCAGCAAGTTCCTGATGTAGCTCAGCAACTTGAGTTGTCAAAGCAAGCACCTGAGGGTCAGGCTGAGGAGCTTCAGTAGGGTGTCCTTGACTGCGGGTAGTTGCTTGTAGCTCTCAAATGGCATCCCATAGTCTCTTCTCTATACCCACAAAATTATCAGATGGGGGAGAAGGTGGAGCATCTGGCTTGGGCGTAGATAATTCATTCACTTGATTCTGGAGCTTGGCAATAGCAGTGGCAGTGACAACCCTCTCTTGATCAAATACCTCACTGAGCTCATGAAGGCCTTTAGCAGCAAGGTCCACTACCTGTTGCAGTTGCTCAAAGGAATAAGCGCTGAACACATTGAGCTGCTGTACAAGTTATTTGAAATTGGTGAGATAGGCATTCAAGGTGGAATCTACTTGAGTTTGCCAGGGCTGTTCTAACTGATGAAACTCATGTAGACGCTTCCTGACGTATTTGGGAATGGACTGGCACATTTGTTAAATGGAATTAACCATACAGGTCTAGGAGGTGACAGAGTTTCACTGATTGTCTGATACCAAGGAAAACAGGGAGTGGATCCACTGTTGGTAGGCTGCAAACTGGTCCCAGTTATGAGTAACAGCTGCTTGTAGAGAAGAAATCTCTTGAACATGGAGCCCTAACACTATCTGGTGGTGGGCTAAGGCAGGTTGTACAAAGGAAGACAATAGATTCTCAGCAGAGCCAGCTGCTGAGAGGAGATGTTGTGGAAATTGCGGAGCCACAATCAGTTCATAGTATTCTGCTTGACTGAAATGTAGTTGGAGGTGAGGAAAGGCTCTATCATGAGCTATCCCCAGGGCTACTGCCACGACTTGTTCTAAGTCAGGGGTGCCCATGGGTAAGCAACTAGACAGGGACCATTTCCAAGGTTCAGCACAGTAGGGACAATAGGTGGGTCTGTAATGTCTTCTTCAATAGGAGGACTGTTAATTTCAGGTGAATTTGGCTCTTTTATAGGAGGAGGCAAAGGACCTGAAAACGTGGATGCAAAAGGGATAACCAAGGGGCTTACAGCCCCTGTAGTGAGCCCCATTTTTGTTGTGTTCTGAGGCGCAGCACAGACACACAACAGGGAATCCTAACCTTAGGATTGGATTTTTACTAAGTCTTGGTTAGATGGCAGGGAAGGCTATGAAATTACCTTGTGGCCCTGGATGAATAATCTCTACTAGTTGTGGCTAGAGAGAGGCGCCAAAGTACTGGAAGACACAAAGACAAAAATGTGAATAGAACCTAATTTTTATTGGTGAATAAGGAATGTAATATATAGTGGTTTTCAATACCACAAAACAATACCAGGATGGTAGGATCACTTGCCACAAGCATGAGTGGGGCAAGTGAGTTGCGCAGAGTCAGGAAACCAAACAATTGTATTTCCTAATTTGAACATAGGCTCATTTAGAAGGGCAAAAGCAAAAATAAGAGATTTGTCCTCAAAATAACCCATTGAAGGCAAAATAAAAACATGGTGAATGGCGGCATTCACAATAGGGGCACTTAGGCCTGTTCCCCCTATTTTCCCTGTTTCTCTTTTTTTGAGACCTTTGAGGTCAGAGAATGTGGGGTCAGATTCATAGTGGGTTGCTGTTTCAGCATTTTTCACTTCAGTGGTGTCCTCTTTCTTGGGGGGAGCAGTTTGCGCCTTGGCTACAATTGCCATTGATACAATTGGAGTTGCTGTTGCTATGATTGTTGTTTTTGCACTTGTTGCCATTGGATTTGTCTCTGCCATTGCTGTTTGAGGAGTGATTGCTGTTTCATGCAGCATATTCCATGTTTGTGTATTTTTCTGCACGCTTGGCTTTTGCAATGAGTGCAGGCATGGAGGTGTTGGCCTATGGGCAGATGAGGGCAGCAACTGAGGGTTTCATTCTGTTGATGAATGAGGCTCTAGTGTGCACATTGTCAGCTTGTGCTGGGTTTTGGATTTTAGAATGTATTTCCTCAAATTCATCGGTGTAAGCTGTGATAGTGGCCTTCTGAGGAAGATTGCTGAGCTGTATTGCAATGTCCTGGAGGGATTCAGTGACACAGAAATTGTGGGTGATGTCTGCTTTGAACTCTTCCCAGTTATTGAGTTGTTTGTCAGTTTGTGAGCCAACCCAAGTGACAAACCAGTTAGCTGTGGCCTTGTACAGGTGCTTGCTGGCTTCCTGAACCCACTTTTTGTAGGAGATGTAACTGGCGCAGAGTTTATCGGCTGATTGGTCTAGCCAGTTGATGATGTTTCCTTTGTTTTTACCAAAGAACTTTTTATTGATACCAATGTACTTGGTGTTGGTAACTTTGCCTGTGATAGGCGTTTTTTTGTTTGTGGTTAGAGAGAGTGACTGTATTGAATTATCTTAGTGCATGCTTTGGGCATGACCAGTCCTTCAAATACAGTGCATCCACTAGATATATCTTTGACAATATTGTGGGCGCAGAAGTATGTCTTCCAGGTATCTTGGGATGTGGCCTGGTTGAGTACATGAGTAAAGGTAGGTAGATTCTAACCAGACATTCTTTCTTTCATGGGAGTGGTCAAAAACCATAGCTACTACCAGGGATGAGAAGCAACTTTAGGGGAAGCTTTGAATATGAAATTAAGAAGAAGAGAAGTATATTTTTTTGGATAATACTTTAGACTTATATAGCTTGCGCTGTGGCAAGGATATAGTTGGATCTAAGATAGAGAAGGTCATGTGCAGGATGGGTTTGAGTTGCTGGATACTTGGACAAGTCATGTGATATTAGTCTGTTGCCTTTCTTGGTATGTAGAACAGTATATTATTTTGGCACCAAACCAGGCAATAAATGGATGTTAAGTGTGTTGGGGGTGACCAGAATACCCATACATATAGCTCCTTGACACAATCTTAAGACTAGCCATACGGATGAGGTTATCACTAAAAAATCAAGATTATTAAGATTCTGCAATCTTTGATCTGTATATCCTGGATACCTTGGATAATTAATAGCACATAAATCTTAGGTTCCCTATGTCAGCTTCAAATTAAGCTCTTGGCTAATTATATGCTATATCCCTCTAAATTCATGCACTATATTTTGCAGAATGGGAATATTACTTATTGGCACACAGGTATCTCTCCCAAGGGCTACAACAGCAAGCTAAACTTGTAAAAGTAGATTAAAAATTTCATAGAAAATCTGGATTGGCTGAGTGTTGATGGGGATTGACCTAGTTCTGCCTGGATGAGGTTAGATTCAACTCAAACTCAATATCAACTGTGGTTGCATCAAGAGGGATGAATACTCTGAGACTACTACCAATCAACTTAGTGGTATCAACCTCGCCTGCTGCACCACAATGTCCAAACATAGAGTATATAAGCTCATTCTGCTCTCAGTGCTTTCAACCCTATTTTTTAATTTACAGCTGAGATTGGCTGGTATTTCATCTAGCCCAAAGTTTGAAGCCTCATTATTATTGTCCTGAATATACATGAGTTATATAACCAGCTGAGATAAAAATAAGCCTAAATCAAGGTACTCCCAGTTAAGGACAAAATTCAACATTTTAGCAAAAAAAGTTCATTTAAAGTCATATAGGTGTTAATGGACAAAAATGCCTGGCATACAACAAAATATGCATACCACAAAGCTTTTCTCTGGAGATAACAGCCACTAACTGATTACGATATTGAAATGGTTTTAATCACTGTGGTGCACCTGATATACAGAGGCCATTAAGGGGTGTCCTGGGTCAAAAACAAAGATATACCTGGTTGGGGGCATCATTAAAGTGCACCGGTTAAGCAAAAAAGTGTTACATTGTGGTTGCAACCCATAAAGCCCTTCCTATACCTTCCCTAATACCATCCTGACATATTTTTCTTTTATAATAACTTCTTCCTGAGTTAAATCATCCTGGAAATGATAAAATTTATAAAAGAAGCTCCAGAACTTCACCCCAGAGAAACTCTGGCCCTCTTGACAAAAGACTTTAACCATTTTTTAACTTAACCACTTCTCAACTGGGTCTGGCTGCAGATAAACTATCTATATCTCTGTCTTTATTGAGCCTCTTGTTCAACAATAAGATAATATATACTAGGGAAGTCATCCATTATATAAAATACCAAGGCTGGGGAGATGTGAATTATTGCAACAACTTCAATTACTCCCTCTCAGGAATCATCTCCCCAAGAAATATCTCAGCTTCCAAATGTTAGGTGGCACTATTGCTACCCCCAAACATTGTACAATGATCAAAATTTTAATCCTATAAGGAGATTTACTTTTACAAGCCTAATTACAGCCATGAAGTACATGAATAATTGGATTTGACATGATACTATATAAACCTTTCTCTTGTATCAAATAAAGTATCATTCTCTTCTTTGATTTACCCTTATCTCACTTTATCCACTTTCAAGAAAGTATATCCTTGACATTTTTATCATAATTAGGTTATCCACACCTATCTACCTTAAGGAAGAGTACATATAGAGAGAACAGTCCAGAAGATGGTACTCCTTACTGGCTGAAGAAGACACAAAGAGGGACCAGATGGCCCTGGGGGTATGACATCTTCAATAAAATATATGTACCATCAATTAATCCAGCTTCCTCAGCACACAAAGTGCCCTGAATCTGTCTTTAGCTTCAGCCACTATCAAAGTACCTATCCTAGTGCTCTAACTCTTTGGTCCTGATAAGAAAGGGACATTCACAGGGCTTTGCCAAGAGAAGACCCCTCTAGATGCAAAGCACAAAAAACAGGTTTACCCAGGCTGGCTATCTCCAATGTGTTGCACTTTTGGTATTAAAACAACTCATTTCTTTAGTAATTTAGGGCATATGTCCCTTTATTGAATACTGTCATATGTGAGGATATGATCAGTATTGTTGTGATTTTGCAGTGATGTGTTGTTGTGTTAAATTTCACTAACTCATTACCACAACTTATACTACTATTAAAGACTAAGTTGAGCTATCTCCAAACTTAGTGTGTATAATAAATATACAAAATTTAATAATCAATCCTTTCTTTATTATCAAGTATGGGATTTATATAGTAAAGGGATATTAAGTGGTAGCCACAATACTCCAGGATCCTCTTAACCATATTCATATCCCTCTAAATCTTAGCCAATATTAACTTCTTATTGGATAATCATAATTAACACTAACTAGTCTTACAACTCAGAGGTGATCAACCAATCTATCTCTCATCCAGAGCAAGAGTGCTAGTTGTCCCATTGTTTACCAAGCTTAACAGATTAGTGTCCCTTTTAAAGTGATGGATAGTTCAACATCCAATCAGCATAAAACTTGTACTGTATCAGAAGATCTAGGAGGAATAGAAATATGATTATTTCCAAGGTGTGGCTTCTGATCACACAGAAGCACTTGCAAAGTAAGAGATGATTTTATTGTGATTAAGTGATTATTCTTATACCCTCTCAAGGGTTGCTTTGTGGGCTGCTAACAATGTCTTCTAGGACAATCTAGCACACCCCTACTTTGGGTAATTGGTAAGCCAGGCTTGGCGCTTAATGCTTGTTACCCAATAGGATGCTATCTTCTTCACCCAGCACATGTGGCCCTTGCTGGCATGGGTTTTGATAGTTTTAGGATTACTTCTTTCTATCCTGTCCATAATTTGAATTTTTCTTAAAAAAATAACTAATTAGTGAGATTAATAATTTGGGGATTCAAACCTGGGGCCATCATGTGTGATAGAAATTGCCAGATAGTAAGAAGATGTCTCCAAGTGGTGGGGAATCACACCCCAAATCCACATGGAGTTAATGATCAACCACCAATGCAGCTTTAAATACTGTTTAGTGAAATTTCCAAATGAGATACTAGGGTTAAGTAAAATAATTAACCCTAACCAAAGTAGCCCAAGATAAATAGCCTGTGAAAGCATCAGAGTGTCTTCAGAATAAAATTCAGGACATTGAGATAGAACTAGTTTTTCAGTTTTGAAGGAAGGTGGAACACCTTTGAGATTGGCAGGCATGGGATTAACATTGGGTGGAGGCAACAATGAAGTGCCAACAGCAGGCCCCATCTTCCAGTGATGATCTGGCTAAGAATTAGATTGTAGGGGATGTAGAGCAACAAACCAACTACAGGATGCATTTAAAATTAAAGTTAGACCAAGGGATATTTGATTTTTTTGAGTAAATTTTTGGGAGGACTCAATTATTAAGAGTTGAAACAGTGAAAATTATTCAATATATATCAAAATTTGACTAAGTAATACCACCTGGATCCTGGGCTCCTATTTCTTCCACATTGTCAAGTGAGTATCTAGTCCAGGTTGCAAATAATTCTTGAGAAACTAACTTCTGATGACCATGCTAATTAATAAGATCATATTGGGTGACCCTCAAAATAAGTTGTTTTATCAACATCAGCTTACAGGGGGGATTGGATTCAACTGAAAAACTGGAGCAGCTGTAACCCATTTCCAATCAACTTTTTGATTCAAGTCTGTTAAAATGATCAATTTTTAAAGATTTCCTGGCTTTTTGAGTGTTCCTACTTGGCTGAATAATCCCTGGAATTATGGAACTTACCGTGGCATATGTCCCTTGATGTAAAGTTGTGGCGGCACCTTGGCGCCAAAAATATTGCTAGGTTCTGCTGCAGTGCCTGGAGCTTTTTTCAGGTGGTGTAGTAGCACTTTAAGTATTATCTGAGCAGTGCAATGATGCTTATCATTGGGTGGTTTAATTGTAAGGGTCAACAATATATTGATGATCCCACATTATAATTTCTATAATATTATTTTATGAAGTTGGTTTATTGTAATTCTAATCTGCAAGCTCTGTCATAAGTGACATCATTGCTTGGTCAAACATCTCAACACAACAACTCTGGGCAAGAAAGTTTCCTCTAAGTAATGTGAATTGGATTCATATTTGTGAGGGAGTGGTTTGAGGACAATCCCCCAGAGTGAAGGTTGGGGATGTTCAAAACATAATTTTTGATAAATCACATGAAAAGTCACTAATAACTAGATATCTCAAAAACCCAAGGAGCTCAAAGTCACTGGGATGATTGATAAGTACATCACAGTGTATAGAGATATTTAAGATATAGTGCCCAGTAATGGATTATTATTACATTCTTTTGAGATAAAAAGAAGTATAAACAATCAAAATTATATCAGTTTAGTCAAAATAAACAGCAACTGGTTCCAATCAAGGTCAATCATGTTCAACAGATCTATCCTTTATATAGGTCTGGATTAAAAATGGTCAAACACATAGCAAGATTATAATAAGTAAACAGCCCCAAAACTGATACCACTAAAGAAATTAATAAATATTCAAAGTGTTGTAACTGTGCTGTTTTAGAAGAGTTACAAGGGGAAAATATTTAGAAGCTAAATAATAATCTTTATTGAGAGATAGTGATTATATAGTCATTGTAAATCAAGAATAACAGGAACATGATTGTGAGATCACACAATTGAATGGTGAAGGGGGTGGCTTGATCCTGGTAATGAGTCAAGCGCCAAAACAAGGTATCCACCATAAAGGATCATCATCTGTTCATGTTGTTAGATTTGGAAATTTAAGTTGACTTCCTAGTCTGGCTTTGAGTGGCCGGGTAATTGGATTGCGTGTCACAAACCTGCTTGCTTGGAACCTTGCTGGTGGGTCAAGCCTGCTGTTTCAACACCCCCAACGGAAGTTTGGCCTCCTCTGGGGGTAGGTAGTTGTGGAGGTTGTCAGGAGCCCAGGCGTCATACTGAACTAACTGTTGTTCTGTGGCAGGCAGGGCAGTTTTTTGTTGTTTTTGTCTTGCTTTGCAGGGTCTCAGGCAATCATGATGTAGAATTTTTTCTTGTTTGTGCTTCCCAAGTCCTTGCACAAGGTAAGTGTTATTTTTGTTTACCTTTAGAATGATTGCTGGGCCTACTTTCTTGGGTTGTAGTTTGCTTTTATCAACGTTAATGACCCAAACTTTGTCCCAACTTCATGTCTATCTTGGATGAGGACAAAGATTTTTTGAAGATGTTCATTTTCTTTTTCTGTTTGCTTGCTGTTGATCTCTATAACTTGAGAGTCTGAGCATGGGGTGACTTTACTTGGGATTTCCAGTTTGGGTCCTGTTAATGCTTGAATGATATTTGGCTGTGTGCTGTATACCAACTCAAAAGGGATTTTTCTGGTGGATCTGATCACTTGGGCTTGGCACACAAGTAATGCAGTCAATAGCTGCTTATATCAGTGTTCAGGTCTCCTGGTGGTGAGTTTGGCTAAGGCTTGCACAAGGCTGTCATTAAGCCGCTCTACACGTTCATTGGCCTGTGGGTGGTATGGTGTTATCACGGTATGTTTGACCCCATTTTTAGTGAGGTATATGTTGGTGTTTTTGAGGTCAATTCTTTCCCTCTGTTGATTATCAGGAGTTCTGGCTTTCCGAACTTGCTGATTATCTCTCTTGCTATGAATTGTTGTATGTCATTGTCAGTGTGTGCCTTTACTGCTTGGGCTACTGGCCATCTTGTAGCAAATTCAATGGAGGTGATGATATATTTCTTATTGTTGTGTTTCCCTGGCATGGGGCCAATGACATCAAGGGCCCACACTTTGAAGGGTAGTTGTGTGCAGATGGGTAGTACTGACTTTGGAGAGGCTTTTCTTTTGACAAATTTCTTGTATACCTCACATTGGTCTAGGAACTCCTGAATGTCACAATATATGGTTGGCCACCAGGCCTTGTATTTAAGGAATTTGTATAGGTTTTGACTCTTGGTGTGTCTGAGGTCTCTGTGATAGCGTAGAATGGTGTCTACTTACTGGTGTGTGGGGATATAGGGAATGTTAGTACCATCAGACATTTTCCTGTGCAGGGTCCTGTACACGTCAGAAAAATAGGTGTTTGTTTTTGATAACTGTTTCTTTTGTTATATTGTTTGTACCAGGGGGAAACCCTTGTCCTTTGTTTTTAGTACCAAGAGAGGCCAGTCTGGGTTGAGCCCATTTTCCCCTCTTGTGGCACAGATATATAGGCGTGAGAGGGTGTCTGCCATGGCAAGCTTGGGACCAGGTTTGTACTGTATGAGCATGTTAAATCTCTCCAATAGCTCCATCCACCGGGCTTGGTGGCACAACAGATTCACTTGATTTTTGAAATAGATGAGCAACTTGTGGTTGGTTAATGCTGTGAATTCTTCCTGCCGTTCTAGGTAAAAACACCATATGACTAGACAGTGTACAATGGCCAGCAATATCTTGTCGTGGATAGGGTATTGACACTTGCCATCTGTCAACTTTTGTGATTCATAAGCTACAGGCAGGAAGTCACCATCATTATTTTTGATTTGTAGTACTCCCCCAATGGATGCATCTGAGGCAATGGTTTCCATTTGGTATTTCCCGCCATGTCTGGGGTATTGCAGGATGGGATCTGTTGTGAGCTTCTCCTTGAGGCATCTAAAACAGAGTTCATGTTGGGGGTCCACACAAACTTGGATTTGGCACTTGTTATGGAAGATAAGAGGTCAGTCAAAACGCCACAGTCAGGTATGAAGCAGCGTACATAGGCCACCATCCCCAAGAAGGTGTGGAGTTCCAACTTATCCTTAGGGTGGTGGCATCTTGCAGATGACCTGTATCTGTTGACTGTTGGGTTTGATGCCTTCCTTTGTACTATTTGTCCTAGGAAGGGTAATTGCTTGCAGAAGAACTGGCACTTGGAGAGTTTGGCCAACAGTTTGTGTTGCGCCAGGGTAGAAAAGACTGCCTCTAGGTCTTTGTGATGCTGTTCCATCAAGAAGCTGTAGACAATGATGTTGTCTAGGTAGACTAGGGCATGCTTGCCTATGTGTGGAGAAAACACTTTGTTCATGAAGGTTACAAAGGTGGATGGGGAATTGATCATGCCAAAGTTGAGCACCACACATTTGTAGGAGCTGTATTTGGTGCAGAAGGCCGTCTTGGGGATGTCTTCCTCCTTAATGTAAATCTGGTTGTAGCCTGCAGTCAGATCAATCTTGGAGAAGACTGTGGCTACTCCCAAGGCATCAAAGAGATTTTCAATCAGTGGTAGTGGATAACAATTCTTGATGGTAACTTTGTTTAGGGATTGGTAGTCTGTGACCAGACGCAAGGTACCGTCCTTCTTGTCCACAAAGAATACGGCAGCCCCAAAAGGAGACTGTGAGAGGCGGATAAGTCCTTTCTCCAATGCTTCCTTGAGGTAGGCGTGTAGGGTGTTTTCTTTGTTTGGGGTCAACCTGTAGATAGGATGCGCTTTGGGTACAGCACCTTTGAGTTGGATGGAGTGTTGAATGTGTTTCTCTGGGGGCAACCTGGGTAGAGCTTCCTTGAAGATTTCTGGATGGTGGGCCACAATTTTGCAATCCTGAGGTGTGGAGGTATCCTGGTGATTCTTGAAGTGTATGATCTTGTACTGGCAGGATTCCCAGTCAGTTGCCTTCAGGTTTTCCTTTTTGTCCAGGGTCTCTGTGATGCGCACAAAGATATGGTTGCGTAGGAGTTGGTCCACTGAGTCAGGGTAGATCTGGTGATTAAATCTTTGCGCTTAATGGTCAACACTGAGGTTGTCCAGTCTACATAAGGGTTTTTCTTTCATAACCAATCCAACCCCAGTACAATGTCAAAGTTTGGGAAGTCAATGATGGGGCCTTGGATGGTGGAGTAGAGGTTCTTGAGCATGATGGAGAAGGGGGCAGTCTCTTGTTTCACAAAAATATGGTGTTCATCAGCTAAAACCACGTTTTTAATCCATGAAGGATTAGTGGCTAGCTTGAACTTATCCACAAAGCTGCTGTTGACTAGGGTTCAATCTGCGCTCAAGTCCTGGAGTGCCAAGCCTGTGTAACTGCAAAAACAGAAAGGATAGGATATCAGTTTATTGGGATTTCTGGCAATGGTGTACAGTAATGGGTCCTGCAAGGGTACTTGGATCATTGTATATTGTTCCACATCCTCAGGTTGATACTCCTCATTGGGCAAGTTGGGAGTTGTGTGGGGAGAGCTTGGCTCTCTTAATACTCTCCCAGGGCTTTCCCCTCATCTTGATTGCCTTGCGTGGCAGTGATACGGAAATGAATACAATTTGACTAGCCATTGTTTCTGTTCCCATGTCTGTTTGAGCTTGTTGGTTTATGGTTGGTGTTATTCCCATTGTTTTCAGGGGGTGGTTGAGTGGAGTGCCTGCCTGTGTGAGAATCCTTGGGTCTCTCTCATTTTCCAGTTTGTGCCTTATGGAGGGTGTTGGATATTTGTTCCGCTTTCTCTGCTTTGCGGTACAGGCTTTGTATGTTGGTCACTTGGTCCAGGTTCATGTGTCTCATTACATGTGACTTAAGGGCGTCATAGTACATGAGGTGAGTAGCTGGGGTGTCAAAGGCCATGTCAGATGATGCACAAAGTTAGAGTTCCTTGTAGGCGCGGGTGAGCTCCTTCACAGTGCCTGTCTGGGTTAGGTTATTTACTTGTGTATGATCATGAGCGCCATGTCCTTAAGCACAAACCTTGCCAAGTAGTCTTGCTTGAAGGTATCTCAGTTCTTGTTGGCGTGCTCTTTGTGCCACTTGTCACACCAGGTGCCAGCATTGTGGTTCAGGCAGATGGAGATTTCTGCAATCCAAAATTACTGTGGGCATTTCATCTGGGCCAGTTTGCTCTGGGCGGACTGGATCCATGCAGCAGCGTTGTTGTTGTTGGCCCTGGCAAAAGGTTCTAAGGCAGCGCTTTGCAGTCTTTGGGCTACATAGGTGGGCATGATGTTTTTGTTGGTTGGTTGCATAATGGTGGCAGCTATCTGGAAGAACCCTTGTGCAGACATGGCGTTGAAGGCGGGTAGTGAAATCACTGTGTTCTGGTACAGGATAAAGCCATCAGGTATCTCGGCACCAGGGGTGTACAGGGTCCAGTCCAGCGGGAGTCCAGACATAATTCTGTCAAGGATTTGTTGGCTTCAGCAAGTACAGGCAACAGGCGGAATTTTACAAGATAAGGTAGGATGGAGAACCTACTTCTGCTACCAATGTTGTAACTGTGCTGTTTTAGCAGAGTTACAAGAGGAAAATATTTAGAAGCTAGATAATAATCTTTATTGAGAGATAGTGATTATATAGTCATTGTGAATCAAGGATAACAGGAACATGATTGTGTTGATCACACGGCTAGATGGTAAAGGGGGTGGCTTGATCCTGGTAATGATTCAAGCGCCAAAATGAGGTATCCACTATAAAGGATCATCATCTGTTCATGTTGTTGGATTTTGCAATTTGAGTTGACTTCCTAGTCTGGCTTTGAGTGGCCGGGTAATTGGATTGCGTGTCACAAACCTGCTTGCTCAGAACCTTGCTGACAGGTTGAGCCTGCTGTTTTGACAAAAGCAAACATAAAAAAGTCACATTTTAGACCAATCTGCATTAAATTTCACTATGAGTGTGTGGCAAATATGATACAAACAGATAGCACTGTCAGGAATGAAGTATGGAAATAAGATTCCATGAGCCACCAGAACTTCAGACCATTGACTACTCCAATTATCTTATCATTCATCCAAGAAGATCCAGAAAGAGACAAGACAAGATAATAGTAAGACAAGGACATAAGTAAAGAACCATAAGATTTATTGAAGCACCATAAGGAGAATGATGGATAAGGGTCAAGAGAAAGGGTAAGGTAATTTATACTCATCAATTCTTGAATGAGAGGAGTCAAGGATGCTATAAGAGGGATATAGCATTTCAAAGGTATATTGGAATATGTAACAGTGGTTCAAAAGTGACACCAATAGATTCCTCTTAGTTTCAGCTTTCAGGAAAGCCTTTAAAATGTTGGAATTGGTTCTCTAGCTGCAGAGATATGATTTTTTGAGGATTAGCAATTATGCGCCAGAAGACAGATAGTTTGAAAGATATTTGGACTGCAAAAACACTCGGAAATGGCACAATTGAATTAAGTTAATACAAAAACCTATTTCAAATCGAGTTTGAACATGATAAAATCAAGTAAATTGATATAAAATGTTGTCAGGATTCTGAATCCTAACAAACACATGGGGTTCAGTCACAAAAGTGATGAGCTCAAACACAAAACAACTCATTTTTGAAAATATTGATTGTTTTTGGGACTCAAATTGGAAATATTGTCTTACAATAGCAAATCCACCAAAATATATTCATGAAAATATGGCAGGATTTTCAATTGTTGTGTCTCTATATTGTCCATTTATGTCTGGGAAAGTGTCTCAAATAGGAACACATATTTAAATGAAATTTATACTCTAGCAATACTTTGCCTTTCTGTTTTAATAGAATTTTTTATTGATTTTTACAAGTGGAAATAACTTTAATATTGTCAAGGAACAGTACCAGGAGCAACTGCAAGCCCAGGTTATTGAGAAAGAAATCACAGCTACATTTGCCCTATTAGCACATAGCAGATCAAATTAAGTTTCACAGAGGATGCATTGTATATTTTGCCAGGTGCAGCGCTAGCTTTTTTTGACAATTAATATGAGGTACCTCAAGAACAGGAACAACCTTGGCCTGAGCTACATGTAGAAACCTGGGTAACTGTGGCCCCTCTACCTCAGTTCATTCACCCTGCAGCAATGCAAGCTAATTAAATCAGGCTGAACCTAATCCAGGTGCCAGAATGACATGTGTGTCTCCCAAGCAACAACTGATAACCAATGAAATTTTCAAGGAGATAATTAGCCTCAATCAATGTGGCATGCCCTTTGCAGAAATTGCCACATGTCTACAGCTCACTGAGGCAGTGATAAGACAAAGTTTTTGGGCTCTCATGAAGAGACAATGTAAAAATCACTAAGAAGCAGAAAAATAAGATTTCTTACTAGCTCAAGGATGTCTATCCTATCATTCTTGACCTTCTACAATGTCATCCATATCTGTTAAATGACCAAAGTCAAACGTTTATCTGGGCTTCACAGCATTTTTATTGCATGTTGCACTGCAAAGCTCTGGATGCATGGATTTGTTGTTGAAATCTTGGTTCTGACCAATTTCATAGATGACAAATGAAATAGTGATAGTGATTTACTCTACAATCCACTATTCAGTGTATAATTACCTGCAGCCTGTCCAGTATTATTAATGATGTCATATTTATATCCTATTATAAATTAGCATTATATGTTCTGGATTACAGAGTTACTGGGGAAAAGAACATACCAGAGGGTAAAAAGAAACATAAGAAGAGCATAGCTATTGGGGTTTCTAGCAGGTTTTCCAAGGGAAACAATGGTCTACCAAACTTTGTCAAACTACACCAATGGAACATGTACAGCAAATTTCTCTCAGAACTTCTCAATAAAGGAGTCATATTATTCAAAATTCTATGCATTCCTGAGCTATTTAATGGAATGCAGAGAAAATGCATTGTACAAGATCCAAGGAGAGGGAATAGGTGTCAATATTCCTGGCTGAACATGTAGATATACACTTGGGTGATATATTGTTCTACAATATTGTGGATACAATCAGTGAGTGTGACCCCAAAACTTTCAACTATGTGCCACTTTCTGCCCGCAACCATAATAGAATATTCAAGTTACAAAAGATTGCCAGAATGTTGACCAATGTAACCCTTCATGCCCACAACTTTAGCCAATCATCCAAGGTTACTCAGCTGCCCTCTCATGAGTTCCCATTATATCAGCTAATTATAGTGATTTCTAAGCAGATTTAATATACCATGCATCACAAATTTCCCCAACCAGTCAAGGAATCTGTTTTTCCCCAGAACTTCTCAGAGCCTCTTTCCCCAATCAACTAAACCAACCCATAAATTCCTAACTACCCATCTGCAAATCCAGTACTGCCTCTGTTACTCAGCCCCACTAGCCTGTCAACTAGTTTGCGCCCTTCACTATCATATTTTTTAAATAAACCTCATAAAAACTTATTTTATTTATTTAATATAAATTTGTCAAAAAAGTGTATTAGTTATCCTGTTTTAGGGATTTCTTAGTGGATGAACTAAGAAGGGATTTTTAGGAGATAGAACTTTTGTAAATGATGGAATAAGAGTATATTTATTTTGTAAAATTATATTCTCATTAAGTTTAAGCATGAAGCGTAAATTATCTATTAATACTAATGATTATTTCTCAAGTGCAGTGAGATAAATGAATCAATACTTTTCACTGGCTTTGTTTTTCAAGCATGTGACTTTAAAAGATTAAGCTTAACAACAGTGTTTAAAAGTTATTATTGTTATTTTTGGAAAAGTTTTTAATATCTGATCCGGGTGTATATTGTGCAATATGCACATAGTTCACCACAACTTACTGGAATATTTACAACTTCCATGTGATAAAAATTAAAGTCAGGTAAATTTTTTGTGTTAATTGAATTCCATAAGGACCCAAATTTAATACAAATGATTTATTATTTAGGAAATTAGGCTGATTGACCATAAATAATCAGGCTAATCATAACATGAAGATCTTATCAGTTACAAACTGTATTATCACTAGATTATTATCTTATTAAGTGTACAATATTACAATTTGTAACCACCATTTATTATAATTTTTATAACTATTAAACAGCGTATAATTTTCAGTACACAATAATTTTCATCAATTACACAGAGTGTAATCAATAGATGATCAGTTGTACCACACTCACTATATTCCACTGGATATTGGATCACCTCAGCCTCACCCCAGCCTAAGAGCCACATATACACATATCAAACTACTGTAAATTCAGAACCTGAACATAAAAATGTGGGATTGTCAAATCCTTGGTCAAAATTTCAAATCACTTTTGTGGGATGGCCTTTTTTTAATTAAATTGATTTTTTGAGTATTTATTTGAATATTTAAAAATGCGGGAACTCATAGACACTTTGCAAAGTTCAAGTCAAACTGCATATTTCCAATGGACAAAATGAATTAACTGGAATCAGATTTGAAGCGTTCAAATCCATCAACCATTTTCATTAAGTTTACTATGTTTTTTGAAATTGCGGAATTGTCAAATCCATGAACAAAATTTCAAATCACTTTTGAATGCCACTAGTAAACTCATATATTAATTGCAGGAACAGGAATCCAAATTTAATGTACAGTAATCATACTAGGAAACACCAACCCTAAATTGAGAAGCTCCACCATGACTAAAATCAAATGAAAAATTCAATATTGATAACCATGTCTAGACATAAAAAGTTATTAAGCTTTAAAATTATCCAAACCCAGAAAGCATACAATATTATACACTTCAAATCAGAGATATAAAAATTCTGTTACTATTCAAGGCTAAATCTGGAGAAAATAACTACCCACAACTAAACCAATAAATCCAAATAATTACATATTTAATCTAAAATAATTTTTTATTTTATTTTTATGGACCATTAATCACATTCTCAACCATCTCTTGCACCAGCCTGCAGGGCAGCCCATCCACAATGGTGTTCCAGAGGATCCAAGAACAGACCCAGAACCCAACTTGAGGGGAGTCATGCCAACACACAGGCCTCTCAAGGCGTCATTGCCAGTTAACCACCTCCTGCGTCCCATCCCAATCAATCAGCCTGAATTCAAGACAGAAGCTGCTATCAAGGCCTGCCACTAAAGTCTCCTAAACCAGGGTCACCAGGAACACTGAGGTTACTTACACCTCCACTGTGTACCCAGTTGTCATCCGGCCCCGCACTCTTGATCCAAGAGTTGCTACTTCTGACCCCTTGTCTTTAACACCACCTATGAGCCATTAGCTACAATCTGGAGCCATCTGCACCTGTGTCTTATGCCACCATTGACGGCGCCAGCGCAACCAAGCGTGATCCCACCTTCTACACAAAGGCCCCCATCCCCTGTGTTGAGCCTGCTAGCCAGGATGCTGCGGTATCTGTCAAGGGCCGGCGTCATTTGACAGATAATGAGCATGAAGCTCTCCTCAACTTCTTGAACAGGGGAATGGCAGTTTGGGATATTGCGTCCCAATTTGGTGTCACAGCCAGGTATATTGGGGATATCAACAAAAAATACAGCAACACCAGGTGAATTGCCAAATCCACTAAGGCTAAGCAGCAGCCCAAACTCCTTCAGCCTGTTCATATTGATGCAATCAAGCAGTGGGTTGCCAAGGATTGCCACCTGGACATGCTTGCTTTTCAATCTATGCTTGCCATAGAGTTTGGGCTTTCTGTCTCCAAAACCCTAGTCTATGAAGCAAGGGTCAAATTGGGCTTCTCTTGGAAGGTCCTCAGAGTTTCCCTGTCAGGAATATTCCTGACAACACCTTGGGTCAGACAATATTTTGTTTGTAATTGGGCTTGATAAGCAAAATAAAAAATTGTAGCAGTTCCCCCTTATTGGGAAAACTGCCGCAAAAATCTGGGCTGATAATTCAAAATTAAAAATGGTATTTTTGAATTGGACAGGTTTTGTACCCCGCCTGCGGGCTATGCAGCTGGCCGCCAGCTGTCTGCAGGCCGCACGCCAAGCCTGGCGGCTTGCCCGCGCGCACCCACCGCCAGCCAGGGACAGCGCACCCCCCACAACAGGGCCGCCCACCCCTGCCAGATGGGGAAATTGCCAAATATGGAAACCCAAAAAGTCAATTTCCCCAAACCCAAATGGAGGGGGAACTGCTGCCTAAATTTGGAATCTACAAATACGGGAGGGGCTGACAAGCTGTCCAACCCACCCATTCCTGCATTAACTGCAGAAGCCAAATTTGGATGCATGAAAGCATCCAATGATACATCAAACCAATGCAAGCCCAGAAGTAATAATTCATTGCCTACACACCACTTCCAATTTCCTTCCCAAAGGGAATTCCAGACAACACCAAGTGTTTGGGGTTCCCTGTCCAGTGTTTTACTCTATTCATGCCCCACAAGGATGATAGTATATAATAAAGCCAAATCACTTGATGATAGTTTGTGCTATCCTTGAGTGAAATTAACCCTCAATAGTATCACATAAATCAATCTAAGCTTTACCTACCAGAAGTTAAAAACAAGACACTAAGCTTTGTCTGCCCTTCCCCAGGATCAGAAGATGAATCATCTAATCTTCTCAGCTGTTCTCACAGCTTGCCTAGGGATTGGGGGCCACCAATATAATCACCAGCATGGGCCATTCAATAAATCACCTGGCAAGTACATCTACAAGGAGCCAGCGCAGCTAAACTCCTCTGAGCAGTACTCCTGGCTCACGCTGGTATTGCCCCACTCCGCCCAATCTGTAGCCATATACAGCTGTATATACTACATACTCACTTATTTTGCCGGTAATTTTGGACGTTATAAAGTGCACGCCAAGGTCTTCCAATGGATGATGATGGTCTATCCTGTTGTGACGGCACTCACAGGTTTCCAAGTTGCCAACTTGGTCCCTATTTTGCTAAAGTACTCCCCCAATTGTTGGGTCTTTACATTCCCCCCACAATAGGAACAGCAAAAAAAAAAATTGAAGATTGACACATTTATTCTAAGACTTATCTGGCCCTTAAGGAGACTGGCAATATACAATTCTTCTACATTGACAAATTGTTGTTTTCCTCCTCACTCAGGTCTAGGCATGGGTGGGTCAAGAAGGGGTCCAAGGACGGCGTAGCCATTGTGCAGCTGTCTGTTCCCAGACCTTTTTCAATGGTTGCGCTTCTTGGTCCTTGTGGTTTAGATAATATCAAATGATCAAGGGTTCTCACAATAGCAGGACATTTCTAGATTTTCTCCGAGCCGTCAAGGAGTACCTTTGGATTAATTACTGGGGCATAACCAACATTGTTGTGTCAGATAATGTCAGGCTCCACAAAGTGGATCTGGTTGTGTCTGAGTTCCCCCCAGCAACAAAAATAGCCACACCTTCAGCCACCGGCTTACCAATTGTCCAATGAGACATCTCTTCCTCCCGCCATATTCCCCATTCTTGAATCCAATTGAGGAGGTGTTTGGGTGGATCAAAAATAAGGTAAAGAAAGGCCCCCCTCAGGACACCAAAGATCCCTTCAACATCCTTGAGGTCAGTCAATTTGCAATGCCACCCGATGCGGTGGCGGCTTTTTACAAGCACTCAGAATCCTTCCTCCCCAAAGCCCTGGCCTCCGAGCCAATCAGATAAATGGGCTCTCCAGGTTTTATTTGTTTTTATTTTTATTTATTTTGTTTTTATTAGGACTCAAAAATTATTATTTATATATAATGACGTGACATTTGATTGTATTATAGACATTTAAGAATACATAGAAAAGGTAAGTAAAATTAATTATACTAGGTATGAGGACATGTGTTTTTATTATAATGCACTGAATATTATATTGACTGTTGCGCTAACAAATAAATAAATAAAAAAATGATAGAAATAGATCAATTTTATTTAAACAATTGTGAATCCTTGTTGGTACTTTGGCTTTTTTTAAGCCACAAATTGGACCTTGCAAGTCATCATCTGATCCTTATATTTCAGTGCCACTATAGCCACACAATACAGAAACCAATGATTTTCATGTATCTCTTACTAATTAGTACTTAGGATGCAGGTCAAGTATATTGAATATATTTATCAAATCATATTACAAGGAAAAGGTAATTTGAGTTATAAACAATCACTTGTTTAGAATATAAGTGGAGCAGGCCGCATGATGCAGATAAATTCAGTTCTTGATGTTTAAATATGTAATAAATGAACCCGTACTCAACGAGCTAGTAAATAAAAACATTTTTAAATATTTTTTATTTGACATGTTTGCAACTATAACTAATGTCTTATAATATATTTAGATATAGTACTATTATAATTTAAATATTATAATTTAATATTAAAATTTCAATATTTAAAATAAAAAAAATAAAAAATAAAAGTTAATTTGCAAGGGAAGATTATTTATTAGGGAGATGCAAATTGCAAATGGAATGTGATTATTCCAGGGAATTTTATCCCAAAATCAAATTTTCAGCTAGAGCGTCTAATTGGATCCACGTACTCTTCTGTACGTGGTGGACAACCCTGGATGTGATTGCTAGAGGGGTGGCGCCCTGTACCCCAGTGGTTGCCAAACGTTTAATAAAAGGGAGGCAGGTAAGCAAATCAATCAGCAGATTCTTTTCAGGAGGCACATAAAACCCATACAATGATGCCATTACAAAGGAGTTTTATAGGACGTGCTCAACTGTCCTATACCCCTGCGGTGTCTTCTGGCGTTCCAATGCTAATCAGCATATATCAAGTTAAATAGGTACATCCTCCAAATTTTTGACGTTTGTTTTTAATACGCAATGTAGAAGGATTCCTAGGTATATTGTGACGTGAATCCTTTGCAAGGTATATTGTGATGTGAATCCTTTGCAAGGTATATTTTTTGGAGAACATGCATAATCTTTTGTACACCTGAACTAATCTGTTTATGTAGGATGTTTGGCTGAATTTGAAGAGGGTTCCAGGGGGCGCCTGACTTGTATCCGCCCCCCATGCCTCGGCAAACAAAATAAAGGTTTAAATGTATTCACAAGGACTGTGTCCCAACTTTATTTGACAATGCCTTAAATACTTCATTAAAAATTTCAGTTTTTAGATACTCTGTTTTTATTTGAAAGTTGGTTTTATTAGGTTTTTTCCATATCCATTGATGTTTGCAAATGGAAATTGTTGAATACTTTCATAAATATATTCATCAAAGTATATTTTGATATCTCCACAAATTTCATTCATCTCTTTGAAGTTGATATTTGCTCCTATTTTGTATGCTTCCCTAATCCACAGCAAGCACCCCGCGGGTGGTAAATATTCCTTAGCTTTAGCTTTGCCATTTGCAAAAAATTTCATATTAAGTTGAATTATTTTATTTATTTGATTTTTATTTATTTGTTTTACAGAGGCTATCAGTGATTGGTAACCCCCGTAGAACCAACTTGGCGTAAAAGCTGCCACTTCCGCAACCTTGTCCCCATTCCTAGTTATAACTAAAGTAAATATAAGTAAAACATAAAAATACTTACTGATTGTTTTCCCTGTGGCCCTCTCAGCCACAGGCGCCCCTTCAGCAAACTTCATGAGCATTGGCTGCTCTTCATTTGTTTTTCTGGGCTTGACTTTCCTTATCTTTCTTGCAACTTGTGCTTCCTCTTGATTTTCATTTGATAAATTTTCATTATTTCTTGAAGCGCTCTTACTTCTTGCTTGTGTTTCATTTTTCATCTGTTTCCATTTGGTCAGTTTCCTCTTCATTTGTATTAATTTCCTTTGAGCTTTCATTTCCTTCAATTAATTTGATTTTTTTGTGTATTCTTTCTGTTGGTTTTTGCAAATTCCCACAAGTTTTAACTTTCACTTTTGAAATCTAACTGCTTGAGTGTTTCCTTTTGAAAATTTAAAATTATTTCCTTGTGTTCTTTGTTGACTATTGCTCCCAGGTTATTTTTGCGGTTTTGTTTTGCTGGACCAAGGTCCTTCCCTTATTTCCCAGTTGATTTACCACAATTTTCCTTATGCTATGTTCAAGCTTGACAACCTTTTGGAGGGCTGACTCTAATTTGTTGATAAGGGTGTAGATATTTGACATTTTGTTTGAATTACATCAAAAAACTGGTTTTTATAGTACTACCTTCAACACATGAATATTTTTCATCATTATTAATAAATTAAAGACCATATATGTAAAGTTATATTAGTATATTACAATTAGATATCAACTCTTAATATTTAGATATTGTGTGCATAACTCAATGCAATTTATTTAATAAAATTCATTGTAAACAAGGCCTTTTTATATTTTAATTTATTTAAATGAACTGTGTTTATATTAGAGAGCCATTAACGCTAAGTACAAATATTGATACATAGTGCATTTTACAGCCTGTATATTTACCTATTAGTAATAATTCTGTAAAATTTTTAGTCAGCTTTTGCAAGGTAATAATAATATAATGGGTTAATAAATTACTGTTTATTATCATTAATTGGGTGATTTTCTTTGCTGTGGCAATTGTGCATTTTCTGATATTTATGCACTGGTATCCAATTGGTTGGTTTCACATCCAATCACACAGGCAATAGGAAACATGGTTGCCACCCCAAGACCAGATGTGGTCAGGGTGGCAACCATGTTTCTTATTGCCTGTGCAATTGGATGTGAAACCAACCAATTGGATACCGGTGCATAAATATCAGAAAATGCACAATTGCCACAGCAAAGAAAATCACCCAATTAATGATAATAAACAGTAATTTATTAACCCATTATATTATTATTACCTTGCAAAAGCTGACTAAAAATTTTACAGAATTATTACTAATAGGTAAATATACAGGCTGTAAAATGCACTATGTATCAATATTTGTACTTAGCGTTAATGGCTCTCTAATATAAACACAGTTCATTTAAATAAATTAAAATATAAAAAGGCCTTGTTTACAATGAATTTTATTAAATAAATTGCATTGAGTTATGCACACAATATCTAAATATTAAGAGTTGATATCTAATTGTAATATACTAATATAACTTTACATATATGGTCTTTAATTTATTAATAATGATGAAAAATAATTATGCAAATAATTATATGTTACTGTATCAGATGTATAACATTTTATTAATTATATGGAATAACAATAATATAAAAAATATATTATTGATTATGAATTGGAAAAAATAATATCAACTTTAATAAGCTGTCCCAAAGAAAAGTTTTTATTTTACTGATCAAGGGACAAGTGGGGGAGGGAATGGGTGGGATAAACATTGCCATCATCTGCACCTGTAAAAGGGATGGCATCAGAGGTAGTGGGAAGGGAATGTGTGGTAGTTTGGGAGTCAGGGTTGGAAGGCGGGTGGCTTGATCTTGATGGGGGGTTGGAGAGGCAGGGTTTGTTGACTGGTAAGGGGCGGCAAGAGCTGATTGCTTCAATTGCTCAAATTCTTCTTCTGTCACATACACAGGCTTGACAAAACAAATGGATGGGTGTGGGGGGAGCCAGGAGTCTTTTCTGGACTTATCATTATCACTTGCATAAAAGATGATGAGATCTGATAAGTTCTGGACAAATATGGAAGGGAAAAGCTTGTGTCCCTTCTCAATTTGGGAGCACAGTTCATTGTAGGTGGCAGGCTTCAAGCGCCTGAGAGCAAAATCAAAATTGTAAAGACATACATCTGCAAGATGCATGTCAGCATGGTTAGTGGGATAGGGCCAACAGGTATGCCCTGCAGCCCTACTTTCTTTGGCTGCCCATTCCTGCTGCTCCATCTCTGCACTCAGTACAATTGTGTACACGGCTTATTGGGTGGCCCACTCCTCCAGCATGTCCTTGAGCTCTGTCTGGTAGGCATACCCATCTGTGGTGTTTGATATTTCCAAGTAATGATTGACACCCAATGGGGAAACTGCCAACAAAACCCTGACAAATTGATACAGGATTGGGCCGTGCTTGTATATGTCAGATTTGATGCGCTTTCCCCCAAAGTCTTGGATACTTGCTAAAATCTTGGCATACGACAAGAAGATGACATCATTGCGCGTCCTCATTGTCCTCCCTTTTATAAAATTAATAATAGTTGAATTGTAGGGGTTGGTATCCACTAAACTGGGGCCACTGAGAACCTGATTGAACAAGATTCTGATGGCAACAACAACTCTGTGCATCCACAAATTTACTGGTCTCTTATTGGTGAAAATGCTATGGAGTCCCAGTTGGAGATGGACCTGGACCAGGGGCATCCGCAGGTCATGCTCCATGATAGCCATCATGAGAGGGTGGGCTTTTTGACCTTCAGTTGAAGTATGGGCACCAGTCGGGGTCTTCTTGGGAGGGGGGCCACAGTTGGCATGGTCTCTCAGGGTTGAAGCCACAGTGGACTTTGCAAAACCCATTGCGGCCGCAATTTCCCCAAGGGACATAAGCATCTCTTGCTTTTCAACCATTTTGAGTACAATTTCTGGGATGATCAATTTTCTTCTGTGTCTTGCAGGCTGATTGGCTGGAGGTGGGATGTGTCTGTCTTGGGAACTGGACAATGCCATCTGATTGGTTTTTTCTTGATTCTGGATTCCTTGGGTGACCACTTGGCTCAATTGGCTGGCTCTGGATGTCATTATTGATACATGATTTGGGTTGGCAGCTGCCTGTTTGTGATGGGCAAACAGGGCCATGCTTGAGGATGCGGGAGAAAGAACACACTCCTGTGTAGTGCTTGGGGAGGGGCCTGCGGGTCAGGTGTGACCATAGACAGAGGCTTCACTGTTGGAAGACCCAGCATAGCCCTGCATGATTTCATCAAGGCCAGGGAATAGCTTGTTCATTTGATTGTTATTAAAAGAAGACATAATAAATTTTTATTAAAAATTTTAAACTCAAAAAGAGGAGTGTATATTTTAGTCAATTTTAATGTTGAGTATGTTAAGCCAGTGAATATTATGCTCTAAATTTTAGCCGTCCTAAAATAGAATAGGGTGATTTTTGAGAATGCCTATGATTCCTAAAAGAATTAGCACAAATCCACTCTAGATCCTTTAGCATCTTTTTTGAGACACCCATAAATTATATTTATTTTAAATTCACCTCATTTTTGATTTGAAATTCGGTTCTTGGATTTGGCCATCCCACAATTTCAGATTTGTTAAGTTTTACATGATGTCTATGATTTGTTTGAAATACAGGAAATCTCAAATTGTACATTAGAATTCCGCATTTCTGATTCATGTATCCCGCATTTTCTTGTTGTGTTTTGTCTTTTTTAGTTGAGTTATCTGCTCAAGAGATTTGAAATTTGCCAATTTAAATAAATCTAAAAAAGTCAAATTAAATGGTTGATTTTATTAAATATTTTATTTTTCACTCAGCTGAGTTGCCCGCAAAAGTGATTCAAAATTTGGACCAAGGATTTGACAATCCCGCATTTTTACGTTCAGGTTCTGAATTTACAGTAATGAAGGTGTGAAAGGCTATAGAATACTGATTTTGCAACAATATTACATGGTGGATAATTATTTGTTTGATATTGAATCAAGCCAGCAATTATACAGCAAATAATTCCCAACTCAACCTGTAGCATTAATATGCAGAAGGTGTATCATTCAAAAAAGGATCACTGATTAAGTCCTAAAAGGAATGCCAACATTTCTATTCTTATAGACAGAGAGCCAAGGTTTGTGTCAGGAATGACAATTTGGATGCTCCTAAATCTCAAAATACGGAACCAGAGTCAAACCCTGGACAAAACCCTTTGCAGACCACCAGACCCATAGGCTGGGAACCCAATAACCCACTACTGATTGATAAAGTTGTTGCCAGCTTGTCAGGACCCAAACCCCTAACTGTCCTGCAGGATTCCGCAAATGAACTGCCAGTGCAAGATGCCAGGAATTTCCCTGAGATGCCAACACCTGACACCAGTGGTTTGCTTGGTAAAATGCACAAGTTTCTCAATGAGAGTTATTACAAACTCCCCAAAAGCCCCAGGGGAAGCACTGAACCTGAAGAGGCACCCAATACCCAAATTGACAAACAGAAAGATTCAAAGTCTTCTCATCCCAAAGCGTCCAGTGGTAAACCGCCAGTGCCAAGCGTCACACTGCCATTTAAGACCCCAAATGCCAACCCGCCAGAGCCCATAAAACCCAACCAGGAAGTGAGCCTGGCAGTGTGGTATAAATACCTGCCAGGCCAAGATCAATCTCCATTGTAATTTTTAAATAAAGGTTATGAGATATTGGTGTCCCCAATTATTGCCGTATTTTATTCTTGTCATCTGCCAGTTAACTCAAAGATCATCTGACCCTCCTGCCAGCCTGCCAGCTACGTACTGCCTGCCAGGTACTCCCTTTGGTCCTGTCCATTTCACAGAGTACCTCTTAAAGCCTGAGTACAATGTGAGAATTGGGGAGCAGGTTAAGAGGAAATAAAACCAAGCTCTTAACCACAATAAAACCACGGTTTCAGCAACAACCAAAAGATTGCTACCAACAATTCCTGGGAGGCCAAGGGGGAGAAGGAATCAACTGAACACCAAAAGCAACAGGAAAAACCAGAAGGCCAAATCAAACTAACAAATTTCAAACTTTATTAGAGTAGAGAATGATGAAGCAAGGTCTTTTACAACTCTTCCATTCATTTAAGGGATGGAGTAGGATTGGGGAGGTAGATTAAATGTCACAAACCAATCAACCAATGATATGAGCGGATACAAATGAATTTCTTGAAGCAGGAAGATCTTGACAAATTTTGAACTGACATAGTTAAAAGGAAAACTGAACCAACTAACATCAAGAATATGCTTTGGATGCAATTACCACTGCTCCCGGCCGCTCTTGCACATGATATTTAACCAGAGGTGTCTCTTGGGTGGGTTAGGCGGGGGCATCTTCAGAATAATTCCAAAATATTAAATTAATGGCCTTTCTTGGACTTTTTTGGTAACCTTTTAGATTAATATTCAAACATAATTTGGTAGAAATTCCCAAGAATTTGGCAGGAATTGAAGTGGAGGCCTAAGGGGGAGGCGTAACTTTACATACAAGGACTACACCGCCGACAACATACTAGCCTGGTATCCCTTGGCCAGAACTACAAAGTTAACCAGATACAACCAAGAAGGCCCCTGGTACATTACCTAACCCCGCCTGTTCAGAGATAAATACAACTTCCTTCCTGCCTACCAAATAGACATGGAACCACCCGTCACCCCCCAAACCAATGCCTGCCTCCGCCGCCAAGCTCCCACTGGACCATACCAACAAGCTTTTAGGAATTTTATATATTACTCTCACAGAAGTAATAGATACTATTGTTCATGCTGCCAGTCCCTGGTTGTGGGTGGGTAAGTCAATGTCCTACCTCATTAAGTTAGCGCCAATCCTTTGGTGGGCCCTGCCCACCCAGTCCGCAACCTGCCAGTTCCCAAACGCTAGCAAGCCAGCCAATCAGGGTTGGTTCCCTGACAGTTTGTAATATGCCTGAGCATCAACCAACTACAAGTGTGATGTCTTGGTGCCATCAGAGGCCTGTAAAAGTGTAGCCAGCAAGAATAGGCTTATTGTAAGATAGCCACTGGAAACTGTCTGAAAGGACAAGAGTGTCAAGTATATACTTCTGAGAAGTATAATAAACAAAATAAAGGGGTAAATTAGGAAGAAAATGATACTTTATTGATATTAATTTAGAGGATTACATAGTATCATGTGAAGCCACATGTTGTCCATGTACACCATGGCAGTTGTGAGGCTTGTCCTGGTAATGTTCCATTTAGGACTCAAAAGGTTTGATCCCCATATAAGATGGGAAATTGATAAGAGTGCCACCAATTTAGTGATTAGTCAGGGAATCACTCGGGATTTACTTCCCAAAAGGGAGTAATCAAATATGTTTGACAAAAGTGTTTTTATAAAGCTTAGAGATATAAAGTTAAAAGAATTCTAGTTGATATTGCTATGAACAGCTCACATTACAGTAGTTTTAAAAGCTATGGAGACAAGCAAAGATACTTCAGATATAAACAAAAATAACTCAGATGTAAATGAAATTAAAAATAAAAATTATATTAATTTACAATAGAATTATTTATTTTTAATTTTGTTTACATCTGAGTTATTTTTGTTTAAATCTGAAGTATTTTCACTTGTCACCATAGCTTTTAAAACTACTGTATGTTATGTAGAAATGATTAGCTTAGATAAAAGGATAAAGAGAAATATATCAAATACAGTGATATAATAAGTTAAAGTTTAGAGGATAAATTCTAAAAAATTGCAAGGCTATGAATTAGGTATAAGATGAGCAGCTCACAATCTTTCATGCAAAAAAATAATTGGCTTGGCTTAAAGGATCAATGATAGTTAGGCAGTATTTGGTAATAGCAGTGGTATCATGAATCTACTTGATTGTAGAAAGAAAGGTAAAGCCAAGAAGAAAATTGAATTATAACTAAGAGTAATGATACTAAGAAGATTGCTTAGATTTAAATCATATTGGATAAAAAATTGGTTTATTTAGCATTTATATCAATTTGGCGAATTGTGATACTTTACCATCAGGGGCCTGGCCTTGCAGCAAATCAAAAAGGCGGATAATTTTCTTGTGTAATCGCACTTTTTAGCCAAAAATCTAGCTCCTCATATTCTAGGGTTGAGCATGGTTCAGATGAGATCGTATCCTTTAGATTATTAGCTGATAACTTCTCAGCTTGGCATTTGAGTTATTTATATCTAGCATCATACTATTGGTAACAATTCTTAAACAAATAAAGTTTATCACTCTTATTACTTCCTATCAAGTCGTTGTTTTTCGCAAGCCGTTTATAGGTTCTCAGTTTGTTTAAGAGTTATTTTCGAAATATTAATTCCTAAAGATATCTCGGCCGTTTTGCCTCTCAGTGTATTTTTTACTTGACTTGTACCAATATTTTATGACTTGATAATGGAAGCAATATGCTGCTTGTTTTTGTAGACTCTTTTGGATCTCAATTTTTACAAATGACAGGAAATCTTTAAATGAATTCAAAGTCAAGCTAGTCTTCTTTGTAAGATACGCTAAAAGAAATAACCAACTGAAACTACTTATCTTTATCTATCAACTTACACATGAAATCTCAACCTAAAACTAATCTATTAATTTTATATCCAGTAAAATGGATTTAGGATCTCTATCTAGCGCTGATCAGCAAAAGCTAAATGAATATCTTACAAAAAAGCAGGTAAGCTACTGGATGTATTAAATCTTTTAAATCTAGGGAATGAAACAGTTGATTTTTTCTCTAGTTTAGAGAGTGCTTTTCTTTACTTAAATATATTTAACATTTCTGGTTTGTTTACGCTTTTTAAGGGCAATTATTGTCCATAAAAAATAACTGAATTTCAACATGATTTTTTCCAAGGTCTTCAGTTGGAATTCTCTTCAAGTTTAGCGACAAATTAGCGATTTTCATTTCCCTTAAAATATTAATTAATGTCAATATTACAGGAAGCTGAAGTTATGACCTCTTACTTAAACTTGACTCAAGATTGTTTCACTGCCTGTGTAGATGATTTTACGTCTTCGACTCTGTCTTCTAATGAGGTATATTTTTTTAAAAAAAAATTGTAAACCCTTGGCTAGGACAAGTGCATCAGCAAGTGCGTCAAAAAATTCTTGGCTACTTCCGAAAGAATCAATGCCCGATTTTCTGAAGAAAATATGAAGCTCCAACAAGCTATGCAATAAAAGCCGTGTATAACCATTCAAGCTCTGTTATCGGGGAGCCTGTTCCATTTATTTAACAGTATTTCTTATCGTGATTTCCATGAAAATGATGAAACTTGAATCTATAACATCATAAATTTAAACCAAACAATTATTCTGTTTTTCAATGTGAGGTTGTCTCTTAACTCATTACAATTTAGAATTTCTTCTAAACTAAAACTGGCAAAAACTTGACCTACTGGTATCTTCAGCTCATGTAACTATCTTCAGTATATTTTTATCAGGATTTTGATAAAATCTACTAAGCTTTAATGGTAAGGTATTAAAAAATTCCTTGGTGTCACAATATCTTTGATCACTCCCTCTCGGGAAACTATTTCCCTGAGAAATAACTTGACTGCCAAATAGTAGGTGGCACTATTGCCACGCCCCCATTTTGTAAGAAGATCAGATATTTTGAATTCTATAAGGAACACTACTTGGACAAGCCCCATGACTGCCATGATGTACATGGGCAAAACATGGCTTGACATGATACTGTATAAATTTCTTCTTTCATATCTAATAAAGGATCATTTTCTTCCCAATTTTCCCTTTATCTTGTTCTATATACTTCCAAGAAGTATATACTCAACATTTTCAATATTTTCCCCTAGTAACTCTGCTAATACAGCACAGTTACAACATTTATTTATGTTTCAAGCCAGGAAAACAATGCAGCTTGTCAGTAAGTGTGGTATTTTGTGTATGGAAACATCACTGTGAAGCAACCTTAGGAATCACTTGGGAGTTCAAAGCTACAAAAATTTCCAACAACTTTAGTTAGCCTATTAATGTTATTAACTCTACCTGCCCTATGTAAAAAAGACACTACAGACAATACAGTAGAAGTGAATGTGTAAATGCTTACTTTTGATAAGAAGCGCCTTTTTGGGGAAGCTTTGAATATAAAAATAGGAAGAGAAGAAGTATATTTTATTGGATAATACTTTAGACTTATATAGCTTTAGCTGTGGCGGGGCTTTTAGTTAGATCAAACCCAGGGGTTGGTCATGTGCTGGATGGGTTCGAGTTGCTGGATACCTGGACAGTCATGTGATATTGGTTTGTTGCCATTTCCAGTATGTCAAATGGTATCTTGGAAAGGCACCAAATCAGGCAATGACTGGATGTTAGGTGTGATAGCGATAGCCGGAATACTTGTACATCCAGACCCTTGACACCCCCTTAAGGGGTTACTCAGGTACATCAGGAGGGGGCTTTGTCTTGACGGCTGCCGCCTGATGTTCCTGGAGTTGTTTACTAGTGGGCACCAATTGGGTCAAGTGTTCTCCTTTGCTAGGGCGGAGGCAAGATCTGTGATACTTTTTGGTAATGGGCTCTTTGGCACCCTGGAACTTAACCAGGTAGGTGTTCCTGTCTGGTTGGTATCTGATGATTCTTCCTGGTCCTCTGTGTACTGAGTCTAGCTTCTTTCTGTTCCCGGCTAGGACCCAGACGGGGGAGTTGATGGAGAGTGGGTCCTCTGTTGAGGTTATCTTTTGAGTTTAGAGTCTCTTTGTTTCTACCAGTTTGGCTTTGAGGTGTATGTGTTGTAGAGCTGGTTTCTGTTCTACTGTGGGAGGTTTCCCTGGGGGGATCTTCACATACAGTTGATTATTGTGGGTGACTATTTCTGGCTTGTACCTGTATGTTAGTTTAAACGGTGAGTAGCCTGTCCCTTGATTGGTACAAACCTGGGATACTAGTAATGCATGTTTCACATAGAGTGGCCATGTGTCTTTGGCTTTGCCATCCATTATTCTCTCCAGGGTTCTGATAAGGCTGCTGTTCAGGCGTTCAACTCTGCTGCTGGCCTGTGGCCTGTAGGGCGAGGTTTTGGAATGTTTGATGTTCTTTGTTTTTAGATTGTCGTTTACTACATGGCCTGTTAGCTCTTTTGCTCCATCTGTTATGATGTAGTCTGGAGTGCCGTAGTCTGCTATGATTGTTTTATTGATGAGTCAATTTATTGTTTCCACCTTGTGATCTTTTGTTGCCCAGCAGATGGGCCAACATGTGGCAAAGTTGATGGCTATAATTAGGAAACGTTGATTTATTTTGGTTTCTGGGAAGGGTCCCAATACGTCTAGTCCCCAAACCATTTGAGGTTTGGGGTCAGGTACTGGGTTGACTGTTGGCTGTGGCGCCTTGGTGCTGGCGTATTTTTCACATACTGTGCACTTTTTTTAGAATATCAATTATGTCTTGCTTCAGGTTGGGCCACCATACTATCTCTTTCAATGTGAGATATAGGTTTTTAGCCTTTGTGTGTCCTAGCAGACAGTGGTGTCTTAGTATAGTGTTGACTCTTTGTGTGAGTGAAATGTATGGGATGTGTTTATCCTTGATGATTTGGTATGCTGTGCCATTTGATACATGGAAGTGCTTTTTGTTTCTTACTAGTGTATCATGGGTTAGTTGATGTGTGGAGGGATCCTTTCCTTTTGTCTTGTACTCAGTGTTGTATAGGTTGGGCCAGTCAGGGTCCAGGTGGTCAGGGTGATCCTCTCTTGGCTGGCATAGCCTAGAGAGAGCATTGGCTGTGACCAGCTCTGCCCCCTTTTTATTGGATGTCCAGGTTAAGCTGTTCTAGCAAGGACATCCATTTGGCTTGACGCCGCGAGAGTGCGTTCTGAGTTTTGAACTAGATTAAGGATGTGTGGTCAGTTAGCACTCAGACGTTTAAGTGTCCTTTGAGATAACATCTTCACTTCTTGCATGCCTGGTATATTGCTAGCAATTCTTTATTGTGTATTGGGTACCTTTGCTCAGTGTTTGTTATTTTTCTGCTTTTGTAACATACTGGCAGGAAATCCTGTTGCCCTGGCTGGCAGATGCGTAGGACTGCACCAATGGCGGTGTCACTAGCGTCTGACTCAAGCTTGTAGCACCTGTTGTTATTAGGGTATTGCAAGATTGGTGCTTTGATCAAAGCTTGTTTTAATAGCTGGAAATTCTTGTCGTATTCTGGAGTCCAGATGAATTTCTTTTTGGCATTACCTTTGGTTAGGTCATTGATTGGTGCGGTTAGTTTTCCGCAGTCTTTGATGTATTTCCTTAGGTAAGCTACCATACTGAGAAAGCATCTTACTTGTTTCACAGAGGTGGGACGTTGTATGTTATTTATGGCTTTAATTTTGTCTGGATCTGCTTTGATGCCACCATCAGAGACAATGTGGCCCAAGAACAGGAGTTCTTTTTTTCATAAATTGGCACTTACTAGGCTTAGTGTATAGTTTGTGCTTTGCAATTTGATTGAGTGTCTTGCAGACATGCGTGAGGTGTTCCTCTTTTGTTTTTGAAAATATGATGATGTTGTCAAGGTAACATAATGTGTTTGAGAGTCTGTTTAGTGCCTGGTTCATCATGGTGACAAATGTTGCTGGGGCGTTTAACATCCCAAAATTCATTACTTTACATTCAAGCAACCCAAATTGTGTGCAGAACGCGATCTTTGGTATGTCTTTTTAACTTCAACTTGGTTATAACCAGATGTGAGGTCAATTTTTGAGGAGATTTTTGCTCCAGAGAGCCTTGCAAATAGGTCTTCTATGATGGGAAGTGGGTATTTATTTTTTACTGTACTTGCGTTTAGTGCTCTGTAGTCAGTAACTAAGCAAAGGGATCCTTCTTTCTTATTTATGAAGAACACCGCTGCTCCCCACAGGGATCCAGACGGACAAATGAATCCTTTGGCTAGATTGTCCTTGATGTGGGCTTTAAGTGTTTGGGTCTCCATGGGGGAGAGTCTGTAGAGGGGTGCAGGTTTGGGCATGGCTTTGCATAAGCTGATGCCATGTTTGACCTCTTGTTTGGGGGGTAACTCTGTGAGTTCTTCCTTTAATACATGAGTGTATTCATTTAGGAGTGCCGCAAGTTCTGGGCATTGGATCTTTTGTGTTTGTATGTTATTAAATTTGGAGTATCTCATTATGTGGAGGGTACTGTCTTTGGTTAAATGTTCAGAGTCATCTTGATTTATGACTTGGACAAATACTGTGTCTCTTAGAATGAGGTCGTTGGGTTCTTTGAGAATGTTGAAATTGACTCCATTTTGTTTGATGATCATGATTTTGTTTTCCAACATATGCTGGGGTTCACTCGGATGAACCAGTCCCTGCCTGATACAATATTGTAGTTTATGTTGTTCATGACAAGTCCTTTGATGGACGTTTGTATGCCTTGGAGGTCAATTCTGAAGGGAGTTGCTTTGCCTTTGAGTAGATCTTTTGATTTGTCTGCCATTCTGGCGTATTTGAAGCTGGATTTGACAACTGTTATTTTGTACTTGATAACAAAAGGTTTACTAACCATAGTGTGTTGTGAACCAGAGTCAAATATAATTTTATGTGTATGAGATTTTTAAGTGCATGGATAGATATGAAGTTGTGAGCAATCTTTAATTTTTACGTTCATAAAAATGGAGGATTGCGGGACATGAGGGATGCAAGCAGCAAAGTTTGTGCCTTGGTACGGTTTCTTGTCAAGTTGGGGGGAGACAGGGGCACTTAAGCCTGTTCCCCCTCCTCTTTCCCTGTTCCTCTGTTTTGAGACCTTCAAGGTCAGAGAATGTGGGGTCAGATTTATAGCGGGTTGCTACTTCAGTGTTGTTAACTTTGGCAGTGTCCTCTTTCTTGGGATGGGAGCAGTTTGCGCTTTGGCTACAATTGCCATTGTTATGGTTGGTATTTTGACATTTATTGCCATTGGCGTTTTCTCTGCCATTGTCGTTTGAGGAGCAGTTGCCGTTGTGTGCAGCATATTCCATGTTGGCGAGTTTTTCAGCGCGCTTGGCTTCAGCAATGAGCACGGGCATGGAGGTATTTGCTTCTGGGCGGATGAGGACAGCAACAGAGGGTTTCATTCTGTTGATGAATGATGCTCTGGTGTGTACGTTGTCAGCTTGTGCTGGGTTTTGGATCTTGCAACATATTTCCTTGAATTTGTTGGCATAAGCTGTGATAGTGGCCTTCTGAGGAAGATTGCTGAGCTGTATTGCAATGTTTTGGAGAGATTCAGTGACGCGGAAATTGTGGGTGATGTTGGCTTTGAACTCTTCCCAGTTGTCAAGCTGGTTGTTGGTTTTTGAGCCAACCCAGGTGGCAAACCAGTTAGCTGCAGCCTTGTATAGGCGCTTGCTGGCTTCCTGGACCCTTCTTTGTGGGGGATGCGGCTGGCGCAGAGTTTGGCAGCTGTGTGATCTAGCCAGTTGATGACATTTTCTTTGTTTTTACCAAAGAACTTGTTGATACCAATGTACTTGGTGTTGGTAACTTCACCTGTGATAGTTGGTTGTGCGTTTGTTGTGGTTGTAGAGAGCAACTGTATTAAATTATCTTGGTGCATGCTTTGGGCATGACCAGACCTTCAAATACGGTGCATCCACTAGGAATATCTTCATCAATGTTGTGGGTGTGGAAGTACGTTTTCCAGGTATCCTGGGATGTGGCCTGGTTGAGTACGTGGGAAAAGGTAGGCGGGTTCTGTTCAGTCATTTTCTCTTTCATTGGCATGGTCAAAAACCGTAGTGCTATCAGTGATAAGGAGCGCCTTTTTGGGGAAGCTTCAAATATAAAAGTAGAAAGAGAAGAAGTATATTTTATTGGATAATACTTTAGACTTATATAGCTTTAGCTGTGGTGGGGATTTTAGTTGGATTAAACCCAGGGGTTGGTCATGTGCTGGATGGGTTCAAGTCACTGGATACCTGGACAGTCATGTGATATTGGTTTGTTGTCATTTCTGGTATGTCAAATGGTATATTGGAAAGGCATCAAATTGGGCAATGAATGGATGTTAGGTGTGATGGCAATAGCCAGAATACTTGTACATCCAGACCCTCAACACTTTATTAAAAACTGGAATAAATCTAGCCAGCAGCTGCAACTTTCCAGGTAACTAAGACCTTGTCCCTGGGCTTTGAGGCATCAGTATATTTTTATACTTTGATATCATCTACCCTGATCTTTCTGAAAGTCTTGGTGGCTACCTGTGCTAGTGAGCCAGTTTTTGCTGGCTACACCTCACCCAATTAGCTGACCTAAGCTTCTTGTTGCCACTATTTGTCATGATAGTTCCTATAATGTGGGAATTAACTTTCCCAGTTGGGAATATATGAGCAAATTTAACTTTGATAAGGCGGCATCATCTTAGAATCACTTGATATTCCCTAATTAATCAGAATTGTTATCAGAAGTTAAGCCTACAAGGGTTCTTTTTGTACTGGACCTGTTATAAGCTGGGATGATAAATTGTGAACCAGCCTAGGAGTTAAAGATTCAGGTGAAGTTTGCTGAGTCAATAATCTTGGTACTAATGAATTTTTCTCATTGTTCAACTATTAAGAGTTGAGTCCTCCTAAATTCTTAAATAAAGAAAAACTTATCTGTTTCAATCCTAAACATTTTCTAATGCATCTGGGTGTGGTTTGCTCTGCTACATCCCATACTATGTGATTTTTAAATGTATTGTTAAAGGAAGATGGGGTTCTGTTCCTAGTACTTTTCCCTCCTGGTCCTCCAAATTTACTCCAATGCCTCCAAAAGTTAGAGCTTTTACTGTTAAAATTGACAAGGGAACTCTTCTTGGCTCCCAATTTCCTGAGTTTTATTCTGAAGACTCTTTGGTGTTGTTGAAAGCTATCTATCTTGAGTTACTATGGTTGGATTTATACTTCATGTTAAGCCCTAGTGTTGCTTTTGAGAATTTTACCAAGAGATATTTAAAGCCTCATTGGGGGCTTATCATCAACCCAATGTAGATTTGGGTGTTTATCTCTCACTATTTAGAGACGGCCTCTTACTTTTCTCCAATTTCTGTTGCACTAGTCTTCCCAAGACGTCCATGTTATCCCATCTACAGCCTACACTTGTCCAGAGATAGCCTACTGGTGGTTGTTGATTGGCTGTTCACTTTCATGCTTCATGTGCTTCTGGGAAGTTATTCCATTTACTGGAGAATGTTTTAAAATTATTTAAAACCTATCCTTCTGTTATTGTAAAATAGAAAGGATAAAATTCTCTTTCCCTGGGGTCACAATCAAGGCTCCATATTTGGACAACCCATCTTTTCAACTCAATAATGATGATATGAGTTGAGGATCATACAGCATATAATAATTAATTTGATTCAAAATTGAGCCAGGGATTGCATGGAGTTTAAGAGTGTTAAAAACTGGTACTTTGAGGTAGCTTTGCTTCATACAAGTACAAGAAACTATCTGATTCTTCCTTGACTGATGGTGGGGCTGAGATAAGCTCTAATCCAAAGGATGTGAAAACTGCATTAGGTTTTGATCATCTGACAATTGTATGGTGTGTAATCAATACTTTTATATTAACACACTAGCAATTATGTAGTGAACATTTGGTACTCCCATCAATATTAGACTATTAATTATACACCTGTAATTAATACACATAATAAGTAATAGACTAAAAACTATACAACATATAATGGTGAGGATTTGGATGCAACAGTTAGCCTGATCTTTTATGGTTAATCAGCATAATCTCAAAATAACTTTAGTGACAGACCTAATTTTTGTTCTTGGATTGTGAAGTTTTTGATGACTGATCAGTAGATTGGCCAAATTCATTACATCTGAAATTTGACTCATTATGTGTGTTTTGAATCTGGTTTCCTTTTTTTGGCTGCCCCATTTTTGGGAGCCCTTGCTGAGTTTAATTTTTTGTGTGCTTGGATATTTTTACCGGCAACAGTGGCAAAATTGACTGTAGGGATGCAAAAGTGAGAATTCAAAAGTGAGAGTCTAAAAGTGGCCAAGTCAACACTTTTTTAATTTTCAAAATAGCTTTTTATAATAAAGTACCTACTTTTTTATTTGAGAAAATAAATAAAAAGTATTTTATATGACTATAATAATTTTTAATTCCAGATGAGTTGTTTTAATTTAATTTTGAAAATTTAAAATTGTCAACTTGGCCACTTTTAGATTCTCACCTTTGAATTCTCACCTTTGCATTCCTACAGTCAACTTTGCTGCTGTTGCCATTGTATCAGTTTATGCTCATTTGGATGCTAATTAATTTGTGTATAATTAACCTTCAAGTAGATTTTTCTTTTATTATAGACTGAACTGATTTTATTTAGGTTGATAATTATTTTCTCAACAGTTTATAAAACTACTATAGCAAAGGAACTGGGTGCTTAAAACTTAGTATAATTTGAGTTAATCTTTTTTATGAAATTTCAAATGGTCCTTTTACTGTTTAAAGCTATTATTGTGAATGCCAATGTTCCCACTATTTCAATTTTGCCTTTGTTGGGTTATTTTGAGGATGAATCCCTTGCTTTTGCTCCTCAAAATGGGTTTATTTCCAAAGTGGGAAATTCATCTGTTTGGTTTCCTGATCCTGTACAACTCACTCACCCCACCTGTGCTTGTAGCAAGTGATCCTACTGTCTTAGTTTTGTTTTGTGGTATCACCAAACAATATTTATTCCAATTCTTTATCCTCAATAAAAATTAAGTTCTATTCACATTATTGTCTTTTTTGTTTTCCAGTACTTTGGCACCTCTCTCTAGCCACACCTAGTAGAGATTTATTATTCAGGGCCACAAGGTAATTGGATTGCCTTCCCTGTCATCTAACCAAGACTTAGTACAAATCCAATCCTAAGGTTAGGATTTTCCCGTTGTGTGTCTGTGCCGTGCCTCAGAACACGGCAGCTATTTTTTGTAAAAGCCCATATTTTAAAGAGCTCTAAAGATAATAAGTAAATTATATTTCAAAATTAGTTATTTAATGGTTGTGATATACTTTAGTAGCCTATCAAAGTGATATTTATTTGGGATAATCAATTAGTTCATTATTAATAGTGTACTTTTTCCAAGAAAAATGGGGAATGATCAGATTTATCATCAAATTTGTATTTTTGATCTATTCTAAATGTTATATCCTTAGATAGTATCAATATTGTCCCTTTTTTGCAAGTTTATAGGTCATTTTTATTAGAAAAGTATTTTTATAGCTTGGTTATTATTTTTTGCAGTAGCATCTTTTTGATGATATTTTGAAATGTCATAATAGAAACCACTGAAAAAATAGCTATTGATTAGTTATAGCCCTTTGCAATTGCACTTTTTCAAACTGAACCCCTATTTCAAACCCTTTTGAGATACCATATTTTGAGATGAGGCATCTCCCCGTTAAATTTACTTTAAGTACACAAAAATATGGAATTATCATATCTATATAGATACCAAACCAATCTTCATGTACAATAGTTCTTTTAAAACTAGATATCATCTCTGAATATTTATATTTAAAAATTATTGATGATACATTTTATTTCCTTTTTAGGTTACCTGAACTCAGTAATCTTCCATTAATTTATGGATCCAGATTTAAATTCGAGCTCAATCATGTATTTCTTTATGTACAATAATTTACAAACTTTTAAAACTAAACCTTATTATAGCATGTAAATTATAAAATGAACAGATAGTATCCTAGCTTAAAAATCCAATAAATCTAGCGGATTGATAAGTAAATCCAACTTAACAATTGCTCTTGGGCGGGCCAATCACCTACTTTTGTTGATCAGCACCCATGGGACTCTGGAGAACCATTGACTCCAAAAGGGCTTGGATTACATAGCCTCTAAATAAATCGACGATACGCCATTTAGGGCTAAAGCGACAGCTCTGATTTTGTTTGGCTCAGTAGTTAAGCGGATTAAGATGTAGTGGATTTATAGCTTTGAGGGTTCCACAAGCTTGGTTTGTTTAACTGTCTATTTCCCCAATATCAGTCAGCTCTGGTTATACAACTATTTTTTCAAAGAGAACTATAATTTATCAAGGTTCAGAAGTAGCATTTCAACGAATGCGGCCAGGTTGGAGGTAACTAAACCCAGCAGCATTTGAATGTATCTTCGAGGGTTCTATGGGCAAAGGTTTCCACTGTAGAAGAAGTTTTCTAATGAACTGGGGTTAAGTTATTTAAATGGGTAGGTTTAAGGAGGATACAAATAAAAAATATTGGGGGTTGCTTTTTAAGCAGCAATACGGCTTATGTTTTCAAGATAGAGGTGTTAAATTAAAAGTCTGGTACTAGCGTTAATATTGGATGGGGGTTGTTAAAATGTATATATTATTTGATGCAAATGTGCATTTATGGTAGATTGCACCGAGCCATCACTAGTCGTTGCAATGATGGAGTGCATAGAAGTATAGCATATATATTTCTCCTGGAGTGTTTGGGGGGGTTCGTTTGGATAGCCAAGCAGCGATTGTAGTTTAGGCAAGGCCCTGGGACAAACAGTGGCTTAGCAAGGCCCTGGGACAATCGATTGGTGATATAGAACCTGATTTCGCCTCCCTTCCAGTTTAAGATATCTGCGGCATTCTGATTCGGTTTCCAAATCGGCATATTGAAGCAGTTGGGAGAAATTATTGCACAGAAGTCAAAGGCGTAGCTGGAGTTTCGGCGGACCACATCCAGATGTCTACCGAATCTGGCTCGATACTCAACTGGTTATTTTTATTTTTATATTTGAATAGTATAAATTGATTTTCGGGTAGTGATCCTAAACCAGAAACTTGCTGGATGTGGTCCGCCACAGCTAAGGCGTGGCAAAAGGAACCAGCTCTGCCTAGCGTCATAATCTGGGGGCTGTACAGATGTGTAATGGACCAAAGTTCAGGTTTCTTAGATACATGGTTACTTTATTAATGTACATTGAAAAAAATTATCATTGATTTAATTTAATTTTTAAGTAATTTAATAAATTATAAGAACTTTGATCTAACTAAATGTACATGGCTATTAAGCCATGCCATTTATATGGACTGCATATTTTTTTCGATTGGGAATCTGATATTAATATACGGAATTATTAAATCACATGGTTAATAAAACATCATTTAAAGGATAGCAAACCCTGGGTTGAGGGGTGGTTTATAATTTATGCAAGTAGCATTAAAAATAATATAAGACTAACATGGATTATTTTTGGGGGGGTGAAAAACGATTGGTATTTAACAAGCTAGTCTTTAGTTTTCAAGTTAACATGTTTAATTTCACAAAGTATTTGGTATGTGCTTTTGTTTTCCTTGGCCATTGCTCCAGTCAAGGGTTGATGGCAAAGGGAATCACAATAGCCTACAACCGTGTGGATGGGTTTGGAAAACTTCTCAAACTCATTGTCGCCTGGGAGGACCTCAACAAGAAGGGCGAAATAGGTCACGAGTTCCATCCCCTCGCCTCCCCCCGTCCTGATTTTGGAATCACTTCGGAAGATATGCACTACTTCCTCCCCCATTCAGTTCTCTCTTTATGCACTGCCAAACAGGTGGCCTCCAACGGCTGCTTTTGCGAAGGAAACTTTGAGAACGCAATGCACTTCAAAAACGAAAGCTTTGATTCCCAGGCGGTGGTAGCAGCCGACCCAAACAGGAACGTCATTGCCGTCTCGATCCGCATGTCCGTTACCGACAAGAACTGGGATTCAAACTACCGCTCAGACTTGGTCCCACATCCTCTCCTCGAGAGCCACCAGAAGGTACACCTGGGACATTTGGAGTACTTCCTCACCCTCCGTCGACAGCTGGTACCGGCTGTTGTGACTATGCTTCGCAATCCCAAGTACAAGGACTATGCCCTGCACATTTCAGGATATAGCCTTGGAGCCTCTGCTTCGGCCATCTCTCTTCCATACTGGATCAAAGACTTAAAGAGCAACAACCTCAACAACAAAGTCCAGCTCTTCACCTACTCCGGCCCTCGCCCTGGTAATCTAGAATTTGCCTACTACCTCGAAAGCCTGGGGGTGCCCATCTTCCGGTACGCCAAGAAGGGGGATGTCGTCCCCCACGTCGCTGACCAGAGCATGGGCTACTACCAGGTCGGCCAGGAGTTCTTCGACACCAGCCTCCCCATCCTCAAGAAGTCCGTTATCAAGTGCGCCAACAACGTGATCGAGGATCCCAACTGCGCCTTGAGCGATGGCAAGTTCTTGGCAACCCATCATCTTACCCCCTTCCAGCGCCCCATCCCCATCCCTCCCTACTGTTGACCGCCATTAACCATAAAAAATCAATTACCCATATACCACTTTTGCTTACAAAAGATATCAACAACAACTTTTATCAATAACTCAACACTAGCTATTGAAAAGGTTAGCTTTACACTCCGCCACCTTATCTTTCACGCAATGTGAATTATGCCATTCTTCATAGTAAAAATGATAGAATTTACCTTGTAGAAGATAAGGTGGCGGAAGATAAAGTGGAGCCCTCAAAATCCATTCTTAGTTTACAGCCAGATAACCAGCAGTAGCTATATAGATATGACAGAATTAGGGCTGCGGCGGATATGAAACAATGGCTGCTTTATTATAAAGCAGCCATCTGTCTCCGACCCGGCTACGATTCTGGAAGAACTGGGCTGGCTACATTTTTTTGGAATTTTAGCCTTACCACATCTGTGGAGGATGAGTCAAATCCAGAGGTTTCTTTTATAAAAAATATAACAGCTTTTGTTTTAAATTTTACATTACTATTCATATTAAATTAAAAATCGGAAAGCGTTTAAAAATTTAATTTTTATTGTTAAAACATTAAAATAAACTTTATAGACTTCTGGAGGAAGAAAGCCCTCCTCACCTCAATCCAAATTTTTTAAAAATAGATCCCCCTAGCACGGGGATCCATATTACAAAAAAGACCGCTTGGATGTGACAATTGTAGGAAGTCCTGTAAACATTGCGTTTTTAATGCGCCACAGCCCTGGACAGAATTACGCCAGCCTTGCTATATCTCTAACTGCCCTATGCTAATAAAAAGTTGGTGATGTCAAACAGAGTAAAATTTCCTGCTATCCAGATTCAGTTGAGCAGCTTGAAGATTGCATTGCATCAAATTTAACCACCCGTGGCACCAAGATTCCACCACAAAGCAGTCTGAGGTGCACCATAGTAAGCTATATTAACAAGCCAGAAATTTCTTTGGCACCAGGTTGGGACCAATGTAAAGCTGCAACAAGAGAAAAATTTCATATCTTAATCATTGACTTAGCCCTACCAGCCAAAAAATCCCAAATAACAACCAGCCTATCACTGTCCCATGTAATTCTTGGGGTAGCTGCCTACAACACCTAACCTTTCTCATGAAGACATGAAAGTCAAACCAGTGGGATTGTCCCCCTGGAAAAGTTCTGCACAAGAAACCCTGTGTCGCTCAAACTAACTTCCCCATAATGTGAAGCCAAATGCAGAAGTCAACTAAAATTACCAAATCAGGAAACAATAATCAATGGCAATCCTAGCCTGGCAGCAGCTTAATTAGGCAATTCACTCCTTATCAGGATTGTCATGAATGACATTTCAATACATGCATTGAAAACCCGGGAATCAAACCCCAGGCATCAGGAAAAGCCTTGTGTTGACCGGGGTAGACAGGAGCCCTCCAGACTGCCAGTTAGGCCAAACTCTGTCTTGCCAGAGATGCCTTTCCCCAATCAGGAGGAACAGGAACCTGTCAGCCTTCCAAATTTTGAGACTGGAAGTTCAATATCCGCATTGGAAACCCTGGAATCAAACCCCAACCCTCCAAAGGCTAATCAAGTCACCCAGGATAGATGTGAACCTGCCAACTTGCTGAGTTGCAAACCCAAGTTGTTGAATTACTCCAAGACCCACCAGACTCTTAAGGATGATTCCACAAATAGTCATCAGATTGCTGTTAACCTGTGCCACCAAAGACCCAGACCTATACAGAACTTGTAGCCTGTCTAAAAGAGCTTACAACAAGGCCTCCTGCCAGTCCTGTCAATGATCACCAGCCAATGCCAGTCTCCAGTCCAGAATGGGTAATATAATTTGACTGCTCAGGTAATGTGGTGAACAGTAGCAGTGGAACAAAGCATCACCACTTCTGTTCATCAGAGCAAGCACAACTAGGATCCGCAGCCCTTAAAACCAGAAGCCAAGATCCATCCCTGCCAGAAAATTGCCCATAGGCCTGAAGTCTGCAAAAATCAAAGAAGCAAAATCACTGGGTATAAGAACCCTAGCGGTACGGGGATGATCCCATTATCATTTTTGATAATAAAGTTTATGAACCTTTAGTTTGAGCAGATCCTACCTTATCTAGTCTTAGTGATATTTCATCTCAACTCTGTCCAAGTAGACAAACAGGCAACCACCACCTCCAGAGACTAACCTGCCAACCAGCCTCGGCACTATAACGTCCCCCTGGAGCCCCCTTTGGACCTGTGCATTTTATCAAATACCCGCCCAACCCTACCTACTTAGAGTACAACTTGGAGACCATCCTCATTGCCAATCCCTTGGCCAGGACTAGAGAGACTGAATACTTAGGACGCAAAGAAAAGTGGATCAACTGTTGCCCTTATTGTTCAAAGACAAGTACAATTATCTACCTTCATAATTTGTCCCCATGACTCTTCCCTTAACCCTGCAGCCCAACCGCCCAATGGAACCCCCCACTGCTGCTGAGACCATGTCCACTCAAATCTTTGGAGTACTCTACATTACTTTGACAGAAATGGTAGACTCTATGGTGCCCAACTCAGGGCCCTGGTATTTGCTTGAGCAATCTGTTTCTTATATTATCAAGTTAGCACCCATCCTAGGGTGGGCATTGCTCACTGGCCTGGCGGTACCCTGTCCTGAGTCAACTAATGCCTATACCTATGCCTGGCTTCCTGACAAGGATCAAGTCCCCCCTTTTGAATCCTGATCAATTGATTATTACAACCCATATCCTTCTAAAACACTCTACTGCAACTATACAATCCTCATATCTTAATAAAGGCATTATATATCTTCCAGATATTTCCTGTAAACCTCTGCTAATACAGCATTGTTACAGCAAAGAAATAAGGTAAACTTTTTAGGGGGTGAAATTGAGCATAGAGCACAAGAGAAGGAGTAGCTTATGCAAAAATATATTAGATTCAATTTAACCTTATTGTGACAGGATCTAGACAAGATACTCAGATCAAAAAGGGCTTGGTGTTATACAATCATCCTGCTCTTAGTTAAAGGTGGCTCAGTTAAGGATATAGATCTATCAGAAAGAGAGGCTCAGTTTTTTAAATCAACTTAATCTCCTTATTTCTCATTTTAGCAATCAGTTTAGGAGAGCAGGTATTTAGTATAAAGATTTCTTTACACCTGAATTAGATCCCAGTGTTCTCTGATGATAATTAGTGTTTTATTGGAGTTGACAGCCCAGCTGCAAACCATATCATAGTTGCAAAAAGCTTGCAGAGTCTCATGGCAGGTGCAATGTTATATCCTGATACATAGCATATTATACTAAATCTCATTTTTATTCTCCCTTGAACTTTTCTATTATACAGCTCCAAGGGCAGAGCTAGGACTAGTTCATTCAAAAAACATAGAGGGATTATTAGAAGATAAATAATTGAGATCTTATCATATCCCTGCTCCATCCCAGATAATAATTGTTTTACAAAGACTAGCCTTTTTGATAAATGATAGCATCCAGGAAGAACTATTTTAGCCTTTATTAGGATCAAATATTAATTACAATATTCTTTTTTTCTCTTTTGATTAGCAATGATTTAAAATTTTCCTTAAATTGATTGACCCCAATAAGACCCTCTATCAGCAGCCTTGGAACTCTCTGTCCCGTTTATGCTAACGGCAAATTTTTTGTCAACCTAATGCTTTGTGATTTTCTTAAACTTGAAAAACTCTGTTATGATCTCTGATAAAATCCAAGTTCAGTACATTATAGCAACTTGTGTGTTTTCCATCCTTCAGTGCATCCTTTCTTCTCTGCTAGAGAAGACTGTCTTCAATACTAAGTTTCTGCGGTTATTGATAACTTATATTAACCCATGAAGAATAACTAAGGCTTATTATATAATTAATCTCAAGGTTAAGATCTTATATATTATCTTTTAGTTGAGCTTAAGTAGCACACAAAAATATGAATATATATAAAGGCCCAGGATGCCCTTGACAGATATTCACCAACATATCCACAGAAGCATTAAAGCTTGTAGTGAATAAGTCTCTTGGCACAAAACAAACTATTGACAAACTTGAGTGGCCAGGAATTTGCAAGCCTTGTACGCCGCAAAGCCTGGAGGTCAAATCTATGAGAGAGATTGTACATCACAATCATTGGGAAATTGAACATTGTGTAAGAAACCTATTGATTTTGTGAGAGGAAATTTGATTGATTGAAGGATTTTCATTTGGTGTGGCATGTTGACAACCAACAATAATACCCACCACAGCACAGGCCCTAGTCAGGTGTGCCCCCTGTGCCTGCAAATATGCCTCTTTATGTGAATCCCAGCAACAGTACACCACCAATCCCTTGCTGCCAGGATCTCCTCTCCCCTACCTGGCCATCACAGCTCACATCAATGATCCTGAGCTTTACCATCCCCATCATTTGGAACTTCCTCCAGGCTACCCACCAGCCTCACCTAAAGGCCATCTCATATTGCCTATTATAAAAAACCTACCACACCCCCCTCAACAGAGGCTCTTCCTGAAAAAGCCCTCAGAAAACTGGGTGTTGTCTATATAAAAGTGTTGGGGTTGGCCAATCAGGCTGTATCCCACACTAGCAGCTGATATCCCTGGGCCACTGCTGTCAACTATCTGGTCAGGATAGTCCCAATCATATAGATGGCCTTCCCAGACTGTCCTGAAACTCCTGTAGGAAGGCAACAAAAAACAGATATAGGCTGCTACAATACCTGAATTTTTATATAAAAACTTTTAATCAAAGTTTTATTAGATGAACAAGGTTTTTAAAGAACTTTTATAGGATTATATGTTCTTTATAAGATGAAAGACTTAATATAAGATAAAAAGATATATTTTTAAATACCTTTTAGTACTATCTGTCAGAATTTTGGGATATTGAATAATTAACGGATTTAACCAATTATCACAGGCGAGCTTGCAATTGCTCCTAGGAATGGTTTAAACAAAATAATGTGGGCCACAGATTTGTGAAACCAATAATCAAATCATATCCTGACATTAACAAAACCCCTATTCTTAATTAATGAGCAAAACATGCAGATATTGCGCAATTAATTAGTCCACCTCAATAACCACCTCAACCCTGCTTCTCATAATAATTACTATTATAAACTTTAATTGTATCCCAGAACAAGAGGACCATCATAAGAACTATTATCTGAATCACTTCTAGAAGAGAACAAAATAGACTAAGCTATCAGGCCAAACACTCTAAGATAAAAGTCTTTGAGCCTATTATATTAGAGTAGCTCTGATTAATGTAACAATCATCTTGTGAACTAGTAGCTAACCTCTGGCTATCTAGCCCTGGATAGTGGCCCAGGCAGGCAGCTGAAAAGAGATTCAGCTGTGCAGTGTGTCTAGAATAAACACAGTAAGCTGAGGAAGTCGTCAAGCAAGCTTCCACAAAATCCACCCGGAAAGGGCTGGGCCTCCTGCCGTGCTGACCTAATGCTACTTCAGTCTCTTCCTAGCATTGTGAGCTAACTTGGATAAAATGTGGGCAGTCAGGCCACCTTAAAGCCAGTCCACTAGAATAAAAGACTGATGACCCTGTATTGACTTGATGATTGATCCAAGTCCTATTTTCTTAATATGATCCTCTCTTAGGTTTTATTAATACTGTAAATTCAGAACATGAATGTAAAAATGCGGGATTGTCAAATCCTTGGTCCAAATTTTGAATCACTCTTGCGGGTAACTAAGCTGAGTGAAAAATAAAATATTTAATAAAATTAACCATTTAATTTGACTTTTTTGGTTTATTTAAATTGGCAAATTTCAAATCCCTCAAGCCAATAACTCAACTAACAAAAGAAAAAACTCAGCAAACAAATGTGGGATACATGAATCAGAAATGCGGGATTCTAATGTACAATTTGAGATTTCCTGTATGTCAAACAAATCATAGACATCATGTAAAACTTAACAAATCTGAAATTGAAGGATTGCCAAATCCAAGAACCAAAATTCAAATCAAAAATGAGGTGAATTTAAAATAAATATAATTTATTGTGTCTCAAAAAGGATACTAAAGGATCTAGAGTGGATTTGTGCTGATTCTTTAGGAATCACAAGCATTCCCAAAAATCACCCTATTCTATTTTAGGACAGCTAAAATTTAGGTCATAATATTCACAAAATTAACATATATAACAGTAAAATTGACTAAAATATACATTCCTCTTCTTTAGTTTAAAATTATAATAAAGTTTTTATTATTTCTTCTTCCAACACCAACCAAATCAATAAGCTGTTCCCTGGCCTTGACAAAATCATGCAGGGCTACACCGGGTCTTCTAATAGTGAAGCCTCCCTTTATGACCACTCCCAACCCGCAGGCCCCTCTGCAAGCACCACCCAGGAGTGTGTTCTTTCTCCCACGTCCTCAAGCATGGCCCTGTTTGCCCATCACGCACAGGCAGCTGCCAACCCAAACCACATATCAATAATGACATCTGGAATTGACCAAGTGAGCCATGGGGCCACCAATGGAAGCCAGAATCCAGAAACAGCCAATCAGATAGCACTGTTTGGTTCTCAAGGCAGACACACCCCACCTCCAGCCAATCAGTCTGCAAGATGCAGAAGAAAACTAATCACTCAAGAGATTGTTCTCAAAATGGTTGAAAAGCAAGGGAAGCTTATGTCCCTTGGGGAAATTTCAGCCGCAATGGGGTTTGAAAAGTCTACTGTGGCTGCAACCCTGCAAGCCCACGCCAACTGTAGCCCCCCTACCAAGAAGACCCCAACTGGTGCCCGTACTTTGACCAAAGGTGACACAGCCCATCTCCTTATAATGGCCATCATGGAACGTGACCCGTGGATGCCCCTGGTCCAGGTGTGTCTCCAGCTGGGACTCCACGGCATATTCACCAATAACATAACGGTGAATTTGTGGATGCATGGAGTTGTAGTTGCCGCCAGAATCCTATTCAATCAGGTTCTTGGTGGCCCCAGTTTGGTGGATACCAACCCATACAATTCAAACATCAATTTTATTAAAGGGAGGGCAATGAGGGCCTGTAATGGCGTAGTCTTCCTGTCATATGCCAAGATTTTGGCAATTATTCAAGATTTTGGAGAAAAGCAAATCCAATCTGACATACAAGCGCGGCCTAATCTTATATCATTTTGTTGGTGTTTTATTGGCAGTTTCCCCATTGGGCGTCAATTATTACTCGGCAATATCAAACACTGAAGATGAGTATGACTACCAGACAGAGCTCAAGGCCATGCTGGAGGAGTGGGCCACACAGAAAAAAGTGTACACAGTTGTACTTAGTGCCAAGATGAAGTAGCGGGAATGAACAACCCAAGAGATCAGGGCTACAAGACATACCTGTTGGCCCTTCCCCATCAACCGCGCCAACATGCATCTTGCAGATGCATGTCTTTACAATTTTAGTTCCGCGCTCAGGCGCTTAAAGCCTGCCACATACAACAAACTGTGCACCCAAATTGATAAGGGTTATGAGCTTTTCCCTTCCGTGTTCTTCCAGGACCTATCAGATCTTGTCATTTTCTATACAAGTGACAATGATAAGTCCAGAAAGGACTCCTGCCTCCCCCCTTGCCCATCCATCTGTTTTTTCAAGCCTGCATATGTGACAGAAGAAGAATTCAAGCAATTGAAGCAATCAGCTCTTGCCATCCCTTCCCAGTCAACCAACCAACCAACCCTGCCTCCCCCCATCAAGCCATCCTGTGGAGTTCCTGTCCACCAGTCCCCAAGTGTGTCCTGGATTGTTGCCAGGGACCGGCTGGAAGGGATTGTCATTCTCTAGTAAGGGATAATGTATCTCAGAAATATTTATAGGAGTCAAAATGGGCTTATATTCACTCTCAGAAGGAAGATCCCCTTGGAAACCTTCTGGTATATGGCCCGGGGGTCAATAAAACAATATGAATTTGCCAATACTTGAAGTCCTCCAACAATATCTTGGACTCCTTGTACTTGATCTTGGACTCCTGCACCTTAGCCTTGGACATCTTCTCCTCAGACTTGGACGCCTGCTCCTTAAACTTGGACTCTGGCACCATGCTTAGGATCCAGCTTCTTATTCTTGGGCTCCTGCACTCTGATCTTGGGCTCATGCGGTCTGTTCCATCTCAGGCTTCCTACTTTTGGTCTTTTGGTCCTTTTGTAGCTCTTGTGGCCTTTGTAATCCACTTGATCCAGCCCACAAAGAGTCTCAGATAGCTCTCCCTTTTATAGCTCCTTGTTTCAGACCAAAAACTTCTCTTAGAACTTGGGTTTACAAGAGCTTAAACTATCCTGTTTCTTTCCCTCTACAATATATTAGACTTCAAAACTTACTTCAGCCAATGAAAGCCCTGAATTTTCCGCTTCTGCTCCTCATTTTTTAGGCTTTAACTCTTAAGTTAAAGCCCTTAAAAAACTGATCAAATAGACTCCAGCCTGCAGCCAATCACACGACTCAATTCAACGGTTTTTCCAAAAAGGTTTCCCCAGATGACTTGCTCTTGACCCTGGTTCAAACCTGAGGCTGTCTTGCTCCAGGTAAACAACTGCTCCACGTTTCAAACGGTTTTGCTGTGTTTCATCATGTTTCCCCGGCAAATCTCGAGTGCTTTCACATATGTTTTACTTAGGCAAATTTTGACCCCTTGATTTTACAACTTTTCTCTGTGTTTCTCTGTGTTTTCCTTAACGTTTTGTGACTTTAAACCCACTTGCTGCTTGTCCTCTTGCCTCTCCTAGTTGTTCTTGGCAAAATTTGCTCTTTTGCCCTTACAGTTTCTCCGTCCTATTTCCAGCCTCTTTCTGGCTCCCTTCTTCTCAATTCTTCCTTTAATAAATTTATAGTTTTAACACAATGTAAACCTTTTTTTCTCCTCTTTCTTTCTGAACACATGGTTGTTCATTATTTTTAACTATTTAGGCAGCATTTAAATATTATTTAACTTCTTCTTTCTATTTTTATTTCTTCTTTAAAGACACCAAAATAAGCTTTCCCAGCCTCTGCATCTAGTCTGGCTAGTCCTTCAAAGTCACCTCCTGGCCCTGCACTCACATCCTCTAATCCTTCAACCAGTTTTTTTCAGTCTCCAACAGCACAGATCAGTCCTACAGCTACTTCTTCAACAGAAGTTCCTCAACTTTCACTTGGCCAACATAAGCCTTGACTGCAAACCACCAAACATGTGGATTGTCACACACCCACCTTCCAACCCTGACTCCCAAACCACTGCCCATCCCCCCCCACTATCTCTGCTGCTGTCCCTTTTACAGGCACAGATGAAGGTGATGTTCATTCCGCCCAGTCCCTCCCCTTCTTGTCCTTTGATGAGTAAAATAAATCTTTTCTTTGTGACAACTTATTAGAGTTGATATTATTTTTTCCAATTCATAATCAATATTATATTTTTTATATTATTGTCATTCCATATAATTAATAAAATATTATACATCTGATACAGTAACATATAATTATTTGCATGAATATTTTTCATCATTATTAATATATTAAAGACCATATATGTAAAGTTATATTAGTATATTGCAATTAGACGTCAACTCTTGATATTTAGATATTGTGTGCATAACTCAATGCAATTTATTTAATAAAATTCATTTTAAAATTGGCCTTTTTCATTATAGTTTATTGAAATGGACTGTGTTTATATTAGAGAGCCATTAACGTTTAATACAAATATTGATACATAGTGAATTTTTATAGCCTGTATATTTACCTATTGATAATAATTCTGTAAACTTTTCAGTCAGATTTTGCAAGGTAATAATAATGTAAAATATTAATAAATTACTGTTTATTGTCATTATTTGGCTGCTTTTATTTGCTGTGGCAATAGTGCATTTTCTGATGTTTACACACTATGTCATGCCCTGCCCCAAGGGGCAGGCTATTTGATTTGTTTTTGCTTTGATTATTATTTTGCTTATTTTTTAATATTTGAAATTTTTAATTTAAAGAGTTAATAATTAAGTAGTCTAAGTTAATACCTGGTTTACACTTTTGCGTTTGAATTATTGTTGTTGTTTTGATCTTATTCCCAGCTATTTATTAGCTTTATATATTCTTCTTCAATTTAATAATAATTTTCACATTTTCTCACCTTTCCAAGCTTCCTGCTAAGTTGCTGCTGCTCCTCTCCAGCTTACGTGCTGATCTGTGGGTCTACTGGGTTTCTGTTGTCTCTTTTCCCTCCAGGGTTTTACTCTACTCCCTCCAGTTGCTCCTGTTCTTGGCTGCTTTCCCCATGACTATCATTTCAACTGAAAAATACTTCTTCTATAAATAAAGAGCTTGTGAAGAGTAGGCTTTAAGCCAAAATTCCAAGTGATTTCTATCCTTCAATTCTTTATCAAATTTTAACTTGAGATCCTAATTTTTAGAAATTTGTACATTTTTATTAATTCATTTTTTTAGTTTAGTCTTTTCTTTTCTTGAATAAATGGAAGTTGTAAAACAACAAGTCTTAGGCTTTTTGTATTCATTATTTTCCCTTAAAGAGTCTTTTAATAGTTTTTATGTACCAGTTTGCTGATGGAGAGTATCCCAATATTGACATTCCCTTAGTTACTAATTGTTCACTATTAAACACCTTGTTTTATCTTCTTTGCTTAGGGTTCTTAAAATCTATCACTCCTTTTGTAACCCAGTATAAGCTTTTGGCAGGATTCTGTAAAATTATCTCACAAACAGTTCCTACCTTTTTGTACCTTCTGAATCTTAACCATAATGCTTTCCACACTTTAGTTTATAACCTTGCACCACTATGGGCAAGACCTTACACACTAGTATCCAATTGGTTGGTTTTACATCCAATTGCATAGGCAATAGGAAATCAAGTTACCACCCCAAGACCAGATGTGGTTGGGGTGGAAACTTGATTTCCTATTACCTTTGTGATTGGATGTGAAATCAACCAATTGGATACTAGTGAATAAATATAGGAAAAAGCACTATTGCCACAGCAAATAAAAGCAGCCAATTAATGACAATAAACAGTAATTTATTAATCCATTACATTATTATTACCCCACAAAATCTGAATGAAAAGTTTACAGAATTATTACCAATAGGTAAATATACAGGCTATAAAATGTACTATGTATCAATATTTGTACTAAGTGTTAATGGCTCTCTAATATAAATACAGTTTATTTCAATAAATTACAATGAAAAAGGCCAAGTTTATAATGAATTTTATTAAGCAAATTGCATTGAGTTATGCACACAATATCTAAATATCAAGAGTTGACGTCTAATTGCAATATACTAATATAACTTTACATTTATGGTCTTTAATTTATTAATAATGATGAAAAATATTCATGCGTTGAGGATAGTACTATAAAAACCAGTTTTTTGATGTAATTCAAACAAAATGTCAAATATCTACAGCCTAATCAACAAATTTGAGTCAGTTCTCCAAAAGGTGGTCAAGATTGAACATAACATAAGGGAATTTGTGGTAAATCAACTGGGAAATGAGGGAAGGGCCTTGGTACAGCAAAACAAACTGCAAAAAATAGCCTGGGAACAATTGTCAACAAATAACACAAGAAAATAATTTTAAATCTTCAAAAGGAAATACTCAAGTGGTTATATTTCAAAAGTGAAATTTACAACTTGTGGGAATTTTCAAAAACCAATAGAAAAAGTACTAAACAATCAAACTAATTGAAGGAAATGAAATTTTAAAGGAAAGTAACACAAATGAAGAGGAAACCAACTAAATGGAAACAGAAGAAAACAAAACACAAGCAAAAAGCAGGAGCGCTTCAAGAAATACTGAAAATTTATCAAATGAAAATCAAGAGGAAGCACAAGTTGCAAGAAAGATAAAGAAGATAAGATCCAGGAAATCAAATGAAGAGAAGCCAGTGCTCATGAATTTTGCTGAAGGAGCACCTATGGCTGAGGGGGGCACAGGGGAAACAATTAGTAAGTCTTTTTTATGTTTTACTTATATTTACTTTAGTTATAACTAGGGATGGGGACAAGGTTGCGGAAGTGGCAGCTTTTACGCCGAGTTGGTTCTACAGGGGTTACCAGTTGTGGTAGCCCCTGTAAAACAAATAAATTAAAATCAAATAAATCAAATAATTCAAATGAATATGAATAATTTTTCAAATATCAAAGCTAGAGCTAAGGAATATTTACCACCTGTAGGGTGCTTGCTGTGGATTAGGGAAGCATACAAAATAGGAGCAAATATCAAAATCAAATAAATGAATGAAATTAGCGGGGATATCAAACTGAACTTTGATTAATACATATACAAAAGCATTCAACAATTCCCCTTCACAAACATCAACAAATATGAAAAGAATTTAATTAAAACCAACTTTCAAATAGGAAATAAATATTTGAAATCTGCAATTTTTAATGAAGTTTTTAAGGCACTATCAAATAAAGTTGGGGATGCAGTCCCTGTGAATAATGTTAAGCCTTTATTTATTTTTTTTGCCAAGGAATGGGGGCAGATACAAGTCAGGCGCCCCCTGGAACCCTCTTCAAATTCAGCAATACTTCTTATATAAACAGATTAGCTCAAGTATATAAAAATTATGCACGTTCTCCAAAAAATTTACCTTGCAAAGGATTTGCGTTGCAATATACCTAGGAATACTGTTGCACTGCATATTAAAAACAAACGTCAAAAAGTTGGAAGATGTACCTATACAAATCAATATATACTAATTAGCACTAGAACACCAGAAGACACCGCGGGGGTATATGACAGTCAAGCACGTCCTGTATGATTCCTTTGTAATGGCATTGTTGTATGGGTACTATGTGCCTCCCAAAAAGAATCTACTAATTGATTTGCTCACCTGTCTCCCTTTTATTAAGCGTTTGGCAACCACTGGGGTGCAGGGCGCCACCCCTCTAGCAATTTCATCCAGGGTTGTCCACCACATACAGAAGAGTATGTGGATCCAATTAGACGCTTTAGCCAAAAGTTTGATTTCAGGGTAATATTCCCCGGAATAATTGCATTCCATTTGCAAGTTGCATATCCCTAATAAATTTTATTCCCTTGCAATTTAACTTTTTTAAAAAATATTAAATTTTAATATTTAAATTATGATAGTTCAATTATAATAGTAATATATCTAAATATATTATAAGACATTAGTTATAGTTGCAAACACGTCAAATAATAAAAAAAGAATTAAAAATGTTTTTATTAACTAGCTAATTGAGTACAGGTTCCTTTATTACATAGTTAAACATGGAGAACTGAATTTATCTGCAACAGACAGCCTGCTCCACTTATGTTCTAAACAAGTACCTGTTTAGAACTCAAATTACCTTTCCCTTGTAATATGATTGGATATATATAACCAATATGCTTGACCTGTGTCATAAGTACTGATTATTAAGAGATACATGAAAATCATTAGTTTTTGTGTTGTGTGGCTATAGTGGCACTGAAATATTAAGGATCAGATGATGACTTGCAAGGTCCAATTTGTGGCTTAAAAAAGCCAAAGTACCAACAAGGATTCACAATTGTTTAATTAAAATTAACCAAATTCTATCTTTTTTTAATTTTTATTTGTTAACTCTACAGTCAATACACTATTTGGTGGATTATAATAAAAAATACATATCTCTATATTTAGAATAATTGATTTTAATTATATTTTTTATTGATTCTTATATGTCTATAATACAATTCAACATCACGTTATTATATTTAAATAACAATTTTTGTGTCCTAATAAAAACAAAATAAATAAAACTAAAAACAAGTGTTATCTAGAGCGCCCATTTATCTGATTGGCTTGGAGGCAAGGGATTTGGGGAGGAAGGATTCTGAGTGCTTGTAAAAAGCTGCCGCCACATCAGGTGGCATTGCAAATTAGCTGATCTTGAGAATGTTGAAGAGATCCTTGATGTCCTGGGGGAGGCCTTTCTTCACCTTATTTTTGATCCACCCAAAGACCTTCTCAATTGGGTTAAGGAATGGAGAATATGGGGGAGGAAGAGGAGTCTTGTTGGACAGTCAGCCAGGCAGTGGCTGGCCAAATGGCTATTTTTATTGATGAGCGGGAACTCAGACACAACCAGATCCACTTTGTGGAGCCCAAAATTATCCAAAACAACAATTTTGGTTGTGCCCTGGTAATTAATCCAAAGGTAGTCCTTGACAGCTTAGAAAAAATCAAGAAAAGTCCTGCAATTGTGGGAACCCGTTTTCATTTAGTATTGGTCCAACCCGTGAGGACCAAGAAGCACAGCCATTGAATAGGTCTGGGAATGGACAGCTGCACAATGGGCTACACTGTCCTTGGACCCCTTCTTAATACATCCATGCCTAGACCTGAGTGAGGAGGAAAACTCAATTTGTCAATGTAGAAGAACTGTATGTTGCAAGTCTCCTTAAGGGCCAGATAAGTCTTGGCATAAATGTGTTGCTCTTTGATTTTTTTCTTGCTGTCCCAATTATACAGAGAAACTCCAAGGACCTTCCAAGAGAAGCTCAATTTGACCATTGCTTTGTATACAAGGGTTTTGGAGACAGAAAGTCCAAACTCTGTTACAAGCATTGATTGGGCAGCAAGTGAGTCCAGGTGGCAATCCTTGTTAACCCACTGCTTGATTGCATTGATATGAACGGGCTGAAGGAGTTTGGGCTGCCGCTTAGCCTTGATGGATTTGGCAATTTTCCCAGTGTTGCCATACTTTTTGTTGATGTCACGCTTGGTTGTGCTATTGTCAATGGTGGCATATGATACAGGTGCAGATGGCTCTTCAGTGGTGGCCAATGGCTCATATGATGTATCAAAGACGCGGGGCAGGAAGTAGCAACTCTTGGATCAAGAGTGCGGGGCCGGGTGGTGACTGGGTACATGGTGGAGGTGTAAGTAACCTCATTGTTACTGGTGACCCTGGTATAGGAGACTTTGGTAGCAGGCCTTGAGAGTAGCTTCTGTCTGGGATTCAGGCTGCTGTTCCTAGCTTGAGATGTGGGAGGTGGTTGACTGGTGCTGACGCCTTGGGAGGCTTGTGTGTTGGCATTACTCCCTTCAATTTGTGTTCTGGGTCTGTTCTTGGACCCTCTGGGACACCCTTGTGGATGGGCTGCCCCGCGGGCTGGTGCAGGAGAGGGGTGAGAATGCAATTGTCTGTCCATAAAAATAAAATAAAAAATATATTTTAGATTAAATATGTATTTATTTGGATTTATTAGTTTAGTTGTGGGTAGTTGTTTTCTCTTGATTTAGCCTTAAATAGTAACAGAATTTCTATATCCATAATTTGAAGTGTATAACATTGTATACTTTATGGGTTTTGATAATTTTTAAGTTTGGCCACTTTTTATGTATAAACACAATTGTTGAGATTGAATTTTTCATTTGTATCTATCCAGAGTGGAGCTTCTTTATTTGGGTTGGTGTTCCTAGTGTGCTTACTGTACATTAAATTTGAATTCTAGTTCCTGCAATTAATATATGAGTTTACTAGTGGCATTCAAAAGCGATTTGAAATTTGGTTCTTGGATTTGACAATCCTGCAATTTCAAAAAACATAGTAAACTTAATGAAAATGGTTGATGGATTTGAACACCATAAATCTGATTCCAGTTAATTTATTTTGTCCATTGAAAATATGCAGTCCAACTTGAACTTTGCAAAGGTTTCTATGAGTTCCCGTATTTTTAAAAATTCAAATAAATATACAAAGAATTCAATTTAATTAAAAAAGGCCATCCTGCAAATGTGATTTGAAATTAGGAACAAAGGATTTGACAATCCTGCATTTTTACGTTCAGGTTCTGAATTTACAGTAGAGAAAAAGATGATACTGTTGTCATACAGTGTTAATTCCTATATTAAAATATAGAGACAACACATATGAACTGTATCCAGAAGTAGAAAGAACTTTCCCAAATCCTTTGGGCTTTGGGCCCAGTCAGACTTGCTACTTCTGCATACAACAAAGTATTCTGGGCCAGAGGTTACGCCAAAGCCACAGGTTCTCTTTACTTTCCTAATGTTAGAAGACTTAAGATATCATCTGGTAGATGATAAAATAAGCAGTTTTAAAAGCTATGGCAACAACCAAAAATACCTCAGATTTAAATAAAAAAATTCAGATTTAAGCAAATTACAACTATCAGGTTAAAATATACATTCTGTTAACAGGGATTTTGGCGTTAATGGGCAAAATGAGTCAACACAGCAACAAAGGGCTCACACGCAAAGCAAAATCATTCAAAATATAATCTGGAATACATTGATTCACAAACAAAAGGGTGTGAGGTTACTTTTGGTGTAAATATGTTTACTATGTGAATTGATGACAAAATACACCCAAGCACAGTGAGTCAAAACTCAATCTGAAAATAAAACACAATAGCAACTCACTATGTAAACAAAATCACTCAAATGTTGTGTGCAATGGATTGTAATCAAGAATGGTACCAAGGTATCTAAAATAAGACACACAATCTAAGACATAAATTTTAAAAATATTGTGTTAGGTGCTTAATTTGACGTAAAATCTGGGTAAATGGGTATAAATTATTTTGGGTGCTCTAAAATGGGCATGGTAAAACCAAAAACAACTAATTAAGAAGTAAAAAATCTATAATTGGGATATTGGGTGGGAAAAACTCTAATTAAATATCCATATTCAGATAAAAGCAAAATAAAATTAGGGGGTAACTTAATGAAAATTTATTTAGTATTTTAATAAATTCACAAAATGAAAGGAACACAACAACAGAGTACCAATGGACCTGTTGTGTGCCGCGGTTGCGGTTGCCCCTGCGGACCAAAGAACAGAGTTAGTGCAACCCAGATGCCTACTCAGGAATGAGTTATGAAAGGAGAGTTTAATAGTTATGCTGCACTGACACAGCTGGTTCAAGGAGCACAAGCTGATAGGGTGAGGAGCATAAATCTTTGGGTTCCCACGCTGACCCAGAAGCCCACCAAGGTGACCACAACAAAAATGGTTAGAAACAAGGAGGTAGAACTTACTGTAATTTTAGAACATAAAGGTAAAAACGCAGGATTTTCAAATTCTTTTGCGTGAACTCACCAACTTAATGGAGTAATTTTCATCCCAGAACAACTTAATTTTTTATATAAAAGGATGAAAAATATTCCAGTAAGTTAGTGAGTTCACGCAAAAGAATTTGACAATCCCACATTTTTACCTTTAGGTTCTGAATCTACAGTACTTTGTATGTGTTTGACACTATGTACGGCCAAGAGTTGGTCCTGTCAGCCATGCTGGAGAGGGTGAAGCCTGTGCTTGACACTAGCTATGAGCCCTACGTCAGTGATGGCAACCAGGAAGAGAATGAGGAGCATTAATTCTACAGAACAGATGAGGGACAGCTGGTGTTAAAGAAGGTTGCAGCCTTCTATACCAAGGTGCCTATGCCTTGCAAGCCAGTCTCCAATCAGGATCTAGATTCACCAACTTCCACAAAGCCCACCCAGAAGCGCATCCCTGATATCAAATACATCATCATGCTCAAGCTAATGCAAAATCTGTTTATTACAAGGTGGCCATAGCTCTTATTGGAGTAGATCTCAAGTACACCAGAAAGTTATTCAACACCTATATCAATACAGGTCAAGTCCTTGCCGCAGCGAAATCCTTGCATGTTTCTACCATGCTCTCCAAGGAGCATAAATGGGCAATCCACCAGTGGATAACCCAAGATTGCCATCTTGAACTGGCAAATATACAGGCCATGGTTAAATCTACTTTTGGGGTTGAGACCTCAATTTTCTTTTATTATAATTTGGTAACAGGTATATGGTTTTCATGAAAAAAACTCAGGGTATCTCCCTACAATAGAAACAGTTCTTCCAATATTGATGTCTGGAAAAAATATGTATAGGTGTACACTACCCTCAAAGCCAAGGGGGCAGTCAAATTATATTTCATTAACAAATCAGCATTTGCCTTGTCTATGCGGAATGCATATGGGTATGTCCCAAAAGGCTCCAATGACGGGATATCTTGGCGTGCTGCAGTATGCGCAACAGCCTACTTAATGGTGGCTCTTATCAGTCCAAAGGGGGTCAAGTTCTATCAAATGATACTAGGCTCCCACAACATCCGTACCTTTCTAGAATTCCTCTGATTGGTCCAGGAGCACCTGAGGTGCACAAGCCTGGGCTTCACCAATGTGATTGTGCTGGATAACGTTGGTCTCCATAAGGTGGCTGATATTCTTGAAGAATTCTCAATGATTGACACCAGCATTGCAGTGGGCCCCCAGCAATTGGCACAACAATTTTGTGCCTTCTCTTCCTCCCCGCTTTTCCCCTTTCTGAATCCCATTGAGGAAGCTTTTGGGTGGCTCAAGCAAGTTGTCAAGCAAGGGACCCCAACTGGGACCAAGGAGCTATTTGATTTGCTGCAGGTCAGGATCCACAACCTCACAGCTGAGACTGTGGCCAAATTCTATGGCCACGCTGATTTGTTCATCCCTGTGTGCCTTGCCAAACAGCCAATCAATTAAAGACTTAGTGTTTCTGACTTTTTTATATTCTCTAATTTACTATTTAAGATTTATTAATTACCATTTTATATTTAGAAGCTTCTAAGCCCACAATCACATTCAGCAGGACCATCAATGAAGGTTGGTAATTTATTTATTTTATATTATTTTTTCATTATGGCATCTGAGGCTATCCCAAACACTTGATACTGGATTACACATATATATTTATATCACTCTTGTCAAATAAATTTAAAATAAATTAAAAAAATTAAATATAAAGTACTCAAGTTAGAAGTGAATTTATTAACATATATTATTATGCTTTTATGAAGACCTTCTCCAGGATTTTTTTGTAAAAATTGTTTGCTAAAACAAGAGTTAGAAAAATATATTATTTTAAAAAGTAAACTTTAAAAGTATAGAATTATATTGAGGCCTAAGATTTTTATTGTAGGCGCCTATAATGGGTTCTTCTGTATGTACCCACCCGGCAATGAAGGTGGCGCATAACCTCCACCGCCACACTGTAGATAGTGGATACACCCTGATTAAAATACCCCTTCCTTCTGGTGAAAGGCAGTATGGTGAGATGGGAGTTAAGGAGCAGCTTTTTGGGCAGGGCTGCAAACCTGTGGATACCTGCCAGGACCAGGGCGTCCTAGATGATGTGGTCCACCAAGTTATATCCAGGAGGACCTTCTTCCCATCCAGGGCAAGCCTGGCCTTGTCAATCCTGAGAAGGACCCTGTCCAAGTCCTCTACGCTGGCGCCCATCCCAAAGAAGAAAAGATATCCCAGGTAAACAACAAAGTGAAGCCTTTGCCCAGCAAAGGCTTTAGTAAACTCACAAAGTTTGTTGTATAGTGTGCTGATCTTCTTATTGTGCTTTATCTTTGCAAAGGTCAGCTCCATAGCTGCATAGACCCCTGTCTCATCAGCTCTCCAGGACAACCCAAAGTTTACAAGGAGGATTTTTGTCTTCTTTACAACTGTTGCATCTGCAACAGCCAATTTCCCCACTGTGCGCCCAAAGTTCTCAAGGAGGTAGGACAGGGTGTGCTCTACCAGGAAGCATAAGCAAGCAGCCAGATGTGCCTGGCCTATCTCTGGTATGCTCTTGAATGAGAGCGTCACCAGGACATCCCAAACAAGCTCAATGGAGTTTACACAGTAAACTCCACTGAGGGATACCAGGTCCAAGCGGACCAACTGAGCATCCTTGTAGGCAGTAACTGCCTACTCAGATGCCCCTTCAGCATTTTTAAGCTCAGTCAATGCCTCCTTGTCGTAAAATATGCAGCCTGGGTTCTGATTTCTACAAATAGTTAGTCTGATACTTCTTTATCTTAATACTATACCTGTTGTGGTATAGTGACAGCCTGGGTAAGGACAGAAGAATATAAGAAGATAATAAGACAAAAACTGGTATTTATTTAGATAGTATCACACTTATATAGTGTGAGGCAGGGGAATTGCTACCAGAGGCAGGGAGGCACAGATAGAAGAACTTTCCAAATGGAGGAGAGTGGGTTGACACAGCTAAAAGTCCTGTGCAAGAGAACAACCGCTTTCTTGCGGCTTTCTTTGAGGAGGTAGATATAAATAACTTTGTTGTTCTATTTATAATCCTGGAAGTGAAGCCCATGCCTTGTGCGCGTTCAGAAGGCAAATTGAACACCTGTTTTAGGGGCATTTTAAATGTCTTTATCACTAGTAAATTCAGGATGCAATAGCGCAACCCCGCAATTGTTCTATCACTTAATCCCTAGATGGACGACTTTTTGTCTAATCCATTCAGGATCTGCAACACTCCTGCAACATCAGAAAGGACCCACATATGCGGTCCTCTAGCTCCTGCAAGACAGGGGGACATAAACAGCTGCCTTGCCACATTATTGGCGTAGTTGTCATAAAACATGGTGGGGACAAAGAGGACCAGGACCTGGCAGATTTCACCATCTATGTTTACTAAAAAAGGTAAGAATTTTGAATTTTTATTAATTTTGTTTTTTAGGTTACCTTTGTGTGTTTCCTCCTTGCACGCAGCCTTGGGCAGCTAGGCCATTCTTGGTGCAAGCATTTAGGCAGGCAATTCTGTATTCACTGTTCTTGCTGTATTAAGATGTGCTTACATCTCAGGGTTGTTGACCCAGAAAGACGCGCAGAGAGGGCAAATGACTTGAACTGGAGGCCTTCCACAACAGTCTTCTAGACATTTAAAAGGCGCACAATTGTTATTTCAGGGGTGTCTGGCATCTTGGCCATAAGTGCCTTGGCAGACACCTTGTCAATTTTTCCCCATTAAGGACGGCAGCAATTGACTTTTGCCTTGACCTTGCAATCAATGTCTTTAATTTTTGCAATTTCATGGTCCAGATCTTTCAATAACTTCTCCAATTTTCTCATATGACTTTTTACTAACCTTTCCATATGTTTTTATAGCTTTCACCCCAATAAAATCTGTATTATCCTGATACTATTTCCTCTTTGTTTATTCCTGTTTGTTTTCCCATTTACTACATTATCTCATTTTTTTACCCATTGTGTATATATTTTACACTTAACTCAATATATGTTGTTTGCTTTGTGTTGGCATTGTTTCCTTAATTGCCATATTAATTTTGACACTTTACACAGCCCCCTGTGAAAATATTAACAAAAATTTGGTGATCATCAAAATTTGAATTAGAAAATTATAGGTTAATTGTGTTTAGATAAAGTTGTTATGGTTCAAATTCAAAACCTTAATGATAAACTTTAAGCCAATCAGGAGCCAAGAGATAAAGTGGTTGTTGTGATATAAAGGGACATTCAATAATTCTTTGGTGCATGTGTGCTAATTAATATGATTGGCTGGTTGGTTTACTATTGTGACTCATTGCTGCTATGGTAAGTTGTTGATGAACTAGTGCCCAATCAGCTGCTGGGTTAACACTAGTCCATCAACAAATTTCCACAGTGGTAATGGCGTACAATGACAAAACATCCAGCCAATCATATTAATTAGCGCACATACACCAAATAATAATTGAATGACCCTTTATGTCATAACAATCACTTTATCACTTGGCTCCTGATTGGCTTAAAGTTTATCTTTTAGGTTTTGAATTCAGATCAGTAATAACTTTATCTAAGACAATTAACCTATTACTTTCCAATTCAAATTTCAATGATCACCAAATTGTTGTTAATATTTTCACAAGGGGCTATGTTTAAGTGGTAAAAATAACCATGTTCTGGATCTAGATACATGGCATAATATATATATGATTTTGTAGAAATAAGCTTAACATAAATAATAAAACCAACTATAAACAAAGAGAACATAAACAAATGAAATTCAAAATAAAGATAATATAAATAGAAAATGTTTGGCAACAGGGGGTTTATTGGGGGCAGGGAATAGTGATGCCTAGTAGGCAGTATAGCGCAGGAAGGAAGGTGTAGAGGCAGAGCTTTCCTGGGGAGTCTGTGATTGGATGGATGGGGCTGGAAGGTGGGGGGTAGTGGTGGTGGGGGTGAAGGCAGGAGGATTGTATTTGATGGCCGCCATATAATGCTTGTTATATTTCTTGTCTGTCATTGACTGGATGGGTTGATAGGTGGCTGTGGTATGGGGTGGGAGGTGGGAGGTGCTTATCCTTGTGTGATTGGTTACCCATGCTCACATGGAAAACCATTTGCACAAACAGTTCAGCCACCATTTGGTGACCAAAGAGAGAATTGTGGTCAAGGACCCCAAGATAGAGGTTGTTGAAAGCCTGAGGGCGGCGCTCCCAGAGTGTATCTCCAATATTAAAGAAAACAACATCACCCAGATGGATGTCTGCATGGCCATCTGGGTACACAGAGGCCTGGTGCCCGTGTTGCTGGATGGCTTCAAGGGTGGTGGAGCTACCCTCCATCTGGTGGCTCAAGAAACCCTGGTGCTTGGAATTTGAGCCATCCCAGGAGTCAAGTAATCCACTGGGGATGTGGCCCTACTTGTAGTCATTGGTGAAATCTGAGTTTGTTTGATAGTAGACAAAACCCTTGTCTGAAACAGCCAGAAACACACCAATGAATGTCTCCCTCTTGACCTTCTTCCTTCCATTCTTGGTGGCGGCTTTTCCTTGCTCACCAAAATTTTCAAAAGCTATTGATAGCTTATAGTAGGAGATGAAGATGATGTCATTGGACAAACTTGTCAGGCATCAGACCAGGGTTTATTCAATTGCCTGATCATATGGGGAATCCTCAGTGCTGTCTCATTGGTTACCGGCAACATTGGTCAACAAACAGACTGCCACCACTTTGCCATAAATCCAGAGCTGCACCATGTGCTCAAAAACCTAAATGTCATGGTGCACAAGTTCCTTCCAGACCTGGGTTTGGGGAAGCTTGGGGTCCTGCTGCAGGAGGTCATGCATAATTGGGTACACCTTAGTTATTTGGGACTTGGGAGCCTTCTTTGGCTTCTTGTCTGTCTGTTACAATGTGCTAAAATGGAATTGAATTGATGAACATAAAATTTGAAATCAGATCCAGAACAAAACTACACATAGGCAATCACTCAACCGATTGATTGAGAACTAGTGGATACAAGAGCATTCTGAATTCCGCTCAAATTATCTTAGTAATTTGGCAATTCAGAGGTTACACAAAGGGGCAACAAATAAGGCCTTAAATTCAGGAATCAAAGCTCATACTTGGCACTTGAGTCTGGAAACCCAAATGGAGGTGACATCAACAATAAAATCAACTGATCAATCTCTACTTCCAGGTGCAAAATCAATAGCACATATTGATATTTATATTTTGTTTATAATATTGATGCCAAACCTGGTCTAATTCCCTGGCCTTCCATCCCACTAATTTCTCATCTACCAATTTCCCACCTCTCTATATATACTTGGTTTTTATATTAATAAAGAAAAGTTTTATCCCCACATATTGTTCACTCCACTTTGGGTTTACTACCCTGTATTAAGGTATAGTAATTGAACAATTACCAGGGCTAATTCTTACTAGCTATACCCAACAGTCCACTATACAACACTGTTTTGATCAGATTCCCCTTGTTCATTAGGTTTTTGCTGTAAAATATGCAGCCTGGGTGCTGATTTCTACAAATAGTTAGTCTACTACTTCTTTATCTTAATACTATACCTGTTATGGTATAGTGACAGCCTGGGTAAGGACAGAATAATATAAGAAGATAATAAGACAAAACTAGTGCTTTATTTGATAGTGAGGTACTTATATAGTATAAGGCAGGGGAATTTCTATCAGGGGAAAGGAGGCACAGACAGAAGGACTTTCCTAATAGAGGAGAGTGGGCAGGTACAGTAGAAAGTCCCGCGCAATGGAACAACCCATTACACACAGCTTTCCTTATGGAGGTATATGACCCTATCTATGTTGTTCTATAATTAACCTTGGAAGTAAAGCTTGTGTCTGAAGCGCATTTTATAGACAACTCAAACACCTGTTTTATGAGCAATTTAAACTCAGTTATCCTTATTAAAACCATGTTGAGAAGAAGCAATCACATGATTGTTTTGTTGCTCAATCCCTAAGTGGACAACTTAATGTCTAATCCATTCAGGATCTGCAACATTTCCCTTCACTGGATTAGACAACAGATTTAAAATTGGCAGCGTCTCAAGATGGCGGCTATGGTGAACAGTAACTCTAGGAGAGTTCCAAGAAGAGCCTTGAAGAAGGTGCAAGTAATAATTCCCAAGAGACGCAAGCATACAAGGCCAGTGGAGGTGAAGAAGGCAACTGAGAAGCAGATAGTCCTGCATGATGTGGACAGCAGTTATCTGGACTTGGGGGTTCAGCTAGATCAGCTACTGGTGCCTCAGCTGGCCTTAGTGGGACATACCCATTGTTTGCTGCGCTGTTCCTAGCATTGAGCAAGCCCAGGGAGGTGACAGGAACTGGGTTAGAACCAGGTGACAGTATTCATTGGTAGTTCTCCATGCAGGCGGTGGAAGAATACTTGAAGGCTCAGTTGAAGGAATTTCAATTTGAGGGTCAAGGGCTCACAGTCTTGCACAGGGGACAGTATCCAGCATAGTGAAGTCCATTCTTTGCACTTGGGAAGCACCTGGGATTACAGAGGCTCAACTAGTCAGTTGGAAAACCTCTGACAGCTTTGAGCAGCGTCTTTGGCAAGCCTTTTCTGAAGTGTTGAAGTTGTACACAGTGGGGGGTACTGCTCATCTGGTACCAATGGTGATGGCTGATAACCTTGTTCTTTGAGGGACCAACCACTGTGATACCAAGCAGGAGGAGAACATGAGAGTCTTCCTTGAGTGGGCCTTGTCTGTATTCTATGGGGTTGGTGGTCAGGTCCCAGTAGAGTATGCCCTTTGTGAGAGCCTTCTGTGGAACTGTATCTTCTTGGGGGTCGCCTTTCCTATGGACGTTGGGGTCAATTGTGTGTCTTGTTTGTTGGGGGTTTGTTGTCCAATCCTTGTTCATTGGCTTTGAGGGTCTGTAGGTGACCAGTTGTGTTTCCTGGCTGCCATTCAGGTGGTGTAACAGTTGGTGAGATATTGTAAGAGTCTTGTAAGTCCCCAATAAACACCTTGTTCCTTCATTCTTATTCCTCATACTTTGGTGCGTCTTATCACAAACAGGATAACAACCCATGCAATTTTTTAATTAAGCTTTTGTTTTTTTGGGTTGTTATCCTCATTGGGGCTTACTCTTGATTGTAGGAGCAGTACACATATATTGAGTGTGTACTCTAGTGATCAATTACCCAGAATGGGGCTCCTTTAAGGTGTAGGAGTTGGGGACAGTCTTCTGGATAACTTGAACTTGGCCCTGCAAAAGGGAGGCCAGTTTGGATTCATGACTGTACCCTCTATTGCTGAAGAAGTAGACTGAGTCTCCTACCAGGTAAATGGGTAAGGCAGGGCGTTTGGATGCAGCTTGTTCTAAGTCCTGCAGCTTATGTTTCAAGTTTACTGTGTAGGCCTCTGATTGCAAGCAAACAAGGGTCTGGACCAGCTTGTTGAGGTATGCCTCTGGGGACACAGCCAGGCTGGGCTTTACCAAGGAATATAGTAAAGGTGGAAGTCCTGGTTGCTGACCGTATAGCAGTTGAAAGGGTGGCTTGTCAGTGGCACAATGATACCCAATGTTATATGCAAAGGTGGCTGCAGGCAAGAAGGTATCCCATTCAGTCTCATGTTGATGACTGAGCTTCTGGTGTATCTGAACCAGGCTTCCATTAGTGTGCTCCACCATGCCATTTGTATGTGGGTGATAAGGAGTTGATAGTGTCCCACAAATATCCATCAGTTGGTTGAGGCGGGGAATGATATAACTGGTGAAGTTGGTACCATTGTCTGTCAGCAGAATCTGGGGGCAACCATGTTTGTATATGATATTCTCCAGGATTAATGTGGCTGTCACCAGTGCAGATTGGTTGGGAATTGCCTTGGCTTCTACCAATTTAGTCAGATGATCAACAGCCAAATGATGATCTTGTTGCAACTGTTGGTAACTGGCAGGGGGCCCACTACGTCAATGGCTACTGTGTGAAGGCAAAACCAGGGCGTACAAGTCTGTGTTGGAACTTGGCAACCTTAGGTCTCTCAATGTTGCAGTCATGACAGGTGGCTAGTGCATCTACTACATCGGTGTGCATTCCTTCCCAGAAGCAGTGCTGCTGTAACAGGGCTAACATCTTCTGTATACCACCATGACCATTAGTCTTGTGAGTGGCCACCACTGAGTCCATGAATAGGGATGGGCATATGTAGGGTAACCAAGAGACTCCACAAAGCTTCAGGAGAAGTCCCTTAGAGACCTTGTTATCAACAGCTAACTTCTTGAGAGCTCTTTGTATCTCTACTGGCTCCTCCCCCCACAAAGAAGGATCCTCCATAAGTTTGTCATAGAGAATGTCAGCCATGGGGGATACTAAGGAAACAGTGGGAAGGCAGGAGAGACAGTCAGCATTCTGGTGGGCTGCCCCAGCTCAATGAATGATCTCATAGTCATAAGCCTGAAGTTTAATGGCCCAACACACCAGATGTCCTTTGGGGTCCTTGAGGGTCTTCAGCCATTGCAAGGAGGCATGATCTGTTACAACCGTGAAATGTACCCCATGAAGATAGACTCTGAATTGTTGGTAGGAGTATATCACAGCCAGACACTCTTGTTTGGTGACAGTGTAGTTCCTCTTGTGAACATTAAGCGTACATGAGCAGTATCCAACATGATGTTCAAGTCTGTTGGATTCCATTTGGGAGAGAACACCCCCAATTGCAGTCAGGATAGTATCTATATGAACCACAAATGGCTTAGCAAAGTCAGGGTAGGCTAGTACGGGAGCTGCATTCAGTATTCCCTTGAGAGTGTTGAAGGTAGATTGGCACGCTGGGCTCCAGAAGAATTCCTTATCAACTTGGAGAAGCTGAAAAAGAGGGCACCCAGGGATGCAAAGTTGGGGATGAAGCGTCAATAGTACCCAATCATCCCCAGGAAGACCTGCACGTCCTGCTTATTGGCCAGGATCTTCATCTTCTTAATAGCTTCCACCTTCAGAGGTACAGGCCAGAGTCCATCTTGACTAATGATGAATCCCAAGAACTCAAGATGTTCCTTGAAGAAGTTGCACTTGCGTGGCTTGAGCTTGAGATTAGCTGCAAGTAACCTCTGGAAGACTTCTTCCAAGTGCTGCAGATGATCATTAAAAGTTTGGGGGAACACATTAATGTCATCCAGATAGACCAGGATACTGGTGAGTTTGAGGTCATTCATCACTGCATCCATGGCCCGTTGGAAGGTAGCCAGGGCATTAGAAAGACCTTAGGGCATCCTTGTGGGTTGGAATAGCCCTTGATCAGTGATGATTGCACATTTCTCTTAATCAGCAGAGGGGTAGATCAATCTGCCAGTACCCACTGATAAGGTCCATGGCACTGAAGAACCTGGCGCTACCCAGTTGGTCAAAGGTATTATCAATGTAGGGGAGAGGATACAAATTCTTCTTGGTAACAGCATTCAGCTGGCAGTAGTTGATCACCACACAGTTGCTGCCATCCTTTTTTTGACAATCAGAAGAAGGGAAGCCCAGGGGCTTTAACTGGGGACCAGTAAGCCAGATCCCAATAGTTTCTGGAGCTCCTTGTTGGCTACAGCATGATTGGCTTGGCTACGCTGTATAGGTCTGGAGAGGATAGGTGGACTGTCTTGGGTGTCAATATTATTAGCAACATCAGCGGCCTTGCCCAGGTCATAATCACCCTTGGCAAACACATCATTATACTGAGCAAAGAGATCCATGGCTTGATCCTTATTCTCTTCAGAGAGGCCAGATAGGGAGTTGCAGCTTATGACTGCTAGCACCAGTGATTGTTTGCAGGGTAGGCCCAGTTCAGAGAAGTCTGCAAAGGGGGAGGTCTCCTGTAGGTTGTCATGCTCTTCCAGTTGTATATAGGCCAGGAGTTGGTGCTTGGAGACAACCATGGCTTCACAACTCATGTTGGCCAAGAGTATGAGCACTTCCTTCTCACTTGGCATGAGGATGCCTGGTGCAACCCATGGTTCTAGTCTGGAGGCATTTTGGATACCAAAGATTTCTCCATGAGTACCAGCTGGTAGAGCCAGCAAGAGGACTGTGTTGTGGATTGCCTGAGAGCCAGGTGGAATAGTCACATTACATTAGGTGTAGATTGGAATTCCTTTGGCTTCCCCAACCAAGAGAGGTAGCACCTTGACCTTCTTACTATGCAGCGTATAGGCAACTGGCAGTTCTCCATCTGTGTACTCCAGGTTGATGTAGTGCAGAGGCATAATAGCAGGTCAGAAGGGCGGTCTACATGATAGAACATGGGGATAGAGTGGCACAATATCCCAAATGTATGGTCTCCATGGTTGGTCACAGTGCCATACTGGACCATGAAGCTAGTCCCAATAAGAATGTTGTAGCTGTTGTTTTCAAGAAATATAGTAGGAGCAGTGACCATTAGATTCCCAAAGCAAAGAGGGAGGGAATAATAGATCCCTTCTGCTCTAGTGATCAGTGGCCCAGCAGTACCAAACTCTTCATGATAGGCTAAGTCTGGTGCCAGATTAAGCTTCTTGACCAGCTGTGAGGATATAATGTTCCCAGGAGCATCAGTATCTAGTATGGCCCAGACATGGGTTTTGTTTACTACCAGGTTGATGTAGGTACAATCCTTGCAGTCCTCTCTGATCCCCAAAATCTTAGAGACCTGGTGGACGCTCAGTCCTTTTCCTTCCCCAAGAAGGTGGCCATGGCAGCTCCCACAGCTGGGCTTGCTTCCTTGAGGAACTCTAGTGGAGCCAAGACATGTAATGTCCAAAGCAGCTTGGCCAGTTGTTCAGCACTGTTCTCCTCATGAGTAACTTCAACACCTGGTTGAGTCAGTTGTTCAGCATAGGGTAGGGATACTGTTTTCTGAGCTATTTGGCAGATAAATATCTCAGGTTGAAGTGTGGTCCAATGAGTTTGATTGTTAACAGTGAGGACTCAATGTAAGAAGTCCTCTTGAACTCCTTCAGACTCTGCATTCTTGTGTATTGGATGAGAGTCAAATTCAATCAGAGAGTATTTGTCCTTAGGGTTTGCCTCAGAGGAAAGTAAAGTGGCAGTCCTCTGGGCAGGGTTGTTGGGGGGAAGCAGTATGGGGGAGATGAGGGTGTCAAAATTATGAAGGCAGCCAAGTATTTCTCCTTGTCCTGGATGCTTAGTAGCTTTTGACTTATCCTCATTGTCCTCCTCAATATCAGCATCCCTGACGTAGTCCTCCTCAGCGTCTTCCATGCCTACATGGTGGACCTTTTGGTGAGGGTTCTTATATTCCTGAGAGAAGTGGCCAGCCATACTGCATTTGAAGCAAGTACAGAGAGTGTTGTTAGATGGAGTGGGCCCAACCTTGTTGGAAGGCTTGGGCATCTCCACAGCCACACAGGGTCTATACTCAGCTTGTTGGTAGGGGCAGCCTTCAGGGAGAGGGATCTTAAACTCCTCCTTGTAGGTGTATAGAAGATAAATCAGATCTGGCACAGTGCAAGCATTGTAAATGCCTGACTTAAGAGCCAGGAAGAGCTCCTGGTTGACACAAAAGAATTGAGGAGTGCTGACTGCACATCAATAAACTGTAAAGCCCTCATATACAACAGGGTTTGAGCTCCAAGGTAGAACCTAGAAGTGAAGTCTTCTAGGGCTTCTCTCACTTTTAGCTTAGTGTCAGCTAAGTCTATCTTGCAATCAAGAAGGGCCTCTTGGCTACCAAATTCTTTTTTCAAGGCTCTGGAGACATTGGCAAAAGTCTAGCCATTCTCAGGGAGACATGACAAGATAATGGTTTGAGTCTCAGCATCCAAACAGTTGATGATTGTGGAATCCCTCATGGTGTTGTCAACGCCATACATGGAGTTCTGGTATAGGCGTAAGAACATGGCCACATTACTCTTGCAGTCAAACTTGGGTAGATTGATGGACTTGAAGTTATTAGAGCCATGTTGGATGGGAGCAGGTGTGATCCTCACTGGAGAGCTGGTGAGACGGGAACAGCTGAGGGTAGAGGCAGCAAACCTAGCCTCAGAAGCACATCAACAATTTTCCTCTTGCTGCGCTTTGCATTCACCTTCTCTGTCCTGAGCAGCTCCAGAGGCTTCAGGAGTGGCCAGGACGTCATCCTTGAAATCCAACACTGGCTCCAACACTTGTACAGCGTTGGGAGCCAACTGAGTGTGGCCATCATTGATTTTGTAGCTATGGTAGAACTTGGGGCTGGAGGATCTTTGTGGACTGTGGAGACTCTTGGAGTTGAGGGACATAGCCTGTAAGTTGGCAGCAATAATTTTACTATCCATTCTATCCAATTGCCTCTGGAAGGCGTCCAGAAGAAGTTGCTGCTCATCCAGCTCATCCTGATAGACCTTTTTCTCCTGAAAGGTGATATCCAAGTCATCTTATAGAGAGGTAATGCACCTTCCATGGGTGACAAGTTCAGCTTGAAGCAAGGCTATCACTTCCTTATCCTTCTTGGCTTGGGTCTGGCTATTGGCTCTGTCATGTGATTGTCAAAGTTTGAGACAATCCTGAAGCTCTGACACAGTGTGATAGCCATTGAACAGGAAGGCAAGATTGGTGCTTTGCTGGACCAGTTCTGTCTGCATCTTCTTGTAGTGATCAAAGAGCTCAAGTATGTCACAGCCAAGAAGGTGGCTAGAGGGGGATTTGTCTATAGTGATAGATGTGGGGGTGAACAAGAGAATGGTGGCAAGACAACTGGCTAAAACTTTCACCTCATGAGTCAGGCTTCAAACCATGGGGCCAGTCTCAAGAACGTGGGTGGTAACCACACTAATCCAATTGGTGTCTACATCCTGATGGGTGAGGGTCTGTACTACATGCACTGGAACTAGCTTAGCTATTCCTCTCTTAATGGCGTCAAACCAATGCAGCATGGTGTTCTGGGCGTTGTTAACTTCAGCAAGGTATTGATTCACAGTGGTGAAAGTATTTCCAAGATCAGAGTAAAGGACCTGGAGGAACGTCTGTTGGTTGGACACCAGTATTCCCTGGTCATGCACTAGGCTTTGGATGCAACCCAGGTGCATATGGTTGTGGCATACAGCAGGGTGAGTGAACTGCTGTAAATAGTCATTGATGTGTTTGATGGTTCAGAGGTTTCAGGAAATTTTTTCCTGACTCCATCAATTATGTTGAAAACTCTTTCCAAAATGAAAATTTAAAAGAAACAAGCAACCAAGAGTTAGACACCAATGTGTACTCTAGAATTGAGAACAACAGGGATCAAACCTGGGACCCTAAGAACAAGAATAATGTTAGTTTAAAATCTAATAGTTATCATACATTACCTATTTATTCTAAACCTATTCAATTGAGTTTTGCTTTCAAACTTCTAAACAACTTTGAAAAGATTAGTATTTTAAAAGATAATGTCACTTACCACTGAGACTCTGATTGGCTAATCAAACCATGCTTGGCACCTTGGGACCCGCTTAAACTACCTTTTGGTCCAGCTCTGCTCTTAATCTTCATTGATTTCTTCAATATTCCCGCTTAATTATGATCAGCATGATAGTTTATTCTTGGCACCTCTGCCTTCAATATTTTACAATCAATTTTTTTAAGCTACAGCTTGAACTGCATATGAGCCAGGTATGATTTCTGATATTGAGTTTCATTTAAACTCCTTTTATCCTTATATATCCACTTAAATGTCCCAGCCCCATTTTGAGGGTATTTAAGTGAGCCACCTTTATCTTATCCCTTGTTCCAACAATAAAGGCTTATATTACTTTACTCCTTCCCACACTTATCTTTTGATCCCTCATTTGAGACCATGAAAGGAATATTATTCCTGTTCAGGTTTCTAGTCCTCCTGCTTACAGTTGGTTTAGGTCTTAAGAATCCTACTCCCACCACTGACTCACATAACTCCTCTACCAATGATTCCCACCAGAAGGAGTCTCTGGCCAATTAATGGTTCAAGTATCCCTCTGGCCACTGGGAAAGAAAGTTCAATTATGGTTGCAACACCACTCCTTCTCCAGTAGAACCTTCTCTGGTTAGACCCAACACATCTCTCTACCTGTTGACATACTTGGTAGGGTATTATCTATTGGGTTTGTTCAGCTCCATGATGGGTAGATTTGCTTATTTGGGCCACTTGGGCCATCTTGCCATGATTAGGGTACCTATTGGATCAGTAATTGCAGGGCTTAAACTAGGGGCTTTGTTCCACCAGGTAGGGAACTTGTTTTCTATCAGGTGGGTCCCTGACAAGAGGTCACAATATGTTGGTCAGGGTTGACCCGGGAAAGGCTCTGAAAGCAAACCAAGGAGTTATCAGCAGAAGGTTGCTGAATAGCCAGATGTTTAGAGCAAGCACCATTACCAGCAGCACCAGAGTCCATGGCATGGATGGCACTACAGATGGCGTCCTCAGAAGGAGAGGAGTTGGCTTTCATCTCCAAAGGGGCAGGGGCTTGCAGGATCAAGGGTTGGCCAAAAACAATGGCTTGGGGATGCTGATGTTCTGGCATGAAGTGGCTAAGAGTGGGCAGGCCATAGGGAGCACCTTGTCAGGATTGACAATTCTTTCTCCCTAGAAACCCGGGCCTGGGAGCAGGGATCAAACCCCAAACCTGGATTCTTTTGGGCTGCCAGGCCTGTGAACTGCAGGGCTGCCCGCCCACGTTTTTCTGGGATAAAGCCCCCAGAAGCTGATACCAAGCGTTTTAACCCATGCAGTAAAAAGAGACAAACCAAATAAATCATTGCACCAAATGGAGGACTAATCACCATGCCTAATGGAGGTACCAATCTGGCAACTATTAGCTTCATGAACTTGAAGTCTACGCCAGCAACCAATCAAGAGCAAACCCAGGAAAGAGGCATGGGCCTGCAGCCCAGTCCCATGACCTTGACACCAGAGCAAGACAATAAAGCAGCCAAATTGAGATTTTTGACCAATGGAAGAACTCCTGGGCTGGGTGCCATTTTGCCACCTTTGGACCCAAGCACCCAGTTCACCTGGCCCTGGCCTTCCCAATGCCTTGATGGACCCCCCATGAAAAATGTTAAGTTTGGCGGGGGTACTATATAGACCCAAGGACCCCGCGCTCCAAACTTATCACCATTTTTGAATAAAGGTTATGCTAATTTGGCTCAAACAACTATTGCCTTATTTTGTATTTGCTGCCTACCAATTCAGTTCAATATCTCCTGCCCCTCTGCCTGCTGTTTTCTGTCCTCCTGGTGTACCCTTTGGACCCATCCATTTTATCAACTACCCTCTGAAGCCTGAATACAAAGTATACACCCCGGAAAAGATACTCAAACACAATCCCCTGGCCCGCATACAATATGCAATTAGATACAACCAACAAGGCCCATGGATATTTTCAACACCCAAGGTGTTCAGAGGAAAATTCAATTATCTCCCTGCTTACAACCTATCCATGGAGCCGCCTGTGACACCAAAACCCATGCCTGCTTCTGCACCTGACCTCCCAACCAACCATACTGGCAAGCTGTTTGGGATTGTGTACATCATCCTCATAGGAGTGATTGACACTATAATCCTGGCCACCAGCCCATGGTCTTGGGTGGGGAAGTCTGCCTCATACCTTTTAAAGTTAGCTCCCCTCTTGTGGTGGGCATTGCCTGCAAAAAAACCCGGCCTGAGTTACTCCTGAAAACAACAGGGTGGTCGCCCAAGACTTGATCCCTGACAACCTGCTCTAACCCAGCATGGTAGTTGGCAGAAGTGAAGGCCAGTGCCTGATGATAGAGAGAAGCACTGGCAGAAGGCTCATCCAGGGCATTCCTCCCTCCTCATTGAAAGGACTGTGGGGTTGGGGGCTGTTGGTGTGGAAAGACATGAGCGCCAATGCTGTAAAATATGCAGCCTGGGTGCTGATTTCTACAAATAGTTAGTCTACTACTTCTTTATCTTAATACTATACCTGTTGTGGTATAGTGACAGCCTGGGTAAAGACAGAAGAATATAAGAAGATAATAAGACAAAACTAGTGCTTTATTTGATAGTGAGGTACTTACATAGTATAAGGCGGGGGAATTTCCACCAGGGGAAAGGAGGCACAGACAGAAAGACTTTCCTAATGAAGGAGAGTGGGCAGGCACAGTAGAAAGTCTTGCACATTGGAACAACCGGTTTCACATGGCTTTCCTTATGAAGGTATGTGGCCCTATCTATGTTGTTCTATAATTAACCTTGGAAGTAAAGCCTGTGTCTGAAGAGCATTTGATAGACAACTCAAACACCTGTTTTATAGCGTTTTAAATGTAGTTATCCTTATTAAAACCATATTGAGAAGAAGCAATCACATGATTGTTTTGTTGCTCAATCCCTAAGTGGACAACTTAATGTCTAATTCATTCAAGATCTGCGACAATTGTTGAAGTCCTGCATTATGGTGGATCAGGTAAATTGTAATTGGCTAGCTATCTGCTCCCAGGACAGGCCCTGCAGGTTCAGTGCCACAATTTCTTGGAGAATTTGGGCAGTAATTATTTGTTGCTTGGAGCGCTGGGCCAGGGAGCTGAAGCCTGATTGGCTATAGGGGGCAGGTTAGCTTGTGGTGGGAAGTTGTTTCAAATTAAGATTGTCATCCTTATTGGTTGGTTGATGGGCAGCTTGTGTGGGGGTGGTTAAGGAGCAGGGGCTGAGCTAGACACTAAGTGATTACTGAACAAGTCAAAGCCATAGGAGTCAGGGGTCAGGTAGAGGTTGGCTTCTTGTTCACTGCCTAAAAGGCTTGAGTGTAAACAGGTGTCTCCACTTTCTGAGCCATGCCTTCACTGAAGCTGGCTTGGCTGCTGCTGGCTTGGTTGCTGATGCTGTCAAAAATGTTGCTAGTAAAAACCATTGTAAAAAAACCTAGGATAAAATCACTAACAGTAAAGGTTTAAAATTTTATGCTTTATTTTTATTGTAATCACCATTCCATATTTGAAAGGTTCTCAAAACCATTATACACAAATAAGGAGCCATGGAAATAAAAAAATGCCTCTGTTCCTAAATTGATAGCTGTTGATTGACTGTTAATTGTTATTTTTCTATTTTAGGCTGCTCATACTACATATCTCTTGTGACTTCATTCTGTTCCGTGCTTGTGGAATCTTGCTTCTAGATTGCTCAAATTTTGTTTAATTTTAGTCCTTCTGTCAGTGCCTCATATGAATCCTGATTGGATTATAATATACTTCAGAACAGCATCCATTCATCTCACTTGTTGTGTCAGTTCATTTTTTTGTGGTTTAAATAACACTGCTTGATAGTTGCTATAAGTTTTTATAATGGGCTAGTGAAATTTTGTTTTTGTTTGACAGTTTTTTAGTAACCATTTTTTTAAAAAATTATTTGAATCCTGAATCTTGCGCAACTTGGATTTTGTTCAAATCTGAAATCATTTTGTTTAAATCTGAGGTATTTTTGGTTGTTTCCATAGCTTTTAAACTACTTTATTATTTTTTAAAAAACAAAACAAGAGAGATTAAAATATATAGTTAAAGTTTAATCACTAATGTATTATTATATATGGTAACACTTTTAAATGTTTGATTATTTATTTGAACTTTAGAAATAAATACAGAAAGGAATTTTAAACAAGATAAATTCATTGATTATATTATGTAGGGAAAAACAAGAAATTTTTATTTAAAAATTTGATTTGTGTATTAAAAGTATTAAATAGACAAAAATAAATAAGGTACTTTTTTAGCAATTTTAAAAATAATAAACTATAGCTTTATCATGTTTAGTTATTTAATGAAGCAAAAGAATTGACACTTTAAGTCATTGAGCTGTAATAGAAATTTGAAATTCATTCTTGAGAAACAAGACTTATAGAACTTAAACTCTGACATGACACCAAATCTTTATAAGAAGTATGTACAATATAGCTTTGGGGACTATTCAGGTTTAAGTTCATATAAATAACATGTAATGAATTACAAATTCTACGTACTAGTTCTTTAGTTGGGATTTTAAGTCCAAGAATAATATTTATACTAAAATTTTGGTTTTTAAGTCTACTTGTGGGTTTTTAAAAAATCAAGTCCCTGGATAGGCTGTTTGCAAATCAAGCCAATCAGTCTGCCAGTCCAACTGGCAGAGCTGTCAGCGGAACCTTTTATTTGCCAAAAGAGCCAGCCAATTAAAAGAATTCCTGTTTTTCTTTAGATGCTTTTAAGCTCCATTTGATTGGATGAAAAAATTAATTATAAATGAAAAACCAATCATTGACTACAATTAAAAGAATAATCAATCAAATTCTTACCCATAAAGATTTGCTAAACATTCAATAAGCAAGGTAAACCTCATATTACTTCAATACTAACCTTTTCATTTCAAACTCAATAGATTCACTTCAAACTAAAGGCAAGCTTTGAAATATACATTATAAACTACCCATTTAGTTCATAAAACCTCATTAAGTTTAAGCTAAGCCTAATTTTAAGAGCTTGAAGTTAATTTTATATTTGAAAAAGTAATAAATTTTAAAAAATAACTCACCTCAAAAAACAAAATAAAAGGCTTATTGTTCAGGTACGCGCTTTCCAGTAGACTATTAACCTTCAAACCTTTTTAGTTGGACTTGGTTCACAGCAGATCAAGGCCAGATAAGATTTTTACATATTTAACCTAACAAGAATAAAATAATCTCTTCTTTTCACTTGAAGTTTTTGTTGTTTTGTTAAGTACTGTCCCAATTAACTATTTTGCAAAAAAGCTGGATTTTCAGGTTATCTTTTCCAATAACTACTACCTTTTATTCCCTTTTAGATAGTCCTAGCCCGTATTAGATATTGGGTGTTGTTAAACTATTTTACGCTGGTCTGTTTGGCTATTGGTAATTTGATTCATAATTAATCAAAATCACCAATTATCAAGCTAGCTAACCAAATGGCCCCCAGCCACCTCCCCGTTTTTGTCTGGGTAGCAGTGGACCTATAAATTAATTATAATTTCAGCGCGTTTTTAACTGGTTCAGCTTAAAACTGAGTGTTCTTAGTATCTTTAAATTTGTTTTACTAAAAGACCTTCATAAAGTTCTATCTTATATGTAATTTTTAATTTTCAAATCAAATGAAAGTAATTGTATCTAGCTATCTACTATTAAAAATTTGAGATATTAAAAGATAAAAACCAATAAAATAATTAATAAACCGTTAAACATATATAAATAACCTGAGTTTTATTTATACTTAAAAATGGTTTATAATATCATTAAATATGTTGAAAATGTACTCTTGAGAAGTATCTAACCAGAATAAAGGGGAAATTCAAATGACATAACAGTAAGTGTATAAATTAAGTGGAATTTTAGGTTATATCACAATAATTAATGTAAAATATGCTGCTATATAGTAAAAAATAGTTTTACAGTATTGTTTAAAGAGATATAATTTTTTAAAATAAGTTAAAATATAAGTGATTAATCAAGTATTACTATAATTCATTTATATTTTATTGTTTTATATTTGATAAAAATTACAGAAATATATAATTGATTTTATCTAATAATGAAAGTACTCATACCTTTATTACTATGAACAGATTATATTAAATTAAACCATAATTAATCATGTAAGGTCTTTCTCATAGTGGTGCAAGGTTATAAACTAGAGCATGTACTGTAAATTCAGAACCTGAACGTAAAAATGCAGGATTGTCAAATCCTTGGTCCAAATTTTGAATCACTTTTGCAGGATGGCCTTTTTTTAATTAAATTGAATTCTTTGTATTTTTATTTGAATATTTGAAAATTCAGGAACTCATAGACACTTTGCAAAGTTCAAATCAAACTGCATATTTCCAATGGACAAAATGAATATAATGGAATCAATTTGAAGTGTTAAAATCCATCAACCATTTCTATTAAGTTTACTATGTTTTTTGAAATTGCGGGATTTTCAAATCCAAATCCAAAACCAAATTTCAAATCACTTTTGAATGGCACTAGTAAACTCAGATATTAATTGTGGGAACTGGAATCCAAATTTAATGTACAGTGTTGTAACTGTGCTTTTTAGCAGAGTTACATGGGGAAAAATATTTAGAAGATAGATAATCTTTATTGAGAGATAGTAATTATATAGTCATTGTGAATCAAGGATAACAGGAACATGATTGGTGATCATACAGCTGTATGGAAGAAAGGGATGGCTTGATCCTGGTAATGAGTCAAGCGCCAAAATGAGGTATCCACCATAAGGGATCATCATTTGTTCATGTTGTTGGATTTGGTAATTTGTGTTGACTTCCTAGTCTGGCTTCAAGTGGCCGGATAATCGGATTGCGGGTCAAAAGCCCACTTGATTGGAACCTTGCTGGTGAGTTGAGCCTGCAGTTTTGACACCCCCCAAATGAAGGTTGGCCTCTTCTGAGGGCAGGTTGTTGGGGAGGTTGTCAGGAGCCCGGGCGCTGTATTGAACTAGTTGCTGTTCCATGGCGGGCAGGGCGGTTTCTTGTTGCTTCTGTCTTGCTTTGCAGGGTTGTAGGCAATCATGGTGTAGGGTCTTGTTTTGCTTACGTTTTCCAAGCCCTTGCATAAGGTAAGTGTTATTGTTGTTTACCTTCAGAATGATTGCTGGCCCCACTTTCTTGGGTTTTAGTTTGCTTTTATCAACATTCATGACCCAAACTTTGTCCCCAACTTCATGTCTATCTCAGATGGGGACAAAGGTTTTTTGCATATGTTCATTTTCCTTTTCTGTTTGTTTGCTGTTGGCCTCTATAACTTGAGGTTATGAGCAAGGGGGGACTTTACTTGGAATTTCCAGTTTGGGTCTAGTCAATGCTTGAATGATATTTGGCTGTGTGCTGTATACCAGTTCAAATGGGCTTTTCCCGGTGGATCTGTTCACTTGGGTTTAACACACAAGTAGTGCAGTTGGTAGCTGCTTATACCAGTCTTCAGGTCTCCCGGCAGTGGGCTTGGCTAAGGCTTGCACAAGGCTACCATTAGCTGCTCTACATGTCCATTAGCCTGTGGGTGGTATGGTGTTGTTACAGTGTGTTTGACCCCATTTTTAGTGAGGTATATGTTGGTGTTTTTGAGGTCAATTCTTTCCCTCCATTGGTTATCAGGAGTCCTGGCTTTCTGAACTTGCTGATTATCTCCTTGCCAATAAATTGTTGTTTATCATTGGCAGTGTGTGCCTTTACTGCCTTGGCCACAGGCCTTCTTGTAGCAAAGTAAATGGCGGTGATGATGTATTTCTTGTCATTGTGCTTTCCTGGCATGGGACCAACAATGTCAATTGCCCATACTTTGAAAGGTAGTTGTGTGCAGATGAAAGGTACTGACTTTGGCGGGGTTTTGATTTTGGCAAATGTTTTACATACTTCACATTGATCTAGAATTTCTTGAACATTGCAGTATAAGATTGGCCACCAGGCCTTGTGCTTAAGGAACTTATATAGGTTCCAGCTCTTGGTATGTCCATGGTCTCTATGATAGTGTGAGATGGTATCAACTTGCTGATGCATGGAAATGTAGGGAATGGTTGTGCCGTCAGACATTTTTCTGTGTAGGATCCCATATACATCAGAAAATAGGTGTTCATTTTTGATGACTGTTTCCTTTTTTGTTGGTTGTGCCAGGTAGGAACCTTTGTCCTTTGTTTGTAGTAATAGGAGAGGCCAGTCTGGGTCAAGCCCATTTTATCCTCTTGAAGCACGGACATACAGGCAGGACAGTGTGTCTACCATGGCAATCTTGGCCCCAGGTTTGTACTGGATGAGCATGTTAAATTACTCCAATAGCTCCATCCACCAGGCTTGGCGGCGTAACAGATTTGCTTGAGTTTTGAAATAGATTAGTGACTTGTGATTGGTTAATGCTGTAATTTTCTTCCTGGGGTTCCAAGTAACAGCGCCATTTGACTAGGCAGTGTACAATAGCCAACAGTTCTTTGTTGTGGATAGGGTATTGACACTTGCCATCTGTCAATTTTTGCAATTCATAAGCCACAGGCAGGAAGTCAACATCATTGTTTTTGATTTTTAGTACTCCCCCAATAGATGCATCTGAGGTGTTGGTTTCCATTTGGTATTCCCCGTCATGTTTGGGGTATTTTAGGATGGGAACTGCCGTGAGTTTCTCCTTGAGGCGTCTAAAGCAGAGGTCATGTTGAGGAGTCCACACAAACTTGGACTTGGCGCCTGTTATGGCGGATAAGGGAACAGTCAAAATGCCACAATCAGGTATAAAGTGTTGTATATATGCCACCTTTCCCAAGGAGGTGCAGAGTCCAACTTAACCTTGGGTGGTTACATCTTGCAGATGGCCTGTATCTTTTGACTGTCGGGTTTGATGCCGTCCTTTGAGACTATGTGTCCCAGGAAAAGCAGTTGATCACGGAAGAACTGGCACTTGGAGGGCTTGGCCAACAGCTTGTGTTGTGCCAAGGTAGCAAAGACTGCCTTGAGGTCTTTGTGGTGTTGTTCCACTAAGGAGCTGTAGACAATAATGTTGTCCAGGTAAACTAGGGCGTGCTTGCCTATGTGGGGCACAAATACTTTGTTCATGAAGGTTACAAAGGTGGATGGGGAATTGATCATGCCAAAGTTGAGCGCCACACATTTGTAGGAGCTGTATTTGGTGCAGAAGGCCGTCTTGGGGATGTCTTCCTCCTTAATGTAAATCTGGTTGTAGCCTGCTGTCAGATCAATCTTGGAGAAGACTGTGGCTCCTCACAAGGTATCAAAGAGGTTGTCAATCAGTGGTATTGGGTAACAATTCTTAATGGTAACTTTGTTTAGGGCTCAGTAGTCCATGACCAGATGTAAGGTACCGTCCTTCTTGGCCATAAAAAATATGGCAGCCCCAAAGGAAGACTGTGAGTGTCAGGGCCCGGAATGGGCCAGACAAAACCCTATGTTACATAGGTTCAACCGCTGCAATTGAGCAATTGCGCAACCAATCAATTGCGTTGGCAATTACGCAGATTTACCCAAAGGAAACTTTAATTCCAAGTGGGGAATTAAACCCTGGTCAAGGCCAAGCCTGGGGGCAATTGGAAACCGTCCTAAAGGCAAGCAAAAAGATTTTAATTGGCCCACACCTTTAGAAACCCAGAATTGGGGACTTGGGTTGCCAAATGGACCAAAATTCCCCTACCAGCTTCCCCAGGGCAAAAATACTGAAAGGATCCATCTAACTGACAAATCAGGAGTCACCAATGGGGCCCAGCTTGAGAATAGCCCATTGAAAACCAATAAGAAGTTGCCAGTAAGTCCAATTGCAGTTTCCCAGCAGGATATAGAGGGATACACTGCATCCCCTGTTGTGAATACCGCAATTCACCATGTTTTGATTTTGCCTTTGGTGGGCCATTTTGAGGACAAATCTCTTGCTTTTGCTTTTGCCTCTCAAAATGGGTTAATGACTAAATCAGGAAGATCAATTGCTTGGTTTCTTGATCCTGCGCAACTCACTTGCCCCACTAATGTAGGTGGCAAGTGATCCTACCTTCCTGGTAGTGTTTTAGGTTTTACTAACCACTATATATTCCATTTCATATTCACCAATAAATTTTGAGTTCTATTCACATTTTTGTCTTTGTGTCTTCTGTACTTCTGCGCCTCTCTCTAGCCATGACTAGTAGATATTATTCTTCCAGGGCCGCAAGGTAAACACAATTGCCTTCCCTGTCATCTAACTGAGACTTAGTACAAATCCAATCCTAAGGTTAGGATTCTTGTTGTCTGTCTGTGCTATGCCTCAGAACACAACAATCCCTTTCTTTGTTGAAATCTTCATCTAATAAACTTTGTTGGTTATTGCATACTGAGCATTTATACTTTGCAGGGGTTTATTACATTATTACAAATTTTATACTGCTGGTGCTTTCAAACAGAGAGTACCCCAGTACCAACGCCAGTGCTGGGAAACAGAGCAACTTCTAGTTGCCTCCAACAAACCACTGCCAGCCTTCACCTCATCTCCTAGAGTGCTGGACCAAGAAATTTTTCCTTCTTCCACACCACACCCCTCCATACCTGGTGTTCCTCTGCTCCAACAACTTGCCCAGCCAAGCCTGACCATGAGCGCTGCCACAGGAGAACTTCCTCTCATTCCTTCTGCTTCATCATATGACTACAGTAAGCTTAATTTGCCTATTTGACCATGCTGGGGCTCACTGAGAAAGTTATACCCCACATGGGAGTGTGACGTCCTTGGGCTACTACTGCAAATTATGTGATGCAGATGGCCCTGTCATTTACTGGGCCTTCCAGGCTCAACCCTTCCCCTCAACCAAAGGTTCCCCTGGGATTCACCCAGGCCATGACAGTGAAGGGCAAATAGGTCCTTTTTCCAATGCCTCCTTGAGGTAGGTGCATAAGGCGTCATCTTCATTTGGAGTCAGCCTATAGATAGGACGCGCCTTGGGTACACCCCCTTGAGTTGGATGGAGTGTTGAATATGTTTCTCAGGGGGGCAGCCTGGGCAGTGCTTCCTTGAAGATTTCTGGATGGTGGGCCATAATTTTGCAATCCTGGGGCGTGGAGGTATCCTGGTGATCTTTGAAATGTATGATCTTGTACTAGCAGGAGTCCCAATCAATTGCCTTCAGGTTTACCTTCTTGTCCTGGGTCTCTGTGATGCGCACAAAAACATGGTTGCGTAGAAGTTGGTCCACAGAGTCAAGGAAGATCCGGTGGTTGACCCCTTCATGCTTGATGGTCAACACTGAGGTTGCCCAGTCTACGTAAGAATTGTTCTTTTGCAGCCACTCTAGCCCCGGCACAATGTCAAACTTTGAGAAGTCAATGACGGGACCTTGAATGGTGGAGTGGAGGTTCTCAAGCATGACAGAGAAGGGGGCAGTTTCCTTTATCACAGCAATGTGGTGTTTGTCAGCCAGGACCACATTTTTAATCCGCAAATAATTGGTGGTCAGCTTGAACTTATCCACAAAGCTACTGTTGACCAGGGTTTGGTCTGCGCCTGAGTCCAGGAGTGCTGAGTCTGTGTAACTGCAAAAACAGAAAGGATATGACATCAATTTATTGGGATGTTTGGCAATGTTGTACAGGACTGGGTCCTCCAAGGGTACCTGGATCATTGGGCATATGTCCACTTCCTTGGGTTGGTACTCATCATTGGGCAAGTCAGGAGTTGCGTGGGGAGAACTTTGCTTAGTGCTCTCCCCGGGCTTTTCCCTCATCTTTGTTGTCTTGCGTGGCAGTGACACGGAAATGGGTCCAGTTTGACTGGCCATTGTTTCCATTTTCATGTTCATTTGAACCCGTGGGTTTGTGGTTAGTGTTATTCCTGTTGCCTCCAGGGGGTGGTCAAGAGGAGCGCCCACCTTGATGGGAATCCTTGGGTCTTTCTTGTTTCCCAGTTTTTGCTTTATGAAATGTGTTGGAGGTTTGCTCCGCTTTCTCTGCTTTCCGGTACAAGCTTTGCAGGTTAGTCACCTGGTCCAGGTTCACATGCCTCATCACATGCAACTTGAGGGCGTTGTAGTACATGAGGTGTGTGGCTGGGGTGTCAAAGGCCATGTTGGATGGTGCACAAAATCAGAGTTCCTTGTAGGCGCGGGTGAGTTCCTTCACAATACCTGTATAGGTCAGGTTCTTTACTTGTCGTATGATCATAAGCGCTGTATCTTAAAGCACAAATCTTGCCAGGAAGTCTTGCTTAAAAGTATCCCAGTTCTTGTCAGTGTGCTTTTTGTGTCACTTGTTGCACCAGGTGCCAGTGTTGTGGGTTAGTCAAATGGAAATTTCTGCAATCTAAAACCGCTGTGGGCATTCCATCTGAGCCAGCTTGCTCTGGGCGGACTGGATTCATGCGCCAGCATTGTTGTCATTGGCCCCAGCAAAAGGTTTCAAGGCGGCGCTCCATAGTCTTTGAGCTACGTAGGCAGGCATGGTGGTTTTGTTGGCTGGTTGTGGCATCAAGGTGGGAGCCTGAAAGAAACCTTGTGCAAACATGGCATTGAAGGAGGGTAGCAGGATTACCGTGTTCTGATACAGGACAAAGCCATTGGTTATGGCAGTACCAGGGGTGTACGGAGTCCAGTCAGGCAGGAGGCCAGACATAATTCTGTCAAGTATTTGTTGGCTGCGGTGTATGCGGGCAACAGGCAGAATTTTTCAATATAAGTTAGGATGGAAATCCTACCTTTGCTACCAATGTTGTAATTGTGCTGTTTTAGCAGAGTTACACGGGGAAATTATTTAGAAGATAGATAATAATCTTTATTGATGAATAGTGATTATATAGCTCATGTGAATCAAAGATAACAAGAACATGATTGGCGATTACACAGTTGGATGGAAGAAGGGGGTGGCTTGATCCTGGTAATAAGTCACAAGCCAAAACAAGGCATCCACCATAAGGGATCATCATCTGCTCATGTTGTTGGATTTAGTAATTCAAGTTGACTTCCTAGTCTGGCTTTGAGTGACCGGATAATTGGATTGCGGGTCTAAACCTGTTTGGTTGAAACCTTGCTGGCGGGTTGAGCCTGCAGTTTGGACAACAGTAAGCACACTAGGAAACACCAACCAAATCATGAAAACTCCACTCTGGATAAAATCAAATGAAAAATACAACCTCAACAACCATGTTAGACATAAAAAGTGATTAAACTTTAAATTGATCCAACCCCAGAAAGTATACAATAGTATTCACTTCAAATCATGGATATAGAAACTCTGCTACTATTCAAGGCCAAATCAAGAGAAAATAACTACTCACAACTAAACCAATAACTCCAAATAAATACATATTTAATCTAAAATATAATTTTTTATTTTATTTTTATGGACCGTTAATCACATTCCCAACTAGCTCCTGCACCAGCCTGCGGGGCAGCCTGTCCATGAGGGTGACCCAGAGGGTTCAAGAACAGACCCAGAACTAACTCAAGGGGAGTCATGCCAATACACAGGCCTCCCAAGGTGTCAGCGCCAGCCAACCACCTCCCACATCCCAAGCCTGATCAACCAGCCTGAATCCCAGACATAAGCCACTCTCAAGGCCTGCCACAAGAGTCTCCTACACAAGGGTCACTGGGAACACTGAGGTTATGTACACTTCACCGTATACCCAGTTGTCACCCAGCCCCGCACCCTTGACTCAAGAGTTGCTAATTCCTGCCCCCGCGTTTTTGATTTCTCCTATCAGTCATTGGCCACAACTGTTGAGCCATCTGCGCCTATTGTGTATTCAACCATTGACAGCGCCACTGCAAGCAAGTGCAATCCCACCTTCTACACAAAGGTCCCCGTCCCCTGTGTTGAGCCTGGTAGCCAGGATGCTGTGGTACCTGCCAAGGACCAGCGTTGGTTGACGGATAGTGAGCGTGAAGCTCTCCTCAACTGATTGAATGGGGGAATGGCGGTTTGGGATATTGCGTCTTGATTTGGTGTCACAGCCAGATATATTGGGGATATCAACAAAAAATACGACAACACCAGGTGAATTACCAAATCCATCAAGGCTAAGCAGCAGCCCAAACTCCTTCAGCCCATTCATATTGATGCAATCAAGCATTGGGTTGCCAAGGATTTCCACCTGGACACGCTTGCTATCCAATCAATGCTTAACACAGAGTTTGGGCTTTCTGTCTCCAAAACCCTTGTCTACAAAGCAATGGTCAAATTGGGCTTCTCTTAGAAGGTCCTTGGAGTTTCTCTGTATAATTGGAACAGCAAGAAAACAATCAAAGAGCAACACATTTATGCCAAGACTTATCTGGCCCTTAAGGAGACTGGCAACATACAATTCTTCTACATTGACAAATTGTTGTTTGCTCCTCACTCAGGTCTAGGCATGGGTGGGTCAAGAGGGGTCAAAGGACGGCATAGCTCATTGTGCAGCTGTCCGTTCCCAGACCTATTCAATGGTTGTGCTTCTTGGTTCTCGCAGGTTGGATCAATATCAGATGATCAAGGGTTCCTATAATAGCAGGACCTTTCTTGATTTTCTCTGAGCTGTCAAGGAGTAGCTTAGGATAAATTACAGCGGCACAAACAATGTTGTTGTGCTTGATAATGTCAGGCTCCACAAAGTGGATCCGGTTGTGTCCGAGTTCCCACCCATTGACAAAAACAGCCATTCTGCCAGCCACTGCCTTGCAGACTGCAAATAAGACTCCTCTTCCTTCCGCCCTATTATCCATTTCTGAACCCAATTGAGGAGGTGTTTGGTTGGATCAAGAATAAGGTGAAACAAGGCCTCCCTCAGGACACTGAGGATCTCTTCAACATTCTTGAGATCAGCCAATCTGTGATGCCACCCAATGTGGTGGCAGCTTTCTATGAGCACTTGGAATCCTTTCTCCCTAAATCCCTGGCCTCCAAGCCAATCAGATAAATGGGCACTCCGGTTTTTATTTGTTTTTATTTTTATTTTATTTTGTTTTTATTAGGACTCAAAAATTATTATTTTTTTAATAATGTGACAGTTGATTATATTATAGACATATAATAATACATGAAAAAGGTAAGTAAAATTAATTATACTAGGTAAGATCGATATATTTTTATTATAATGCACTGAATATTATTATTGGCTTTTGCACTAACAAATAAATGAATTAAAAAAAATAGAAATAAATTAGTTTATTTAAATAATTGTGAATTCTTGATGGTACTGTGGCTTTTCTAAGCCACAAATTGGACCTTGCAGGTCATCATCTGATCCTTGTTATTTCAGTGCCACTATAGCCACACAACACAGAAACCAATGATTTTCTTATATTGCTTACTAATTAGTACTTAGAATGCAGGTCAAGTATATCAAATATGTTTATCAAATCATATTACAAGGGAAAGGTAATTTGAGTTCTAAACAATCATTTGTTTAGAATATAAGTGGAGCGGGCCGCATGATGCGGATAAATTCAATTCTTGTTGTTTGTTTATGTAATAAATGAACCTGGACTTGACGCGCTAGTAAATAAACAAATTTATAAATCACATTTTATTATTACACATGTTCACTTTATTAAACTGTTCCTTTATTATTTTTAACCTAATTATATATTACTATTATAATTTAAAAATTAAAATAATTAAAGTAAAATTATAGTTATAAATCTTAAAATTTAAATATTCAAAATTTAACTATTTTTTTAAATTGTGATTTATTCAATATTGAAATAATTGATATTAAAATTTTTAGTATTATAATATGTATTATTAAAATTTTAATATTAACTTTTAGACACTAAAATTTTAATATTGAAATATGTAATATTAAAATACTTTTTAGTAAAATTTTAATATTACATAGTTCAATCTTAAAATTTTAGTATTAAAATATAAAAAGTTAAAAAAAATAAAATTTAATTTGAAAGGAGAAAATATTTATTGAGGGGATGTTAATTGCAAAGGGAATGTAATTATTCCAGGGAATTATACCCCAAAATTAAATTTTTGGCTAAAGTGTCTAATTGGATCCACATACTCTTCTGTAAGTGGTGGACAACCCTGGATGTGATTGCTAGAGGGGTGGCGCCCTGTACCCCGGTGGTTTTTGATTGTTTGATAAAAGGAAGGCAGGTGAGTGAATCAATCAATAGTTTTTTTCAGGGGGCACATAGTACCCATATAACTTTGCCAATGCAAAGGAGTCATACAGGACATGCTTGACTGTCCTATATCCCCGCGGTGTCTTCTGGTGGTTGAGGGCTACACGGCAAATATCCATTTGAATAGGTACATCCTCCAACTTTTTGATGTTGGTTTTTAATATGCAGTGAAGGAGGATTCCTAGGTATACCGCAACATGAATTCTTTGCAAGGTATACTTTTCCAAGAACATGCATAATTTTTTGAATGTTTGAACTAGCCTATTGATATAGGATGTTTGGTTGAACTTGAAGAGGGTTCTGGGGGCGCCTGACTTGTGTTAGCCCCCCATGCCTTGGCAAACAATATTAATAAAGGGTTAAAAGTATTCACAAGGACTGCATCCCTGACTTTATTTGACAGTGCCTTAAATACTTCATTAAAATTTGCAGTTTTCAAATATTCAGTTTCTATTTGAAAGACAGTTTTTATTAAGTTCTTTTCATATTCATTGATGTTTGTGAAGGGGAATCTTTGAATGGTTTTGTATATATATTCATCAAAGTTTAGTTTGATATCCCCACAAATTTCATTCATTTATTTGAAGTTGATATTTGATCCTATTTAATATGCTTCCCTTATACATGGCAAGCACCCTGTAGGTGATAAATATTCCCTAGCTTTAGCTTCAATATTTGAAAAATTATTCATTTTCTGTTGTACTATTTTATTTATTTAGCTTTTATTTATTTGTTTTACAGGGGCTACCAGTGACTGGTAACCCCCATAAAACCAACTTGGCATAAAAGCCGCCACTTCCGTGACCCCATCCCCATTCCTGGTGATGACTAAAATAAATATAATTAAAATATAAAAAGACTTACTAATTGTTTCCCCTGTGGCCCCCTCAGCCACATGCACCACTTTGGCAAACTTCATGAGTGTTGGCTGCTCTTCATTAATTTTCCTAGGCTTAATTTTTCTTATTTTTCTTGCAACTTGTGCTTCCTCTTGATTTTCATTTGATAAAGTTTCTGTATTTTGTGAAGCGCTCCTGCTTCTTGCTTGTGTTTTGTTTTTGTCTGTTTTCATTTGGTTATTTTCCTCTTCATTGGTGTTAATTTCCTTTGGAACTTCATTTCCTTTCATTAGTTTGATCTTCTAATTATTTTCTTTGGCCCCCTACCAGAACTCCCACAAATTGTAGGCCGCATTGTTGAACTTCAGACTTGATAGAATTGTTCCCTGGAGATTTAGTAATGCTTCTTTATTCTTTTTGTCTATAATATTTCCTAGTTTATTCATAGCATCTTCTTTTGACTGGGTTAGTGGCTGGCCCTTGTTACCCAGCTTTCCTGTCACTATTTCCCTGATATTTTTTTCTATTTCAACAACCTTTTACAGGTGTACTTCAAATTTGTTTATCAAGTTATAGATAGTTGAAATTTTGTTTGAATTCCATCAAAAAACTGGTTTTTATAGTACTATCCTTAACTCATACATATTTTTCATCATCATTAATAAATTAAAGACAATAAACGTAAATATTGCATTAGAATATTACAATTAGACATCAACTCTTGATATTTTGATATTATGTGCATAACTCAAAGCATTTTGTTTAATAAAATCCATTGTTAACGTGGCTTTTTTTATTATAATTTAAAACAAATTGTGTTTATATTATAGAGCCATTAATACTTAGTACAAATATTGATACATAGTGCATTTTACAGCCTGTATATTTACCTATTGGTAATAATTCTATAAATTTTTTAGTTGGATTTTGCAAGGTATTAATAATGTAATGGATTAATAAATTACTGTTTATTGTCATTAATTGGCTGATTTTCTTTGCTGTGGCAATTGTGCATTTTCTAATATTTACGCACTAGTATCCAATTGGTTGGTTTCACATCAAATTGCACAGGCAATAGGAAAACAAGCCGCCACCTTGAGACTGGATGTGGTCAGTGTGGCAACTTGATTTCCTATTGCCTGTGTGATTGGATGTGAAACTAACCAATTGTATACTAGTGCGTAAATAAAAGAAAATGCACTATTGCCACAGAAAAGAAGAGCAGCCAATTAATGACAATAAACAGTAATTTATTAATCCATTACATTATTAATACCTTGCAAAATCCAACTAAAAAATTTATAGAATTATTACCAATAGGTAAATATACAGGCTGTAAAATGCACTATGTATCAATATTTGTACTAAGTATTAATGGCTCTATAATATAAACACAATTTATTTTTAATAAATTACAATGAAAAAGGCCAAGTTTACAATGGATTTTATTAAACAAAATACATTGAGTTATGCACATAATTTCTAAATATCAAGAGTTGACATCTAATTGTTATATTCTAAAGCAATATTTACATTTATGGTCTTTAATTTATTAATAATGATGAAAAATATGTATGCTAATAATTTTAAGCTATTTTTAAAATGTACAACATTGTATTAATTATGGGAAATGTTGATAATATAAAAAGAAAATATTATTAATTATAAATTGAAAGATAGATATTGACTTCAATATGTTGTCACAAATAAAAGATTTATTTATTAATTAAATGACAGAAAGGGGAGGGAATGGGTGGAAGAACATTGCCTTCATCTGCGCCTGTGAAAGGGACAGCATCAGAGGTAGTGGGGAGGGAATGGGTGATGGTTTGGGAGCCAGGATTGGAAGGCAAGTGGCTTGATGGGGGGGTTGGGGAGGCAGGGTTTGTTGACTGGGAAGAGTCAGCAAGAGCTGATTGCTTCAATTGCTCAAATTCTTCTTCTGTCACATTTACTGGCTTGACAAAACAGATGAACTGGCATGAGGGGAGGCAGGGGTTCTTTTTGGACTTATCACTATCACTTGCATAGTAGATGATGAGATAAAATAAGCCCTGTACGGACGCAAAAGGAAAAAGCTCATACCCCTTATTAATTTGGGTGCATAGTTTGTTGTAGGTGGCAGGCTTTAAGCGTCTGATGGTGGAACCAAAATTGTAGAGACATACATCTGCAAGATGCATGTTGGTGTAGTTGATGGGGTAGGACCAACAAGTATGCCCCAAAGCCCTGATTTCCTGGGTTGCCCATTCCCACTGCTCCATCTCTGCACTCAGTACAACTGTGTGCACTGCGTTTTGTGTGGCCCACTCCTCCAGCATGGCCTTGAGCTCCGTCTAGTAGGCATACCCATCTGCAGTGTTCAATATTGCTGAGTAATAATTGATGCCCAATGGGGAAACTGCTAATAAAACCCCAACAAAACAATACAAGATTGGGCTGCGCTTGTACACATCAGATTAGATACAGTTTTCTCCATAGTCTTGAATACTTGCAGATATCTTAGCATACAATAGAAAGATGACGTCAATACAGGCCCTCATTGCCCTTCCTTTGATAAAATTAATAATAGTTGAATTTTAGGGGTTAATATCCACCAAAATGAGGCCACTGAGAACTTGATTGGACAAGATTCTAGTCACAACTACAACTCTGTGCATCCACAAATTTACTGTTCTTTTGTTGGTGAAGATGCCATGGAGTCCCAACTGGAGACGTACCTGGACCAGGGGCATCCACAGGTCACATTCCATAATGGCCATCATAAGGGGATGGGCTGTGTCACCTTTGGTCAAAGTATGGGCATCAGTTGGGGTCTTCTTGGTAGGGGGGCCACAGTTGGCGTGGGCTTGAAGGGTTGCAGCCACAGTGGACTTTGCAAACCCCATTGCAGCTGCAATTTTCCCAAGGGACATGAGCTTCCCTTGCTCTTCAACCATTTTGAGAACAATCTCTAGAGTGATTAATTTTCTTCTGCATCTTGTAGACTGATTGGCTGGGGGAGGGATGTGTCTATCTTGGGAACTGTTCAATACCATCTGATTGGCTGTTTTGGGGTTCTGGGCTCTCTGGGTGACCCCATGGCTCAAATGGTTGGTTCTGGATGCCATTGCTGATAAGGCTTTGGGTTGGCAGCTGCCTGTGCATGATGGGCAAACAGGGCCCTGCTGGAAATTGCAGGAGAAAGAACACACTCCTGGGTGTGCTTGCAGAGAGGCCTGTGTGTTGGGATGACCATAGACAGAGGCTTCACTGTTGGAAGACCCAGCGTAGCCCTGCATGATTTTGTCAAGGCCAGGGAACAGCTTGTTGTCTTGGTTGTTGTTGAAAGAAGACATAATAATTTTTTATTAAGAGATTTTAAACTCAAAAAGAGATGTGTATATTTTAGTCAATTTTATTGTTAAGTATGTTAAGTTGGTGAATATTACACTCAAAATTTTAGCTGTCCTAAAATGAAATAGGGTGATATTTGAGAATGCTGTGCTTTCTAAAAGAATTAACACAAATCCACTCTAGATCCTTTGACATCCTTTTTGAGACACCCATAAATTATATTTATTTCAAATTCCTTGCAATTATGTTTTGAAACTTGGTTCTTGGATTTGACAATCCTGCAATTTCAGATTTGTTAATTTTACATGATGTCTATGATTTGTTTGAAATACAGGAAATCTCAAATTGTAAATTATAATCCCACATTTCTGATTCATGTATCCTGCATTTGTTTGTTGTGTTTTGTCTTTTGTTAGTTGATTTATCTGCTCAAGAGATTTGCAATTTGCTAATCTAAATAAACCAAAAAAGTCAAATTAAATGGTTGCTTTTATTAAATATTTTATTTTTCACTCAGCTGAGTTGCCCACATTTTACGTTCAGTTTCTGAATTTACAGTACACAATTTCAAACAGCTTATTTGTGTGGTCCAGGGGAAGTCCAGGAGCAGATGTGGGAATTGGCTTTGGGGTATTTGGTGGTTCTATGTCTAACTAGTATGCAGACAGGGAGTTATACTTATCTCTAAATAGGCTGAGTCTGGTTGTATACCAAGGGCCTTGTCTATTGTATCTCACTCACAAAGTTAGCCGGGACAGGAGATCTTGTTCAAGTATTTTTTCAGGGATATTACTCTTTTATTCAGAATTTAAAGGGTGCTCTGTAAAGTGGACAGGACCAAATGGGGCACCTGGCAGACAATATACTGCGGGCAGAGGGGCAGGCCAGGGGATCTCAAAATGAATTGATAAATGGGAAGGATAAAATAGGGCAATAACTGTGGAAACTAATGTCTCATAATTTTTTTATTTAAAAACAGCAATAAAGTCTTAGCACAGGGTCTATGAGTCTATATAGTACCCCACCACCAAACTTTACATTTTCCATGTTGGGTTCATCATAAGATCAGGAAACATGAGGCCAGTTGGTCAAGATTCTGGGTTCTGAAGCAGCAAAATGAAACTGCTGCTAGGCATTTACTTATTGGTTGAAATATCAGGAAAGGTTGCTTGATTCTTCTGTTCTTAAGCCATGATCATGGGGCGGGCTTCAAGTCTGCATTTTCCTTGGGTGATAAATCTTGATTGGCCACTTGTGTAGACTTCAAACTCATGAAGCTAATGGTAGGAATTTCTTTGCCTCCATTAGGCAATTGGCCTTATCTTTCATTGGGCGCTGTAGTTCCTAAAGTTTGGCTGGTATTCTCATCTCAGGGATTATACTTAGCCTCAGCTCAGGGGTTTCAATCCTAAAAAATGTGGGTAGCTGGCCCTTTGGTCCCTGGGGCTTGCAGCCCACAGGGGATCAGGGCCAGGGTTTGGATCCTGCTCTTGGGCCCATGTTGCAACTGAACCAATGATAGTTAGTATTTGGTTAGGGAAGACAACAGTCTAATAGAAAGGACAAGAATGAGAAGAATAAGATAAGGTTTATTAATTGATATTGTGACTAATATACTATATGAGGAAAGCCACAAGGCCACCAGGGGGTGGTACAGTGGTGGGTTCCATGTAAGGTTTGAAGCTGAGGAATAACTTGCGCAGGATCAGCAAAGTCAAATTAGAAGTGCTCTTAATTAGGAGATAGTGTCTGCAATTTGATCTTGCCTTCAGACTGATAAATACTGTTAGATATGTCATGGGGCAACTCATTGACGCCCCTTGTGTATTGTGAGATATGTTGGCAGGCAAGAAAAAAATCTTGGTTAAAACACCCCCTTGACCCCTTTTATTATCAGGTACCAGGATTGGAACTTATGTAGATCTGGGAAGGTCCACACAAAGAGTCTTTGTGTGGGAATGGCGCAGAACGGGCGCAAGCAGTCATGGTGGAAGGTCTTGGTGTTTCCTTAGGCATCTTCAAGCTGGTATGTATGATTGTTGTAGACAGCAGCCACCTTAAAGGGCCCAAGGTGCTTGGGTGCAATTTGGCGGAGTTATGATTGAGAACATAGACAGGGTCACCTACAGCATACCTTGCTTTGAGGTGTATAGTCCCCCTTGATCTGTTCTTGTTTGTCTTTGCAGGCCTTGCCTTGCCATTGACTCAGGGAGGGAGTATTTACAAGGGGATGTTTTGCAAAAACTGTGAGCCAAGCTTTCCCTGTTTCACCCCTGTCAGATTGTCAGGAGTTCCAAAGGCCAAGGTGGTGGGCTGAAGCCTGTACCCCAATTGATCCTGGCACATAATATGAGTTGAACAGTGGGTAAATGTTCAGTCCAAGTGGTGTTTGGATTGGTCCTAGGAGAGTTTGGAAATAAATGTACTAGGGAGCCATTCAGGTGTTCTACATGCCCGTTGGCTTGAGGGTGTATGAGAAGGAAATACCTCATTGGAGGGTGTTCTTGACACAGTATGCCTTCATATTGTTTCCTACAATCTCCGTCAACAATGAGACATTTGGGGCACCCAAAGCATGCCACAATCTCCTTACCAATAAAGTGGGTAATTGTGGTGGCTGATTGTTTGATAGTCACCCATGCTACAAGCCAACAAGTGAAATAGTCAATTGCTGTTGTTGCAACTGAACCAATGAGGATTAGTATTTGAATTGAGGAAGACAACAGTCCAATAGAAAGGACAGGAATAAAACTAATAAGGAATTTTTTATTGTAGAATATTGTGATTAATATACTATATGGCGAAAGCCACACAGCTACAAGGGGGTGGTATGGTGGAATGTCCCATGTAAGGATTAGAGCCAAGGGTTAACTTGTGCAGGGATCAGTAGGTTGAATTGGTAGTGCTCCTAATTAAGAGAAAGTGCCCGCAATTTGATATTGCCATCAAATTGGTTCATGTTGTTAGATACATCAAGGGGTTACTCATTGAGCTCCCCCTGTGTATCATAAGATACGTTGGCAAGCAAGTCTGGAAACTTGGTTGCAACACTGTGATGATATATTTCTTGCCTAGCTTGTCCTCTGGAAGGGAGACAACAATGTCAAGAGCCCACTGTTCAAAGAGTCCCATGGCTTTGATGGATAGAACTGATTTGCAAAGAACAGGCTTGGATGTTTTTTTCACACAGGACCTATTTCAAGGAGGTATAGGATTTCCTGGAGCATGCAGGGCAACCAGAACTTGCGCTTCATGATTTCTAAGAGGTTACATCCTCTGATATGACCTAAGGTGTGGTGGTGATGAAAGATCATGTCTTTTTTTGTGTGGTGGGAATTTAAGGTGTCTTTTCACCTGTTTCTGCCCAGCGGCAGACATTGCCAGCGTCAGTGATGAACTGGATTTTGTTGTCATTCAGTTTGGAAATAGTCACCAAATTGAGACCCAAATAGTGGGTGGCTTCAGGATGCAGGTAGAGCATGTGCCAATCTATGTTCAAACTGTCATATCCAGTGAAAGACACTACATAGAGTCTGGAGAGGGTATCATCTGTGACCAGTTCCTTTACAGGTTTGTATTTGATGTGCAAATGGTACAGGAACAGGCGCTCAACCTATCCTGATTGATGTCAAGTTAAGTATGACTGAGTGTTGAAGTACTGTAGCAATTTGTGATCTTTTAGGACACAGGGTAGAAAGGTGGCACCCTCCAGATAACCGCGCCATTTCTCAATGCAGTGCACAATTGCTGCTAATTCTTTATCATGTATGGGGTAGTGTTGCTCTGAGTTGGTAAGCTTATTGGATTTGTAGGTCATAGGGAGAAAGACACCTTCATCAGTTTCCACCCCTAGCACGCCCCATATGGCCCTGTCAGAGGCATCAGTCTTGAGGTTGTACTGGTGGTTTCAATTGGGGAATTGCAGTATGGTTGCAGTTGTGAGCTCCTGCTTTGATGTCTCAAAGGCTTGATTTCTGACTGGTGTCTAGTGGAAGCTCTGTTTTGTGTTCAGGAGCTCAGTGAGGGGCGCAATTAGTTCTTCAAATTTGGGGATGAACTTCTGCACATAGACTCAATGCCCAAGAACGTACACACCTGACCCACATTGGTTGGAGGTAGCATGCTTGTGATTGCCTTAATCTTGGCAGGGTCAGGCTTTATCCCTTGGGTAGAGATGATGTGCCCAAGGAAAAAGAGCTCTGATTGGAGGGAATTTGCATTTATGAAGGCTTGGCCTTTAACTGGTTTTTATGAAGGGTGTCAAGTACAGCAAAATAGAGTTAGAGATATGTGGTTTGATCTTGAATGAAGACAATAATGTTGTCAAGATACACAACAACACAATTGTCAATCAGGTCTTTAAAGGCTTTGTTCATTAACATGGCAAAGATGGAGAGAGCGTTGGTCATTTCATAATTTCATTTATTAAAGTTGCCCAGACATTTCTGACTGGTACAACGGGCCTATAGGGTCATAAAGGAATGATCAAAAGTCTTGTATACAATAATGAAAAAAGAAAAAGAAAGAGGGGGCAAGGAAACCTGCAGGTCAGGAGAAAAAGCTTGGGTGAAGGAGGAAGGTGTGAAGAGGAAGAGTGCTTTGAGCTATATATCCCACGCTGGGGAATATATAACTTTTAGGATTATGGATAGTGGGTGCCGTCAGTCCAGATTGAAATGTTATTGATCCCTAAAAAGACCAGTCCAGACAAAATTTGGGCCTTTGGACTGCATTTTTTTGTTGCTTGATTCCATCTGTTGTGTAGCCAGTGGTGTGTGTGGTTTTGAAGGGGAAATATTTGGGTTAGAACCCCATTTTTGGGCCCTAATAACAAAGAACGTGAGTTGAAACTTGGCAGAAGGTCCAATTGAAATGTGCTGATCCAGAACAATCCAGGCAAAATTCCCTTGGGCTGGCAGCCCCGTTTTTTTGTTGATCAGTCTTTTACATATTTTGTGTGGCTAAATCTGTGTGTGACTATGGTTTCAGGGACAATGCCTAGGGTTAGCGCCCCCAAAATGGTGGGATGTAATCTCTAGGGCTGGTGCGTTGTGGAGTGGTAGATCAATGGGCTAGTAACTGATCCAAATTAACCTGGGCCATTAGCCCTTGGGACTTCTGCTCAGATTTTTTTGTTGGAGGGCTGAGCCTGTTAAAGGATGATCCATTATATTTGTGGCTGAGATATGGTGTGGAATTGCAAGGCTGTGCCCTCAGTGCAACTGGTAGATCACACATGAGTGCCAGTCTTCAAAAATGGGCTTTTACATTTTGTTAATTGCTGGGCCACGTTTTAGAATTGCTGACCCGCCTTGGAATGTGTGGCGTTATGTGGTAAAGATATAAAGGGTCTGATGGTGGAATGTGTTGTTCAATGGGAGCAAATAAGGTGCATTTTTGCGGGCCCTGTTTATCCAGAAACTGTGGTCCTTTGGCCTGGGTTTTTTTGGTACCCAATTACTTCCATGCTTGCCTGCTGCTATGGTGAACTCTATTAATCCAGATGCAGTTTCATATGGTCCATTATTATCTAGGAGAGTCAAGGCCATAAATTGGCCTTGCTCAAAGCAGTTATTAGCACATCTGTGCCAATTGGTACTTCTTTGAGGTTGCAGGAAATCCTATTCATGCCTGGGACTAGGGCCAGAAGTCCTGTGGAAGAGTTTTTCCCATTGGTGGGTTCCATCAGCCACTATACATTAGTGACCCCACCAAAAGTAGGGCCACTGCTGTCATTGGCTGCTGTATCCTTGGCTTTTTTGGGTGCCCTGGACTGTTTTAGATCCCCTGCCATGTAAGGGGATTGCTTAGTTACTGCAGCAAGTTTGGTTTGGACCTTGTGTCTTGGTCTTCCATTATCCTGTGCAGAAGGTGCCTGCTCCTGATTGGGTGTATCCTGGGTTTGGGCCTGCAGAAAATTCTCTTGGGCCACCGCAATGTGGTGACTATCCAAATAAACTTAGCCCGGGTTAATCATTAATTCCTGGGTGAGTGCTTGTTGCAAATTCTCTTGGGCCACCACATTGTGGTGATTATCCAATACAACTTGGGCCAGGTCGGCCATTAATTCCTGCACCTCCAAATCTGAAGTTTCCATTGGTTCATCAACCACATTGTCATGAACTGCCTGGGTCTCATGTGCAGGCGTTTGCATGGGTTGAGGTGCCTCTTCTTGGGCACATTCTGTTGTCTTGATTGGTTGAGGCTGAGACAAATTTTGGGCCTTAGCATGAGCCTTTTTTGGAGGGATGTGATTGATTTTACAACTGCATACTCAGCCATGGTACCCCAGGCCAAGGCCACAAGAGCATTGGATTGGGAACATGTTGGTTCATTATTCTGGTGCTCCTTAGGGGTGTCTCTTTCTGCGGCCCGGACTCCTTCTATGGTTGTAGGGCAAAAGGCCTCTCTGTGGCCAAGGGCTGAGCACAGCGCACAGATGGGCAGAGTTTGCTCAGGGAATACCTTGAACTTGCTACTAAGAATGCCTTCCTTCTTGAGAATGGTTGCACAACAGGGAATAGATGACAAGCTGTTATCTGCAAAGGGTTTGATCATGGCCACAGCTTTTGATGTGGTCAGGTGGCCCATGTAAGAATTCTTGAGAAGTTCAAACTGCACTTTTTCTCCATACTTAGCCAGCTCTTCCTTGAGCTGGGATTTGACCTCTCCTCTGGGCATGTCTAATGGCAAGGCCTCAAAAGACATAAAGAGGATGGTATCTTGACTGAACCAGGTGCAGGTGGTTGGTAGGACTTTCTAGGTTTTCTTACCCTTGGGGTCAGTGATCTCAAGAGTGAAGGTTTCCTCAGCTGCCTGATCAGCATCTGCTTTACAGAGGAAGCCAAGATCAAAGAAGTCCTTCATTGGGCTTTGGCAAAGTGACACAGCCTTGGGGTATTCTGTGGCAACTGCTTTTGCTGCCTCCTGGAACTGAGTGGGGTTGCCTCCAAAGTTGACTCTGATCCCATGGGGAACAGGGTACTTGGGTAAGGCTCTGGTAATATCTTGGAACCATCATTCAGAGGTCACAAACTTCATCCATCCTTCTGATAGAACAAATGATCCCTTCTTGGTGGTTTGTGTGGGTCTCACCAGTTAGCCCTTGACAGGGCATTTCTGGCCCTGGACCACCTTGGCCCAGGATCTGGAGTTGTTGTTGGTCATATCTTTCTTACCTATAATAAAAGCTAATAGTAAAATTAGAATCTTATGTGCTTTGATTGCTTTATTAATGCTTAGATTCCAAAAAGTGGAGCTAAGCTGTAAAAGAAAGGTATTTTTATTTCATAATTCATGACACAATTCTTTAACAACCCATATTGTGTGCAAAAGGCAGTTTTTGCCTCATCCCCAGGCGCAATGCAGACCTGGTTGTACCCTGCGGTGAGATTAATATTACTGAAGACCTTTGCTCCCAAAAGCATATCAAATAGGTTGTTGATTAGCAGCAGAGGGTACTTATTCTTGACTGCCACACTGTTTAATGCGCAGTAGTCAGTTACAAGGAAGAGACACCTATCTTTCTTGGTGTTGTGAAGAGATTGGCTGTAATTAGCCTTCACTGTAATTGCACATTGATCCATTAAGCTTGGTGAACATTAGTACAATAGTACTATCATACTGGATGAAAATTAGTCCAACTGATCAACTAAGTTGCACTTCAAGCTCATATCAACTAATGATCATCCAATCATTAGGTTGATAGTGGGCTAGGTGATAGAGGATCCTAGCGCTCTGCGGCTCTCATTAATCCCTTCCTTACTATATAACTCTCTCCTTGAAGTATTAAATAAAGATCATATTTACATAACTTATACTTTATTATATGCACTAGGCTAGATATCTATCTTGGTTTAATCTTTAATAATAATTAAAGTTGTATTTGAGTTAAGTGTATACAGCTATTCAGAACCATAGCTGGAGTTACAACATTTGGTGCTCACTCTAGCATGCATCTGTCTGATGGTACTTGCTGTCCTGATGAGGACTTGTTTTTTGTGCAGGGAGGTGATGGAGACAACCTTCTCCATGCCTTTCTTTGCCATCTCCAGGGCCACTCCAATGGGCTCTTCACTGAGATCAATTGCCTTGCTGGAACAAGGGATGGTCTGCCTAACAAATTTGTGGTATTTGGTCAATTTATGACTGACGTACAGTACCCTGCCAGATTGAGGACCAGTCCTCTCTGCACCTCAACGTCCCAGTGCCACTTGAAGTGGACAGAAACACAGAGCCTACCCAGCAGCAGACCGAGCAAGCCATCAGTAGCATGGACCACAATGAATACCAAAATGTGGAAGCCCATGAGATGTGACAAATGGGGCCGGTGATCCACCTTGCCACAAAGGCACTTGGCAAGGCAGACCAGGCCAGGCCCCAAACCACAGAGACCATTATTGACAGGAACCAGTTACAGGCCAGCAACAACTGCGGATTCTGATAACTATTGAATATGGTCAGAAGGATTGCAAAAGTGATTAATAAAATTTAAAAAAGCTTAGCTGAGGCATTTCCTCAAACAACAAGAGAAAATAATTCTGCATAAATTTTATTTTATTTTCAAAATTTAAAATCAATTTTGAAATGTTAATTTTTTACCAATTGGTTGTTTTTGTTGTTTTTTACTCTTATTCTATTTTAAAATTTAGGAAACCAAGATAACTTCCAGGAAGCTATCATGGTAGGTATTTAGGGGAAAATATAAAAGTCCATAATGAATATGGAAAGAGAGAGATGATTGGATAAAGGACAGAAAAGGGAAAATCTGTTATCCAATAGTGGGGTTTTGGAATCCAGCTTTGTCAGCTGGATTTGTTACATTACCCTCTTCTAGAAAAGGCTCTCTACTCCCCCAAAACTCCTCAACCAGGGCAGGGCAATTAGAGCAGTTTTCTTCAGTTTTCCAAGTAGCATCTTCAATTGGGAAATTCTTCCATTTGACCTGATAATAGCGTTTGTTTGAGGAAAGTTTTGAGCCTAAGATGGCTTCTACTTCATGTTCATGGTCAGCCAGATTAGAGGAAAGTATAGGCTCTGTAGAGACGGGCGCTTTACCAATGAATGGTTTAAATTGGGAGACATGGAAAACTGGGTGAACCTTGCTGTTAGGGGGGAGCTTGAATTTATAAGCTGTGTCATTAATTCTCCTTAAAATTTTAAAAGGGCCAATGTTGAGTGGGCCTAGTTTGTGGCAAGTGATTGGTAATTTGAAGTGTTCATCTTTCAATACTAATAGGTACCCAGAAGAATATAAGGAGGCATCAATTCTATGGGCGTCAGCTTTGCATTTATATGCTTCTCTGGCTTGTATGAGATTGCTGATTAAATCTGCATGAATAGTTGCAATTTTTGGGACAATATTATCTTCTATTCCTTCTGCTGGTGCTTCTGAGTTAGGAAGTGGACAAGGATGAAAGCCCTTGTTTGCAAAGAAAGGAGAAAGACCAGTTGAGGCATGAGAGGCATTATTATAGGCAAATTGAGTAATGCAGAGCCATGAAACCCAGTCTTTCTGGTGAGGAGAGACATAACAACGTAGGTGCTGTTCAAGTATCTGATTTAAGCGCTCTGTTTGACCATCAGAATGAAGATGATAGCCTGAAGAACAACAAGGCTTGATATTTAGATCCTTGCTAATAGATGCCCAGAACTTAGATACAAATTGTGGACCTCTGTCTGATATAACTTCATATGGGAGGCCATGACAAGCAAATATTTCACAAAGAAATATTGTTTCCATTTCTTGTGAGGTGATAGTCTTATTTCACAGGAAGAACTCAGTGTACTTTGAAAACCTGTCCACAACTACCATAATAGAATCAAACCCTTCAGACTTTTTAATGCCAGTTATAAAGTCTACACTGACAGAAGACCATGGACAGGCAGGAAGTTGTAAAGGAAGTAACTTCCCTGAAGGCATGGAGCGGGAGTGCTTTGACCTAGCACAGATAAGACATACCTTGAGATACAAGGATACCACATTATGGAGACCAGGCCGGGAAAATTAGCAACAAATATATTCTACAGTCTTAGCAATGCCTGGGTGGCCCGCAGTAGGATGATTGTGAGACTTGTTACAAATTTCAGTGCAAAGTTTTCCAGGAGGCACCCATATTTTCTTTTTGTGATAAATAATTCCGTCAGCATAGATAAAGTCAGGATATTTTAGAGAGTCACCTTTGCTTAGCGTGGGTAGTAATTCTTTTTTGAACTTAGTGTGGGCTTGAGAAGTTTAGACCCTGATCCACAAAGGGTTTTGAGACATGGAAGCAAAGAGATCAGATGGTAGCATAGTGGCTGTATTAAAGGAGTTAAGAGTTTCCTCCTGTATAACCAAGCCAGGATCACAGCCCAGCATATCTGGAATATGATGGCAACCCCAGTCTTATACTCAATTGTGAATATATATTGAGATAATTCATGATGCCAATGATCCTGTCTCTGGTTCATGCAATGAGGCTTTTTGTGATATTCCAAGGCACAATGATCAGTACAAATAGTAATTGGATGGTGAGCGTACAGCAGAAGATATTGCCAATGATTTAAGGCTGCCACAATAGCTAAGAGCTCTTTGTCATAGATAGAATAATTTGTCTCTTGAAGAAGCATCTTTCTAGAGAAGAAGCCAATTGGGTGGTCATAATTATCATCTCCTTTCTGCAAAAGAACTGCTCCAATAGCATGGTTAGATGCATATGTTTCCAGGATGAAAGGCTTTCTTGGGTCTGGGTGCACAAGGACTTGGGCAACATAAGAATATCCTTTATCTCCTTGAAGGCCTTTTCTTCTTTTGGTCCCCACTTGAAGGGAACATCACCAGTAAGCTTATTAAGAGGATAAGCTATTTCTGACAGGTTTTCGGTGAAACAACAGAGAAAGTTAACTGTACCCATAAAAAAACGGACTTCTGTGCAAGAGGTAGGCCAAGCCCAGTCTCTAATGGCAGCCAGCTTTTCAGGACAGATAGCATGACTATCTTTAAAAGTAACATTCCCTAGGAAGGTTACTTCTTCCTTAGAAAATTTGCATTTTTCCAGCTTAAGTTTTAGATTGGCACTAGATAACACATCTAAGACCTTTCTAATATCCTCTTGATGAGTTGTGTAGTCTTTAGAGAATACCAGAATATTATCCATGTACGCCACACAACATTGACCTCTAATGTTTCCAAGAATAGCATTAATGATGCGCTGAAAAACTAAAGGAGCATTACAAAGACCAAATGGCATGACCTTATATTCAAAGACCCCCAAGTGGCATTTAAAGGCAGTGAACTTCTGGTGGTCAGGGTGAACCAGGATTTGGTTGAAGGCATCTCTAAGGTCTAACTTTGAGAAGATTTTAGCACCTGCAATCAAGGAAGCAATATCAGTCACAAGAGGCATGGGGTAAGGGTCAGGATCAGTCATGGTATTTAAGCGGGTAAAATCCACACAAGGACAAAGTTCACCGTTGGATTTGGGGACTAAAAGAACCAGGGAAACCACAGGAGAACAACTGGGAACAATTAATCCACAACTAAGAATGTCCTGAACATAGTCACTAAGGCTTTGCTGGGCTACTTAGTTAATTGCATATAAAGGTGAGCCCTTGGGTAGAACAGAGTTTTTTTTAAAAACTGAAGGAGAAGAAGTGTGAGTTTGGGTCAAAAACAGCCCGTAAAGTAACCTTCTCAAAACAATGTGCATAACCCATAAACTGAGATGGAAGCTTATCCTGAAGATCCTGAGGAACTAAAGATGCAAGAGGCTTGGTGAGCAGTGCATTAGACAGAAACTTCAGGCAATATGATTGTTTATATTTAGGGTTTAACTCAACTACACCTTGGTCTATTTTAAAATGTGGGTTATAGTAGTTCCACCATTGCATACCAAGTATGAATGAAGAAGGAAGATTCTGACCAATAGTGACAGGCAGTTTTACCTTGATACCATCTTGAATAAGAGGTACCAGCTTTGAAGTAACCCAAGTGGGGGCTTTAATCTCAGTATCTCCTAGTTTAACTGGAGGACCTTTGGAGTATGGAAGCTTCAAAAAACAAGCCAAGTTTATATCCACAAAGTTATCATGAGCACCAGTATCCACCAAGGCCATGATTTTATGTCTTTTATGTTTTCCATGGTGTGGATATAAAACAGAGAAAGGTACTAGAAGATAAGAGTCTTGAGTGACATCTTTATTAATAGTGCCAAGTACAACAGGGGTAGGAGGGGAGGTAGCCAGTTTGTGTGAGGTGGCATCCTCTACTACAGGTGTTGTAGGCTCACAGGAGCCCTGGTTATTGTGGCTATTATTTTGATTAAGATTATTGGGGCGGAAAACAGCAGAGAGTTTGGAGGGGGCGCAGGAGTAGGCTGGGCCTGATCACAGTGAGTGGAGCTCCTTTGATATTCATTGTGTTGAGCCATATACTCTGAGTTCTGGAGTTTTTTTATGAAGAGCAATATGGTATTCTTCCTCCCAGGTTGTAGCCACCAAGGTGCCCCATAAGGCTTGTAACAAGTGATGGTTCAGGCCTTTTCAAAAGAGATGTGGTAGGTTCTTAGCTGGGGCACAGGCATCATAACTGAGAGTTTTGAACAAGGCAGCGTAATTAATGACTGTTCCTGAGCCTTGATCCAATGCAATCAGTGAAGCCCAGGCAGTGTCCAGAAACTCTTCTGGGTGGAGGTGCTCTTTGATGAGATTACAAAATTTCATGATGATGTCCAAAAAATATGGAGGACCATTGATTCCATAATCCAGTCCATGATTGATAAGTCAAGGCCAGATTTCATGTTTGTGATTAGCTGGCCCTGATCAGGAGAAGAGCCCATATCTTGGGCAAGGCAACAGTTCAGGCAAAGTTTATCAAGGGCACAAGAGAGTTCAGCTGTTTGTTTGGAGTCCAGGCAGAGAATAACTGAATTATTCTCTACGTAATCATCTTTGAGTTTTTGTTTTACCACCCAAAGAAGTTATTGAGTATGCATCACTTGACGGGATGTATCCCAAGGACTCACACCTTGACACACTCAATTGCTGCGTGAAGCAGTTTCCCACCCACGACTACATAATTATCTTTACCATTTATTTCAACATTTTTTTAAAACTTTTTTTTGAGCAATTTTTTATTTTGTTTTATTTTTATTGGTAAAGCCGCACAGATTGTTCAAGGTGACAACCAGGAAACTCAGTTCTCTCAATGTAAAGAGCCCCAAAAATATCACCATTGATAATGTTGGCCAATGTGAGTACCATTCTGGCAAAATGATTTTTTCTGTTTCATCATGACCAAAAAGTAGACCCACAAAATTTAGTAATCTTGGTTTAATGTGACAAATGGGATTGGTGCTCCACCTTGCCAAAAAGGCATTGGGCAAGGTAGACCAGGCCAGGCCCCAAACCACAGAGACCATTATCAATAAGAACCAGTTACAGTTGGACAACAGCTGCAGATTCTGGTTGCTATTGAATATGGTCAGAAGGATTGAAAAAGTGAGTAATAAAATTTGAGAAAAGCTTAGCTAAAGCATTTCCTCAAACAACAAGAGAAAATAATTCTGCATAAATTTTATTTTATTTTCAAAATTTAAAATCAATTTTGAAATTTTGATTTTTTATGCCAATTGATTTTTTTTGTTGTTTTTATACTCTTATTTTATTATGAATTTAGGAAACCAAGATAACTTCCAGGAAGCTATCATGGTAGGTATTTAGGGAAAAATATAAAAGTTCATAATGAATATGGAAGAGAAGAGATGATTGGATAAAGAATATAAAAGAGAAAATCTGTTATCCAATAGTGGGTTTTTGGAATCCAACTTTTTCAGTTGGGTTCATTACATGAGAAGCTTGCTATAATGCCATCTTATGGCGCAACGGCTAAAGAGAAGTTCCAAAACTTTACAGGAATAACTCCTAACCAGCTTTGGTTGCAGATGAAAACAATTAAACAAGCCAAAGAGTATATCCATAGCTTTGCGCATCCCGCCATTTGCCACAACTGGACTCACTTGGGCTATCAACTGTCCCTTATCTCAAATCAGGGAAACTTGATAAACAATCAACAAGCCTTCCTCCTTTGCCTGTACAATGAACTTGTGGGCTCCATGACCAACATTAGTCATCAACTAAACAGCTTGGCTGGTCACCAAAACTTCACTGCAAATTGGCCAAAACAGCTGGAGGATTGCCTGACAAACTATGCGGTCACAATAGTTAGTACTATGATTGAACACAAAGGACTGGATAATAACTGGCTTGGCAAAGCCACCCACCACGTAAAAGGGGCAGAAGTCACCTTCTGTTATCTATGCAGCAAGGTTGAGTTGCTCTGCTGCTCTGTAAGAATGATTGAGGATGGGGCTTCTTCCAGAGGCAACAAGGAGGCCACTGCCATTGTCCAGCAGGACATGGAGGAGCTACCCAAATATGTTAGCAAGATTGACAAGGACCTTCAGCAATCCCTTTCCAGCTGCAGCCATTTCTACACAGAATTTCCCAAGTTAGAAAAACTGATTGACCACAACCATAACCACACAGAAGAAAATCATGATAATCTGGAAAGATTATGTAATACTGATTGGGCTATGCAGGAAAAGAACAAAGTGTTGTTTGAAAAACAGGAATCATGTATTGAGAAACTTGAAGACAAACTGCAAGTAGCAAATTGTACAATAAAAGGCCTGGCTTGAGAAGTAAAATCACAACATAGCAATATTTTGCATCTACACGCGCAAGTATAGCAGTTACTTCAGGTGTACGCCAGCCAGACTGTGTTGGAAACAGGCTTACAGACAACTACAAAAGAAGTCAAAGTGTCTTGTCTATTGCAAGCCAGGCAATGTCAGAAGACTGGAGCTCCTTCCATAGCTATGAGAACAATGAAGACAACATAGGCCAAACAATGAGGAAGGTCTACATGGCTGATCTGGTACTAGATATAAGCAAGAAACCCCTTCCTGGCGCCGCTGCTTTAACTTCCAGGACCAGCAACAACACCAGAGATGCGGCTTCTGAAGCACAATTCTGCGCCTTGAACCAGAGAAATACCTCACCTCTGCCCAGAAGAAGTTATAAATTTAGCACCTGTTCTGTTATCCAGAACTTTAAACCAACAAATCTACCAAAGTTTGAAAAAAAGGCTAACATCCACATGTTCCTTTGGATATATAATAACTTCATGTGTGGGGCGGATGATGCCATGAAGTACACAGCCATTTTTAACTGCTTAGATTCAGAGACCCAAACAATAATTATGACAAGACTTCTGAAACAAGGCTGGACCTATGAGAACATATCCAGGGCCCTTATTGCAGAGTTAGGCAGCAAAGAAGCTCTATTTTGCCAAAAAATGGAGTTCACATAAGGGAAGATAAAGGAGGGGGAAAGCCTAATGGATTTTTCAGAGTGCTTCTATTTGGAAGCACAGATCCTAGTCTCCATGGGAGCCGCCACTTTTGTTGACGTAAAAGGAGCACTCCTAAACTATGTACTTCCCAATAGAGAAAAATCCATTGCACTCAAATCAGGAATCTATGGTGCAAGAACAGCCCCTGAACTTATGTGTCACTTGATCCTTTAAGGAGAAGTTTGAGGTTTTCTTCCCTGACCATAAGAAAGCCACTCCAGTCTCTCCTAGGGATTACAAGGGCAAGACTTGGGAGAGGGACTCATCAGAGAAACTAACAACCATAGCTACTCCCCCAGTCAACAACACGCAAACACCTACATATGTTACAAGTGTGGGAAGTTGGGATATCTCTCTTGGGATTGCAAGAAACCCAAAGCTATGTCCACCACTTGGGCCAGGAAGACAGCAAAGAAGACAAGCTAGGAGACAAAGACAAAGACAAGAACAGAGAAGAAGATGGTGAGGAGTCAAAAAAACTGCTAAGCAGTCATGTTAAGGAGAAACCCCTGACTGCTAGTAGTAACCAACCCTCTCCACCTATTAAACCAAAACCCTGACATTCCTGATTGCAACAACTGCCTTCTGGACCAAGAATCCTGCCCTGAGAGATACATGCCTGATAAAGAAGAAACAAATGAAGACTTGCTCCATAGAGTTTTAGCGGTCAACACAGTTACAAGGAAGCAAGCAATTTGTACGGAAAGCCTAAATTCCAACAAAAGCTGTTGATACTGTCTCTATTCCTAACACTGAACAACTTTCCATACCATACACTGAGGTCACTCACAAAAGTGACAGTGTCAAAAAGTTGTCTCAACTATTGAGGTTGGTACAAGTCTCTACAAACTTGGATACCTTAAAATCCCTGAAGCCCAAGCTAACAACTGCGCTAGAGTCATTTCTTGCTCAGTTTAAAGGTTTATACATTCATAAGGTTACCAAAATTACCTCTCCTCACTATGGAGAAAGACAAAACTGCACTTACATTGAACTAGTGGTTTTTAAACTATGAGTAACAGCAATTCTGGACTCTGGAGCCCTTGGTAACATTGTGTCAACCAGACTAGTCAAGAAGCTGAAACTTGGCATGATTAGGACTACAACAAGGAATATGGAACTACAGGACCTGATAGGGCAAAGGCATTGGGAGCCTATTCATCCTTACCACTGTGTTTTGGTAAATTGGTGGTAACAGTCCCAGCAATAGTGCTGTGTAATGAAGCTACAGTATTTTAATTGGAACAAGCTTCATGGTAACTTATGGGACTATCATCAATCATTGGGATAGCACCTTCAGCATTTTAGGCCACTATGTACCTATGTTTTACCACAGTGACTGACCAAGAGATTTTCCTACAAAAAAGGTCCATTATATTAATATGGAGTATGCCAATGAAGACATTCCAGTAGCGTACACCTTGTGTCAGTGCAAAATCAAGGTCTTAATGCTGACCATTAAGGAGTACAAGGGGATTACTTTATATTCATCCAGAAAATTCTCCATTCCAAGCGGTTCTCAAGTTATACATAATACAGGTCTAAGCCTAAGTTTCCCTAAAGGTATGCATGATGAATTATCTGAACTCCATAATGGTTTGCAACTGGAACCTTGGATCCTACCTGGGATTGTCATGCCATCATTAGAAGAGATTCTGGTACTCTTATGGAACCTTTCTGATAAATCACTGAAGGTGAAGAAACACCAACTTTTGCGCTACATGAAGTTGGAAGAAAACTCTAGCCTTATGGATGTCACTCCTTTTGGCAAGTTCAGCAAATTTGTGCTACCCTGCAATCAACTGAGCGTTCTGTTGCTTATCCTGAGCAATTCTTTAAATGGGCTAACAGAAAATCAGAAGGACCAAGCTATTTGGCTCTTTGAGAAATATAAGGACGTCTTTGCAGAAAATGACCAAGACCTAGGGAAAGCTCTTGGGGTTAAACATGTATTGGATACGCAAGGCACTATCCCTATATGCTCTAGGCTAATAAGACGCAGCCTAGCCAACCAAACTATTGTCAAAAAAGAGCTACAGAAGCTATTTGTATCTGGCCTTCTGGTACCCAGCAAGAGTCCTTGGTCTTCACCACTGTTGATTGTAAAGGAAAAGGAAAGGTCAAATTGCATAGTAATGGACTACTGCAAGTTAAACTATGTCACAAAAAAGTATTCTTATCTGTTGCCACACATTCATGATATATTAGACAAGTTGGGTGGTGCAAAGTACTTCAGCGCAATAAATCTGATCAGTGGATACAGGCAGATTGACCTTCCAGTGGCAGACCAGGAAAAGTGCGCCATTATTACAGAACAAGGCCTTTTCTCAGCCTACTAGGATGCCACAAGGACTAGCAAACGCTCCTGCAACTTTTCAGCAAGCCATGGATTCCATGATGGGAGACCTTAAGTTGACTTGTGTTCTGGTTTACCTTGACAATATTAATGTCTTTTCACATACTTTTGGTAAACACTTGTGCCATCTAAGGCTGTGTTTCAAGGTCTTATTGCTGCCAACCTCAAGCTAAAACCAAGGAAGTGTAACTTCTTTAAGGAACATTTGGAATTCCTTGGTTATATCATCAGCAAAGATGGTTTACGGCCTGTTCCTTCTAAAGTCAAAGCTATCACACACATGCAAACGCCCTCCAACAAAAGAGATGTTCAGGTGTTTTTAGGAATGATTAGTTACTATATACAGTTTATACCAAACTTTGAAGGTCTAGGAGGACCACTTTTCACTTGTTGAAAAATGATGTCAAGTTCTCATGGACTGAAGGATGCCAGAAGGCCTTTGAGGACTTGAAGGCCACTTTAGTGATAGAGCCAGTACTCTCCTACCCTAACTTCAAGCGTCCTTTCATTGTACACATGGACGCCAGTTTGACAGCAATTGGTGCTGTTCTTTATCAGCTGAACAATGATGACCAGGACCATCCTGTAGGGTATTGTTCTTGTGCACTCAATAGTCATGAACAGAATTACACGGTCACTGAGAGGGAATGCCTGGCAGTCATCTATGCCTGTCAAAAATTCAGAGTGTACCTCCACAGAGTACACTTTACAGTGGTGACTGACCATGCCTCGAAAAATGGTTGAAACCCCTGAAGGACCCTGAAGAACAACTGGCACAATGGGCTATTAAGCTACAGGCTTACAACTACGAGATAATCCATTGTGCTGGCGCTATGCATCAGAATGCAGATTGTCTTTCATGTCTCCCTACCATAGCTCTAGTCTCCTCAGCAGCAGATAAACTTTACAATAAGCTGATGCTGAAACCTTCTTTATGGGGAAGGAGCTGCTTGAGATTCAGAAATTCTGAAGGCTCTTGCGGTAGATACTTACATCAAAGACAAACAGCTTCTCAAGCAGTATAAAGGGAAATGGTTACCCTATATTTGGCCATCCTTATGTACAGATGCAGTAGTATCAGCCCATTGTACTGTGGGTCACAGTGGTATCCAGAAGACCCTCAATCTGCACAGCAGCATTGCTACTGGGAAGGAATGCACTCAGATGTAGCAGAAACCCTGGCCGCTTGTCATGACTGTACAATAGAGCAACCAAAGGTCTTGCGCTATCAACATTGTCTAATCCAACCTGGCTTTGTGCTCCATACTGTTGCTATAAATGTAGTAGATCCCCTTTCACTGACTGCTAGCAAGAACAAGTTCATAATTGTAGCAGTGGATCAGCTCACAAAATGGGTAGAAACAAAAGCAATTCACATTTAGTTGGCACTGATCATAGCCAAGTTTGTTCTAGAGAACATACTCTACAAACATGGTTGCCCGCAGACATTGCTAACAGATAATGTAACAAATTTCACAGGATACATGATACCCAGGATGAACAAACTTATGGGTATTTAGGGTACCCTGTCAACACCATATCATCCCCAAACCAATGGATGGTAGAGAGAAAAAATTGAAGTCTTGTACAGATCTTAAGGAAGCTGAGCCATCAGCACAAAATGGAATGGGATATATATGTTCCGGCAGCTACTTTTGCGTACAACATAAGATTCCACAGGGCTATGGGAAAAAGCCCTTTCCAGCTTCTTTAAAGTCAACAACCAAGTTTTCCTGCCACATATCTACAGTTTAGTTAAAACCAACAACCTTATCACCCCTGTTGCTTATTTGAAGAGACTAGCACAGACAATAATCAAACTACAGTCTGAGGAATACTCTACTAATTTGGCAACAAAGGGAAAAGACATAGATTGTGCAGTAAAAACTTAGTCAGCCCTCCCTGCATACAAGATAGGAAGTTTGGTATACTTTTATAGTAACTAAGGGTAAGGTTGTGAAAGCAAACTTGCCTTGCTATGGCAAGGCCCAGTCAAAGTAGTCCAGAAAGTGGGAGTAGATAGCTACACTCTCAAGGATCTGGAAACAGGCCAACTGATCACTTGAGTTCATGTACAGTACATGTGCAAGGCTCTAAGTGATCAAGCATAAAACCCTTTATGGATAACAACTTGGAAAAAGAAAATCCTAATGAAAATAGTCCATGGGTTGTTATCCTGTTTGCATCAAGAAAGAGATAATGATTATAGGAAGAGAGATTAGTATGGTTTAGGCAAATGGTGCTTTATTAAGTTACTATTGCCTCTAAACCCAGATGCAACTGGATGAGGACTTTGGCAACAGCTGCATAAAAAATCCAGACATTAGGTAGCAATCAAAATGCAAATGGAAGAAAAGGATAATCATTTAAAGGAAGGAAATTGACATGGTTCACGCCAATTGAATAAGGAAATGAAATTCCAAGCAAGACATATTCCCAGAGAAGACTCTCTTGCTATGCATATTCCTCTGGTGTTTTAGCTCCTAACAGATACATGGCTCCAAGAAGCCAATCAATATAATTGGGTATATGGTGCAGCCTCTGATGATAAACAACCTTGGAGCCACTAAGCACCAAGTTTCCAACTAAAGTCGTGGACTGTTGACTTCCTGCTCAATTATAGCTGAAGAGCTCTAGGGTAGTACATATAGCTTGTTGAAATCAATATTTGTGACTATCTGAACCATACCACAAGGGCACAGGGCCAACAGCAGACCAAGGATTGGAGCACACTGTAAAAACCAGCTCAAGAAGCTTAAGAGCACAAGAGATCTAATTGTCTGTTAAGTATATCTCATCAAAGGAGAAGCCCTGAAGGCACAACAAGCATAACTTACAAGTTTCACCCTAGGTATACACAAATTAATGTTATTTCCTACTTTTAGCCTTTTTATGGAGATCATGTAAGGATTTTCCAGAGCCAGCATAAGGGTTGACTACATAACTACTGGCCCGCAGAACTGCAGAGTGGTAATTCTCTCCCAACAAAGAAAGGCAATCATTTTGATGTAGGAACCTTGACTTTCCTCTTGGATTATCACAGGAGTAGAGCTTGCTTAATCTTGTTCAACTCATGAAGAAGATTGGTCAAGCTGGGAACAGATTCATTGGTCTTATTGGTATATGTGGGTATAGGAGCCTTGCTCTTGCTGATACAGTTCCTTTTCTTGGCATATGTGGAGAGCTGTGTAGAATTAGGCATACCAGAGTCTTGCACTAGAGAAATACTAAATGATGTACTTGGTTCTTATGAGACTGTAATAGAAAAACTATAGAAAGCTGCATCTATTTTGCTGCCTAGAATCTTGGTGAATTCAGCTTCTTCTGAGATTAGCACAGGTGAGTGAACAAGTACGTTCCCAACAGGAATTTTAGATATTCCCCTTTGGGCTTTGTTGATTCTCTGTTCTGAAACATCTGTGTAGCATACAACTGGCTTCCTTTTCTTTTTTGGGTGATTTACCATACTGAAAGAGGTTAATAGACTTTTACAGTAACATCTAGTTTAGTGGGCAGAAATGTTGTGAAGTAATAGGTTGTAAACTAGCCTTCACTGTAATTGCACACTATTCCATTAAGCTTGGTGAACATTAGTACAATAGTACTATCATACTGGATGAAAATTAGTCCAACTGATCAACTAAGTTGCACTTCAAGCTCATATCAACTAATGATCATCTGATCATTGGGGTGATAGTGGGCTAAGTGATAGAGGATCCTGTTGCTCTACGGCTCTCATTAATCCCTTCCCTATTATATAACTCTCTCCTTGAATTATTAAACAAAGATTGAATTTAAATAAATTATACTTTATTATACACATTAGGCTAGATATCTATCTTGGTTTAATCTTTAATAAAAATTAAGGTTGTATTTGAGTTAAGTTTTTACAGCTATTTAGCACACCATAGCTGGATCTACGGCACTTGGCTATGAAGAAGACTGCAGCCTCATACAGTGAGAGGGATGGGCAGATAAAGCCCTTGTTGAGTGCGTCCACAAGGTTTAAATAAAGGGTTTTGTCGTCTGGGCGTCAAATAATAGAAAGGTTGTGCCTTGGGCAGTGACCTTTGTAATTATAACAGCATAGAATATCTCTCTTGGAGGGGGCAGTTGGTCTAGCGTTTCACTGAATACGTCCTTGTACTCCTCAAGAAGTGATACTAGTGCTGGAGGTGGTGGTGTGTCTGAGGGGGGGATTTTGTGGGTAAGAAAAAATGACTTCCATTGAACATTAATTAAAGTCTAATTTCCCCCTTAAAGTTGTAGGAACCAGTTTCTGTGAGGCAGGCAAACACAGGGTCATGAAGCAGTTTGTTCATTTTGACGGGGTAGATCTGGAAGCCTACACTATTCTGGTTGAGTGTGATCACAGAGGTGTTCCAGTTGATATATGGTTGATTATATTGGAGCCAGTCAAGCCCTGAAATGACATTGGGGCTGAGCCCTGTCATGATTGGCCCAGAGAGCTTAACCTGGATGTTCTCTATTCTCACAGAGAAGGGTACTGTCTCATGAGTGGTGGCCACCCTACAGGAGTTGTTCACTCTCACTGCCTTGAAGCAACTGGCTACTTGATCTAGTTGTTGAAAATCTGCAAATTCTTGGTTGACCATGGTGTGATTGGCCTCAGTGTATACCAAAGGTTTGTGGGTGTTCCCACAGAAACAAAAGAGGTAGGCCAAGCTGGTGATTTTATTGGAAGAATGGCTTGCTTGGAGGGCAGGGTTATAACTGTGAACTTAGAATACATCTAGGATCTCCAATTTGTCTATGTTGTAGTTGCAGGGATACTTGGCAAGGAGAGATTGAGAATGTGGGTCAAGCAGGGTTGCAGAACCTCTTGTATCTACAACCCCCAGGCTTTTCCCAAGTCCTCAATCTGGGCCAAGTAAAGCTCCCCCTTGCAGGGACGCTTGGTCCCATTTTCCTGCTGACAAGATTGGCGGCAACTTATTTGATTGTGGGTGCTGCCAGGCGCAGAACAAGGTTGGGAGGGGGCATTGTTGGATCTTTAAAACCCCATTGAGGCCTGACTGTTAGTCTCTACAATGGCCTTGTAGCATTGCATTTCTGTCAGTGATGGCTTTGGGGGCAGCGGCAAGTGCTTGCTGCCAGGCTGCAAGGTACTTGGGGACACTGTCTGTCTTCTTGATAGCAAGTAGAGGGGTCCCTACTACTATAGGAAAGAAGGTCTCACTGTAGCAGGATCTGGCGGCTTCACTGAAGGTGGCCCAAATAATTTTGTGTGCCTTACTGGCCCAGTTGATAAACCATACCACAGAAGGCCCTATGAGGCGCCAAGAAGCAGTTGAAGATCACATGGGTTCAGGTACTTGGCAAATGTGGAGTTAGGTTTCTGTGAAGTGGAGCCAACTGACAATGTCAGCCCCCTCCATGCCACCTGTGAAGGATTCAAGTTAGAGGTTCAGCATACATTGCAAGAGTTCCAACTGTGGTGGCGTGACATTGGCGTCAGGTTGCCTAGTGTCAGGGCCCAGAATACCCTGGACAATCAGCTGGCCTTCCTAGAGGCAAAACACCCCACAGCTTGGAAACCCTTGCCAATTATCTCCCAGAGCAAGAAAAACCCCCTTTTGACTGACAAATGACCCAGAATTTGAGAGGCACATGAACCTCAAATCCCTGGTTTTGATCCTATTATCAAATTTGGGCCTTTTAACTATCAGAAAATAGCACATTGGGAGCACATTTTTTTGATTGCACAATTAGGCACTCAATTGCTTGCGGGATCTATAAATGCCTGTGGCATCTTGACATGCTGCAGTTCAACAAAGGTTCATGTTATACCAATCAATGAGCACCTACCTCCTGGCCCAAGTACTCAAATTCCAGTGAAAATTGTAAGTTCAACTGAAATTGATACCATCAGTTCTCTGGTGGCACAAAAGGCCACAAAATTACCAGTAAGTATAAGTAGTGAGGAGGAGAAGCCCTCCTCACTGTTGACATCTTAATAAAACTAGTTTATGCCAAGAAATCATTATCTTATTTCAGGAATTGTCTATTTTTGCTCAAATTTAATTATTCTCTTTGCATCTATTTGTGAATCTACAACACAATACAGACTTGCCTACCCATATCCCCCTGGTTATACTCCTGCTACCTCAGTCAGTTCTCCCTGCGCCCTTGATGTGCAGTATTACTACCTCATCACCTGGGTTTTCCGCCTAAAATTAAGGAGATTCCTGCTGTTTCTCCCCTACCCAATATGCCTCCGCCCAGGACTTCAGTAAGTTGGGGTTTGTCTACGTCACAGTATTGGGGCTGGCCAACCAGGTCGTGCCCATACTGGGAGTTGGCGCTCCCTTGCTACTGCTGTCAACTATATGGTCTGTATTGCGTCTATTATGTACATGGCCTTCCAGGCCCAGCCTGCCTCCCCTGTGGGAGTCCAGTTGGACTCTGATATATTCCGTTAAACCTAGGCAGAGACAATTGTAAACGCTTGTGAGTACCAAATGATCCTGGTAGATAACATATCCCTTGGGGATGTCCCCTTCAGGGATAGGGAGGAAGGTTTCCTGGTGTGGTGTAGCCATACGGCCCTTACTCTGTTCTTTCTTGGGGTAATTTTCTTTTGGTAGGTTGAGAACCTACTGCTGCTACCACTGATGCAAATGAACCAATGATAGTTCAGTATTTAATTGGGGAGGACAACAGTCTAATAGAAAGGAAAATAATGAATAGAATAAAATGTACTTTATTATAGATTATTATGACTAATATACCATATGGGGAAAGCCATCAGGCCACATGGAGTGGCACAGTGGCAGGTTTCATATAAGGTTTGAGGCCAAGGAATAACTTGTGCGGGGATCAGCAAAGTCAAATTGGCAGCACTTCTAATTATGAGATAGTGCCCACAATTTGACCTCACCTTTAGGCTGATCCATGATGTTAGATACTTCATGGGGCAACTCATTGACACCCTGTGTGTAATGTGAGATACATTAGCAGGCAAGAGGGGAATCTCAGTTGCAATACCCAGGTTTCAAGAGGAGGAAAATTGTCAAATTCTGACAGAAGGGGTGCCTTGGAAGTATTGGAAGGCAACAACTCTAAGTTCTTGACCCTGTAAGCAGAAAAGTAAGAAGTAGCCTGTATGTAAATGATTTGATTTGTCAATTCCTTCACATATATCTCAGGATTGATTGCATCATTAAATTCAACTAATAGAGGACCCAAGATTGAGAAGGTTGTGGCCTCATGTCCATAAAGAAAGGCAAATTGGGATTTTCCAGTCACTTGGTGCTTTCTTAGGTGGTACACAAAGAGAGCAGCAGGGAGAAACATATCTCAGTTGATAGCGTCAGAGAGAGTGAGTTTCCTCATAATGGAAACAAGGGAGAAGTTTTCACGCTCAACTGTCTCATTAGTTGAAGGGTTGTAGAGGGCCAAAAATGACTGATAAGTGCCCATTTTTTTACAAAAAATGTGGTTAATCTGTCATTAATGTTGTTCCTATTGTCAGAGAGCAGCATCTGAGGACACCCATGTTGGTAGAAAACGTCTTGTAGCAGGAAATTAGCAGTAGTCTTGATAATAATGTCTTTAGTAGCCCTGGCTTCAAACCATTTGCTGAAGTGGTCTACTGCTACTAGTATAAACCAACACCCAAAGCAAGAGCAAAAGAGGGATTAATAGCATCAATGCTCATAGTATGAAAGGCGTGCTTAAGGGAAATGAGTTAAAACTCATTCTGAAAAGGTCACAGGAATTGTAGCTGACAAGTATGGCAGGATGAGAGGACCTCAGGGATAAGAAGCCACATGTTCTCCCAGTAGAAATACTTACTTAATCAGTCATGAGTCTTAGCTAGACCTCCATGTCCAGTATAAATATGGGCCTGGAGGACAATTGCTATTCTCATACTGGGGCAACTTAAAGCAGGTATATATTTTTAACCTTCTTGAACAGCTGTTGATCTCAGATGGCTGTGTCCTTTGACAAGGAATTTAGTGCTAGACATATCTCTTCAAGTTCATTATCCCAAGCATCAGGGTAGCATATCAGTTCATACAGGGAATCAGCATCAGCAGGGTGGATAGCTAATATAGGGATTCTAGAGAGACCATAAACATTCTGATGTTGAGCTCCAAGCCTGTGCACAATAATAAAATTGTATCCTTGTAAGCATAAGGCCCATCAAGCTAAACATCCTTCAGGCTCCTTCAATTGCTATAGCCTCTTGAGAGAGGAGTAATTGGTAACTACAGTAAAATGGGTCCCATAGATATAGTGTCAGAACTTCTTAACAGTGTGAAATAATGTACTTCATTCCTTTTCAGTAACACTATAATTCTTCTTGTGCTTATTGAGCACCTAAGACAAATAGGCCACATGTCTTTCTATGCCATCTTCATATAGTTAGACTAAGATTAAACCTACAGCTACTTCACTGGTGTTTTTATAAAAGATGGATTCTTTGTTGTAGTCAGAGTAGACCCAGATGAGAGCCTCTTTGAACTTGGTATTTAGGGCCTTGAAAAATGTTATTTGTTATCATTCCACTCAAATGGAACGTTTCTGAGCAATTAGGATAGAGGTTCACTCAGTTCTAAAAATCAGGGATGAAATGCCAGTAGTACCTCATCATACCAAAGAATACTTGAACTTCACAAATATTAGTGGGGGCAGCATATTGCTAATGACTTTAACCTTATTTTTTATAGGACCAATTCCAGGTTGAGTAACCTCATAGTCCAAGAACTTGTGTTGTTTCTTGAAGAAGGCGCACTTGGAAGGTTTGAGCTTCAATTTAGCATTACAGATCTTAAGAAAGACTGCATTGAGATGCTCTAAGTGATCTGTAAAGATAGAGTTAAATACCATTATATCATCCAGATATACAATTACACACAAGAGCTTTTAGTCTTGCAATATTGAGTCCATAGCTTGAGAAAAGTTGCAGGTGCATTACATAATCATTGAAAATGTAAGTGGGATCAAAAAGTACTTTGGAAGTAATGAGGGCAACCTTCTCATGGTCTTTAGGGGATAAGTCTACTTACTAATACCAAGAAGCTAAGTCTATCATAGAGAAAAATTTAGAGCCTCCTAGACGTCTAAGGGCATCATTGATTTGTGGCAGGGGGTACAAGTCTTTCCATACAAGGGAGTTAAGTCAACAGTAGTCCATGATAATCATATGTCCTCCATTCTTCTTCTTGAGAACCAATAAAGAAGATTCCCACAGGCTTTGAGAAGGAGCTAACAAAACGGCATCTAGGAGTTGTTTTAACTCTTTTGGTACCTGGGCATCTTCCACTTGACTACACCAATAGGGTAGGCATGAAAAGAAAGCATTTCCAATGTCAATCTGGTGGATGACTCCTTTGTCCTTTTCACAGTTGTTATGTACAGAGGCAAAGATATCTTTAAACTGATCCAAGAGATCAAGCACTTCTTTCTGCTGGATAGTAGATAGCTGGGGAAAATAAGCAGCAGTGAAAAGATAGAGCACTTAGGGATCTTTTCAGGTAAGTTAAAGCCACCAAATGTACCAAAAATGATAGAGGGAGACCATCTGTTTGGCATTTAATATGTGTTCATGTCCCACTACTTGGCCCCATGATATTTGCACAAGAGATGCAGTCAGGTTAGCTAGCAACAGCTGTACAGGCTCCTTATGAGTTTGATCTAAAATTCCAGGGCATAGACAGGGTTCTTTGTAACTTAGGGATTCAGGAGATTATAACTCTAAGAAGAACTTTTTGGGTAACTCTTAGGATATTTGGGAGTTGATGATCACCTGAGATCCTGGGGGATGGGGATAGCCTCTGGGACAAGCAGCAGAACACCTTCAGCAGGGCAAGAAGTTAAAAGGGAGCACATATTAGAGGGGAAAGTCCTGTACTTCAGCAAGAAGATGCCAGTGGGATATTACAGGACATATTTTTAAGTATCTTGCCAGAAATAAGGGTGGCTCCTCAAAGATCAGCAGGACTTTTTACCCTAGGAGGTACAAATATTCATCTCAAAGGTTGGCAATCCCATTGTATTATTGTAGGATTTTTGTTCCCAGCAAGAGATCATAGCTTTTGTTTTCCAACATAACAGCAGGGGAGGCAATGAGGAGTTTCCTAAACCTGATTGGTAGAGAAAAGTAAGCACCAATAGCCTGAGTCTGGGTCATACCAGTAGCTATGTAGGACTTAGTATAGTTGAGGTCAGGAGCTATTTTGACTGTCTTCATCAACTTGGAAGATACAATGTTGATAGGGGAGCCAGTATCCAAGATGGTCTTGATCTTGACCTTTTGTATGAATACTTTTACACGGGTGGTATTATTTTCAAAAGGAGGTAAGACAGCTAAAACATTTTGGGCAGCCTCTGGCTCCTTTTCCCACTTTTTCAACATGCATTTTAAGTCAGTAATTTCATTGTATACAGTTTGCAAAGGGAGAGATATGGTAACCTTTTAGAAGAGGGCCTCAGCTAGCTCAGCAACTTCTTCTGAGGAGTCCACCAAGACAGGGGGTTAGTGAGCCTGAGCTAGGTAAGGTAAGGCTATCATAGCCTTGGCCTCAGCAGAGGGTAAACAAGCTGTGATGGTTGTCTTCTCTGAATGGATTTTGTAAAGGAAAGATACAGTTTCAGGGACAGCCAGTACAGAGTAGCCATAACTATCAGTATCTTTGTAATCAGAATATTTGGGGTCAGAATCACCTGAGAGATCATGTGAGACAAAAGATAGTAAAGCCAGACAATGGAAGTAGTTTATTGTTAGAGGGAGAATCATCAGTAGACGGGAGAGTTTGATCAGCCGAGAGCTTCTCTGCCTCTAAGCTGATCCCTCTTTTTCTGACTATTCCTTAGGGTCACAACCCTTTATGCGTAGGTTAGTGCAGGATCAAGAGTGATAAACTATTTGGATGCAATTGAGACAGCCTTGACTCTTGGGCTGTCCATTGGGCCCAAGAGTCATGATACAAGGAGTGCAGGAGGTAGTACTATAATTTTTGGCTTTGCTCTCAAGGTCCACAGCTTTTCCATGAGTCATATACATATCTTGAAAAAGATTTTGATGCTTATCATAGAGGTGAGGGATGCTGTCATGGCCTGGGTTGCTTCCAGGAGAACCTTCAGTCAAAGGAAAGGGTTGATCCTGGAAGGCCCAGTAGATGATGGGAGCCATCCTCATCACATAGTTGGCAGCAGTAGCCCAAGGATGCCACACTTACATGTGGTGAATCACTTGCTCAGCAAGCCCCAGCATAGTCAGGTAGGAAAAATCAAGCTTGTTGTAATTATAGAGCAGGATGTGATGGACAAGGAAGAGTTATCTATAGTAACACATATGGGCTGGCTCAACGGGGCAAGTTGGCAAAGCAGAGAGAACATGGAAAGGAGGGAAGGGGTGCAGGAGCAGGAACTATCTCCTGATCCAGCACTCTAGGGTAAGGAACAAGGATAGCATTGGTTGATCAGAGGCAGCAGGAAGTTGCTCTGTTTCCTAGCACTGGCTTTGGTACTGAAGATACTCTCTATTGTTGTAACCCAGTCTCCAGACTTGCCTGCCAAAATATATTACAATACACAGGGGGCGCTCAATGAGTTACCCCTTGACGTATCTAACAACATGAACCAATCTGATGGCAATATCAAATTGTGGGCACTTTCTCTAAAAAGGAGCACTATCAATTTGACCTGTTGATCCCTGCACGATTTATTACTTGGCTCTAATCCTTACATGAAACAAGTCACCATGCCACCCCCTTGTGGCTGTGTGGCTTTCCCCATATATCATAGTAATTGCAGTATTCTATAATAAACAATACATTATTATCATTATTTCTGCCCTTTCTACTGAACTGATGTCTTCTCAATTCAAATACTGAATCCTTATTGGTTCAGTTGCAACAGTAGTAGCAGCAGTAGGTTCACAACCTACCTAAAGAGAAAATCCCCCCAAGAAAGAATAAAGTATGGGCTGTATGGCTACTCCCCATCAAGAAACCTTCCTGCCAATCCCCAAGGGGGACATCCCTGACATGTACATCATTTATCAAGATCAACTGATACTTACAAGTGTTTACAACCAACTCTGCCCTGGGCAGTGTGGCACTAGTGTCACCCTTCCCCAGTTAGACCTGTCACGATGCATGCTCAACCTCCATTTAGAATCCTTTGCGGGTGGCATAGAAGGGGTCAAAATTTTCAGTTGGATCCACTCCACTGAAACCTGCCTCTGTGTTGCCAGGTACCTGAGCCCATGTGTGTTGCCACTGCTTCAGGCCAACTTACGGGGCCTGCTGCAGTTTGGCTCATCAACTGGGCCAGCCAATAGATAGAAATTAACTGGGTGTTATTTAGGGATGCCGCAAAGTCCTGCTACAGTGAGACATTCTCACCCATTGTAGTTGGGACTCCCCTTCTAGAAATTAAACAGACTGGATCTGTTCCTGAATACCTTGCTGCCTGGCAGAAATCTCTTGTTGCCGCCCCAAAGCTGTGACTGATGGGAACGCCATGCTTCTGACCCTGATAGTTGATGGACTCAATCCCCATATCTGTAAGTGGGTCCCCATAGGTTGTTGCACCTCCATCAATGACTGTTACAAGGCCATTGTGGAGGCCAACAATCCAGTTTTGATGGGTTTCTGCCGTACAAATGATGCTCTACCTCAACCTTGTGCAACACCTGGCAGTGCCCACAACCAAGTAGGCCGCCATCATCCCCATCAGCAGGATAATTGGATTAAACGCCCCCACAAGGGGGAACTCCAGCTAGCAAAAATTGAGGACCCGGGGAAAGCCTGGGGGTTGTAGCTACAAGAGGTTCTACAACCCCACTTGACCCTTCCTCTCAATCACCCCTGGCAAAGAATTACTGCAACTATAATGTACATAAAGTTGAAACCCTTGACGTCTTCCAGGTCCATATTGACAACCCCGTGCTTCAAGCAAGCCACTCTCTCAATAAAGTAACCCGCTTGGCTTATCTCTTCTGTTTTTGTGGGAATACCAAAAATTGTTGGTAGACACTGGGGCCAACCACACTATGGTGGACCGGGCGTTTGCTGATTTGCAACAGTTAGACTGTGTACCCAGCAGATTTAAGGCAGATCAAGTAGCCCTTTGTGCTCAAGGGTTCTAAGGGTAGGTTGGGTGTAGCTGAGCAGTAACTGAGAACACAACAGGACTAATATCTTCTTACTCAATAGAACCTCTAATTGTGGGATCTGCAAGTAATCTAAGATTTCTAAGTCATTGGTTATTTTTGTATGATAAATAATTCTATTTATTGGGGGTCTCTTGGGGGTCTTTTTATACTTAGAGGGAGAGGAGGGAAAATAAAGGGTGAGTAATGCTGAATAGGGTCTAGACTGTCAGGCACTGAGCTTATTCTTGGAGAGCTGAAACATTTTGGGAATTATTCAGAGGAAAATGGGTTAGATTGAGCAAGAAGTGAACATTTAGACATGTGACCTGAGAGTCAGGTGGTTGTAGCAATAGTAGGACTGTCTTTGGAGAATTAAGTGTATAATAGGGTTTCAGACTATTCTCTTTAGGGTTCATACTTTGGCAAAAAGAGGGGCAGAAGGTTGATATACCAATTTACATAGTGGGCACAAGCAATGGGTTGATCATTGATGCATTTGCGGCTAGCTGCAGATGTGTCAATGGTTTGTTAATTGTCAACAGTAGAACCTCTTAGAATGGGTCTCTAATCAATGCATCTGCTGCTAGCTAAAGATGCTTTAATTAATCACTAATTGCCTAATTAAAAACCACTCCTTTGGGTCACTCTCCTTCTCATCTGCGGCTAGTCACAGGTTTGTTGATTATTCTCTAATTGGAAATGCCCTTAAATAATTTGGAGGGCTACTCCCTGACGTAAAACAAAAAGGGAAGCAGTTCCCCCTATACATTTCCAAACAAAGAAAGAGTCCTACCATGGTAATCCTGAGGAGTGGCACCCTGAACCTCAAGCTGACTCCCACAGAGTGACAATTACCCACAGGACAGTTCCCTTCTCTGTGAGAATGGGGAACATCCAGGTTAAGCTCTCTGGGCATATCATGGCCGGGTTCAGCCTCAATGTAATTTCTGGCTTTGGCTGGCTTTGTCACAACTGTCCCTACATTGACTGGGATACATCTGTTATCACCCTCAATAGAAATGAGGTGGGCTTTCATATCTATCCTATTGAAATGAGCAAGCTACTTCACAATACTGTGTTTGTCAGATTAACAGAGATAGTTTTTACAATTTCAAGGGGGGAAACTAGACTTCAATCAATGCTCAGTTAAAGTTATATGCGCTGAACCACCTGCAGCCCCTCTCTTGACTACCTTACCTTTGCCAGCGCTTGTCACACTCCTCAAGGAATATAAAGATGTTTTCAGTGAGACACTCAAACAACTATCTCCTCCCTGGGAGATCCAGCACACTGTACAACTCCAAGGGTTGTTACCTAAAGAATGCCCCCTATATTGTCTTACACCAAAAGAAGATGAGACCCTCAACCAGAACCTTGTAGAAACACTTGACAAGGGCTTCAATTGCCCCTACTCTTGCCATACTGAGCTACTGTCTTCTTTTTAGCCAAGAAAGACAGGTCCCTTTGCTTGATCACAGATCACTGCGCCTTAAATGAGGTGACTGTTAAGAATAAGTGCCCTCTGCTGCTAATTGACAACCTGTTTGATACACTTGTGAGAGCAAAGGTCTTTGGTAAGATTGATCTCACTGCAGGGTACAATCAGGTCTGCATTGCGCCTGAGGATGAGGCAAAAGCTGCCTTTTGCACACACTATGGGTTGTTAAAGTGTTGTGTCATGAATTATGAAATGAACAACGCTCTCTCCACCTTTGCCATCTTAATGAACAAAGCCTTTAAAAACCTGATTAAAAGAGTGTTGTTGTGTATCTTGACAAAATTCTTGTCTTCAGTCAAGATCAAACCACACATCTCCAACTCTTTTTTGCTGTACTTGACACCCTTCATAAAAACCAGTTAAAGGTCAAGCCTTCCAAATGCAAATTTCTCCAGTCAGAGCTCTTTTTCCTTGGGCACATCATCTCTACCAAAGGGATAAAGCCTGACCCTGCCAAGATTAAGGAAATCACAAGCATGCCACCTCCAACCAATGTGGGTCAGGTGTGTACATTCTTGGGCATTGTTGTCTATGTGCAGAAGTTCATCCCCAACTGTGGAAAACTAATTGCACCCCTCACTGAGCTCCTGAACTCAAAACAGAGCTTCCACTAGACACCAGCCAGAAATCAAGCCTTTGAGACATCAAAGCAGGAGTTTACAACTGCAACCGTACTACAATTCCCCAATTGGAACCACCAGTATAACCTCAAGACTGATGCCCCTGATAGGGCCATAGGGGGTGTGCTAGGGGTGGAAACTGAGGAAGGTGTCTTTCTCCCCATGGCTTACAAATCCAAGAAGCTTACCAACTCAGAGCAACACTACCCTATACATGACAGATTTAGTGGAAATTGTACACTGCATTGAGAAATGGCGCTGTTACCTGGAGGGCACCACCTTTCCACCCTGTGTCCTAAAAAATCACAAATTGCTCCAGCACTTTGACACTCAGTCTTAATTAACTTGACATCAATCAGGATGGGTTGAGCGCCTGTTCCTGTACCATTTGCATATCAAATACAAAACTGTAAAGGAACTGGTCACAGATGATACCCTTTCCAGACTCTATGTAGTGTCTATCACTGGATATGACAGTCTGAACATAGATTGGCACATGCTCTACCTGCATCCTGAAGCCACCCACAATTTGGGTCTCAATTTGGTGACTATTTCCAAACTGATGACAACAAAAGTCAGCTCATCACTGACGCTGGCAAAGTCTGCTGCCAGGTAGAAACAGGTGAGAAGACGCCTTACATTCTTACCACACAACAAAAAGACATGATCTTTCATCACCACCACACCTTAGGTCATATCAGAGGATGTAACCTCTTAGAAATCATGAAGCTCAAGTTCTGGTTGCCCTGCATGCTCCAGGACATCCTGGACCTCCTTGAAATGTGTGTTCTGTAAGAAAAGAACACATTCAAGCCTGTTCTTCCCAAATCAGTTCTATCCATCAAAGCCATGTAACCCTTTCAACAGTGGGCTCTTGACATTGTTGTCTCCCTTCCAGAGGACAAGTTAGGCAAGAAATATATCATCACAGTAAAGCAACCAAGTTTCTAGAATTTCCTGTCAACATATCTTATGATACACAGGGGGTGCTCAATGAGTCACCCCTTGATGTATCTAACAACATGAATCAATATGATGGCAATATCAAATTGCGGGCACTTTCTCTTAATTAGGAGCACTACCAATTCAACCTACTGATCCCTGCACAATTTATCCTTGGCTCCAATCCTTACGTGGAACATGCCACCATGCCAACCCCTTGTGGCTGTGTGGCTTTCCTCATATAGTATATTAATCACAATATTCTACAATAAACAATAAATTATTCTTATTATTACTGTCCTTTCTATTGGAATGTTGTCTTCCATAATTCAAATAATGAATCCTCATTGGTTCAGTTGCAACAACAGCAATTGACTATTTCACTTGTTGGTCTGTAGCATGGGTGAACATCAACCATGCGGCCACCACAATTACCTGCTTCATTGGTAAGGAGATTGTGGCATTCTTTGGGTGCCCCAAATGTCTCATTGTTGACGGAGATTGTAGGAAACAATATGAAGGCATACTGTGTCAAGAACACCCTCTAATGAGTAATCACCACCTCATACACCCTCAAGCCAACAGGCATGTAGAACACCTGAATGGCTCCCTAGTACATTTATTTCCAAACTCTCCCAGGACCAATCCAAACACCACTTGGACTGAACATTTACCCACTGTTCAACTCATATTATGTGCCAGGATCAATTGAGGTACAGGCTCAGCCCACCACCTTGGCCTTTGGAACTCCTGACAATCTGACAGGGGTGAAACAGTGGAAGCTTGGCTCACAGTTTTTGCAAAACATCCCCTTGTAAATACTCCCTCCCTGAGTCAATGGCAAGGCAAGGCCTGCAAAGACAAACAAGAACAGATCAAGGGGGGCTATACACCTCAAAGCAAGGTATGCTGTAGGTGACCCTGTCTATGTTCTCAATCATAACTCCGCCAAATTGCACCCAAGCACCTTGGGCCCTTTAAGGTGGCTGCTGTCTACAACAATCATACATACCAGCTTGAAGATTCCTAAGGAAGCACCAAGACCCTCCACCATGACTGCTTGCGCCTTTTCTGCGCCATTCCCACACAAAGACTCTTTGTGTGGACCTTCCCAGATCTTCCATAAGTTTCAATCCTGGTACCTGACAACAAAAGGGGGAAGGGGGTGTTTTAACCAAGATTTCTTTCTTGCCTACCAACATATCTCACAATACACAAGGGGCGTCAATGAGTTGCCCCATGACATATCTAACAGTATTAATCAGTCTGAAGGCAAGATCAAATTGCAGACACTATCTCCTAATTAAGAGCACTTCTAATTTGACTTTGCTGATCTTGCGCAAGTTCTTCCTCAGCTTCAAACCTTACATGGAACCCACCACTGTACCACCCCCTGGTGGCCTTGTGGCTTTCCTCATATAGTATATTAGTCACAATATCAATTAATAAACCTTATCTTATTCTTCTCATTCTTGTCCTTTCTATTAGACTGTTGTCTTCCCTAAACAAATACTAACTATCATTGGTTCAGTTGCAACATGGGCCCAAGAGCAGGATCCAAACCCTGGCCCTGATCCCCTGTGGGCTGCCAGCCCCAAGGATCAAAGGGCCAGCTACCCACTTTTTTTTGGGATTAAGACCCCTTGAGCTGAAGCCAAGCATAATTCCTGAGATGAGAATACCAGCCAGACCTTAGGAACTACAGCGCCCAATGAAAGATAAGGCCAATTGCCTAATGGAGGCAAAGAAATTCCTACCATTAGCTTCATGAGTTTGAAGTCTACACAAGTGGCCAATCAAGATTTATCACCCAAGGAAAATGCAGACTTGAAGCCCGCCCCATGATCATGGCTTAAGAACAGAAGAATCAAGCAACCTTTCCTGATATTTCAACCAATAAGCAAATGCCTAGCAGCAGTTTCATTTTGCTGCTTCAGAACCCAGAATCTTGACCAACTGGCCTCATGTTTCCTGATCTTATGATGAACCCAACATGGAAAATGTAAAGTTTGGTGGTGGGGTACTATATAGACTCATTGACCCTGTGCTAAGAATTTATTGCTGTTTTTAAATAAAAAAATTATGAGACATTAGTTTCCACAGTTATTGCCCTATTTTATCCTTCCCATTTATCAATTCATTTTGAGATCCCCTGGCCTGCCCCTCTGCCCGCAGTATATTGTCTGCCAGGTGCCCCATTTGGTCCTGTCCACTTTACAGAGCACCCTTTAAATTCTGAATAAAAGAGTAATATCCCTGAAAAAATACTTGAACAAGATCTCCTGTCCCGGCTAACTTTGTGAGTGAGATACAATAGACAAGGTCCTTGGTATACAACCAGACTCAGCCTATTTTGAGCCAAGTATAACTCCCTGTCTGCATACTAGTTGTACATGGAACAACCAATTACCTTAAAGCCAATGCCCACATCTGCTCCTGGACTTCCTCCTGGACCACACAAATAAGCTGTTTGAAATTGTGTATATCATCCTCACAGGGGTGATTGACACTATAGTTCTGGCCTCCAGCCTGTGGTACTGGGTGGGAAAGTCATATTCCTACCTTATTAAGTTATCCCCAATCTTGTGGTGGGCCCTGCCTGAAAAACCTGTGTCCTGTGTGTTCCCAGAAAACAGTGTGCCAGCCGTCCAAGGTTGGATCCCTGGCACCTTACTGAATCCCAAGTTGATGACCTGTTCCTCTACTACTATAATTGTGCTGTTGGTTGTGCTCACAAGCTGGATTTCCTCTGGGTTGAGCCTTGTGAGGTTATCTTCAAGAAGGGCGTCAAGTACACCATCATACTACTGTTGTCTGGATGTCTCTTCTCCTGTGTCTATGATAAATTTCTTTTCAAGTATCAACTCCCTGTATCCAATCTTGAGGGAGGAGATGTTGTAAATTGCACAATAAATGCTATTTTGATATGGCCTTTGAATATTGATAGCTGTGAAAATTTGGCTGGGTTTGCTTTCAATTTTGGATATTCCTTGCCTTCTGAAAATGGGTCTGGTTCAATTTCCACCCATTCCAGAATACAGTACCTATTGTGAATGATCCTAGTATGACCTCACCCCAACATGACCCCCTCAGCCACTCTGTCTTTTTAATGAGTGACCATTGTCCCTTGTCTACTATTTAAGTAGAATCAATTATCCAAATAAAGACAATTTATCCACATTTGTGATGGCTTTTATAATCTTCAAGCTTTTTTCTTTTCTTTTTTGCCAAAAGAAATTCTTGTCTTTTGTTCTAGGAAATTAAGGTATGTGCCCTTAATTTTGCCCTTAAGGCTAACCTAAGGCTATATTCAAACTTCAAATATTTTATCATAAAGTTTCCCTGCTGTGTTCTCTTGAATTTTGTCCCCAAGAACCAAACACAAAAGTCTATTTTAAATCAATAAGAAAACTTGGTAGTAGATTCTCCTCTTCTGAGTTGAATAGCCATAAAGGCTTAGTTCTAGTTGCTCAATGCTTGTGCTCTCCCAAATTCACTTATCAAAGCATCTTTGACAGCAACCCAGGTGGATTAGGACATTTAATGAGGGATCATGATTTATTGAGCCAAGAAACTAAGACAAAAGGGTATATTCTTTACCAACTGTCAATCTAAGGCCCCTTTCATAGCACTTTTGTAGACATACAAGAATGAAGCTATACTTCCTTCTCCTGGAGTATATTTTTCCTTAAAGGTAGGGTTAAAGGGAGTGTTAAGATTCATCATGTTGATACAAGGTTCATCATGTAAATCTTCATAAAATTTTCTGAAAGGATAAGAAAATAATCAATTTACTCTTATACAATTAACTTACTTCTCATCAAAGCTAAATTATCCAACAATGCAGAGGTAAGAACAGTACTGGAATTTGAAGCAGTAGTAGGAGCATCTAGGGGGCTATCCAAATCAAAACATAAAGAGTAAGGATGTTTTTTATCTGAGTCATATTTTGAGCTTGATATTTAACTTGTTCTCTAAGAGTTTTAACTTCTGAAGTGCTATTCAAGAGGAGAGCATCAAGATCACATAGTCAATTCATCAAAGCAGGTAATGAAAATCCAGGGTCCCATATGCTATCTTTGGTAGTTAGATGTAGAGAAAAGCAGACTGTTAACAAAGTAAGCTTAAAATTTGCAAATTGTTTATTCAAATAAAAGAGTACATGAGAAGATTTTCTAGTAGCTCCAGGTAGTCCAGGGAGCCCTGTAGGTCCAGGAGAAATATTTTTTCTAGAAGTTCCAGGCAAAACAGACAGCCCAATGATGTTGGATGATCTTACCAACAAGAGTTCTGCTTGGACTTGCTCCATATTTGTGAGAATTAGAGAGCAGGTATAAATAACAAGCACAAGCTCTCAACCACAACAAGATTGTGGTTTCAGCAATAGCCAAAAGGTTGATGTCAGCAATTCCTGGAAGACCAAAGGTAGATAGAACTCTACTGAACACCAAAAGCAACAGAAAAATCAAATGGCCAACTTAGACTAACAAATTTTGAGCTTTATTAGAGTAGAGATTGATGAATCAAGGTATTTTATAACTCTTGTATTCATTTAATAAGAGAGGATGGAATTTGAGTGGGAAGTTGAATATCAAAACTTATCAACCAATGATATGAGTGGATATGGAAGCATTTCTTAAGGCAGGCAAATCTGAACAAATTTAAGTGGACAGAATCAAAGGAAAAACCTGACTCAGCTAAAATTGAGGTGCCTGCTTTGGATGCATTTACCACTGCTTCTGGATGCTCTTGCACATGATATTTAACCAGATGTGTCTCTTGGGTGGGTTAGATGGGGGCATCTTCAAACTAATTCTTCAAGTAATAGTGTGAGAAACTTTCTTGGGGTTTTTTGGTAAATCTTTGGATAAATATCTGGGAGTAGTTTTGGCAGAGATCCCCAAGAATTTGGTGAGGACTGAAGTAGAGGCCCAAGGGAGAGATGTAACGTTACAATATTAGACTGTAGATACTGTAAGAGTTAAAAAAGAAGTCCATTGAGGATTAGCAATATTTTTTGTTGACAGCTTCTTATATGTTATTCTTGATTTTGTGGCCTGATTAGACTCAGAAAGAATGTATTGAATCATTATTTGTTCTATTTGCTATGTAATTTGAGTTATTTCTCCTGATACATGTAGACAAGTAAAGTTTTCAGAACCAGAATTTACAAGTTGTAGTCTAGAGTGAATGGTTTCTACAGTATTACACAAGTCAATAATGGCATTTTGATTCTCCTTTCCAAACCCAGAAGATTCTTGTTGTAGTTGTTGAATAAAATAATGTAGTTGGGTAAAGATACCTAAATACCAATGAATTTTGGAATGATGGATGGCTATCAGATGTACCAAATGATGAATGGCAAGATAGAAAAATTGATGTAGGTGTCAATCAGTAGAGGTGGGACCTACTGCAGAGATAGTAATTTAGCAGTGGTATATATCCTTCATGATAGAGGCAACTGCCAACACTAGAGCACTTTGTGATCTAGTGTCAGAGATGATTTCTCTTCATAAAGGTTGGGCTACAGTAGTAACTATGTGTTGGGTGACAATGGAATAATTATCAATAATAACTGGGAGAATATCTTGAATGGTCTCACTATTAATGGATAAAAGAGCAAGAGGAGTGTTGTAAATACCACTATTTACCATGTATCAATTTTGCCATTGGTGGGCCATTTCAAAGACAAATCTCTTACTTTGGCCTCTTGAAATGAGTTGATGACTGAATCAGGAAATACAATTGTTTGGTTTCTTGATCCTGTGCAACTCACTTGCCCCACTCATGCTGGTGGCAAGTGATCCAACTGTCCTGGTAGTGCTTTGTGGTATTCCTAACCACTATATATTCCATTTCATATTCACCAATAAAAATTAAGTTTTATTCACATTTTTTGTCTTTGTGTCTTCCGTACTTCTGCGCCTCTCTCTAGCCACAACTAAAAAATATTATTCTTACAGGGCCACAAGGTAAACGCATAGCCTTCCCTGTCATCTAACCAAGACTTAGTAGTAATCCAATCTAAGGTTAGGATTTCCTGTTGTGTTTCTGTGCTGCGCCTCAGAACACAACAAAAATGGTGCTCACTATAGGGGCTGTAAGCCCCTTGATTATCCCTTTTACATCCACATTTTCAGAGCCTTTGCCTCTGCCTATACAAGAGCCAACTTCACCTGAAATTACTAGCCCTCCTAAAGAGGAAGATATTACCAACCAGCCTATTATCCCTACTGTAATGAACCTCAGGAATGGTCCCTGCCTAGTTGCTTACCCCATGGGTACCCCTGACTTAGAACAAGTCATGTCAGTAGCCCTTGGGATAGCCTGTGAAGGAGCCATCCCTTGCCTTCAGCTGCAGTTCAGTTGGGCTGAATACTACAAGTTAATTGTGGCTCCTCAATTTCCACAGCATCTCCTCTCAGCAGCTGGCTCCGCTGAACACTTACTATTGTCCTTCATGCAGCCTGCCTTGGCCCAACATCAAATGGTGTTGGGGCTCCACGTCCAGGAATCTTGTCTCTACAAGCAGAGGTTACTCATCACTGGGATCAGTTTGTTGCCTATCAACAATGGATCCACTCCCTGTTTTCCTTGGTATCTGACAATCAGCGCAACTCTGTTACCTCCCAGAACCATTTGGTTAATTCTATCAAACAAATGCACCAGTCTATCCCCAAATACGTGAGAGAGCGTCTACACAAGTTTCGCCAGCTAGAACGCGCCCTGGTAAACTCAAGTGTATTCCACTTTAAACGCTTATCTCACCAACTTCAAACAACTTGTGCAATAGCTCAATACGTTCAGTGCTTACTCTTTAAATCAACTACAGCAGGTAGCAGAATTTGTTGCTAACAGCTTTAATGAACTCAGTGCGGTGTTTGATTAAGAGAGAGCTGCAACTGCTGCTGCTATAGCCAAACTACAGAGTCAAGTGAATGAATTAGCTACGCCCAAGCCAGATGCTCTGCCCTCTCCCCCTTCTGATGACTTGGTAGATCAAGAGCAGAGAATATGAGACACTATTTGAGAGCTACATACAACTACTTGCAGTCAAAGACGTCCTGCTGAGGCTCCTCAACCTGACCCCCAGGTGCTTGAGTTGACTGCTCAAGTTGCAGAGATACAGCAAGAACTTGCTGCCCTACATGAGATGATGGCAACTGCTGCTAGTCCAGTTGGGGTTGTTGAAAAAGATGGTTCCTGCCCTGGGTTACCAGAAGCCCCTCAAATTCAATGTTCTAGGGAACTAATTTCCCTAGTTAACAAGGTGGATCAATTGAAGCAGGACCATACTGAACTGGATAGAGACATACAAGAGATGAATGTTGTGATTGACTGTGAATGATAGGCTCTCCCCTTGCCTCTCATTGAGGCCATCCCTTACTTCTCAACTTGATGAGCTCTCAACAATAGTAACCATCAAAGGCCAACGCTTAGATACTACTGCACAACAGACCACTCAAGCTGTCAATACAGGTGCCTGCGCTGTTGAGACCCTGACTATCCTTGAAGAGAGTGTTTGTCAACTATAGGCTAGACAGCCCCCCACCAACTCCAAAGCAGAATTCTCCCCACGCACAAATGTACTCAATAGCAACAATGGTGGCCCAACCCCCAAAGCACACTTCAAGCCTACCTTTAAGCAAGTCTTTGATCCCAAAACATTGACCATTACAGCTTTCCTAAATATCTATGAAACTGCCATGAGACAAGAATAAGACAGAGTTAAGAAAGAACATATTCTGACCTGTTTACATCTAACTTGCCAGGAGGTGGTGGTGCCTGAGTTGCCCTCCATTGAGACGTGGGAAGATATGAAGCAGCTTCTGATCAACAAGTTCAGTGGTGACCTTAGCCTGGAAGTAAAGAAGGACGCCTTCATGAATATTGCTTTCAAGCCCAAAGAGACGCTAGCTGAGTTCACAGAAAGATTCTACATGGAAGGACAGCAACTCATAATGAGCAGACAATTGTCAGCCCATGAAGCTTACATGAATTTTGCTTAAGCTCTCAAGGTTAACCAGCTTCTGTGCCTTCACTTCAAAGCCCATAAGGCTATGCTTTCCTTCATGAAGGAATAAAGACGCGGTTGAAGGACATGCACCTTACCCATTCTGTAGCAGTTGTTAGGGAAGTTTGAGCTAATTCTAACTATAGTTTGTCTTACCATGGTCCTTGCATTCTTACCATGAGCTCGCAAAATCCTCCTCAGCGCCAAGATTGTCACAACTGTGGTCAGATAGGTCACCATTTACAAGTCTGCACCAACCCACGGGTTGAAGGAGCTGATCCAAAAGAGCAGGAGGGAAAAGAACAGTCAACCTAGAGGCAGAGATGCTCTCGGTTGAAAATTCTTCCCAGTCTCTTTCAATACCTCCCTCTATATCTGACTCCAAGCCTGCTGATAATGAGGCTCCTCCTATCCTACTATTGTTCCACAATATCTCTGACAACTCTGACCTGGACAGTTCTGATATCAATGACCCTGACGCATATGGATACTCAGTTCTTGCCATCCCCAAAACCATTGCAGTCCCCTATAAGTTGCAATCAGGGAAGACTACAACTACTGCTAAGCCTTTTCCTGAAGCCAAAGAAGTTGTCTCTTGCCCTTACCTCAATCAGGCTAAAAGGTCCCATGTGCTAGTGGAGTCATCAGAAGAAGCTGCCAAGGTTGCTGATGCTGTCTTCAAGAATGTATCTGTTCTGCTCCCCCTCCAGACTGTTTATAAGGAGTTCCCAGTATTAAGATGCATGATTGAGAATTGGGATAAGGAACTAGCAGAGGCTCAAGATATCTTGGCTGTCCTTCCACCCTTTGGTTGCACTACCACTTGAGTAGAGATATTCATTCAAAAAGTGAAGATCAAGGCCGTTTTAGACACTGGCTTGCCAGTCAACGTTGTCTCCTCCAAGCTTGTGAAGAAACTCAAAATTGCCCCTGACCTTAATTATCACCAGTTATATGGCACGGCTGGACTGTCTATGACCCGCGCCAGAGGGGCGTACTCCGCTATACCCATGCGGTTTTAGCAAGCTTCTCCTAGCTGCACCAGCAGTTGTCTTGGAAAACAAGAGTTACAATCTCTTAGTTGGAACTCAGTTCCTTAGGGAATATAATGGCATAATCAACTTAAAATATAGTTACCTCTCTATTCTGGGATACAAAGCCCCTCTGATCTTTGAAGAGCTGGTTAAAGTTCCCAGGAAACGTCTCAAGGCATGCGTCTTGGAATATCCCACTGGGGTTTTCAACCTCAATTATTGCACCCACTCTTCAAACATGAAATTTCCACCCATGGCTTGTCCTGCGTCTGAGGGGATCCCTCTCCTAGCCACAACCGCTGTCATCATCCCCCTAGTTCCTAGGCTATCCTAGACTCCCAGATATCATATCATCTACCTGAATGAACCTTCTTGGAGTTGTAATTCCCCCCTCTTTAGGGCGCAACAAACCCTATCTCTTTCCTGGAATGCTAGATGTCTCCCATAAGGACCCTGTTCAAATGTTGGTAGCCAACCTGATTGCACTCCCCATGACTGTGTCTAGGAGGCAGGTTGTTGGATATGGCAAGTTGTTGAGCGCTCCTGATGTCCTGTCTCTTCATTCCTTTGGCACATTCAAGATTTTAACCTACCTGAGGATGAACCCCAAGTCCTATCCTTGTTCACTGCTCAAGACTTTCCACAGCTGTCCCTGATTGAACAGAAAGAGGTGCTAGACTTACTAGATCAATTTTTAACATCTTTGCTAAGGACAGTACCAACTATGGGTTAGACAAAGGTGTTATTCATCAGATTGACACTGGCGACACTCCTCCCTTCCATGCTAAACCATATTGCAGCAGCCATGTAGAGGATGCCCAGGTATCTAAAGAGCTCAAACAACTGTTGGAGGCTGGGCTGCTGGCACCTTCCAAAAGTCCTTGGGCATCCCCACTACTCATCTTAAAGAAGAAAGATGGGGGTCATTGTATTGTGATGGACTACTGCTAATTGAACTCTTTGATCAAGGAGGACTCATACCCCTTGCTGTGTATCAATGATGCTCTCTGACGTCTTGGAGGCTCTAAGTTTTTTTCCGCAATGGATCTGGCATCTGGATACTGGCAAGTTGACATATTGCCCAAGGATTGCCAAAAAGCCGTGCTCATTACATCTGAAGGGCTTTTTGGGCCTACTTTCATGCCGCAGGGACTCTGCAATGCCCTGGCCACCTTCTAAAGGGCCATGGATTCCATCCTCTGCAACTTGAAGTTGTTGTGCGTCCTAGTATACTTGGATGATATAACAGCTTTCAGCGCTACCTTCACCAACCACCTGGCTCATCTCAAAGAGGTGTTTCTAAAGATTTGGGAAGCTGGCCTCAAACTAAAACCTTCCAAGCGCGCCTTCTTCAAAGAGCGTTTTGAATTCTTGGGCCATGAAGTAACCCTTACAGGGATTTGCCCAATGACTAAGAAGGTTGAGGCCATTGACAAAATGCTTCCGCCCACCAACCTGCAAGAAGTATAAGTCTTTCTGGGGATGATGGGCTACTACAGACAGTTTATCCCTGACTTTGCCAATACTAGTGAACCTCTAGTCCAGCTATTACGTAATGTCCCTTTTGAATGGACCGCTAGTCAACAGCAAGCCTTTGAGACCCTTAAGCAAAAACTCAAAGAGGTGCCAATCCTTGTGTATCCTGACTATGATAAGGAGTTCATTCTATACACTGATGCTAGCAATCTTGCTATTGGAGCTTTTCTGGCCCAACTAGACAATGAGGGTGTAGACCATCCTGTGGCTTACACTTCATGCATACTAAACAAGCATAAGAAGAATTATAGTGTCACAGAGAAGGAGTGTCTTGCCAATCTGCATGCAGTCAAACAGTTCCACCACTATGTGTAGAGTACCCATTTCACAGTTGTCACTGACCACGCTTCACTTAAATAGTTACAACAACTTAAGGAGGCAGAAGGGTACTTAGATAGATAGGCCCTACGTCTGCAAGGCTACAACTTCACTGTGCTCCACTGCCCTGGGATTCAACATCAGAATGCTGATGGGCTATCCAGAATGCCCATTCTTGCTTTACATCCTTCAGAGGCTGACTGGTTGTATGAACTAATTGGATACCCTTCTTCTTGGGAAAGTGAAACAGAAGAGGTCCAACTGGCTTTGTCCAAGCTATCCAATAAGACCCTCATACTCAACAATCAAATCTTCAAAAAGGTACAAGATCAAATCTGCCCTATGTACAACCCAGTCTTTGCCTCTTGTTGGTGTTGCAAGCTCATAAAGAGACTGGGCATGGAGGCATTGCTAAGACTTTTGACTGGCTTCAGAAGAATTACTTCTGGGAAACCCTTTTCCTGCTGATCCCAGACGTCATAGCTAGTTGTCATGACTGCCAGCTACAGAGACCTTGAGCTGCTGCCCACAAATTCAAATTAGTTCCCCCTCAACATGCTTTTCATACAGTCAGTATTGACGCAGTAGGTCCTCTCCCCTGTTCACATTCTGGGTGTCTCTTTATCCTTAATGCTGTTGATCACTTCAGCAAGTGGGTAGAGGCTTGCCTACAAAGGACATCACAGCTAAGACAACTGCTGCTTTCCTGTTACAAGATGTTTTCTACTGCCACAAATGTCCTCAAGTGTTGCTCTCAGATAATGTGACCAACTTCAATGCCAAGCTGGTAACCTCTGTTGTCAAAGCTTTGGGGTTGCACTAGTCTTTCTCTGCCCCCTACAACCCTTCTACCAATGGGGCAGTTGAGCATGTAAATTTAACTCTGGTCTCCATCATGAGAAAGCTCACCTACTCTGACACTGCTAATTGGGACCTATACTTACCTGCTGCTCTCTTTGTGTATTGCCTTAGCAAGCATTGTGTCACTGGGTACTCCCCCTTTGCTATGCTGTAAGGGCAAGAGGCTACTACCCCATTTCTCTTGGGGCCCCCCTGCTTTCCTCTGATAAGGCCATGAATCCTGACAGCCACATCAAAGATCTAGTCAACCACATAATCAATATACAGGCCACTACCTACACTTCTTCATACAAGACTAAGATGCTTGAACTTTCTCCTGATAATGCTGGACACTCCCCCTTTCCTGAATTTGATGTTGGCAACCATGTTCTTTACTATCAATATAGAGTAGGTGGGCGCGCTCATAATCTGGACACACTGTGGATTGGCCCTCTGGAAGTGAACTTCAAGCAAGGGTCCAAATACACTGTAAAGCTCCTCTCCAGTGGTTGCTCTTTTGCTTGGGTGCATGTCAAGTTCCCCCACAAATACCACCCCCTAAGGCCAATCTAGGGGAGGGCAATGCCGTGAATACCACTATTCACCATGTATTGATTTCGCCTTTGGTGAGCCATTTTGAAGACAAATCTCTTGCTTTTGCTTTTGCCTCTCAAAATGAGTTGATGACTGAATCAGGAAATACAATTTTTTGGTTTCTTGATCCTGCACAACTCACTTGCCCCACTCATGCTGGTGGCAAGTGATCCAACTGTCCTGGTAGTGTTTTGTGGTATACCTAACCACTATATATTCCATTTCATATTCACCAATAAAAATTAAGTTTTATTCACATTTTTTGTCTTTGTGTCTTCTGTACTTCTGCGCCTCTCTCTAGCCACAACTAGTAAAGATTATTCTTTTAGGGCTGCAAGGTAAACACATAGCCTTCCCTGTCATCTAACCAAGACTTAGTACAAATCCAATCCTAAGGTTAGGATTTCCTGTTTTGTGTCTGTGCTGCGCCTCAGAAAACAACAAGGAGTAATCTTGGGGCTCTGTATCGCTATTAAAAAGCATCCAGTTGCTGATCCCTCCATTTTCCTTAGAAGGGAGATTAAGGTTGGGATTCATTTGAGTACTTTGAAAGAATTCCTGGCAAGGAGCACCAGGTGTTGGGTTCTTGAATGATGTAGTAAGAAGGAGATAAATTCAACAAATATTGAGCCAGCTCTTCAAAAGAACTGAAATGTTGAAAAGTCTGGAGAAGGCAACTTCTATTGTTTACAAACATTAAAACAATGATTGTAACTTAAACACAGAATCTACTAGACTGGGATTTTGTGTTGGTGAATATATTTTAAATTGTGGTTAAATTACTTATAATTCAAAAGCATCACACTCAAAAGAATTTACTTATAGCAAGCTAATGATAATTTATTGATAATAAAAATGTTAGGTATTTATACCCTTGGATGGTTTGTGTGATATCTAAGAATACCTTGGAGTATTCACACTATTCTCTGGAGCTTGAATTGGAGGGGTTGAACCCTTTAAGCAATTGAACTCCTTTGTTTTGCTGGGAAGTGGAGCTGATTTCAAAGAACCAGGTTTGGAAGAAACTAATTTATCTGTAGTTCTAGATTGAGGGAGGCTCAGTTCATCTGACCTGATTGTGAAAGATAACTTCAATTTATTTGCAGAGTTAAGAAGTTCATCCAAAGACTTAGAGTGTATTGAATCTCTGACAGTTGCAACACAACCATTATTTTAATTCATTACAAGATATCTTTATAATTGAATAAACTCAAAATCAGAGTAGTATATTAAATTTACTGCTTTGTCATGCCCTGCCCTAAAGGGCAGGCTTCTTAGATTATTTTTATTTGTTTTTGCTTTGATTTAATCTTTATCTTATTTTAAATAATTGAAAATTTAAGTTAAAAAGTTAATAATTAAGTATTCTAAGTTAGTTACCTTGTTTTACACTGATTCATATTCAAATTGTTGTTGTTGTCTTTCTTATTCTGAGCTATTATATTAGCTTATATATATTTCTACTTAAAAGTTAGAAGATTTACAATCCTATTTTACCTTTCAAAACTCCTACTTACGCTGTTGCCACTCTCCCCAGTTTTCACATTGCTGATCTGTGGTCCATACTGGCTTCTGTTTCCCCTTCTCCTCCATATTCCATGTGCAGACGTCTCCAGTTGCTCCTTTTTCTTGGCTGTTTCTTCTATGCCTATATTTTACAACTGAAATTACTTGCCTATATAATAAAGAGCTTGTGGAGAGTAGGCTTTAAGCCAAAATTCTAAGTGTTTTCTTACCTTCAATCTCTAGTAATTTTTAACTCCAGACCTTAATTTTTAGGAATTTGTATTTTTTATTAATTAATTCTAAGTTTCTTCTTTTCTTTTTGTAAATAAATGGAAGTTGTAAAACAACAAGCCTTAGGCTTGTTGTATCCATTATTTTCCCTTAATGAATCCTTTATTAGTTACATGTACCAGTTTGCTGATGGAGAGTATCCCAATATTGAAATTCCCTTAGTTACTAATTTTTCACTATTAAATACCTTGTTTTATCTTCTTTGTTTAGGGTTCTTAAACTCTATCACTCCTTTTGTAACCCAGTATAAGTTCTTAGCAGGATTATGTAAGATTATATTCCAGACAGTTCCTACCTTTTTATACCTTCTGAGTCTTAACTATAATAATTTACACGCTCTAGTTTATAACCTTGCACCACTATAGGCAAGACCTTACATGCTTAATTATGGTTTAATTAATATATTCTGTTCATAGTAATAAATGTATGAGTACTTTCAGTATTAGATAAAATCAATTATATCTTTCTGTAATTTTTATCAAATATAAACCAAAAAATATAAATGAATCATAGTAATACTTGATTAATCACTTATATTTTTAACTTATTTAAAAAATTATATCTCTGTAAACAATACTGTTAAACTATTTTTTACTATAAAGCAGCATAGTTTACATCAATTATTGTATATAACCTAAAATTCCACTTAATTTATACACTTACTGTTATGTCATTTGAATTTCCCCTTTATTCTGGTTATATACTTCTCAAGAGTACATTTTCAACATATTTAATGAACATTAGAAACCCTTTTTAAGTTTAAATAAAACTCAGGTTATTTGTATATATTTAAAGGTTTATTTTAATTGTTTTATTGGTTATTTATCTTTTGATATCTTGAATTTTCAATAATAGATAGCTAGATACAATTACTTTCATTTGATTTGAAAATTAAAAATTACATATAAGATAGAACTTTATGAAGGTCTTTTAGTAATAAAATTTTAAAGATATTAAGAACACTTGGGTTTAAGCTGAACCAGTTAAAAACGCGCTGAAATTATAATTAATTTATAGGACCATTGCTACCCAGACAAAAACAGGGAGGTGGCTGGGGGCCATTTGGTTAGCTATATTGATAATTGGTGATTTTTAATTATGAATCAAATTACCAATAACCAAACAGACCAGTGTAAAATAGTTTAACAACACCCAATATCTAATATGGGCTAGGGCTATCTAAAAGGGAATAAAAGTTAGTAGTTATTGGAAAAGATATCCTAAAAATGCAGCTTTTTTGCAAAATAGTTAATTAGGATAGTACTTAACAAAACAATAAAAACTTTAAGTAAAAAGAAGAGATTATTTTATTATGGTTAGGTTAAATATGTAAAAATCTTATCTAGCCTTGATCTGCTGTGAACCAAGTCCAACTAAAAAGGTTTGAAGGTTAATAGTCTACTGGAAAGTGTGTACCTGAACAATAAGCCTTTGATTTTGTTTTTTGAGGTGAGTTATTTTTTAAAATTTATTACTTTTTCAAATTAAAATTAACTTCAAGTTCTTAAAATTAGGCTTACCTTAATATTACTGAGGTTTTATGAACTAAATAGTTAGTTTATTTTGTATATTTCAAAGCTTACCTTTAGTTTGAAGTAATCCTATTGAGTTTGAAATGAAAGGTTAGTATTGAAGTAATGTGAGGATTACCTTGCTTATTGAATGTTTAGCAAATCTTTATGGGTAAGAGCTTGTTGGTCAATCTTTTAATTGTATTCAATATATGGTTAATCATTTAGAATTAATTTGTTGAGCCAATCAAATGGAGCTTAAAAGCATCCAAAGCAAAACAGGAATTCTTTTCATTGGCTGGCTCTTTTGGCAAATAAAAGGTTCTTCTGACAGCCCTGCTGGTTGGACTGGCAGACTGATTGGCTTGATTTTTGAACAGCCTATCCAGGGACTTATTTTTTAAAAATCCCACAAGTAGACTTAAAAACCAAAATTTTAGTACAGATATTTTTCTTGGACTTAAAATCCCAACTAAAGAACTAGTACGTAGAATTTGTAATTCATTACATGTTATTTATATGAACTTAAACCTGAATAGTCCCTAAAGCTATATTGTACATACTTTGTATTGGCAAAACTGCAGGCTTGACCTGCCATCAAGGTTCCAATCAAGCAGGTTTGTGACCTGCAATCTGATTATCCGGTCACACAAAGCCAAACTAGGAAGTCAACTCAAATTACTAAATTCAACAACATGAACAGATGATGATCTTTTATGGTGGATACCTTGTTTTGCCGCTTGACTCATTACCAGGATCAAGCCACCCCCTTCTTCCATCCAGCTGTGTGATTACCAATCATGTTCCTGTTATCTTTGATTCACATGAGCTATATAATCACTATTCATTAATAAAGATTATTATCTATCTTCTAAATATTTTTCCCCATGTAACTCTGCTAAAACAGCAGTTACAACATTGGTAGCACAGGTAGGTTCTCCATCCTACCTTCTCTTGAAAAAAATTCCGCCTGTTGCCTGCACACGCCACAGCCAACAAATACTTGACAGAATTATGTCTGGCCTCCTGCCTGACTGGACTCCTTACACCCCTGGTACCACTATACCCAATGGCTTCATCCTGTACCAGAACACGGTAATCCCGCTACCCGCCTTCAAGGCCATGTCTGCACAAGGTTTCTTTTAGGCTCCCTCCTTGATGCCGCAACCAGCTGAAAAAACCACCATGCCCTCCTACGTAGCTCAAAGACTACAGAACGCCTCCTTGGAACCTTTTGCTGGGGCCAATAACAACAATGCTGCCGCATGAATCCAGTCTGCCCAGAGCAAGCTGGCTCAGATGGAATGCCCACAGCGGTTTTGGATTGCAGAGATTTCTATTTTCCTGACCCTTGACGCTGGCACCTGGTGCAACAAGTGGCACAAAGAGCAGACCAACAAGAACTGGGATACCTTTAAGCAAGACTTCCTGGCAAGATTTGTACTAAAGAATACAGCACTCATGATCATTTGCCAAGTAAAGAACCTGACCCAGACAGGCACTGTGAAGGAACTCACCCGCACCTACAAGGAACTCTGACTTTGTGTATCATCTGACATGGCCTTTGATACCCCAGCCACACACCTCATGTACTAAAATGTCCTCAAATTGCATGTGATGAGGCATGTAAACCTGGACCAGGTGACCAACCTGAAAAGCTTGTACCAGGAAGCGGAGAAAGTGGAGAAAACCTCCAATGCACTTAATAAGGCACAGACTGGGAAACAAGAAAGACCCAAGGATTCCCATCAAGGTGGGCGCTTCTCTTGACCACCCTACAGAAGCAACAGGAATAACGCCAACCACAAACCCACATGTTTGAATGGACATGGAAATGAAAACAATGGTCAGTCAAATCAGACCCATTTCTGTGTCACTGCCATGCAAGGCAACCAAGACAAGGGAAAATCCCGGGGAGAGCACTAAGCAAGCCAAGCTCTCCCACGCAACTGCTGACTTGCCCAATGATGAGTAATGACCCAAGGACATGGACCAATGCCCAATGATCCAGGTGCCCTAGGGAGACCTGGTCCTGTACACCATTGCCAGACATCCTAATAAAATGATGTTTTATCCTTTCTGTTTTTGCAGTTACACAGGCTCAGCACTCCTGGACTCAGGCGCAGGCTGAACCCTGGTTAACAGTAGCTTTGTGGATAAGTTCATGCTGATCATTAATTCTTTGCGGATTGTAAATCTGGTCCTGGCTGACAAACACCACATTGCCATGATAAAGGAAACTGCCCCCTTCTCTGTCATGCTTGAGAACCTCCACTCCACCATTAAAGGTCCCGTCATCTACTTCCCAAAGTTTGACATTGTGCTGGGACTAGAGTGGCTGCAAAAGAACAATCCTCACGTAGACTGGGCAACCTCAGTGTTTACCATCAAGCATGAAGGGGTTAACCACCAGATCTGCCTTGACTCTGTGAACCAACTTCTACACAACCATGTTTTTGTGCACATCACAGAGACCCAGGACAAGAAGGTAAACCTGAAGGCAATTGATTGGGACTCCTGTCAGTACAAGATCATACATTTCACAGATCACCAGGATACCTCCACTCCCCAGGATTGCAAAATTGTGGCACACCATCCAGAAATCTTCAAGGAAGCGCTGCCCAGGCTGATCCCTGAGAAACATATTCAACACTCCATCCAACTCAAGGGGGCTGTACCCAAAGTGCGTCCCATCTACAGGCTGAACCCAAATGAAGACAACACCTTATGTGCCTATCTCAAGGAGGCATTGGAAAAAGAACTTATCCGCCCCTCACAGTCTCCCTTTGGGGCTGCTGTATTCTTTGTGGCTAAGAAGGACAATACCTTACGTCTGGTCACGGACTACCAAGCCCTAAACAAAGGGCTGTTAAGAATTGTTACCCACTACCACTGATTGACGTCCTCTTCAATGTCTTGGGAGGAGCCACAGTCTTCTCAAAGATTGATTTGACGGCAGGCTACAACCAGATTTGAATTAAGGAGGAAGACATCCCCAAAACAGCCTTCCACACTAAATACGGCTCCTAAAAATGTGTGGTGCTCAACTTTGGCATGACCAATGCCCTGTCCACCTTTGTAACCTTCATGAACAAAGTATTTGTGCCCCACATAGTCAAGCACATCCTAGTGTATCTAGACAACAATATTGTCTACAGCCCCTTGGTGAAACAACACCACAAAGACCTTGGGGCAGTCTTTGCTACTTGGCACAACACAAGCTGTTTGCCAAGCCCTCCAAGTACCAGTTCTTCTGTGAGCAACTGCCTTTCCTGGGACACATAGTCTCAAGAGACGGCATCAAAACTGATAGTCAAAAGATGCAGGCCATCTGCAAGATGCCACCACTTAAGGATAAGTTGGAACACCACATCTTCTTGGGAATGGTGGCCTATGTACAATGCTTCATACCTGACTGTGGCGTTTTTACTGCCCCCTTATCCGCCATAACAGGCTCCAAGTCCAAGTTTGTGAGGACCCCCCAGCGTGACCTCTGCTTTAGACGCCTCAGGAGAAACTCAAAACAGCTTCCATCCTATAATACCCTAAATGTGATGGGGAATACCAAATGGAAACCAACGCCTCAGATGAATCCATTGGGGGAGTACTATGAATCAAAAATAATGACAGTGACTTCCTGCTTGTGGCTTATGAATTGAAAAAATTGACAGATGGCAAGTGTTGATACCCTATCCACAACAATGAACTGTTGGCTATTGTACACTGTCTAGTCAAATAGTGCAGTTACCTAGAACGGCAGGAATAATTCACAGCGTAAGAGACCACAAGGTGCTCATCTATTTTAAAACCCAAGTAAATCTACTGCACTGCCAAGCCCTGCGGATGGAGCTATTGGAGCAATTTAACATGCTCATACTGTACAAACTTGGGGCCTAGCTTGCCATGGCAGACGCCCTGTCCCGCCTGTATGTCTGTGCTTCAAGAAAAAAAATGGGCTCAACCCAGACTAGCCTCTCCTATTACTACAAACAAAGGACAAAGATTCCCCCAAGCACAACCAACATAATAAAGGAAAAAGTCATCAAAAATAAACACCTGTTTGCTGACGTATATGCACCCTACACAGAAAAATGTCTGACAGTACAGCCATTCCCTACATTCCCACACATCAGCAAGTTGACACCATCCTACGTTATCACAGAGCCCACAGAAATACCAAGAGCCAGAACCTAAATGAGTTCCTTAAGCACAAGGCCTGGTGGCCAACCTTATACTGCAACGTTTAAGAAGTCCTAGACCAATGTGAGGTATGCAAAAAGTTTGCCAAAAGCAAAACCCCTCCAAAGTCATTTCTTCCTATCCACACACAACTACCTTTCAATTTATGGGCTCTTGACATTGTTGGCCCCATGCCAGGAAAGCAAAATGACAAGAAATACATCATCACTGCCATTGACTTTGTTACAAGATGGCCAGTGGACCAAGAAGTAAAGGCAAACACTGGCAATGATGTATGACAATTTATTGGCAAGGGAATAATCAGCAAGTTCAGAAAGCCAGGACTCCTGATAACCAATGAAGGGAAAGAATCAACTTCCAAAACAACCAACTTATACCTTGCAAAAAATGGGGTCAAACACACTGTAGCAACACCATAACACCCACAGGCCAATGGACGTGTAGAGCAGCTTAATGGTAGCCTCATGCAAGCCGTAGCCAAGCTCACTGCTGGGAGACCTGAAGACTGGTATAAGGAGCTACCAACTGCACCACTTGTGTGTCTTTCCCAAATGAACAGATCCACCGGGAAAAGCCTGTTTGAACTGGTATACGGCACACAGCCAAATATCATTCAAGTATTGACAGGACCTAAGCTGGAAATTCCAAGCAAAGTCCCTCCACACTCAGACCCTCACGTTGTAAGAGCTAACAGCAAACAAACAGTGAAGGAAAATGAGTCTACAAAAAACCTTTGTTCTCATCTGTGATAGACATGAAATTGGGGTTGAAGTTTGGGTCATGAATGTTAATTAAAGCAAGCTATAACCCATGAAAATGGGGCCAGCAATCATTATGAAGGTAAAAACAATAACACTTACCTTGTGCAAGGGCTTGGAAAATGTAAGCAAGACAAGACCCTACACCATAACTTCCTACAACCCTGCAAAGCAAGACAGAAACAACAAGAAACCGCCCTGCCTGCCACAGAACAGCAACTAGTTCAATACAGCGCCTGGGCTCCTGACAACCTCCCTGACAACCTGCCCCCAGAAGAGGCCAACCTTCAGTTGGGGGGTGTCAAAACCGCAGGCTTGACCCACCAGCAAGGTTCCAACCAAGCAGGTTTGTGACCTGCAATCCAATTATCTGGTCACTTGAAGCCAGTCTAGGAAGCCAACTCAAATTACCAAATCCAACAACATGAACAGATGATGATCCTTTATGGTGGATACATTGTTTTGGCGCTTGACTCATTACCAGGATCAAGCCACCCCCTTCTTACATCCATCTGTGTGATCACCAATCATGTTCCTATTATCCTTGATTCACATTAACTATATAATCACTATCTCACAATAAAGATTATGATCTATATTCTAAATGTTTTCCCCGTGTAACTCTGCTAAAACAGCACAGTTACAACATTATAAACATTTGGTGTCATGTCAGAGTTTAAGTTCTATAAGTCTTGTTTCTCAAGAATGAATTTCAAATTTTTATTACAGCTCAATGACTTAAAGTGTCAATTCTTTTGCTTCATTAAACAACTAATTATGATAAAGCTATAGTTTATTATTTTAAAAATGCTAATAAAGTACCTTATTTATTTTTGTCTATTTAATACTTTTAATACACAAATCAAACTTATAATAAAAATTTCTTGTTTTCCCTGCAGAATATAATCAATGAATTTACCTTGTTTAAAATTCCTTTCTGTATTTATTTATTAAGTTCAAATAAATAATCTAACATTTTTAAGTGTTACTTTATATAATAATACATTAGTGATCAAACTTTAACTATAAATTTTAATCTCTCTTGATTTGTTTTTTTTAAAAAATACAATACAGTAGTTTAAAAGCTATGGCAACAACCAAAAATACCTCAGATTTTAAATAAAATGATTTCAGATTTCAACAAAATCCAAGTTGCGCAAGATTCAGGATTCAAAAAATTTAAAAAAATGGTTAATAAAAAACTGTCAAACAAAAAACAAAATTTCACTAGCCCATTATGCAAACTTATAGCAAATATCAAGCGGTGTTGTTTAAACCACAAAAAAATGAACTGACACAACAAGTGAGATGAATGGATGCTGTTCTGAAGTATATATATCCAATCAGGATTTATATGAGGCACTGACAGAAGGACTAAAATGAAACAAAATTTGAGCAATCTAGAAGCAAGATTCCACAAGCACAGAACGGAATGAAGCCACACAAGATATGTAGTATGAGCAGCCTAAAATAGAAAAATAACAATTAACAGCCAATCAACAGCTATCCAATTTAGGAACAGAGGCATTTTGTTTATTTTCATGGCTCCTGATTTGTGTATAATGGTTTTGAGAACCTTTCAAATATGGAATGGTGATTAAAATAAAAATAAATCATAAAATTGTAAACCTTTACTTTTAGTGATTTTATCTTAGGCTTTTTTACAATGGTTTTTAATAGCAACATTTTTGACAGCACCAGCAACCAAGCCAGCATCAGCAAAGCCAGCTTCAGTGAAGGCATGGCTCAGAACGTGGAGACACCTGTTTGCACTCAAGCCTTTGAGGCAGTGAACAAGGAAGCCAACCTCTACCTGACCCCTGACTCCTATGGCTTTGACTTGTTCAGTAATCACTTAGTGTCTAGCTCAGCCCCCGCTCCTTATCCACCCCCACACAAGTTGTCCATCAACCAACCAATCAGGATGGCAATCTTGATTTGGAACAACTTCCCACCACAAGATAACCTGCCCCCTACAGCCAATCAGGCATCAGATTTCCAGCCCAGCGCTCCAAGCAACAAATAATTACTGCCCAAATTCTCCAAGAAATTGTGGCACTGAGCCTGCAGGGCCTGTCCTGGGAGCAGATAGCTAGCCAATTACAATTTACCTGAGCCACTATAATGCAGGAGTTCAACAACCTAATGAACAAGGGGAATATGATCAGGACAGTGTTGTATAGTGGACTGTTGGGTATAGCTAGTAAGAATTAGCACTGGTGATTGTTTAATTACTATACCTGAATTCAGGGTAGTAAAATCAAAGTGGAGTGAACAATATGTGGGGATAAAAGTTTATATTTATTTCATATAAAAACCAAGTATATATAGAGAGGTGGGAAATCAGTAGAGGAGAAATTAGTGGAAGAAAGGCTGGGGAATCAGGCCAGGTTTGGCATCAATAGAATAATCAAAATATCAATATCAATATGTGCTATTGATTTTGCACTTGGAAGTAGAGATTGATCAGGTAATCAGATTATTGATGTCCCTTCATTTGGGTTTATGGACTCAAGTGCCAAGTATGAGCTTTGATTCCTGAATTGAAGGCCTTATTTATTGCCCCTTTGTGTAACCTCTGAATTATTGAGAGAATTTGAGCGGAATCCAGAATGCTCTGATATCCCCTAGTTCTCAATCAATCTGTTGAGTGATTGCCTATGTGTAGTTTTGCTCTTGATCTGACTTCAAATTTAATGTTCATTTAATCCATTCCATTTTAGCACATTGCAACAGACAGCCAAGTAGCCAAAGAAGGCTCCCAAGTCCCAAATAACCAAGGTGTACCCAATTATGCTTGACCTCCTGCAGCGGGAACCCAAGCTTCTACTAACCCAGGTCTAGAAACAACTTGCACACCATGACATTTGGGTTTCTGAGTAGATGGTGAAGCTCTGGATGTATGGAAAAGTGGTGTCAGTCCATTTGTTGACCAATGTTGCCAGCAACCAATGAGACAGCACTGAGGATTCCACATATGATCAGGCAATTGAATCAACCCTGGTCTGATGCCTGACAATTTTGTTCAATGATGTCATATTCATCTCCTACTATAAGCAATCAATAGCTTTTTGTTGTAACTTTGCTGTTTTAGCAGAGTTACAAGGGGGAAAATATTTAGAAGCTAGATAATAATCTTTATTGAGAGATAGTGATTATATAGTCATTGTGAATCAAGGATAACAGGAAAATGATTGTGTTGATCACACGGCTGGATAGTGTTGGGGGTGGCTTGATCCTGGTAATGAGTAAAGCGTCAAAACAAGGTATCCACCATAAAGGATCATCATCTGTTCATGTTGTTAGGTTTGGCAATTTGAGTTGACTTCCCAGTCTGGCTTTGAGTGGTTGGGTAATCAGATTGCGGGTCACAAACCCGCTTGCTCAAAACCTTGCTGGCCAGTCAAGCCTGCTGTTTTTACACCCCCAACTGGAGGTTGACCTCCTCTGGGGGTAGTTATCAGGGAGGTTGTCAGGAGCCTGGGCGCTATAATGGACTAATTGTTGTTCTGTGGAGTGTAGGGCAGTTTTGCGTTGTTTTTGTCTTGCTTTGCAGGGTCTCAGGCAATCATGGTGTAGGGTCTTGTCTTGTTTGCGCTTCCTGAGTCCTTGCATGAGGTAAGTGTTATTGTTGTTTACCTTTAAAATGATTGCTGGGCCTACTTTCTTGGATTGTAGTTTGCTTTTATCAACATTCATGACCCAAACTTTGTCCTCAACTTCACGTCTATCTTGGATGGGGACAAAGGTTTTTAGCAGACGTTCATTTTACTTTTCTGTTTGCTCACTGTTGGCCTCTATAAATTGAGGGTCTGAGTGTGTGACTTTTCTTGGGATTTCCTGTTTGGGTCCTGATAATGCCTGAATTATACTGGGCTGTGTGCTTTATACCAACTCAAAAGGGCTTTTCCCAGTGGATCTGTCATCACAAGTTCTGCATACAAGTAGCACAGTTGGTAATTGTCTATACAAGTCCTCAGGTCTCCTGGCAGTGAGTTTGGCTAAGGCTTGCACAAGGCTGCCATTAAGCTGCTCTACATGTCCATTAGCCTGTGGGTGATATGGTGTTGTCACAGTATGTTTGACCCTATTTTTAGCAAGGTATATGTTGATGTTTTGAGGTCAATTCTTTCCCTTCATTGGTTATCAGGAGTCCTGGCTTTCCAAACTTGCTGATTATTCCTATTCCAATGAATAGTTGTACATCATTGCCAGTGTGCGCCTTTACTTCTTGGGCTACTGGCCATCTTGTAGCAAAGTCTATGGCGTTGATGATTTATTTCTTATCATTGTTTTTCCCCGGCATGGGGCCAACAATGTTGAGGGCCCACACCTTGAAGGATAGTTGTGTGTGGATGGGTAGATCTGACTTTGGAGGGGTTTGGCTTTTGGCAATTTTTTGCATACCTTAAATTGGTCTAGGACTTTCTGAATGTCACTATATAGGGTTGACCACCAGGCCTTGTGCTTAAGGATCTCATATAGGTTTCAAATCTTTAAATGTCCAAGGTATATGTGATATTGTAGGATGGTGTCTACTTGCTGGTGCGTGGGGATATAAGGAATGGTAGTACTGTTGGACATTTTTCTGTGCAGGGTCCCGTACACGTCAGCAAATAAATGTTTGTTTTTGACAATTCTTTTCTTTGTTATGTTGGTTGTACCAGGGGGAAACCTTTGTCCCTTGGTTGTATTACTAAGAGAGGCCAGTTTTAATGTCTTGCTATAATGGTACAAGGTTATAAACTAAAGCATGCAAAGCATTGGGATTCAAATTTAAAAGATATAAGAATGTAGGTACTGTCTGTAAGATGATCTTACAGAAACCCGCTTAAAACCTATTTTGCATCACAAATAGAGTGATAGAGTATAAAAACCCTAAGCAAAGAAGATCAAATATAGTGTTCAAAAGTGAACAATTTGTAACTAAAGAAATATTGATGTTAGGATATTCTCCATCTTCAAATTGATACATATAACTATTGAAAAATTCCTTAAGGGAAAAAATGGATACAACAAGCCTAAGGCTTGTTGTTTTACAAGTTCCATTTAGATTAAAGGAAAAAGCCTAACTAAAAAGATGAATTTAAAAAAACAAAATTCTAAAAATTACAAATTTGAAGTTAAACTTGTAAAAGTTGAAGGGGAAGAAATCACTTAGAATTTTGGCTTAAAGCCTACTCTTCAAAAGCTCTTTATTTATAGTAGAAAAAGCCTTTTCTGTTGACAATTGATCACCAGGAGGAAGCAGCCAAGAAGAGGAGCAACTGGAGAAGTTTGGGGCATCAGAGAAAAAAAGGGGGAAACAAAAGCCAGTACTCCATGTAGATCTGCAACGTAAAACAGGAAACAGCAAAAACGCAAGCAGGAGTTTCAAAGGTAAAGATAGATAAAAATATTCTAATTTAAAGTAGAAATATATGTAAATAAGAGTTGAGCGGACAAAGCAAAGACAAAATTGATGATTTGAACGCAAATCACATAAAACAAAGGTAAGAGTACTTTAAAATACTAATTATTAGCAATTTAACTTAACTTCTGAAAATTAATAAATAGGACAAAACTTTAAGTAAAAACCAAAAAAATAACTTAATATCTTTAAACAGCCTGCCCTTTGGGGCAGGGCATGATATTACCCCCTCCAGATCCAAGCTCAGGATGTGCTTGGATATAAGGATTGATGGCCTTGGGACAGCTTTCAAGGTTTGACAATGGCTCCCAAGAACTCTCCTCAACAGAATATTCCTTCAAAAGAACCAATTATTGGAGTTTACCATAGTGATAACAATGGTTGATAATGGAGTCAACCTCATACTTGGGGGTTCCTTCAGCCATATGAGGAGGAGTGGCTTTGTTGTTCTGATGGGAAGAAGGAGGAGAATTATGAAGTTTGAGGAGGGAAACATGGAAGACGTTGTGGATGTGATACCCTGGAGGAAGTTGAATACTTTATGCAACCATTCCAATTTTTTCTGTTACAAGAAAAGGCCCTGTGATTTGTGGACCAAACTTATGGGAAGGCCATCTGATAGGAAGATTCTTTGTATTTAGATATACAAGGTTGTTGACCTGAATGCCTTTTCCTTCTTGACAATGACGGTTGGCCTGGAACTTGTAAACCTTGATTGCCTTAGAGAGATTCTCTTTTTAGGAATTCTGTATGAGTTTTAGCTGGACAAGAAACTCCTTGGCTAACAGGGAACAGACAGAGGAGGTGACAGAAGGGACAAAAGCAGTAGTGTAGCCTAAATTTGCCATGAACAGAGTCACTTGGTTGAGGAATGGGGGGTAGCATTATAGGAATACTGGGACAAAGGTAGGTGAGAAGCCCAATTGTCTTGTTGTTTGTTGGAAAAACAGCAAAGGAAACATTCTAGTGCTGATTTGTATGTTTGGTTTGACCATCAGACTGGGGATTATAAGAGGTTCTAAGAGAAAGGTGAACACCTAGCTGAGTCATAAACTAATTCCAGAACAAGGAAAGGAACTGTGTTCAACAATAAGAGACAATATTCTTTGGAGTATCATGGTGGATTAAGACGTTCTTAAAAAAGAGGGAAGCAGTCTGCTTTGCAGTAATGTTAGAATTGCAGGGAGCAAAAATAGCCTGCTTTAAGAATCTGTCTACAATGACCAGTATGTTGTCAAAACCTTTGGACTGAGGAAGCTGGACAATATAATCCAGAGAGACAGATTGCCAAGGACCTTCAGGGACTGGGAGGGGACATAAAAGACCCACAAGTTTCTGGGTGGAGTGTTTGCTTCTCTGGCAAACTAGGCAGCTACTGACATATGTCTTGACAAAGGTGGACATCTTTGGCCACCAGAAGTGATCACAGAGTTTAGAAAGTGTTTTCTTGTATCCAGAGTGGCCTGCAGCAAGAGAGTCATGGAACATGATGGTTAGAAGCTGTTGAAGGTCCAGAGAAGGAACTACCAAAATGTTGTTGAAGTATAACACACCATCTAGCAGGGAGAAAGAAGGATTTTTGACTGTATTATTGTTTGTAAGAGTGTCAATGATCTGAGACAAGGCTTTATTGGAAAGCTGAGAATTATGGATTTGCTTCAGTATATTGAGGGTTGTAGTACTGATAACATTAAGTTTCAGAAAGCTCTTGGGTGGAAGGACCATCTTGGTGTTAAGGAGTTTGTAGTCTTTGTCAACATTGGATAGTGAGGATGACAACTAAGCGCATCAGGTAGGGTATTAAGTACACCTTTCTTGTACACAAGCTTAAAGCAGAAATTTGACAGCTTTATTACCCATTTAGCGTGTCTTTGGGAAATGAGGCGTGACTCAGTGAAGTAAAGCAAGTTCTTGTGGTCTATGTAAATGAGGAAAGGCTCTTTCAGTCCCTCAAGATAGTGACGCCAATGCTTGAGTGTTTTGATGATGGCAAGAAGTTCCTTGTTGTGTACGAGGTAGTTTTGTTCAGCTGGAAGGTGTTTTTGAGAGAAGTATACAACAGGGTGTTGCATCCCATCCCCCCAAGCTGAAGGAGAACACTGCCAACGGCATAGTAACTGGCATCAGTCTCAACCAAGAAGGGTTTGGAAGGATCAGGCATCAGGAGGACAGGTGTGGAGACAAAGACAGTCTTTGTGGCCTCAAACGCGAGCTGGGCCTCAGGTGTCCAGACAAAGGGAACGGAAGGAGAAGTGAGGGTAGTGAGTAGCAAAAATAGAGAAGAAGAATTTCCACAAACAAACAGCAATAGTTTGCCAATCCAAAGAAGCCACGGAGTTATGAGAGAGTCTTGGGAATAGGCCAGCTTTGGATAGAATCCACCTTGCTAGGAGAGACAGCAAAACAGTTTTGAGTGACAACGTAGCCAAGGAAATCAACTTCAGTGCAGAAGAATGAGCACTTAGAAGATTTTGCAAACAGTTTGTAGTCTTGAAGTTTCTGTAGTACTTGTGGACGTGGGCAACATGGTTGTCAATGGAAGAGGAGTATATGAGGATATCATCAAGATAGACAACAACAATCTTGTTAAGGAAGGGCAGAAGTGCCTCATTCATTAAGGCCTGGAAGGTTGACAGAGCGTTACATAATCCAAAAGGCATTGGATTGTACTTGTATAACCCAAATGGGGTACAGAACACAGTCTTTCATTTGTGGCCAGGAGAGATTCTGATCTGGTTGAAAGCGCGTTGGAGATCAATCTTGGTGTACACAGAACTACCAGCAAGGCAATCTGTCAAAGACTCAGCAGAAGGAATAGGGCAACTATCCTTCATTGTGATCTAATTGAGGGCTCTATAGTCTACACAAGGGCGCCTAAGCCATCAGATTTACTGATAAAGAAGATGGGGAAAGAACATGAAGACGTAGATTGAGAGATGAAACCCTTGGAGAGTTCCTCATTGATTTAGTTCTTTAGTAGAGTGTTGTCAGAGTCAGAGAAAGGAATAAGCTTTCCCCAGGGGGGAGTGGTGCCTGAATTAAGGTTTATCTGAATATTGTAGGGCCTATGAGGAGGTAGCAGGTTACATTCCTCCTCACTAAAACAATCCTTGAAATCAGAGTAACAATAAGGTAATCCATCTTTGTCCTTGGCGGAAAGAGTATCCAGGATGGTACTAGAGATATCAGTCAGGTTTGGTTTGGGGGAAGTTGAGCCAAGAGTATCAGTTACAAGGAATAAAAATTTGACAATGTCATTGCATGTAAATGATATCTTGTTGTTTGGGTGATCAAAGTTAAGAAAGGACTCTCTCAACCACGGGAATCCAAGGATGAAAAGGAAGGTTAAGTTGGGGGAGGAGTTACACGTGGCACGGAATGGAGAACCCTCCAAGTCAATGGTGACAGGTTGGAAGATAGGTCTGGCGCCAATGAGAGTGCTGTTTCCCACCTTAACGTCAAGAGATCCAAAGGCAGGGAGTCCAAGTAATGTAGCAAGTTTCTCCTCAATGAAGTTGGCATCAGCACCAGTGTCAAGAAGAGCAAGCACCTTGATCTTTTCTAAGGGTCCATGAATGGTCACTAGGACAGTAGGTGACTTGGAAGTATTGTTAAGGGACATCAAAGCAAGAGTGGAGGTCTTGTTGATGAAGGGGGGACGTTTGGAGAGAGGACAGGCTGGTAGAAGATGATCCTTTGATCCACAGTAAGAGCAGAGGTTGTTGTTCCTTCTTCTAAGGACTTCCTTGGAAGTAAGGCAAAAACCTCCCCCCAGACTTTGGCTTGGTGCCAGGTGGAGGAGTTGAAGAGAGCAAGGCCTTGTCTGGAATAAACAACCAGGCTTTAGGGGATAGATTAGAAGGAGAGTTTGTTTTTGAAGAAAGGTATTTCTGATTCCACTTAACCACTTCTCTGATAAGAGGTTCTAGATTGTCAGGGAGATTGTGGTGGACCAAAAATTCCTGGAGCAATCTCTTGAGGCCTATCTTGTAGAAGCTGGAAGCCTCAGCGTCAGAGGCTTGTAGTCTTGACTAAAGGGAGAAAAACTTCTGGTTGTATTTGCCAAGTGGAAGAGAACCTTGTTTGAGACCTGCAAACCAAGAAGTGGAGGGAGTAGACGGCTCCTTGTCTTCTCCAGATAAATATAGGAGTGAACTGACAAAGAGATCATATTCTGGAGGATGCCCAAGTTTTTTATTGAATGAGAGCTAAACCAATCTCTGTAGTGACCAGTGGGCTTCTCCACAAGATAGAGGACCTTCTGGGAGTCAGTAGAGAACTCAGATCTGTAAGCAGAAAAGTGGGCCTGTGCATAAGCTAAAGTGTTAAAAATACTAGAAGGTGGTAAACTATGGGCTAAGGTATTAAGAACTACTGTTTAGTTGGTGTAGATAGTGGGGGTATGATCCTCCTTATTACAAAAAACCTTATCATATAACCAACCAAGTGAGAAAACTACTAGAGATAACAAAGTTACAATAATAGAGAGAAAGAAAGCTAAAAAAATAATAGAAGAGATAGAAAAAGTGTTGCCTGGGTTAATCCCATGGGAAACTGAAATAATGTAAGGTCTTGCCCATAATGGTGCAAGGTTATAAACTAAAGCATGCAAAGCATTGGGATTCAAATTTAAAAGATATAAGAATGTAGGTACTGTCTGTAAGATGATCTTACAGAAACCCGCTAAAAACCTATATTGTGTCACAAATGGAGTGATAGAGTGTAAAAACCCTAAGAAAAGAAGATAGAATAAAGTGTTCAATAGTGAACAATTTGTAACTAAAGGAATATTGATGTTAGGATATTCTCCATCTTCAAATTGATACATATAACTATTGAAAAATTCCTTAAGGGAAAAAATGGATACAACAAGCCTAAGGCTTGTTGTTTTACAAGTTCCATTTAGATTAAAGGAAAAAGCTAAACTAAAAACATGAATTTAAAAAACAGAATTCTAAAAATTACAAATTTGAAGTTAAACTTGTAAAAGTTGAAGGGGAAGAAATCACTTAGAATTTTGGCTTAAAGCCTACTCTTCAAAAGCTCTTTATTTATAGTAGAAAAAGCCTTTTCTGTTGACAATTGATCATCAAGAGGAAGAAGCCAAGAAGAGGAGCAACTAAAGAAGTTTGGGGCATCAGAGAAAAAAAGGGGGAAACAGAAGCCAGTACTCCATACAGATCTGCAACATAAAACAGAAAGCAGCAATGGCGCAAGCAGAAGTTTCAAAGGTAAAGATAGATGAAAATATTCTAACTTAAAGTAGAAATATATGTAAATAAGAGTCAAGTGGACAAAGCAAAAACAAAATTGACAATTTGAACGCAAATCATATGAAGCAAAGGTAAGAGTACTTTAAAATACTAAATTATTAACAACTTAACTTAACTTTTGAATATTAATAAATAGGACAAAGATTACATAAAAACCAGAAAATAACTTAATATCTTTAAACAGCCTGCCCTTTGGGGCAGGGCATGACACCAGTTTGGGTTGAGCCCATTTTCCCCTCTCCTGACTTGGACATATAGGCGTGAGAGGACATCTGCTATGGCAAGCTCAGGACCAGGTTTGTACTGTATGAGCATATTGAATCTCTCCATAAGAGCTCCATCCAGTGGGCTTGGCGGCAAGATAGAGTTGCTTGGGTTTTGAAGTATATGAGCAACTTGTGGTCGGTTAACACTGTGAATTCTTCCTGCTGTTCTAGTAACTGCACCATTTGACTAGACAGTGTACAATAGCCAACAGTTTTTCTTCATGGATAGGGTATCAACACTTGCCATCTGTCAACTTTTATGATTCATAAGCTACGGGCAGGAAGTCACCATCATTATTTTTGATTCATATTACTCTTCCAAAATGATGCATCTGAGGCGTCGGTTTTCATTTGGTATTCCCTGTCATGTTTGGGGTATTGCAGGATAGAAGCTGTTGTGAGCTTCTCCTTGAGGCGTCCAAGACAGAGATCACATTGGGGGGTCCATACAAACTTTGATTTGGCGCCTGTTATGGCAGACAAGGGGGCAGTCAAAACGCCTCAGTCAGGTATGAAGTGGCGTACATAGGCCACATTCCTCAAGAAAGTGCTGAGTTCTGACTTATCCTTGGGTGGTGGCATCTTGCAGATGGCAGGTAACTTTTGACTGTTGGGTTTTATGCCGTCCTTTGAGACTATGTGTCCCAGGAAAGGAAGTTGCTCACAGAAGAACTGGCACTTTGAGGGCTTGGCCAACAGTTTGTGTTGCGCCAGGGTAGCCAAGACTGCCTCTAGGTCTTTGTGGTGCTGTTCCACTGAGTTGCTATAGACAATGATGTCATCTATGTAGACCAGGGCATGCTTGTCTATGTGTGGAGTGAACACTTTGTTCATGAAGGTCACAAAGATGGAGGGGCATTTGTTATGCCAAAGTTGAGCACCACACATTTGTATGAGCCATATTTAGTGCAGAAGGCTGTTTTGGGGATGTCTTCCTCTTTAATGCAAATCTGGTTGTAGCCTGCTGTCAGATCAATCTTGGAGAAGACTGTGGCTCCTCCCAAGGGGTCAAACAGATTATTAATTAGTGGTAGTGGATAATAATTCTTGATGGTAACTTTGTTTAGGGCTTGGTAGTCTGTGACCAGACGTAAGGTGCCTTCCTTCATGGCTACAAAGAATATGGCGGCCCCAAAAGGAGACTGTGAGGGGCAAATAAGTCCTTTCTCCAACGCTTCCTTGAGGTAGGCGCATAGGGTATTATCCTTGTTTGGGTTCAGCCTGTAGATAGGACGCACTTTGGGTACATCTTCTTTGAGTTGGATGGAGTTTTGAATATGTTTCTCAGGGGGCAACCCAGGTAAAGCCTCCTTGAAGATTTCTGGATAGTGGGCCACAATTTTGCAATCCTGAGGCGTGTAGGTATCCTGGTGATCCTTGAAGTGTATGATCTTGTACTGGAAGGAGTCCCAGTCAATTGCCTTCAGGCTTTTTTTTGTCCAGGGTCTCTGTGATGCGCACAAAAATGTTGTTGCGTAGGAAATGGTTCACTGAGTCAGGGTATATCTGGTGATTGACACCTTTATGTTTAATGGTCAACACTGAGGTTGCCCAGTCTAAGTGAGGATTGTTCTTTTGCAACCAATCCTACCCCAGTACAATGTCAAACTTTGGAAAGTCAATGACAGGGCCTTGGATAGTGGATTGTAGGTTCTCAAGCATGACAGAGAAGGGGGCGGTTTCCCTTGTCACAGCAATGTGATGTTCATCAGCCAGGACCACGTTTTTTAATCTAAAAAGGATTTTTGACTAGCTTGTACTTGTCTAAAAAGCTGCTGTTGACTAGGGTTTGATCTGCGCCCAAGTCCAGGAGTGCCAAGCCTGTGTAACTGCAAAAACAGAAAGGATAGAACATCAGTTTATAGGGATGTATGGCAATGGTTTACAGTACCAGGTCCTCCGAGGGTATTTGGATCATTGGGCATTGGTCCACATCCTTGAGTTGGTAATCATCATTGGGTAAGTCCGGAGTTGTGTGGGGGAGCTTGGCTTGCTTAATGCTCTCCCTTGGCTTTTCCCTCATCTTGATTGCCTTGCGTGGTGGTGATACAGAAATGTGTACAACTTGACTAGCCATTGTCATCTTTCCCATGTCTATTTGAGCATGGGGAATTATGGTTGGTGTTATCCCTGTTGTTTCCAGGGGGTGGTTGAGTGGAGCGCCCATCTGTGTGAGAATCCTTGGGTCTTCCTTGTTTTCCAGTTTGTGCCTTATGGAGGGAGTTTGATGTTTGTTCAACTTTCTCTGCTTTGCAGTACAGACTTTGTAGGTTGGTCACCTGTTCCAGGTTCACGTGTCTCATTACATGCAACTTAAGGGCGTCATAGTACATGAGGTGTGTAGCTGGGGAGTCAAAAACCATATCAGAGGGTGCGCAAAGTCAAAGTCTCTCATAGGCAAGGGTGAGTTTCTTCACAGTGCCCGTCTGAGTTAGGTTCTTTACTTGGTGTATGATCATGAGTGCCGTGTCCTTAAGCACAAACCTTGCCAAGAAGTCTTGCTTGAAGATATCCTAGTTCTTGTCAGTGTGTTCTTTGTGCCACTTGTCACACCAGGTACTAACATTGTGGGTCAGTTGGATGGAAATTTCTGCAATCCAAAATTGCTGTGGGCATTTTATCTGGGCCAGTTTTCTCTGGGCGGACTGGATCCATGTGGCAGCATTTTTGTTGTTGGCCCCAACAAATGGTTTCAAGGCAGCGCTTCACACTCTTTGGGCTACATAGGCAGCATGGTGTTTTTGTCAGTTGGTTGTGGAATAGAGGAGGGAGCCTGAAAAAAACCTTGTGCAGACATGGCATTGAAGGTGGGTAGTGGAATTACTGTGTTCTGGTACAGGACAAAGCCATTAGGTATCTTGGTACCAGAAGTGTATGAGATTCAGTCCAGCAGGAGGCAAGACATAATTCTGTTAAGGATTTGTTGGCCGCGGCAAGTGCAGGCAACAGGCAGAATTTTCCAAGATAAGATAGGATGGAGAACCTACCTGTGCTATCAATGTTGTAACTGTGCTGTTTTAGCAGAGTTACAAGGGGAAAAATATTTAGAAGCTAGATAATAATCTTTATTGAGAGATAGTGAGTACATAGTCATTGTGAATCAAGGATAACAGGATCATTATTGTGTTGATCACACGGCTGGATAGTGAAGGGGGTGGCTTGATCCTGGTAATGAGTCAAGCGCCAAAACAAGGTATCCACCATAAAAGATCATCATCTGTTAATGTTGTTAGATTTTGGAATTCAAGTTGACTTCCTAGTCTGGCTTCAAGTGGCTGGGTAATTGGATTGCAGGTCACAAACCCGCTTGCTAGAACCTTGCTGGCAGGTCAAGCCTGCTGTTTTGACATTTTGACAATTTTGGTGAGCAAGGAAAAGCTGCCACCAAGAATGGAAGGAATAAGGTCAAGAGAGGGACGTTCATTGGTGTGTTTCTGGCTGTTTCAGCCAAGGTTTTGTCTACTATTGGATAAACCCAGATTTTATCAATGGCTACAAGTACAGACACATCCTTGGTGGATTACTTGACTCCTGGAATGGCTCAAATTCCAAGCACCGGGGCTTTCTTGAGCCACCAGATGGAGGGTAACTTCACCCCCTTTGAAGCCATCCAACAACACAGGCACCAGGCCTCTGTGTACCCAGCTGGCCATGCAGACATCCATCTGGGTGATGTTGTTTTTTTAACATTGGAGATACACTCCAGGAGCGCCACCCTCAGGCTTTCAACAACCTCTTTACTGGGGTCCTTGACCACAATTCTATCTTTGGTCACCAAATGATGGCTGACTTGTTTGCGCAAATGGTTTTCCATGTGAACATGGGCAACCAATCACACAAGGATAAGCACCTTACAACTTGTGCCACATCCACCTATCAACCCATTCAGCCAATGACAGACAAGGAATATAACAAGTGTTATATGGCGGCCATCACACTCAATCCTCCTACCCCTACCCCCGTCACCACTACCCCCACATTCCAGCCTCACCCACCCAATACCAGACCCCCCAGGCCAGCACTGCCTCTACGCCTTCCTTCCTGCGCTATTCTGCCTACTAGGCATCACTCTTCCCTGCCCCCAATAAACCCACTGTTGCCATAAATTTTCTATTTATATTATCTTTATTTTGAATTTCATTTGCTTATGTTCTCTTTGTTTATAGTTGGTTTTATTTTTTATGTTCAGCTTATTTCTATTAAATCATATATTTATTATATCATGTATCTAGATCCAGAACACAAGTATTCTTTAGCTCTTTACACAGCCTCTTGTGAAAATAGTAACAAAAATTTGGTGATCATTGAAATTTGAATTAGAAAATTATAGGTTGATTGTCAAAGATAAAGTTGTTACTGATCCAAACTTAAAGCCTTATTATAAACTTTAAGCCAATCAATAGATGAGTTATAAAGTGATTGTTGTGATATAAATGGACATTCAATAATTCTTTGGTGTATGTGTGCTAATTAATATGATTGTCTGGCTGGTTTGTCATAGTGCGCCATTGCCGCTGTGGCAAGTTGTTGATGGACTAGTGTTATCCCAGCAGCTGATTGGGCACTAGTCCATCAAAACTTGCCACAGCAGCAATGGCGCATAATGGCAAACCAGCCAGAAAATCATATTTATTAGCACACATACACCAAAGAATTATTGAATGTCCATTTATATCACAACAATCACTTTATAACTCATCTATTGATTGGCTTAAAGTTTATAATAAGGCTTTAAGTTTGGATCAGTAACAACTTTATCTAAGACAATTAACCTATAATTTTTTAGCTCAAATTTTGATGATCACCAAATTGTTGTTAATATTTTCACAAGGGTCTGTGTAAAGTGTCAAAAATAATATGGCAATTAAGGAAACAATGCTGACACAAAGCAAACAACACATATTGAGTTAAGCGTAAAACATATACACAATGGGTAAAAAATTGAGATAATGTAGTAAATAAGAAAACAAACAGGAATAAACAAAGAGGCAATAGTATCAGGATAATACAGATTTTATTAAAGTGAAATCTATAAAAACCATGGAAAGGTTAGTAAGAAATCATATGAGAGAATTGGAGAAGTTATTGAAATATCTGGACCATGCAATTGCAAAAATTAAAGACAATGACTGCAAGGTCAAGGAAAAAGTCAACATTGCTGTCCTTAATGGGGACAAAATTGAAAAGGTGTCTGCCAAGGCACTTATGGCCAAGATTCCAGACACCCCTTAAATAACAATTGTGCACCTTTTAAATGTCCAGAGACTGTTGTGGATGGCCTCCAGTTCAAGTCATTTGCTGTGACAGAAATTGCAGGATAGTATGAAGCCGCTTCTAAGTGATGGGGGATTATCACCCAATCCACATAGAATTAATGATTATCCACCAACGTGGCATCAGATATCTTTTGGTAAAATTTCTAATTATAATACTAGGATTAAGTAGATTAATTAATCCTAAGCAAAGTAGCCCAAGATAAATTGCTTGAGAAAGCATCAACACATCTTCAGAATAAAATTATGGACATTGTGAGGCAACACAATTTTCAGTTTCTAGAATGGGGGAGCTCAAGATTGGCTTGCATGAAATTAACATTGGGCGGCACCAACAACAAAGTTCCAACTGCAGGGCGCCATCTCTCAGAAATGATTTGGTTGAGAATCAGATTGTATGGAATATATTGTAACAACCCAACTACAGGATGCATTTTGAAAAGTAAATTAGAACTAGGGATAAATGATTTTTATTGAGTAAAATTTTGGGAGGACTCAACTCTTAGAGTTGAAACAGTGAAAATTATTCAATATATATCAAAAATTGACTAGGTAATACCACCTGAATCTTGGCCTCCTATTCCTTCCACATTGTCAAGTAAGTATCTGGTCCAGGTTGCAAAGAACTTGTGTGTGATCAATTTCTGACAACCATGCTGATTAACAAGCTTGTATTGGGTGATCCTCAAATTACACCAATTTATCAACGTCAATTTGTAAAGAGGAGCTGGTTTTAGCTGACAGACTAGAGCAGCTGTAACCCATTTTTGATTAACTTTTTGATTTAAATCTGCTAACTTGGTCAATTTTGATAAAGGTTTCCAGGCTTTTTGAGCCTTCCCGCTTGGGCAGATAATTCTTGGCATGATGGAACCTACCGTGACATTTGCCCTCTCTGTGCTGTCTGTCTGGGTTGACAGCTCTGAGATGTATGCACATCTCAAGCCAACCAAGCAAGCAAGAACAGAGGATATAGAATTGCTGCCCAAAGCTTGAGCCAAGAATAGCCAAGCCAGCCAAGGCTGCGGCAAGGAGGAAACACACAAAGGTAACCTAAAAAAATTTAAAATTCTTACCTTTTTTTAGAAAACATAGACAGTGAAATCTGCCAGGTCCTGGTCCCCTTTGTCCCCTCCATGTTTTATGCCAACTATGCCAATCATGTGGCAAGGCAGCTGTTTCTGCCCCCCTATCTTGCAGGAGTTAGAGGACCACATCCACAGGTCCTTTCTGATGTTGCAGGAGGCATTGACTGAACTTACAAATGCTGAAGGAGCATCTGAGTGGGCAGATACTGCCTATAAGGATGCCCAGTTGGTATTCCTGGACCTGGTATCCCTAAGTAGAGGTTAATGTGTAAGCTCCATTGAGCTTGTTTGGGACATCCTGGTGATGCTCCCATTCAAGAGCATACCAGAGATAGGCCAGGCCCATGTGGCTGCTTGCTTCTGCTTCCTGGTAGAGCACACCCTGTTCTACCTCCTTGAGAACTTTGGGTGCACAGTGGGTAAATTGGCTGTTGCAGACGCAACAGCTGTAAAGAAGACAAAATTTCTACTAGCCAACTTTAGGTTGGCCTGAAGCGCTGATGAGACGGGGGTCCCTGCAGCCATGGAGCTGACCTTTGCTAAGACAAAGAATGAGAAGAAGATCAGCACACTATACAACAAACTTTGTGAGTCTACTAAAGCTTTTTCTGGGCAAAGGCTTCACCTTGTGGTTTACTTGGGATATCTTTTCTTCTTTGGGATGGGTCCAGTAGAGGACTTGGACAGGGTTCTTCTTGGGATTGATGAGGCATTGCTTACCCTGGATAGGAAGAAGGTCCTCCTGGATACAACTTGGTGGACCACGTCATCCAGGACACCCTGGTCCTGGCTGGTATCTACAGGTTTACAGCCCTGCCCAAAAAGCTGCTCCTTAACTCCCATCTCACCATAATGCCTTTCACCAGCAGGCAGGAGTATTTTAATCAGGGCTTATTCACTTTCTACAGTGTGGCAGTGGAGGTTATGTGCCACCTCCATTGCTGGGTGGGTACATACAGAAGAACCCATTATAGGTGTCTACAATAAAAATCTCTTTCCTCAATATAATTCTACACTTTTAAATTTTACTTTTTAAAATAATTAATTTTTCTAACTCTTGTTTTAGAAAAAAATAATTGCAAAAAAATCTTGGAGAAGGTCTTCATAAAAGCATAATAATATAAGTTAATAAAATTCACTTCTAAAATAAGTACTTTATATTTAATATTTCTAATTTAGTTTTTATATTTATTTGAAAAGAGTGATATAAATATATATGCATAATCAAGTATCAAGTTTTTGGGATAGCCTAAGATGCCATAATAAAAAAATTAATATAAAATAAATAAATTACTAACCTTCATTGATGGTCCCGATGAATATATTTGTGGGCTTAGTAGCTTCTAAATATAAAATGATAATTAATAAATCTTAAATAGTAAATTAGAGAATATAAAAAGTCAAGCACGCTAAGCCTTTAATTGATTGGCTGTTTGGAGAGGCACATGGGGATCAACAAATCAGTGTGGCCATAGAATTTGGCCACAGTCTCAGATGGGAGGGTGTGGATCCTGGCCTGCAGCAAATCAAAGAGGTCCTTGGTCCCAGTTGGGGTCCCTTGCTTGACAACTCACTTGAGCCACCCAAAGACCTCCTTGATGGGATTTAAAAGGGCAAATAAGCAGGAAGGAAGAGAAGGCGCAAATTGGCTGTGGCCAATTGCTGGGGGCCCACTGCAATGTTGGTGTCAATTGATGGAAATTCTTCAAGAATATTGGCCACCTTATGGAGACCAACATTGTCCAGCACAATGAAGTTGGTGAAACCTGGGCTTGTGCGCCTCAGGTACTCCTGGACCAATTGGAGGAATACTAGAAAGGTACAGCTGTTGTGGGAGCCTAGTATCATTTGGTATAGCTCAACCTCCTTTGGACCAAGGAGAGCCACCATTAAGTAGGCTGTTGCGCAAACTGCAGCACGCTAAGATACCCCATCATTGGAGCCTTTTGGGACATACCCATATACATTCCACATAGACAAGGCAAATGCTGATTTGTTAATGAAATAGAAATTGACCGCCCCCTTGGCTTTGAGGGTAGTGTACACCTCTGCGTATTTTTTCCAGACATCAATATTGGAAGGACTGTTACTATTGTAGGGGGATACCCTGAGTTTTTTTCATGAAAACCACATACCCTTTACCAAATGATAATAAAAGAGAATCAAGGCCTCAACCCCAAAAGTAGATTTAATCATAGCCTGTATATTTGCCAGTTTAAGATGGCAATCTTGGCTTATACACTGGTGGATTGCCCATTTGTGCTCCTTGGTGAGCATGGTAGAAACATGCAAGGATTTCTCTGCGGCAAGGACTTGGCCTGTATTGATATGTGTTGAATGTCTTGGAGGTGTACTTGGGATCCACCCCAACAAGAGCTGTGGCCGCCTTGTAATCACCAGATTCTTGCATTAGCTTGAGCATGATGCTGCATTTAATATCAGGGATGCGCTTATGAGCAGGCTTGGTGGGAGTAGTTGAATTGGGATCCTGATTGGAGACTGGCTTAAAAGGCACAGGCACCTTGGTATAAAAGGCTATAACCTTCTTTAACACTAACTGCACATCTGTGGTTCTGTAGAACTCAGGCTTCTCATCCTCTTCCTGGTTGCCATTACTGACGTAGGGCTCATAGCTAGTGTCAAGCACAGGCTTCACCCTCTTCAGCATGGCTGACAGGACCAAATCCTGGCTGTAGACGGGATCAAACACATATGAAGTAAGCAAACCTCCTTGTTTCTAACTTTTGTGGTGGTGATAACCTTGGTGGACTTCTAGGTCAGCTTGGAGACCCAAGGGTTGATGCTCTGCACCCTAGCAGCTTGTGCTCCTTGAACCGGCTGTATCAGTGCAGGGTCATTATTGAACCCTCCTCTCCCATCTCCTTCCTGAGTAGGCACTTGCGTTGCACTAACTCTTTTCTTTGACCCGCAGGGGGCAACTGCAACTGCAGCGCACAACTGGTGCAATTTTACTCTGTTGTTGTGTTCCTTCCATTTTGAAAATTTAATTAAATACTAAATAAAACTTAATTAAATTATACACTGGTTTTTAATTTTTGCTTTTTATCTGAATATGGATGTTTAATTAGAGTTTTTCTCACTCAAGATCCCAATTATAGATTTTTTATTTCTATATTAGTTGTTTTTGGTTTAACAACGCCCATTAAAGAATATCCTAAATTATTTCCACCCTTTTCCCCAGATTTTATGCCAAATTCAAGCACCTAACACAATATTTTTAAAATTTATGTTTCATATTGTGTTTTATTTTAGATACCTTGGTATCATTCTTGATTACAATCCATTGCACACAAAATGTGAGTGGTTTTGTTTACATATTGAGTTGATATTGTATTTCATTTTTGGTTTGAGTTTTGACTCACTGCGCTTAAGTTTATTTTGCCACCAATATACATAGTAAACATGTGTATCCCAAAGGTCAAATCACACAATTTTGTTTGTGAATCAATGTATTTCAGATTTAATTTTGAATATTCCAGCTTGGAGTGTGAGCAATTTATTGCTGTGTTGAGCCATTTTGCCCATTAGCACCAAAAATCCCTGTTAACAGAGTGTATATTTTAACCTGATAGTTGGAATTTTTATAATCTGAAATCATTTTGTTTAAATCTGAGGTATTTTTGGTTATTGCCATAGCTTGGAAAACTACTGAACATTACAGGTTTTATAATGGAAAGCAGCAAGACACCCCTTCCTAGCCATCCCACAAAGCCCTCCTGCCCTAAGAAGGACTCTTGCCAGTCCGCTTCTGAAGCCTGATTCCATGCCTCCCAGCATCAGAAAGTTTCCTCCCCCTTGTTGTAGTTTTGGCTATGGCTTCTCAACTGCTGTGCCCAACTTCAAGCCTACAAATTTACCAAGATTTTACAAGGCAAATATACACATGTTCCTGGGACTATACAGCAACTCCTTGTACAGAAAAGACAATTTCATGAATAATGTAGCTATATTTAATTGTCTGGATCTAGAAACTCAGACTATTATCATGCCACACCTTTCAGAACATGAATGGATATATGATAATGTATTCAGGGCTATCATTGAAGAATTTGGTAGCAAGGATACCCTCTTCTGCTGCAAAATGAAGTTCACAGAAGGAAAAACTAATAAGGGAGAAAGCTTGTGTTGAAACATCTTCAATTACTCTCTCTTGGGGAATTAACACCCTGAGTAGTTCACCAAATGACCCACCACAAAGCTCACCAACTAAGCATTAACTCAGTGGCACTCCTACCATTTGCCAACTCTATTACAGGGATCAAACAATCCAGATCCTAAAAAAAATGCAACTTTAATAAGCCTTGTGAATTAAGAAGAACCTTACTCAGATAAGACCAATGACCTCCATGACGCACATAGACAGTATGTGGCTTTCCATGATACTATATATTATCCTTTATTTATATTGTTCTAACTGTGCTGTTTTAGCAGAGTTACAAGTGGGAAAATATTTAGAAGCTAGATAATAATCTTTATTGTGAGATAGTGATTACATAGTCATGGTGAATCAATGGGTAACAGGAACATGCTTAGTAATCACACAGCTGGATGGAAGAACGGGGTGGCTTGATATTTGTAATGAGTCAAGCGCCAACACAAGGTATCCACCATAAAGGATCATAATCTGTTCATGCTGTTGGATATGGAAATTTGAGTTGACTTCCTAGTCTGGCTTCAAGTGGCTGGGTAATCAGATTGCGGGTCATAACCCTGCTTGCTCAGAACCTTGCTGGCAGGTCAAGCCTGCCGTTTTGACAATATCCAATAAAGTGTCATAATCTTTTTAATTTCCTCTTTATCTTGTTTATTATACTTCATAAGAAGTATATACTTGAAACTTATGAAATTGTTTGGAACACTTTTACTTAGAAGCTCGAATACTGTTTTACATGAGTGTAGCAACATTTTTCAATGTGAAGGGTGCCTTCCTCAATTATGTCTTCCCCAACCAAGAACTTTCAATTGCATTGAAATATGGAATTCATGGAGCTTGTATCATGCCAGAATTGATGATTCACCTGGGAGCTTTCAAAGAGAAGCTTGAGATACCTTTCCCGGACTAAAAACGTCCTTATGTATATGAGACTAGGCCTAAGTCAATGAACAAGGATATACAGAACAAAGCCCTTACTGCAAAAAAATCTATACGCCATCCAGCAGCACAATTTTTACATGTTGCAAGTATAGTAAACCTGGGCACCTGTCTTTCAAATGCAAGCAATACAAACCAGATGTCCAACACATTAGTAAAATGAGATTAGAGAAGATGAAGATCACAAAGAAGGAGACATGGACAGAGAGAATGAAGAAGAGTAAAAAACTGCTAAGCAATTGGGCTGAGGAGAAAATTTCAGCTGCTTAAATTTCAAACCCATTTCCAACACATGAACTGGATCCCCAACCAGAGTTATTTCCCATTCAACCATTTAACTACAGGATAAAGACGCCTTTCCAGGTCAATATCTACCTGAAAAAAATATAATCAGAAAATACTTACTGCATAGAGTACTGGTGATGAATGCAGCAACTTGCTTTCAAGCCATTTATACCAAGGCTTTTCCAACCAATAATGCTGTCAGCAATGTATATATTGTTTATTGGGCTCTGGGGACGTCTTTAAGGGTAACATCTTTGTTGCTTGCTGGATAAAGTGTGATTGCAAGGCCTATACACGTTTTAATACAAGTTGTATAGACTCTGAAGTCTTTACCTTTAAATCTAAGGCAACAATTAAGTAGAGAAAAAGCAAGGTCAAAATCGCAGGCTCAACCTGCCAGCAAGGTTCCAACCAAGCAGGTTTGTGACCCGCAATCTGATTATCTGGTCACCTGAAGCCAAACTAGGAATTCAACTCAAATTACTAAATCCAACAACATGAACAGATGGTGATCCCTTATGATGAATACCTTGTTTTGGCACTTGACTCATTACCAGGATCAAGCCACCCCCTTCTTCCATCCAGCCATGTGATCACCAATCATGTTACTGTTATCCTTGATTCACACAAGCTATATAATCACTATCTCACAATAAAGATTATTATCTAGCATCTTAATATTTTTTCCTGTGTAACTCTGGTAAAACAGCATTTACAACATTGGTAGCACAAGTAGGTTCTCCATCCTACCTTCTCTTGAAAAAATTCCGCCTGTTGTCTGCACATGCCACGGCCAACAAATCCTTGACAGAATTATGTCTGGCCTCCTGCCTGACTGGACTCCATACACCCCTGGTACCACCATACCAAATGACTTTGTCCTGTACTAGAACAAGGTAATCCTGCTACCTGTCTTCAAGGCCATGTCTGCACAAGGTTTCTTTCAGGCTCCCTCCTTGATGCTGCGACCAGCCAACAAACCACCATACCCGCCTAAATAGCTTAAAGACTACAGAGCCCTGCCTTGGAACCTTTTGCCAGGGCCAACAACAACAATGCTGCCACATGGATCCAGTCCGCCCAGAGCAAGCTGGCTCAGATAGAATGCCCGCAGAGGTTTTGGATTGCAGAGATTTCCATTTGCCTGACCCACAACACTGGCACCTGGTGCAACAAGTGGCACAAAGAGCACACCAACAAGAACTGGGATACCTTTAAGTAAGACTTCCTGGCAATATTTGTGCTTAAAGATACAGCGCTCATGATCATACACCAAGTAAAGAACCTGACCCAGACAGGCACTGTGAATAAACTCACCTGCACCTACAAGGAACTCTAACTTTGTGCACCATCCAGCATGGCCTTTGATACCCCAGCCACACACCTCATGTACTGTGATGCCCTCAAGTTGCATGTGATGATGCATGTGAACCTGGACCAGGTGACCAACCTACAAAGCTTTTACTGGGAAGCAGAGAAAGCAGAACAAACCTCCAACGCACTTCATAAGTCACAAACTAGGAAACAAGAAAGACCCAAGGATTCCCATCAAGGCAGGCGCTCCTCTCAACCACCCCCTGGAGGCAACAGGAATAACGCCAACCAAAAACCCACGTGTTTGAATGGAGATGGAAATGGAAACAATGGCCAGTCAAACCAGACCCATTTCCATGTCACCACCATGTAAGGCAACCAAGACAGAAGAAAAGCCCAGGGAGAACACTAAGCAAACCAAGTACTCCCCATGAAACTCCTGACTTGCCCAATGATGAGTATCAACCTGAGGACGTGGACCAATGTCCAATGATCCAGGTGCCTAGGAGGACCTGGTCCTGTACACCATTGTCAGACATCCTAATAAAATGATGTTCTATCTTTTCCAATTTTGCAGTTACACAGGCTCAGCACTCCTGGACTTGGGCGCAGACTGAACCCTCGTCAACAGTAGTTTTTTTGGATAAGTTCAAGTTGACCACTAATCCTTTGCGGATTTAAAATGTGGTCCTGGCTGACAAACACCACATTGCCGTGACAAAGAAAACTGCCCCCTTCTCTGTCATGCTTAAGAACCTCCACTCCACCATTCAAGGTCCCGTCATTGACTTTCCAAAGTTTGACATTGTGCTGGGACTATACTGGCTGCAAAAGAACAATCCTCACTGTTGTAAATTGCGCAATTAATGATTTTTTGATATGGCCTTTGAATTGTGATAGTTGTGAAGATTTGGCTGGGTTTGTGTTCAACTTTGGAAATCCCTTGCCTTCCGCAAATGGGTCTGGTTTAATATCCACCCATACTGGATTATTGTACCTGTCTGTGGTTGATCTTGGTATGACCTCATCCCATTGTGACCCCCTCAGCCACTCTGTCTTTCTAATGAGTGATCACCATCCCTTGTCTACTATTTAAGTAGAATAATTTCTCCTAATAAAGACAAGTTTATCCACAATTGTGTTGGCGTTTATAATCTTCAAGCTTTTCCTGTCCTTTCTGCCAAACAACTTTTATATCTTGTTTTCCAGGAAATTAAGGCACATGTCCTTAATTTTGCCCTGAAGGCTAACCCAAAGCTAGCTTTGAACTCTAAATCTTTTTTTATAAAGATTTCCTGCCGTGTCCTCCAGGATGTTGTCCCCTGGGGCCAAACACAACAAAATGGTGCTCACTACAGGGGCTGCAAGCCCCTCAGTTACCCTGTTCCTGCGTGCATTCTCTGGTCCTTGTCCCTTTGTTTCTGAAGTAACCAATCAACCCAAAGTTTCTAGTCCCCCTCTAGAAGAAGAATTTATTGACGCCCCATCAAATCCTATGGTATTGGTTCTGTCTCCTGGGCCTGTGTGGCCCCCCTTCCTGCTTTCTCTTTCAATTACAAGCAAGCTTGTGCTGCCGCTTGCTCCCTTCTTCATTTTGGCATAGTAGCCATGCACTCAATCCCTGGCCTCTGTCCCGGTTACGTTTCTGAAGACCTGTACTCCTTCATTTTGGAATTTGGTCTCCCCCCTCTTTGATGGAATCCATGGATACAATTGGTGTGTTAGTTAACTGTTTCATCCAGCCTGCCCTAGTTCACCACCAACTTGCCTTAGAATCCCAGAATCAACTATTGAATTCCGTAGCCACCACTGTCTCTAATAATCATGCTCAAAATATGGCCTATCAAGAATGGTCCCACAGCCTCTTTGTGTGTATTTCCAACAACCAGCACAATTCATTGGCATTGCAGAAGTACTTAACCTACTCCCTGAATTTTCTTTGTTCCTTGCTCCCTGGATACACAAGGACCAACTATGCAAATTTAATGAACATCAGGCAGCGTGGTGTGAGCAAATCAAGGCCTTTCTGCTAAACTATTGCCAGGATTTTGAGACTCTGGTTAGTGAACTTAATCAATTCAGGGAGCATGTCAACTAGCAACTTGAATTGGTAAGAGCTCATGTTGATACTTGGGGGTGCCATCTACAACATCAATAGGGTCTAGATAAGGATGCGCTAGGCAACACTTTATACCAGGTGCAAAATTATGTGAATGACAGGGTAGCGTCTATTGAGGTGACACCTCCTGCTCCTCCTGTTGAGACCCCATCTGATTTTGAAACCAAGGTATGGGAGGCAATTGCCAAACTCAAGGCTACCACTTTACTTCAAACTTCTGTTCAGAACCCCCCTCCAGTTGAACCTATGCCTGATCCTTGTATTGCCTCCCTTACTGATCAGATGGCTACCTTACAAGGCAAAATCAAGTACTTAAGGCAGCGCCTCTCAAATTCTGAGGATTTTTCATCTGAATATGAAGATAAAGAGGAAGGTGAAGTTGTTAATACTCCTGCTCACAGCAATCATGATTGTTGCCCTGGTTTAGAAGGTCAACCCTGGGTCAACTGCGCACTTGCACTAGATCAGCTTGCAGAAGTAACAAATTATGTAGCTGATAGGCAAGACGCATTGGAAAGAGAGGTACAAAACCTCTCCTGTTTTACTGAGACCCTATATGGACAAGTCATCCCCTTGGTTGCTCAGAAAACTTCTCTGGCTGCTTGTGCCAACGGAATTGCTGGTACCTTGGCAATACAACAAATTATGATTGACAAGTTTGGAACTGCTGCAGTCACTGCTAGGGATATTAGTGGACAGAACAGCTCTTCCTTGGATACCCTAGAGGAAAGCCTTCAACTTCTCTGGGCCAGACAACCTACTGCCAAATCCAAGTTTGAAGGCAACCCTCATATTAATGTCATCAACCCTGGTGAAAACAGTCAGTCTATGTCCTCTTCCATTGACCCTAACTACAAACAAACCTTCAAGAAGATATTTGATCCAAAAACCTCTACCAATGCCGCCTTTCTAACCATGTAAAAAACACCAATGCATAGGGCTACTGAGGAACTCAAAAAGGAACATATCATCACCTGTCTCCATCCCACTTGCCAAGAAGTAGTAGTCCCCAAGCTCCCCTCCATTGTCACTTGTAAGGACATGAAGCACCTCCTTATTGAAGAGTTTGGAGAAAATCTCAGCTTGGAGGTCATAAAAAAATGCATTTATGCACATTGCTGTTAAGCCAAGGAAACCCTGGCTGAGTTTGCGGACTTTTTCTACATTGAAGGCCAGCAGTTAATCACTAGTCAACAGTTAACTCCCCAGGAAGCCTACATGGGTTGTTCAAATGCTTTGAAGGTGAACCAGCTTCTATTCCTACACTTTAAGCCACACAAGGCTTTGCTCACCTCCATGAAGATCATTAAGACACTCTTGCAAGACATGCATTTGACCCATGGAGGTACAGTGGTATGTGAAAATAAAGCCAGCAATGCTGGGACTACCTCTTGTACGCCGCACATTATGACACTGGGTGCTGGTGAACAGGCTAAGAGGCAAGTTTGTCATAACTGTGGCCAAATGGGCACCACCTGCGTACTTGCACTAATCCCCGAGTGGAAGGTTATGATCCTATTGAACAGGCGGAAAAAGAGAGGTCAGCTTAGAAACAGAGACACTCTCTGCTGACTAATCTCCCCTGTCTCCCCCTGATCCTCTGTCTGATGAGGAAGCTTTGTCTTCCTCTGGACCTCTATCCTTCATCTGTTTCATAATCTCTCCAGTGATTCAGAGCCTGAAGATTCTGATAGTTATTGCTATTCTGTCTTGGATGTTCTGGAAACTATCTCTGTCCCATACAAGCTTTGCTCTGGAAAGACTACCACCACTTCATGTGTACCTGCAAGTGAAGCAAAGTCTATGGTGGCTTGCCCTTACCTTGCTTAAGCCCATCAACCTCCCGTTTTGGTTGATTCCTCCAAAGAAGCTGCCAAACTAGCTGACACTCTCTTTTAAAATGTGACTGTATCTCTCCCGCTACAGACTGTATATAAGGAGATTCCTGTGTTACAGTGCATGCTAGCTAAATGGGAAAAGGAGATAGAGTCTGCGCAAGATTTTTTGGCAGTCTTGCCCCCCTTTGGGAAAGATACAACCCGCGTGGAGGTATCAATCCATAAGAATAAAGATCAAAGCCATCTTGGACACAGGTTCACCAGATAATGTAGTGTTTTCAAAACTGATTAAGAAACTTAAGTTGGCCCCTGACCTCAACTACACGTAGTTCTATGACACAGCTGCATGGCTCAAACTTGACCCATTGGAGCCTACTCTGCTCTACACATAAAGTTTGGGAAACTCCTCATTGCTTCCCCCGCTGTAGTCTTTGAGAACAAAAGCTATGATCTCTTGGTTGGTACTCAATTCCTCTAAGAATATAATGGGATTGTAAACTTACAAGATGGATACCTTTTGCTCTTAGGATATAGGTTCCTTTGATTTTTGAGAAACCTCTGCGCCTCCCAGGAAAATATCTTAAAACTTGTGTGCTTGAGTACCCTACTGGTATCTTCTCTCTCAAGTATAGGACTCACTCCTCCAACATGTGTACCCCTCCTCCTTCCTGCCCTGCGGAAGAAGGGGTACCTCTGCTAGCACCAGCAGCTATTACCATCCCCTGGGCTCTCAAGTGGTGATTGATTCCCAGATTTCTTATGAGCTACCTGAAAAGTCTTTCTTAGAACTTTACTCACCTGAACCCTAAGTCCTAAAGAGCCCCACTTGTGTCCTGGGATTCTTGATCAAACCCACAAAGAGCCTGTACACTTACCGCTTGCCAACCTGACAGCCCTGCCCATGCAAGTGACCCTAGGCCAGATTGATGGGCATGGTTGTATACTAGGAGCAGAACAAGTGGCCTCCCTCTACCCCTTTGGAACTTTCAGTGATTTCAACCTACTTGAAGACAATTCTTAAGTTCTCTCCTTTTTCACTGCTGCTGATTTCCCCCAACTGTCTCCTGTTCAACAAAAAGACGTGTTGGACCTGCTCAATCAGTTTAGCAACATCTTTGCCTATGGACCTACAGACTATGACCTAGCTAAAGGGGTTATCTATCAGATTGATACTGGGAATTTACACCCTTTTTGTGCCAAACCATACCGCTGTAGTGGGTGGAGAATGCTCAAGTGTCTAAAGAACTCAAGCATCTTCTGGACGCTGGGTTACTGGCTCCTTCCCAAAGTCCTTGGGCTTCCCTGTTACTGATTCTCAAGAAGAAAGATGACAGGTATTGCATTGTAATGGACTATTACCGCCTGAACTCTCTCACTAAGAAAGACTCATACCCCTTGCCCAGTATTGACAATGCTCTTTGACAGCTGGGTGGTTCCAAGTTTTTCTCAGCCATGGATCTAGCTTCTGGATATTGACAAGTTGACTTATCTCCTGAAGATCTAGAAAAGGCTGCGCTTATCACTTCAGAAGGCCTTTTTGAACTTACTTGCATGCCCCAGGGGCTCAGTAACGCCCCTGCTACATTCCAAAGGGCTATGGACTCCATCCTATAAGACCTAAAGCTCTCTTGTGTTCTTGTGTGCCTTGTGACATCACTGTATTCATTGATACCTTTACCAACCACTTAGACCACCTCAAGGCTGTCTTTATCAAGATTTTCAAAGCTGGCTTGAAATTCAAACACTCCAAGTGCTCCTTCTTTAAAGAGCAACTCAAGTTCTTAGGTCATGAGGTCACTCAAACAGGAATCTGCCCCATGAATAACAAGGTGGAAGCCATTGACAAGATGCTACCTCCCAAAAATCTTCAAGAGGTTCAAGTATTTCTTGGCATGATGGGCTACTACCAACAGTTAATACCTGATTTTGCTGAATTGAGTGAACCCCTTGTCCAGTTTCTTTGCAACGTCCCCTTCAAATGGACGGACAGCTAACAACAAGCATTCAAAGCGTTGAAGGCCAAGCTCAAAGAGGCTCTTATCTTGGTCTACTATGAATATGATAAAGAGTTCATCTTGTATACTGATGCTAGTGGAGTAGCGTGGGTGCCATTCTCGCCCAGTTTGATGATGATGGTGTGGATCAACCTGTAGTCTACTCTTTGCGGGTCCTCAATAAGCATGAGAAGAACTACAGCATCACTGAGAAGGAATGCTTGGCAGTGCTGCACACGGTGGAACAGTTTTGGCACTACATTTATGAGACCCACTTTACTGTGATCACAGATTACTCCTCCCTCAAATGGCTGCAACAACTAAAGGAGCCTGAAGGTCAATTAGCAGGTTGGGCTCTGCGTCTACAAGGATACAGTTTCACTGTGATACACTGTCCTGGGGCCCAACATCAGAACGCTGATGGCCTGTCAAGGATGCCAATACTAGCTATCCATCCTGCTGACGCTGATTGTCTTTACAAGTTAATAGGTTATCCTGACTCTTGGACCACTGAGCCAGAAGACATTTGCTTGGCACTACAGACCCTATCCAAGGATACTATTATTTGTGATAGGCAACTCTTCAAAAAGGTTAACAATGCCTATCTACCCTATGTTTTCCCTAGCATGAGGATAGCCATTATCCTCCAAGCGTATATTGACACATGGCCATAAGGAATAGCAAAGACTCATGACTGTTTGTGCAAAAACTTCTATTGGGAAAACATGCTCCTCCTGATCCCTGATGTCCTCGCCTCCTGTCATTCCTGTCAACTCCAACGCCCTCGCATGTCCCAACACCAGTTCAAGTTTATCCCTCCAAAGCATGCCTTTCACACGGTGAGTTTTGATGCAGTTGGGCCTTTCCCTTGGTCTAGGTTGGGATGTTGGTTTATCTTAGTTGCCGTAGACCATTTTAGCAAATGGGTTGAGGCCAGAGTAACAAAAGATATAACTGCTAAGACCACGGCTACTTTCTTGCTGCAAGACATTTTCTATTGACATGGCTGCCCTCAAGTCATGCTTTTTGACAATGGTACCAACTTTAATGCTTGCCTAATCACTTCTATTGTTGAAGCTATGGAGACCCACCAATTGTTCTCTGCACCATGTAACCCCTCAACTAATGGAACTGTCAAACAAGAAAGCTCCACCCTTGTGTCCATAATGAGGAAGCTCACACTCTCTGGCGCTGCCAATTGGGATATGTTCCTCCCTGCTGCTCTCTTTGCTTACCAACTCAGTAGACATTGAGTGTTTGGTCATTCCCCTTTTGCCATGCTGTATGGGCGTGAAGCTGCTATTCCCTTAATCTTGGGATCCCCATTGATCAAATTTGATGTGTCTGCAAATCCTGAGGCCCATGTTAAAGACTTAACCAATTATATCATTGACATCCAAGCAACAGCTTATTCCACTGCTTACAAGGTCAAAGCTCTGGATCTCTCCCCGTCCAATGCTGCTAGAGCCCCCCTCCCCAAGTATCAGATTAGCAATCTAGTTCTCTACTACCAGAATTGTACAGGCAGTAGAGCTCATAAGCTGGATCCCCTCTGAGTTGGGCCTTGTGAGGTCACCTTTAAAAGGGTGTCAAGTATACCGTGAAACTAATGTCTTCTGGACGTCCTTTTGCCCACGTTCACTCCAAATTTCTTTGCAATTATCAACTCCCTGTGTCTAATCTTGAGGAGGGAGATGTCAGAAATTGCGCAATTAATGCTATTTAAATATGGCATTTGAATATTGATAGCTGTGGAGATTTGGCTGGGTTTGCTTTTGATTTTGGATATTCCTTGCCTTCTGTAAATGGGTCTGGTTCAATATCCACCCATTCCAGAATACAGTACCTATCTGTTAATGATCCTAGTATGATCTCACCCCAACGTGACCCCCTCAGCCACTCTGTCTTTCTAATGAGTGACCATTGTCCCTTGTCTACTATTTAAGTAAAATCAATTCTCCTAATAAAGACAAGTTTATTCAAATTTGTGTTAGCTTTAATAATATTCAAGCTTTTTCCTGTCCTTTTTGCCAAAAGGACTTTCTCTTCTTGTTTTCCAGGAAATTAAGGTATGTGCCCTTAATTTTGCCCTGAAGGCTAACCCAAGGCTAGCTTCAAACCTCAAATATTTTATTATAAAGATTTCCCGCTGTGTCCTCCTGGATGTTGTCCCCAGAAGCCAAACACAACATCTGCACAAATAACTTTTTTGTGGGGATGGCGCAGTAGGGGCACAAGCAATTGTGGTGAAGCTTTTTGATGTTTTTTTGGACTTCTTCAAGCTGATAGGTGTGGTTGTCATAGACTGCAGCTATCTTGAAGGGCTCCAAGTGGTTGGGATTTAACTTGGCTGAATTGGGGTTGATGGCAAAAACAGGGTCACCTACGGCGTATCTGGCATTGAGGTGTCCTGTCCCTCCCTCAATTTGCTTGTGTTTAATGTCTCAGCCCTTGGCGCATCACTGGGTCAGAGAAGGGGTAGGCAACAAGGGGGTGTTTCAGGAACTGTGGATTGTAATTTTCCTTGTTCTACTCACGCCAAACCATTGGGCATTCCAAAGGCCAGGGTGCTGGGGCTGAACCCAGTGCCCCTGTTGACCCTTGCTTGTAAGATGAGCAGTGCAGTGGGCAGATGTTCAGTCCACATAGTATTAGGGTGTTCCTGTCAGAGCTTGGCAATCAGTTGGACCAGTGAGCCACTTAATTTCTCTATAATCCCATTGGCTTACAGATGGTATGGAGTTGTGACTATTTGTTTTAGGGCATTCTAGGCAAAGTATGCCTTTATGACATGTCCAACAAGCTTGGGACCCCCATCTGTAATGAGGTGTTTAGGTCATTCAAAATGGGCCACAGTTTATTGCCAATGAAGAAAGTGATAGTGGTGACAGTGTGGTTAGTGGTCGCCCACACTACTGGCTAACAGGTGAAGTAGTTGATGGCTATGATAATGTACTTCTTCCCAAGTCTGTCTTTGGGGAGGGGTCCAACAATGCCAAGGGCCCACTGTTCAAAGGGTTCCATGGCCTTAATGGGCAGGACAGACTTGGGTGGTGCGGGCTTGAACATGTTCTTTTCACACAACACACATGTTTTGAGGAGATCCAAGATGTCTTAGCACATACACGGCCACCAAACCTGACATTTCATGATTTTGAAGAGGTTACATCCTCTGATGTGACCCAAGGTGCAATGATAGTGTAATATTGTGTTTCCTCATTGTGTGGTGGAATGTAGGGTGTCTTTTCTCCCGTCTCCACCCAGCAGCAGATGTTGCCAGCATTGGTAATGAACTGACTTTCATTTTCCTACAGCTTGGAGATGGTTACCAAATTAAGGCCTTTGTATTAGGTCACCTCAGGGCAGAGATAAAGCAGTGGCTAATATGGGTCCAAGCTGTTGTCCCCAGTGATGGATGCCATGTAGAGCCTTGATAGGGCATCTGCTGTAACAAACTTTTCAAAGGCTTGTATTTGATGCGCAACTGGTAGGGAGATAGGCGCTTGACCCAGCCAGCCTGGCGGTGTGTCAAGTGGGAATGCATATTAAAATACTGGAGCAGCTTGTGATCTGTCAGGTTGCGGGGTGGAAAGGTGGAACTGCCACAGTCCATACTAGAGTCTGACTGGACTCCCACAGGGGAGGCAGGCCAGGCCTGAAAGGCCATGTACACAATAGGCGCTATGCAGACCAGGTAGTTCAGAGAAGTGGCTAGGGGGCGCCAACTCCCAGTATAGGGCACAACTTGGTTGGCCAGCCCCAATGCTGTTATATAGACAAACCCCAGCTTGCTGAAGTCTTGGGCAGGAGGCGTGTTGGGGAGAGGAGGAGCAGTTGGTATATCCTTCATTACTGGTGGTAGATCCAGGTGATGGGGATGGAAGTACTCCAGGTCAAGGACAAGGGACGGTTTGGCAAGGACAACAGGAGTATGGCCAGGAGGTTATGGTATGCAAGCTTGTGTTGAGTAGTGGAATCACAAATAGATGCAAAGAGAATAAATAAATTTGAGCAAAAATAGACAATTCCTGCAATGAAATAATAATTTCTAGGCATAAACTCGCTTTATTAAGATGTCAACAGTTAGGAGGGCTTCTCCCCCTCACTACTTATACTTACTGATGATTCTATGGCCTTTTATACCACCAGAAAACTGATGGCATCATTTGGAGGTGGGTTTGTGATTTTACCTGGAATTTTCATGTTTGGCCAAGAGGGTGAGCTCTCATTGGCTGCTATAACATGAACCCTTTGAATTTTGCAGCATGGCAAGTTGCTACAATTATTTTTAGCTCCTGCAATGAATTGATTGCCTGATTGCGCAATCAAACAATCAAGCTCCCAATGTGCCATTTCCCAATAGGTAGGTGGCCCAGATTTGTTAACAGGCTTGATGCCAGGGATTCAAGGATTGTGTGCCTCTCAAATCCTGGGCCATTAGTTAGTTGAAAGGGGGGAACTTTGCCCTGGAAAGTGCTTTGTGGGGGCTTCCAAGCTGCATGTTTAATCACTTCTAAAGAGGCCAGCTGATTGTCCAGGGCACTCTGGGCCCTAACAGGCACCTTCCAGGTAACATCATCATTTCTTGACGCAGTGCACAATTGCCGCTAGCTCTTTGTCATGTATTGGGTAATGTTGTTCCAAGTCAGTGAGCTTCCTGGACTCATATGCCATAGGGAGGAAGGTGCCCTTGTCAGTTTCTACCTGTAGCACGCCCCCTATGGCTCTATCAGAGGCATCAGTCTCAAGTTTGTATTGGCAGTTGTGATTGGGGAACTGCAATAAAGATGCAGTTGTAAGCTCTGCTTCAACGTCTCAAAGGCTTAATCTCTGACAGGAGTCCAATTTAAGCGCTGTTTAGTGTTCAGGAGCTCAGTGAGGGGTGCAATTAGTTCTCCAAAGTTGGGGATGAACTTCTGCACATAGACAACATTGCCCAAGAATGTACACACCTGACCCACATTAGTGGGAGGTGGCATGCTTGTGATTGCCTTAATCTTGGCAGGGTTGGGCTTTATCCCTTGGGTAGAGATGATGTGCCCAAGGAAAAAAAGCTCTGACCGGAGGAAATTACATTTGGAAGGCTTGGTCTTTAACTGGGTCTTATGAAGGGTGATGAGTACAGCACAAAAGAGTTGGAGATATGTGGTTTGATCTTGACTGAAGACAATAATGTTATCAAGATACACAACAACACACGTCCCACCAGGTCTTAAAAGGCTTTGTTCATTAACATGACAAAGGTAGAGAGAGCGTTGATCATTTCATAATTCATGACACAACACTTTAACAACCCATAGTGTGTGCAAAAGGCAGTTTTTGCCTCATCTCCAGGCGCAATGCAGACCTGGTTTTACCCTGCGGTGAGATCAATCTTACTGAAGACCTTTGCTCCCACAAGAGTATCAAACAGGTTGTCAATTAGCAGCAGAGGGTACTTATTCTTACCAGTTACCTCATTTAAGGCGCAGTAATCTGTGACCAAGCAAAGGGACCTGTCTTTCTTGGCTACAAAGAAGACAGCAGCCCAGTATAGCAAGAGTAGGGGCAGATGAAGCTCTTGTCAAGTGCATCTACAAGGTTCTGGTGGAGGGTCCCATCTTTTTTGGTGTAAGACAATATAGGGAGCATGCTTTAGGTAACAACCCTTGGAGTTGTACAGCGTACCGGATCTCCCAGGGAGGAGGTAGTTGATTGAGTGTCTCACTGAAAACATTCTTATATTCCTTGAGTAGTGTGACAAGTGCTGGCAAAGGTAAGGTGGTCAAGAGAGTAGGCCACAGGTGGTTCAGCGTGGATAACTTCAACTGAGCATTGATTGAAATCTAGTTTCCCCCCTTGAAATTGTATGAGCCTGTCTCTGTTACTCTGACAAACACAGTATTGTGAAGTAGCTTGCTTATTTCAACAGGATAGATCTGAAATCCCACCCCATTTCTATTGAGGGTGATAACAGACGTATCCCAGTCAATGTAGGGACAGTTGTGACAAAGTCAATCAAGGCCAGCAATTACATTGTGGCTGAACCCAGCCATGATTGGCCCAGGGAGCTTAACCTGGATGTCCCACATTCCCACAGAGAAGGGAACTGTCTCATGGGTAATTGTCACTCTGCAAGAGTCAGCTTGTGGTGCAGGGTGCCACTCCTCAGGATTACCATGGTAGGACTATTTTTTAATTGTTTGGAAAAGTATAAGGGGAGCTGCTGCCCTTTTTTGTTTTACGTCAGAGATAGTAACCCACCAAATCATATAAGGGCATTTCCAATTAGAGACTAATCAACGCACCTTCAGCTAGCCGCAGATGCGTTGGAGAGTGGCCCAAAGGAGTGGTTTTTAATTAGGCAATTAGTGACCAATTGGAGCATCTGCAGCTAGCTGCAGATGCATTGATTTGAGACCCATTGGAAGAGGTTTTACTATTGTCAATTAACAAACCATTGTCACATCTGTAGCTAGCCGCAGATGTATCAATAATCAACCCATTGGTTGTGCCCACTATGTAAATTGGTATATCAACCTTCTGTCCCTCTTTTTGCCAAAGTATGACACTCTAAAGAGAGTAGTCTGAAACCCTATTATACACTCAATTCCCCAAAGACAGCCCTACTATTGCTGCAACCACCTGACTCTCAGGTCACATATCTAAATCCTCACTTCTTGCTCAATCTAACCCATTTTCCTCTGAATATTTCCCAAAATGTTTCAGCTCTCCAAGAACAAGCTCAGTGCCTGACAGTCTAGACCCTAGTCAGCATGACTTACCCTTTCTTTTCCCTCCTCTCCCTCTAAGTATAAAAAGACCCCCAAAAGACCCCCAAAAGACCCCCAATAAACAGAATTATTTATCATACAAAAATAACCAATGACTTAGAAATCTTAGATTACTTGCAGAGCCCACAATTAGAGGCTCTGTTGAGTAAGAAGATATTAGTCCTGTTGTGTTCTTAGTTGCTTATCAGCTACACCCAACTTACCCTTAGAACCCTTGAGCACCACACAGCTACTTGTACTGCCTTGAATCTACTGGGTACACTGTCTGACTGTTGCAAATCAGAAAACGCCTGGTCCACCATAGTGTGGTTGGCCCCAGTGTCTACCAACAATTTATGGGTATTCCCACAAAAACAGAAGGGATAAGCCAAGTGGGTTACTTTATTGAGAGAGTGGCTTGCTGAAGCACAGGGTTGTCAATATGGACCTGGAAGATGTTAAGGGTTTCAACTTTATGTACATTATAGTTGCAGGGATTATTTGCCCGGGGGTAAAGAGAGGAAGGGTCAAGTGGGGTTGTAGAGCCTCTTGTAGCTACAAATCCCAGGATTTTCCCTGGTCCTCAATTGTTCTAGCTGGAGTTCCCCCTTTTGGGTGTGTTTAACCCTATTGTCTTGTTGGCGTGGCTGGCAGCAACCTACTTGATTGTGAGCGCTGCCAGGTGCAGGACAAGGCTGGGGTGTTGCATCATTGGATCTGGAGAAGCTTATTAAAGTCTTATTATTAGCCTTCATAATGGCTTTATAGCAGTCATCAATGGAGGTGCAGTAACCTACAGAACCCACTTACAGATATGGGGCTTGAGCCCATTGACTATCAGGGTCAGAATCATGGTGTTCCTGTCAGTCACAGCTTTGGAGGCGGTGGCAAAAGCTTGCTGCCAGGAAGCAAGGTATTCAGGAACAGACCCGGTATGTTTAATTTCTAGAAGGGGAGTCCTCACTACAATGGATGAGAATGTCTCACTGAAGCAGGACTTTGCGGCATCCCTAAATGATGCCCAGGTAATTTCTATCTCTTGGCTGGCCCAGTTGATGAACCAAACTGCAGAAGGCCCTGTAAGTTGGCCTGAAGCAGTGGAAACCCCATGGGCTCAGGTACCTGGCATACACAGAGGCGGGTTTCAGTGGAGTGGATCCAACTGATAATGTCAGCTCCTTCCACACCACCTGCAAAGGATTTCAACTGAAGGTTGGGCATGTATTGTGACAGGTCTGACTGGGGCAGAGTTGGTTGTACACACTTGTAAGTATCATTTGATCTTGATAAATGATGTAGATGTCAGGGATTTCCCCCTTGGGGATTAGTAGGAAGGTTTCTTGATGGGGAGTAGCCATACAGCCCGTACTCTATCCTTTCTTGGGGGAATTTTCTCTTTAGGTAGGTTGTGAACTTACTGCTGCTACCACTATTGCAACTGAACCAATGAGGATTCAGTATTTGAATTGGGAAGACATCAGTCCAGTAGAAAGGACAGAAATAATGAGAATAATTTATTGTTTATTATAGAATACTGTGATTACTATGATATATGAGGAGGGCTACTGGGCCACAAGGGGGTAGCATGGTGACATGTTCCATATAAGGTTTGAGGCCAAGGCAATATCTTGCACAGGGATTAGCAGGTCAAATTAATAACACTCCTAATTAGGAAAAAGTGCCCACAGTTCAATATTGCCATAAGATTGGTTCATCTTGTTAGACACATCAAAGGGCAACTCATTGAGCGCCCCTGTGTATTGTAAAATATGTTGGCAGGTGGGTCTGAAAACTTGGTTGCAACATTTCAAATTGAAATGTGGTGAATTTGAAATAAATATAATTTATAGGCATCTCAAACAGGGAGTCATAGGATTTAGAGTGTCTTTGTACTAATTCTTTTAGGAATCATAGTCATCCTCAAAAATTACCCATTTTCATTTTAGACGGCTAAAATATAGATGTTTGATTACAGTAGATTTTAGAAACCCTAATAATAAAATAGAATTATATATTACAATCTATTTTATCAAGTTGTATTTTTCTTGGTGTGTTGATAGCTCATTTGGTGTTGATAATTTACTTTCATTTAATTGGATAGTTTCACCTCTAGTTGGCTTGGCAATAGGAAATCAAGTTGCCTCCCTGAGGCCAGCTGTAGTTGAGGAGGTAACTTGACTTCATATTGCCAAGCCAGCTGGAGGTGGAGCTATCCAATTAAATGAAAGTACATTATTAACATCAAATGAGCTATCAACACACCAAGGAAAATACAACTTGATAAAATAGATTTTAATATATAATTCTATTTTATTATTATTGTTTTCTAAAACCTAATGTAATTAAACATCCCTAATAGTAATACATTAACAAATTTTGTAGTAAACTGATGGTTTATCTTTCCCACCCTCCTTCCTTCATTCCTCAAAATCATTTCTAAGTTTTTTTTGGCTCCCAGCTTTGCTGTTGGCCAAAAAACCTAAAAGAAATTCTGTGTCATCAGGAGGGTGGCTCATATACCACTATATGGGTTTGTGGTTGCTATAATAATGATTTAGAGTGCAGAATATTGCATTATTTCCAGTTTAGATAATTTTATATATCACTTAATTTCATGTCTAAACATGGTTGTTGTGATTTGATTTTTCATTTGATTTTATCCAGAGTGGAGCTTCTTGATTTGTGTTGATTTGCCCTAGTTTCTTACTGTACATTTAATTTAATCTCAAATCCCGCAATTATTATTTGAGTTTAATAGTGGTATTAAATTATGATTTGAAATTTGGTTCTGGGATTGTACAATCCTGCAATCCCAAAAATATAGTAAACTTAATGAAAACGGTTGATGGATTTAAATGCTCTAAATCTGATTCCAGTTAATTTGTTTTGCCCATTTGAAATATGATATTTAACTTGAAATTTTCAAAGTGTTTATGAGTTCCTGCATTTTTGAAAATTCAAAAAAATACAAAAAATTCAATTTAATTAAAAAATGCTATCCTGCAATAGTGATTTGAAACTTGAACCAGGAATTTGACAATCCTGCATTTTTAGATATAGGTTCTGAATTCACAGTATCAATACTGTCTGATTTGCCCAGATTTGCATTTTTTACCATAGCAATTGCCATTTTTGGGCTATTAACTTTAACAGCTAGCAAGGACAAGTTTATTATTGTAACATAGACTAACTCACCAAATGGGTTAAGAATTAGGCCACTCTAAATAAATTGGTCCTCACAGCCACTGTCAAGTATATACTTCTGGGAAGTATATAGAAAAAGATAAAGGAAAAATTAAGAAGATAATGATTCTTTATTGGAAATGAATATATGATATTATATGTATCATGGAAAGCCACATAGTTTCCATGTACGTCATGGGAGTCATGGGGTTTATCTGAGTAATGTTCCTCATAAGTCACAAGGCTTACTTAAGTTGTATTCCTCTTAGGATATGGATTGTTTGATCCCTGTAATAGATGATCAAATGATAGTGGTACCACAACTTAATGATTAGTTGGTGGGCCATTTAATGACTCATAAAATGAACTACTTGGGGCATTAATTCACCAAGAGGGAGTAATTGAAGATGTTGTGACACTACCAAGTTCATTCTGGAGAATATTCTGTACAAGCACAGCTGTCTGCAGAATCTTCTCACAGATAATGGAACAAACTTTACTAATTATATGATACCACAAATTAACAAAATAATAAATATTTAAGAACACTATAAACTTTACACTACCTACAGACAAACAGAATGATGGATCACCCAAAATTTATATTGGTCCAGATCCTACATAAATTGAGCCACTAGCATGAAACAGAATGAGATACTTATCTTCTTGCTGCAACTTTTGCATACAACATTAGCTTTCACCATGCAACAGGAAAAAGTCTGTTTCAATTGCTGTATGGCTATCAAATGAGCTTGCCACCTAACCTGTATTGTCTGGTAAAGAACAGTCAGAATTTAAACTGTCTACGTGTAACATCCTCCATATCAACAATCTCACATTTTTTTGGCTTTATTAGTGCAATTTCACTTAAAACTTGAAAATTAAATTCAAGTTCAATTTTTATCATTTGTAAAAATTAATTAAGGTAAAAAAATCAATAAATATTTAATAAAAATACAAAATTATATTTTGGGAATTGTTGACATGGAGGATGTTACATATAGACAGTTTAAATTCTGACTGTTGCCTCTAGATAACACTAACAAGGCTGTATTCTTAGACACATATCTACAGAAGTTAGCACAGTATCTAATCCAAATACAGGTGTAAGCATACTCAACAAAAATAGCTATAAACTTTAAAGATGTTGACCACACCACTGCTAACTGACCTAAACTTGACACCTATGGAGTTAGTGACACAGTTTACTTCTTCAGGAATTATGGAGTCAGAAGATAAAGCAAACTGGCCTATTTGTTGCAAGGTCCAATCAAAGTATTAATAAGGAGTGCCTTTTTGGGGAAGTGTCAGTATTGAAAATTCTTCCTCTCTAGAAACCTGGGCCCGGGAGCAGAAATTGAACCCTGAACCTGGATTCCATTTTGCCGCCAGGCCTGTGGACCGCAGGACTGCCTGCCGGCGTTTTTCTAGGATTGAGCTCCCACAAGCTGACACCAAGCGTATTAACACATGCAGTAAAACAAGACAATCCAAAGAAATCATTGCGCCAAATGGAGGATTAATCACAGCACCTAATGGAGGCACTGATTTGGCAACTTTTAGCTTCATAAACTCAAAGTCTACATCAGCAACCAATCAAGAGCCAACCTGGGAAAGAGGCACAGGCCCGCAACCTGGTCCCATGACCTCAACACTAAAGCTAGATGGCCAGGCAGCCAAATCAAGAATTTGGACCAATGAAAGAACTCCCAGGCCAAGTGCCATTTTGCCGCCTTTGGACCCAAGCATCCAGCTCCCCTGGCCCTGGCCTTCCCAATGCCCTGATGAACCCCCCATGGAAAATATTAAGTTTGGAGGGGGTACTATATAGACCCAAGGACCCCGCACTCCAAACTTATTGCCATGTTTGAATAAAGGTTATGTTATTTTAGCTTTTAAAGCTACTACCCCATTTTGTATTTTCTGTCTACCAATTCAGTTCAAGATCTCCTGGCCTGCCTGCCCCACTGCCTGCTATTTTCCGTCCTCCTGGTGCACCCTTTGGACCCGTCCACTTTACCAACTACCCTCAGAAGTCTGAATACAAAGATTACACCCCAGAAAAGATACTCAAACTTGATCCCCTTGCCCGCATAGAATCTGCAGTTAGATACAACCAACAAGGCCTGTGGATATTTTCAACACCCAAGTTGTTCAGAGGAAAATTCAATTATCTCCCTGCCTATGAACTGTCCATGGAACCACCCATGACCCCAAAACCCATGCCTGCTTCTGTACCCAACCTTCCAACCGACCATACTGGCAAGCTGTTTGTGATTGTGTACATCACCCTCACAGGGGTGATTGACACTATAATCCCAGCTGCCAGCCCGTGCTCTTGGGTGGGGAAGTCTGACTCCTACCTTTTGAAGTTAGCTCCCCTCTTGTGGTTGGCATTGCCCGCAAAAAAACTGGCCTGAGTTACCCCTGAAAACAACAGGCTGGCTGCCCAAGACTGGATCCCTGACAGGAAGCTTCAAATATGGAATTAAAAAGAATAGAAGTATATTTTATTGTAGATACTTTAGACTTATATAGCTTTTGTTGTAATGGAGATTTATTTGGATTGAACCTAGGGGTTGGTCATATGCAGGATGGGTTCAACTTGCTAGATACTTGGACAGTCATGTGATATTGCTTGGTTGCTATTCCTTGTATGTCAAACGGTATATTAGAAGGGCACCAAATCAGGCAATGACTGGATGTTAAGTGGGTTGGCGGTAGCCAGAATACTTGTACATCCAGATCCTTGACACCCCCTTAAGGGATTACTCTGGTACATCTGGAGGGGGCTCTGTATTGACAGCTGCCACATGATGTTCCTGGAGTTGTTTGCTAGTGGGTACTAGCTGCATCAAGTGTTCCCCTTTGTTGAGGCAAAGGCAGGATCTGTGGTACTTCTTGATGACAGGGTCTTTGGCACCTTGGAATTTCCCTAGATAAGTATTTTTGTCTGGTCTGTACTTGATGATTCTTCCTGGTCCCTTGTGTACTGAGTCTAGCTTTTTTCTGGTTCCAGCCAGGACCCAGACAGGGGAGTTGATGGGGAGTGGTTCCTTTGTAGAGGTTATTTTTTATGGTTTGAGCCTTTTTGCTTCTGCTATTTTAGCTTTGAGGTGTATGTGTTGTAGACTTGGTACTTGCTCTACTGTGAGGGGTTTCCCCAGGGAATTTTTATGTATGGTTAGTTGCTGCAGGTACTATCTCTGGTTTATATCTGTATATTAATTCAAGCAATGAGTATCCTGTCCCTTGATTGGAGCGGACCCAGGATAATAATAATGCTGGTTTCATAAATAGTGGCCATGTATCTTTGTATTTGTCATCCATTATTTTCTCAATGGTTCTGATAAGGCTACCATTTAGGCGTTCAACTCTGATGTTGGCCTGTGGCTTGTAGGACAAGGTTGTGGAATGTTTGATGTTTTTTGCTTTTAGGTTTTTGTTAACTATGTGACCTTATAGCTCTGTAGTTCCATCAGTTATGATGTAGTTTGGAGTACCTTAGTCAGCTATGATTGCTTTGTTAATGGATTGGTCTATTGTTTCTGCTTTTTGATCTTTTGTTGCCCAGCAGAAAGGCCAGTGTATTGCAAAGTCAATGAATATAATAAGGAACTTCTGTTTTGTCTTTTTTTCTGGGAAGGAGACCACTACATCCATTACCCAAACCTTGAATGGTTCAAGTTCAGGTACTGGGTTAACTGTTGGCTGGGGAGCTTTTGTGCTGGTGTCTTTCTTGCACACTGTGCACTTTTTTAGAACATCAATTATATCCTGTTTGAGTTTGGGCCACCATACTATCTCTTTTAATGTGAGATATAGGTTGTTAGCCTTGCTATGTCCTAGTAGGCAGTGATGTCTCAATATGGTGTTGACTCTTTGTGCAAGTGGGATGTAAGGGACATGTTTGTTGGTAATGATTTGGTATACAGTTCATTTGATACATGGAAATATTTTTTGTTCCTTACTAATGTATTGTGGGTCAGTTGGTGTGTTGAGGGGTCTTTCCCTTTGGTTTTATACTCAGTATTATATAGGTTTGGTCAGTCAGGGTTCAGGTGATCAGGGTGATTCTCTCTTGGTTGACATAGCCTAGAGAGAGCATCAGCTGAGACCAGCTCTGCCCCCTTTTTGTACTGGATGTCCAGGTTAACTTGTCCAGCATGGGCATCCATTTGGCTTGTCACTGGTGAGTGTGTTCTGAGTTTTGAAATATATTAAGGATTCATGGTCAGTTAGTACTCAGACGTTTAAATGTCCTTCCAGATAACATCTCCATTTCTTGCATGCGTGAAATATTGCTAGCAATCCTAATTGTCTATTGGGTAACTCTGCTCAGTGTTATTTAGTCTTCTATTTTTGTAACATGCTAGTAGGAAGTCTTGCTGCCCTGGCTGGCAGATGCGTTGGGCTGCGCCAATGGCGGTGTCACTAGTATCTGACTTGAGCTTGTAGCACCCGTTGTTATTAAGGTATTATTTAATTTGTGTTCAATCAAAGCTTGTTTCAATAGTTGTAAATTCTTGTTGCATTCTGGTGTACAGATGATTTTTTTTGGCATTAACCTTGGTTAAGTCATTGATTGGTGTGGTTAGTTTTCAGCAGTCTTTGATGTATTTCCTTAGGTAAGCTACCATACCAAGAAAGCATCTAACTTGTTTAACAGAGGTGGGGTATTGCATGTTGTTTATGGCTTTTATTTTGTCTAGATCTGCTTTGATGCCACCGTCAGAGGCAATGTGGCCCAAGAACAGGAGTTCCTTTTCCATAAATGGACACTTACTAGGTTTAGCATAAAGTTTGTGCTTTGCAAGTCAATCAAGTGTCTTATGTACATGTGTGAGGTATTCCTCGTTTATTTTTGTTAATTTAATGATAATGTCAAGGTAGCATAATGTATTTGAGAGGCCATCAAGCGCTTAGTTCATCATGATGACAAACATTGCGGGAGTGTTGGTCATCCCAAAGTTCATTACCCTACATCCAAAAGATTTAAATTGTGTATGTAATGCAGTTTTTGGTAAGTATTTTTCTTATACTTCAACTTTGTTATACCCTGAGGTGAGGTCAATTTTGGAGAAAAATTTGGCTCCATTGAGCTTTGCAAACAGATCCTCTATGAGTGGAAAGGGATATTTATTCTTTACTGTGCTTGCATTTAGTGCTCTGTAGTTAATTACTAGGCAAAGAGTGCCTTCCTTTTTCTTTACAAAGAATTCTGCTGCCCCCACAGGGATTCAGACAGGCAAATGAATCCTTTGGCTAGGTTGTCCTCAATATGGGTCTTGAGGGTTTGGGTCTCCATGGGGAAGAGTCTGTAGAAGGGTGAAGGTTTAGGCATGGCTTTGCATAGGTTGATGCTGTGTTTGACTTCCCATATGGGGGTAACTCTGTATGTTCTTCCTTAAAAACATGAGTGTAATTGTTTAGGAGTACTGCAAGTTCTGGGCATTGGATTTTGGTCTTTAAATGTTATTAAATTTGATGTACCTCATTACGTGAAGGATACTGTATTTGGTTAGACGTTCTGAGTTGTCTTGATTTATGACTTGGACAAAAACTGTGTCTCTTAGAATGAGATTGTTGGGTTCTTTGAGAAATTATTAAAATTGGCTCTGTTGCCTTTGATGGTCATTATTTTTGTTTTCCAATTTACACTGAAGTTCACTTGGGAGAACCAGTCCATGCCTGCTATAATGCTGTAGTTTATGTTGTTCATGAAAATCCTTTGATGGACGTTTGTATGCTTTGGAGGTCAATTCTGAAGGGAATTGTTTTGCCTTTGAGTAGAACCTTTGATTTTTCTGCCATTCTGGCGTATTTGAAGTTGGATTTGACAACTAGTATTTTGTGCTTGGTTACAAATGAATTGCTGACTGTGGTGTATTGTGCACCAGATTCAAATAAATTTTATGTGTATGTGATTTATAAGTGCATGGGTAGACAAGAAGTTGTGAGCAATCTTTAATTTTTACGTTCATAAAAATGGAGGATTGCGGGACACAAAAGATGCGAGCAGCAAAGATTGTGCCTTGGTACAGTTTCTTGTTGTGTTGGGGGAAGACAGGGGCACTTAAGCCTGTTCCCATCTCTTTTTCCTATTCCTCTATAACAAGACCTTTAAGTTTAGAGAAAGTAGGTTCAGATTGATAGCAGGTTGCTGTTTAAGTATTGTTTACTTTGGCATATCCTCTTTCTTAGGACAGGAGCAGTTAACACTCTGGCTGAGATTTCCATTGTTATAATTGGAGTTGCTGTTGCTACTATTGGTATTTTGGCGCTTGTTGGCATTGGAGTTTTTTCTGCCATTGCTGTTTGAGGAGCAGTTGTGTTGCGTCCAGCATATTCCATGTTTGCGTATTTTCTGTGCGCCTTGCTTCTGCAATAAGCGCAGGCATGGAGGTGCTGGCCTCTGGATGGATGAGGGCAGCAACAGAAGGTTTTATTATGTTGATTAATGATGCTCTAGTGTATACTTTGTCAGCTTTAGGAGTGTTTTTGGATCTTGTAGTGTATTTCCTCAGATTTATTGGCGTAAGCTGTGATGGTGGTCTTCTGAGGAAGATTGCTGAGCTGTATTGCAATGTCTTGGAGGGATTTGATGATGCAGAAGTTGTGGGTGATGTCCGCAATGAATTCTTCCCAGTTATTAATCTGGTCATCAGTTTGTGAGCCAACCCAGATGAGGAACCTGATAGCTGCGGCCTTGTACAGGTGCTTGCTGGCTTACTGGACCCATTTTTTGTGAGGGATGCAGCTGGCGCAGAGCTTTGCAGCTAAGTGGTCTAGCCATTTGATGATGTTTTCTTTGTTTTTACCAAAGAACTTGTCAATATCAATGTATTTGGTGCTGTTAACTTTGCCTTTGATAGGTAGTTGTGTGTTTGTTTATGGTTGAAGAGAGCAACTGTATTGAATTATCTTGGTGCATGCTTTGGGAATGACCAGTCCTTCAAATATGGTGCATCCACTAGGTATATTCTTGAAAACTTTTTTGTGTGGAATTAATCTTTCAGGTATCCTGGGATTTGGCCTGGTTGAATAGGTGAGCAAAGGTGGGCGGGTTCTGTTCAGTCATTTTCTCTTTCATTGGCATGGTTGAAAGCCTGTAGCTGCTACCAGTGATGAGGAGCATCTTTTGGGAAGCTTCAAATATGGAATTAAGAAGAAGACAAGTATATTTTATTGGATAATACTTTAGACTTATATAGCTTTAGCTGTGGCAGAGATTTAGTTGGATCAAACTTAGGGGTTGTTCATGTGCGGGATGGGTTCCAGTCTCTGGATACTTGGATAGTCATGGATATTGCTTGGTTACCATGTTTGTTATGTAAAACAGTATATTGGGAGGGCATAAAATTTGGCAATGACTGGATTTTTAGTGGGTTAGTGGTAGCCAGAATACTTTTACATCCAGATCCCAACAAAAGTATTGAATTTCGGGCCAGAAATAATATAAACTCCTCCAAGTCATGTTCAACTGTCAATACTTCTTTGCTGTAAATGACAAGCTTTTAAACATAAATTAAAATTTTATAAAAAAATTAAATATTCAGAAAGTGTGCAGAACTTCTTATCATAAAGCAGCTTAATTGTATTGTTAAAAAAATCTAGTATAGCTATGATAAATCAAAACTAAGTACAAAATTGTGGTGAAATTTAGTACAAGAATAGCTTACAAATCCATATCATCTCAATTAACAGAGACTTTGTTGTAGGTTCTTATAAAACAATTACAACAAGATTGCTGTAATTAGATATAAAGTGGTATTTTTAAGATAGTCTAAACTTTCAAAACAACAGGGTTAACTACCCAGAAAGGTTCCAATCAAGAGGGTCTGTGACCTCAATCTGATTTCCTAGTGATCTGTAGCTAAATGCAGAAGTCAACTTGAATTCTCAGAAACAGAAACATGAGCAAACAATGATCCTATACAATGAATGTCTTGATTTAGCGCTTGGCTGATTATCAGGATCAAGCCACTCCTAGCCATCCAGCTAAGTGATCAACACACTTATGTTCCTGATATCCAAAATTCAAAACAACTATATAATAACTATTTCTCAATAAATAATATTATTTAGTTTCCAATTATTTACCCCTTTTAACTCTGCTAAAACAGCACAGTTACAATAAACAAAGATATTATCTAAGTAGAGAATGCCAATGTGAGTCATTCATCAAAAAATCTTGGGTTTCTCAAGATCAGGTTTTATCATTTGTGTCCACTACACTACATATTATCTTTAACTTTTGCACAGACTTAAAGGTATATTCATTATTTATGCTTAATATAGCTTAAATAAATCTGAGCTCAGCTTTAATAAGATAACTGTTCCTTGATGGATTATAGTATAGTATAATATAATAAAAGTGAACTTAAACAAATGAAAAAAGCCTAAAAATTAATACACTAATGTTTTAAAATGTATTTTTACACCTTATAACTTAAATTTTATAAGATTTGGTGGCTTTTATTGGCACTATTTGGCAACAAGAGCTGTTTTTAGTAAGCCATACTCCTTTAATAAGATTATATGGAGCCTATAAAAAGACAAATTTTGAGAAATATATTGTACAAAAAATTAAGAGATAAGACATAATCTTAGGGATAATGAAATATATTATATTTGCCGTGTATATACTTCTGGGAAGTACATTAAACAAAAAAAGGGGGAAATTTAGGAAGAGAATAATAACTTATTGGTATTAGTTTAGAGTGTTATTTAGTATCCTGAGAAGCCACATACTGTCCATGTACGTCATTACAGTCATAGGGCTTATCTAAGTAATTGTTCTATTTATGGTAGAAAGGTTTGATCCCTGTATTAGATAGGCAGTTGATAAGAGTGCCATCAACTTATTGATTAGTTGGGAAATCACTTGGAGATTCACTTATCTAAAAGGGAGTAATCAAAGATGTTGTGACATCTCTCCCTGGGGTGCTGAAAGGCGGAGCCTTGGGAATTTTCTTGAAAGTGTCAGAGATTTGGGCTTGGTATTAATCCAGTTTGCATTAGGTACAGGAAGTTGAGAGTTTATTATTGTGCTATCCTTGATTTGCAAAGGTGAAGTCAATCATGATGCATCCATTTGAGCTCTTTACAAGCGCCTATTCCCTTGATGAGGTAGATGTTGTTTAGTTTGACTTCCATTATAATGCATGGTCCTCATAATCCTGGGTCTAACTTGTGCATGTTGTGATTAACAACCAAGATCTTGTCCCCAACTTGGAAGTGTTCTGGCTGTAATGGGATTACTTCACTCTAAACTCTTTTGTTATCCTTGTCCTCTTGGTCCTTCCTGGTGTTCTGTACATCAGGTTCATTGTTGTCTGGAACTTTCTTAGGCAAAGGTAATTGTGGTCCTGATGTAGTGCTAGCAATGGCAGGTATATGTCCATAGACAAGTTTGTATATACTTTTGCCTATATTACAATTAAATTGTGTTCTGCACAACATAAGTGCAGTTGAAAGCATGTCAATACATGCTTTCAGATTCTTGGCAGATAAATTTCTGAGGGCTTTCATAAGGCACTCATTCAGTCTTTCAACTCTTCTTTTTTCTTGTTAGTGATGAGGGCTGGCTATGGTGGTTTTTTTTCATTTTTGGTGAAGTAGATACTGGTATTAATGGCTTTAAATTTGGTTTCTCCATCTGTGATCAGGAGGTCAGGTTTCCTGAACTTAGCTATGATTTTTTTGCCAATAAATTGTCTCATATCATTGCCTTTGTGTTTTTTGTAGCTTGTTCTACAGGCCACCTGGTTGCACTGTTGATAGCTGTTATGATGTACTTTTTGCCTTTGTTACTGTTGGGCATTGGTCCCACAATATCCAGTAGCCACACTTTAAAAGGCTATGTGATTAACACTGGTATTACTGACTTGGGAGGTGCCTTGGAGTGAGCATACTTTACACAGACTATGCATTAGTCTAGTACTTCCTTGATGTTGTTCAGCATGTTAGGCCACCAATAGTGTTTCTTGGGATATTCATGCAAGTTCATACTACAGGTGTGTCCTAGATCTCTGTGATATCAAAGGATTGTTTCAATCTTTTGTGTTGACAGAAAATAGGTGTAACACTCCACATGTGAGCAGTTTTGCAGGTGAGGGTCAATTTGGCTTCAAATAAAGATGCTATGCTGAAGATTGACAGTGTGTTGTTGGTTTGATGGTTTGTTACAGGTAGAGGCCTAGTAGGGAATAATGGCTACTAGGGGGAGGTAAGGCCTTACTAGTAGGTAACAAAGGACTACTAGAGGCAGATGTTGTCCCACCCAGTAGGAGATATTGGCTGCTGTGGGCTAGAGATCCTCACCCAGAAGGGAACTGTTGCTACTAGGGGCGGGGAGTGGTTCAGCCTGGTACGTGACATGTGCTATAAAGTCTGGATGTTGTTTAGACCCTGGCGGGTAATGCAGACTGCCAGGATAGGAAAGTATGCCAGCATTGTAGATAATTTGGCTACTAGGGCTGTAAGTTTTTGGAGCCCTGGCAAGTAACACAGGCTGCCAGGGAGGGGAGGAGGTGTGAGAGCTTTACATACCCTAATACTCTTACAGGAGGTATTTGAGCAAGCACTCTACCTAACAGACTGGTAGGGTGCTCTTGTCTATGTCCCTATGGGAACTTTGGGGAGATCCCAAAGTGATCACTGGAGGACATGGATATGCTCAGGGGTTGTCACTAAGGCGGTTGCTTGGGGAAGCAGCTGCATAAATTGATGTAATCAGGCCTCTGGGAAGTAAAACTGATTACTTTGCAACTGAAAGCCCAGACTTAATCACCTGGGTGAGTAAAGATAACTGCATAGACTTTAATGATCTATGGTTGGATGGCCTAAGTAGTTGCCACTTGCAAGGGCCCAGTTAATTGCTAGTGACAATGTAGACTTATGCCTGGGTCTACAGGTTCTGGTAACGGGGACTGAGATTGAGAATCAAGGCAGTTCATAGTGTGGGATCAGCAGTGAAGACTATTAAGAAGGACTTTATGACCACAGTGAAGACTAGTTGAGGGACTGTTAAATCATTTTGAAGGGGAGGACGGGCTGGTCATGATGCAATAATAGCTGATCAGGATGCAGAAGTAGCTGAAGGACTGGTTTAAGTGGTTTAGTGACTGAAATGTGCTGATTGGATACTAAAATGGGCTGTTTGATGACTGATAAGGACTGATTGCTGACTGAAGAAATAGAAGATGTGGTTAAAGAACTGGCTAAAGAACCAGAAGATGATGGTGAAGGACTAGCTGTACTAAATACAGGAGCTAGAATGTTATTTTTGGATCCTTGAGAAATTAAAATATGAGAAAAAAGCAGTTGAATAATGATTTAATGCTGCCAATAAAAAAATAAAAAAATAATTAATTATCATAAAACTTAAAAAAATAAGGCAAGAAATTTTTACAGTGCTTAAAATTTATTTTATTAAGCTTTGAGTGAGTGAAAGAAAGAAAGATGGAAAGAGGCTGGAAAGAGAACAGAGAAACTGTGAGAGCAAATAAACAAATTTTGCCAAGAACAACTAGGAGAGACAAAAGGCAAGCAACAAGCAAGTTCAAAGTTGTGAAATGTTATAGAAAACGCGGGAAAACTTGGAGAAACGTTGAAGAATCAAGGATTTGAAACTCCCCTATGTAAAATATAGTGAAAGCTCTTGATATTTGTCAGAGAAATGTGATAGGAATCCCGGCAAAACTGCTTAAAACATGGAGCAGTTGCTTACCAAGAGCAAGACAGCTTTGGGTTCAAACCATAGTCAAGAGCAAGACATTTGGGTAAACTGTTTGGCAAAACAGTTGAATCAAGGAGTATGATTGGCTGCAAGCCAGAGTCTATTTGATCAGTGTTTTGAGGGCCTTTACTTAAGAGTTAACGCCTAAAAAATGAGGAGCAGAAGCGGAAAATTCAGGGCTTTCATTGGCTGAAGTAAGTTTTGAAGTCTAATATATTGTAGAGGGAAAGAAACAGGATAGTTTAAGCTCTTGTAAACCCAAGTTCTAAGAGAAGTTTTTGGTCTGAAACAAGGAGCTATAAAAGGGAGAGCTATCTGAGACTCTTTGTGGGCTGGATCAAGTGGATTACAAAGGCCACCAGAAGCTACAGAAAGAGCAAAAGACCAAGGATAGGAAGCTAGAGCTGAATCAGACTGCAAGAGCCCAAGATCAGAACACAGGAGCACAAGACCATGTACAATGAGTCCAAGAGATTGCTGGAGGACTCCAAGTATTGGCAAAACCCATATTTCTTCCCTTACCCAGGCAATATATCAGAAGGTTTATAAGGGGATCTTCCTTCTGAAAGCAAATAAAAGCCTATTTTAACCTCTGCCCAAATTTTCCAGTGATAAATACAAGCCCTATGAGTGAGTTACCCCATATCTTTTACCTTGGTCAAGGGAAGGAAGATACTCATTGTCTAAGAAACAGAAGATTTACCACCATTAATTCTTCCCAGGAGTAGTAGGAGAGATTAACTAGGCATCTTGAGATGACAGATAGGGGAAGAAAGTCCATAGGAAATGAGTTTACTAGATTGTTGAAAAACTGGTACAAGTCCATAGAGGGGTTAGCACCATCTGAAGTACAAGTGAATGTGGGGATGCCCACCTAGTGATTAAAAAAGTAGTGTAAGAGTTTGCAGTTATGCAGGCTAAGTAAAAACTTCTAGCAAGCCACCTCCCACTACTAGGAAATGACAGCTCCTTGTAGCCAATCCCTGGCTATGACCCAGGACACACTTTGGGGACTGGTGACCAGGAACCCCACAATAGGGTACAGTACTATCATTTTGTAATATTAGTGTAGAGTACTGTATTTATTTTGAGACTTGTATTTGTTCTTAAGGAATTTCCATTGAATGTTCATTAGTGTACCAGGTGGAACCACTCTAAAAGATTTCCCATGATTAACATGAGCTAATTAGGGGTCTTTATCAGTGCATAGAGGATTTTTACGGTATAGCCTTGATAGGGCAACTGAAGTAAGCTTTTTTGTCTGGTTTACATTTAATTACCATGAGGTACCTTTTTATAAAGCTCATCCATGCAGCTTATTGTTCAGCTATATGTTGTTGAGTCTTGAAGAATACCAATGAATTGTGATTGTTTAGCACATTGAATATCTGTACACCTTCCAGGTAGCATTGTCACTTCATTTTACAGTGTACAATAGCTAACAGTTCCTTTTCATGTATTGATAATCTTTCTTCACTATCTGAAAGTTTTCTTGATTTTTATGCTATAGAGGAGAAGTTATTTTCTGCAGTCTGAATTTGGATTACACCTCCTATTATGTAGTTGGAAGCATCAATTTCCAGTTTGTATATTCCTTCACAATTTGGGTACTGTAAGATGGGGGCAGTAACCATTTGTTCTTTTAGGTGTCAAATAATTCAGTTCTCTCAATTTGACCACACATTTTTTATTGGTTTGTCAGAGATTGCAGACAGGTGGCCTTTAAGGCTCCCCAATCAGGGATAAACCTTCTGACATAAGTAACCATTCCTAAGAAAATTTGGAGTTTGTTGTGTTCTGAGGCACAGCACAGATATAAAAAGGTACTACCCACAGTAAGATTTGTGTGTACTAAGAAGGAAGTTAGTCTTTGAGGATAAATAATGAGGTTACCTTAAGGCCCTGGGAATGATAATTATCAGAATCTCCTCCAGACATGACTAGGAAGATGGCGCCAAAGTACAAAGATAAACAAAAAATAAAGTGTAAATATAAATTATTTTTATTGGTTGAATTTAAATGATTCTTATACTGTGAAAGATACCACAAAACAGTAGAAGAACAGATAGATCACTGGAAACTTGTATAAGTGGATTAAGAATCACTCAGTTTACCAGTTGAAATGTAAATGAGTCCTTAACCCAATTTGGAGTGAAACCTGTTTTGAGGAGAGAAAGGGAACTGAAAGATTTTGCACTTGAAATGAGATCCCATCAAAGGTGAAATTAATAATGCCTTAATAGCGGGATTTACAACATTGCATCACTCTAGATTGACCTTTATGGGGTGTACTTGTGGACAAACTTGGCAAAGAATTGGTCAAAGAAGTCTCCTGTAGATAGTGATTTGACAGCTTACTCAGAACCTTATTTTAAAGTTACTTCAAGAGGGCCAATTCATAAGAATTCCAACTTGTGGGCTTTTCCTTCTAGTGGGTGTTGATGTAGAGGGCCATATGTCATAGCCCATACAAGAGTCTAACTGGAATCCCACAGGGGAGACAGGCTGGGCTGGGAAGGCCATGTACACAATAGGCGCAATACAGACCAGATATTTGACGGCAGTAGCAAAAGGAGTGCATACTCTCAGTATGGGGCAGAACCTGGTTGGTCAGCCCCAATACTGTGATGTAGTCAAACCCCAACTTACTGAAGTCCTGGGTGGGAGGCGCATTGTGTAGGGGGAACAGCAGGAATCTCCTTCATTTTAGGCAGAATATCCAGGTGATGAGGGTAGTAATACTTCACGTCAAGGGCACAGGGAGGACTGACTAAGGTAGCAGGAGTATAGACAGAGAGATATGGGTAGGTAAGTCTGCATTGTGTTGTGGATTCACAAATAGATGCAAAGAGAATAATTAAATTAGAGCAAAAATAAAAAATTCCTGCAATAATATAATGATTTCTGGGCATAAAATTGCTTTATTTTGTCAACAGTGAAGAGGGCTTCTCCTCCTCACTATTTATACTTAATGGTAATTTGAGGCTTTTAGTGCCACCAGAGAACTGATGGCATCAACTGCAGTTAAACTTATAATTTTCACTGGAATTTGTGTAATTGGACCAGAGGGTAGGTGCTCATTGGTTGGTATAACATGAACCTTTCTTGAACTGCAGCATGCCAAGGTTCCACAGTTTTTTATAGATCCCGCTTGTGATTGAGCGCCTGATTGCGCAATCAAACAATTGTGCTTCCAAGGTACCATTTCTTGATAGTTGAGGGGCCCAAATTTGTTAATAGAATCAAAGCCAGGGATCCAGGGCTTGTGTGCCTCTCAAATCCCGGGTCATTTGTTAGTCAAAAGGGGGGTTTCTGGCTCTGGGAGATACTTGGTAGGAGTTCCCAAGCTGTGGGGGTTTTGCCTCTAGGATAGCCAGCTGATTTTCCAGGGTTTCTGGGCCCTGGCACCATATCTCAAACTTGGAACTCTGAGAGAGAGAAAAGTCCAAAATTGCTTGCAGTTAGCTCCAGAGCCTTAGGTTTATAGGCAGAAATATATGCATAGGCTTGGATTTAATTATGCAATTGACTAGACTCTTGATGTGATCTTCAGGGCTAGATGTAGAATCCAAGGTGGAGAGTTGAATCCCTAGAAGAGAAGGAGTAGTAGCCTTTCTCCTGTAAACATGAGAAAAGGTTGACCTGGTAACCCTGTGCTTGCCAAGGCAGTGGGAAAACAGAGCGTCTGGCAATTAGAGGTCCCAGTTGGCAGCATCAGAGTAAGTTAGTTTCCCTATAATATTCACAAATTTAAAATTGGCCCTCTCTACGGCTCCATTAGTGGAGGGATTATAATGAGCTGAGAAAGAGGGGTTGTTTCTAGAGCTTCTACTACCAATTTTACCAATTATGTGTTAAAGTTAGAGCTATTAAAGATAACAAGACTTGTAGACAGCCATAGCAATAAAGCACATCTTGCAAGAGAAAAGCAGAAGTTAAATTTGCGTAATGTCTTTGATAGTTCTGGCTATGCACATTTTCTGAAATGGTCCACATAAATCAGTATGAAGGGTCACCCAGATCTTGATCATGGAAAGGGCTTAAAGTTAATGCTAAAAATGTGGAAAGTGTATTGGGAAAGTATCAGTTTGAATTTATGAGAGGCAGCACAATTTTTTTGTAATTGGCAGTAATGAAAACTAGTTATAACATCATGAATCAGCAGGCAGAGGTTTTACCAGTAGTAATTCTTCTGAAATAATTGTGGGTTTGGCTATCCCTACATGTCCATTTTCACAAAGAGTCTGTAGAATAAGGGACAATAATAGTGTGGGGTTACTGTCCACCAGTCTCCAAAGTGTGTCCTGGATTGTAGCCAGGGACTGGCTGGAAGGGATTGTCATTCTCTAGTAAGGGAAAATGTATCTCAGAAATATGTATAGGGATAAAATGGGCTTTTATTCATTCTCAGAAGAAAGATCCCCTTAGAACCTTCTGGTATATGGCCTGGGGGGTCAAGGAAATAATATGGATTTGTTAATACCTGGAGTCCTCCAATAATATCTTGGAATCCTTGTAATTGGTCTTGGACTCCTTCATCTTAGTCTTGGACGTCTGCTCCTTAGACTTGGATGCCTGCTCCTTAAACTTGGACTCCGGCACCTTAAACTTGGACTCCAGCGCCATGCTTAGGATACAACTTCTTATTCTTGGGCTCCTGCTCTGTTATCTTTGGTTGTATAGTCCAACCAAGCTCCTGCTGTGTTATCAAAAGGCTTCCAAAACCTCTTGGCAGAAACTCAGAAGATCCAGAAAGATTCCGTTAAAGACCTAGAAAGACCTTCCAAAGGACCTCTAAAAGACCCTGTGACTTTCCAGCCAGCCACCTTTTTATAGTGTCCTTTTCCCAACGGTTCTGCCTTCAAAATGGCTTTCTTCAGAAGCTTAAACCATTGTTGCTCACTTTTTTCTATAATAACTTAAGCTTACATACTTACTTTCAAAAAACTTAAAGTATTAATTCACTATTTCCTTGCTTATACTTTAAGTTTTTGATTACATCCAATAATTTTCATCAAGAAACCTACCAGAACCCAACCAATAAATGCAGAGCGCAGAAATAGACCATTTCTGATTTTCCACTGGGATCCAACTATGAAAATAATTTCCACAGCTCAAACTGCTCAAATCAACAACTCTTTGCGCACCAAAGCATTAACTGGTCCATTATTTTGGCACCATTTCTTCCTGCATTCAACCTAAACCCATTTAAATAGTAGAATACTATTTAAATTGTTCTTTCTGGACCTCTTCAACGTTTTCCCCATATACTTACAAATTTTGTAAAATCCAAGGAAAACATCCCATCAAAACAATTTTGTAACCAGCTCTCATAGCAACATATCTTTGTCTATCCTAGGAACTTAATAAATAAATATATTACCTACAATTCTATCTACATTCCTTCTTGATTTTACTAATAAACCAAGGTAAAACATTCTACATTTTCCCACTTTGGCAAATCAATTTGGCAAAATCTTGGCTCATTTCTCTGGACCACCAGTCCTTCATCATCATCTTCTGATCCTTCAGCCAGCTCCTGTATCATGATCAGCTAATCCTTCATCATAATCTTCAACCACATCTTCCAGCTCTTAAGCTTAACCAGAAATAAGTTCATCTCATTCAACAAACAGCTTATTCCAGTCTTTCAGCAGCTTATTATTCCTCAGGCTACTCCTTTATCATGACCAGCTACTTCTGCATCATGATCTCTGAGCCCTTCAACTTATCCTCACTAGGAACCATCTTGGTTCCACCTGCACAATGAACCATTTTGGTTCCAAACTTTAATATGAACCAATAGTCTGTCAACTAGCCTTCACTGGGATCAAACAGTCCCTCTCACTAGTATTCTCTGTTAATTCTGTGAACCACTTTGGTTCTTTATCTCAGTCCCTGTTACCATAACCTGTAGGCCCAGGCATGAGTCTACATCAAACTGGTGTTTGACTGGGCCCTCGCAAGTGGCACTCCACTTAGGCCATTCAACCATAGATTAATGTCTATGTATTGTCTTTACTCACCCAGGTGATTAAGTCTGAGCTTTCAGTTGCAGAGTAATCAGCTCTACTTCCCAGAAGCCTGATCACACTAAGTTCTGCAGCTGCTTCCCCAAGCAAACTGCCTTGGTGACACCTCCAAGAAAAATATACCCTCCAATGCTTACTTTGGGTTCTCCCCCAAAGCTCCCATAGGGGCATAAACAAGGACACCCTACCAGTCTGTTAGGTAGGGTGCTTGCTCACAGACCTTCTTTAAGAGTATCAGGGTATGTAGAGCCCTCAGAGCTCTTTCCCTCCCTGGCAGCCCGCGTTACCTTCCAGGGGTCCAAAACCTTCTCCCCCAGACAGACAAAGTTCCCTGCTTGCTATCTCAGTCTTCACCCTTCTGCAGCCACAGTTCCCTGCTAGGTAAAGAACTATAGCCCAAAGCAGCCAATATCTTCTGCTGGGTGGAGGCAACATCTGCTTCTGGTAGACCTTTGTTACCTATCAGGCAGGCCTTACTTACCCTAGTAGTCCTATGTTACCTACTAGGCTCACCTTACTTACCCCTAGTAGTCCTATGTTACCTAATAGGCCTCAACCTGCAACAAATAACCAAACTTTTGCTTAGCCAACATTAGCCCCGCCTGCAAACCACCAAACATGTGGACCATCACAAATAGACTTGGACAAATATAGGGGAGGTATTGGTGCTGAATCTTTTTGAAAAGTTGTTGATTGCAAATAAAAGTTTCCTGGGACAGCTTTTGTAGGTCCAAACAACAGTCTTCAGCTTCTGCTTTTTCATGCTGAAGTGTGACTAATTAGGTTTTTTAGTTGATCATGTCAAAACAGCAGACTTGACCTGCCAGCAAGGTTACAAGTAAGCAGGTTTGTGACCCGCAATCCAATTATCCAGTCACTCAAAGCCAGACTAGGAAGTCAACTCAAATTTCCCTATCCAACAAAATGAACAAATTTCATACCTTACAATGGATACCTTGTTTTGGCGCTTGAACCATTACCAGGATTATGCCACCCTCTTCACCATCCCACCATGTGATCAACACAATCATGTTCCTGTTACTCATGACTTGCATTAACTATATGATCATTATCTCTCAATAAAGAATATTTTCTTTTTTCTAAACATTTTCTCCCCTTGTAACTTTGCTAAAACAGCACAGTTACAACATTGGTAGCATAGGTAGGGTTTCCATCCTACCTTATCTTTCAAAATTCCACCTGTTGCCCAGACTTGCTGCAGCCAAAAAATCCTCAATAGAATCATGTCTGGCCTCCCAGTAGAATAGACACCATACACACCCAGCACTGAGATACCTGATGGGTTTGTCCTCTATCAGAAAATAGTGATATCACTTCCCGCATTCAATGCCCTGTCTTCCCAAGGGTTCTTCCAGGCACCCTCTTCCATGCCCTGTGCAACTGATAAAATACCATGTCATCCTATATAGCCCAAAGACTTTGAAGTGCAGCACTGGAATCCTTTGCTGGGGCCAACAATGACAACACTGCTGCATGAATCCAATCTACCCAAAGCAAACTGGCCCAAATGGAATGCCTGTAACAATTCTGGATTGCAGAGATCTCCATCAAACTGACTCATGATGCTGGCACTTGGTGCAACAAGTGTCATGAAGAACACACAGAGAAGGACTGGTAAACCTTCAAACAAGACTTCTTGGCAAGATTTGTGCTAAAAACACCACACTTATGATCATACACCAAGTAAAGAACCTAACCCAGACTAGCACTGTGGAGGAGCTCACCCGCGTATAAAAGGAACTTTGACTATGTGCCCCCTCAGATATGGCCTTTGACACTCTGTTTATCAATTTCATGTACTATGACACTCTCAAGTTGCACGTAATGAGACACGTAAACCTGGACCAAGTAACCAACCCACAAAATTTGTACTGCAATGCAGAGAAAACAGAACAAATGTTTAACGCTCTCCACAAAGCGCAAACTGGAAAAGAGAGAGATCCAAGGACTCTCACTCAGCCGGACATTTGAGTTGACCCCCCTGGGAACAACAGCAGCAACACAAACCATAAACCCGCAGGCGCCAATGGACATGGAAGCAGGAATAATAGTCAGTCAAACTATAACCCTTTTTTATCACTGTCATACAAGGCAACCAAGACAAGGGAAAAGCCTGGGGGAGAATTAAGCAAGCCAAGCTTTCCCTGAACAACTCCTGACTCGCCCAATGATGAATACCAACCCAAGGACGTGGACCAATGCCCAATGATCCAAGTGCCCTCAGAGGACCCAGTACTTTACACCATTGCCAGACACCCCAATAAACTGATGTTTTACCCTTTCTGCTTTTGCGGTTACACAGGCTTGGCACTCCTGGACTTGGGCTTGGACCAAACCCTAGTCAATAGCAGCTTTGTGGACAAGTTCAAGTTAACCACTAATCCTTTGCAGATTAAAAACATTGTTTTAGCTGCTGAAAATCATGTTGCTGTGACAAGGGAACTGCCCCCTCCTCCATCATGCTTGAGAACCTGCATTCCACCATCCAAGGCCCTGTCATTGACTTTCCAAAGCTTGAAATTCTACTGAGGTTGGATTGGTTATAAAAGAACAATCCCCATATAGACTGGGCAACCTTGGTATTGACCATCAAACCCAAGGGTTTCAACCACCAGATCTACCCTGACTCAGTAGACCAGCTCCTATGCAACCTCGTCTTTGTGCGCATCACAATGACCCTGGACAAAAAAAACCTCAAGGCAATCAACTGGGACTCCTGCCAGTACAAGATCATAAACTTCAAAGACCATTAAGACACCACTGCACCTCAAGATTGTGAAATTAAAGCCCACCATCTATAAATCTTTAAGGAGGTCTTACCTGGGCTGCCTCCAAAAAAAACATATTCAAAACTCCATCCAACTCAAAGGAGCTGCACCTAAGGCACAACCCATCTATTGCCTGACTCCAAAAAAAGACAACGCCCTATGTTCTTACCTTAAAGAGGTGTTGGAGATGGGACTTATCTGCCCCTCATAGTTTTCTTTTGGGCTGCCGTGTTCTTTGTGGTCAAGAATGATGGCACCCTGCGCCTAGTCACATATTATTGAGCCCTAAACAAAGTTACCATTAATAATTGTTACCCACTACCACTCAATGATAGCCTCTTCAATGCCTTGGGCGGCGCAAAAGTCTTCTCCAAGATTGACTTAACTGCAGGCTGCAACCAGATCTGTATCAAAGAAGAAGATATCCCCAAAATGGCCTTCTGCACTAAATATGGCTCATATAAATGTATGGTGCTTAATTTTTGTATGAAAAAAGCCCTGTCAAATTTTGTGACCTTCATGAACAAGTTGTTTGCACCTCACATAGGCAAGAGCGCCTTAGTCTACCTGGACAACATTATTGTCTATAGCCCCTCAGTAGATTAGCGCCACAAGGACTTGAAGACAGTCTTAGCTACCTTGGCGCAACACAAGCTGCTAGCCAAGCCCTCCAAATGCCAGTTCTTCCAAGAGCAACTGCCCTTCCTAGGCCACATAGTATCAAATGACAGCATCAAACTTGACAGTCAAAATATACAGGCCATATGCAAGATGCCGCCGCCCAAGAATAAGTTGGAACTCCGCACCTTCTTGGGGATGGTAGCCTACATGCATTGTTTTATACCTGACTGTGGCGTTCTGACTGCACCCCTGTCTGCCATAACCAGTGCCTAATCTAAATTTGTATGAACCCTATAACAAGACCTCTTCTTTAGATGCCTAAAAGAGAAACTCACAACAGCACCTATCCCACAGTATCCCAAATGCAATGGGGAATACCAAATGGAAACTGTCGCCTCAGGTGCATCCATTATGGAAGTACTACAAAAAACAATGATAGTAACTTCTTGCCTGTAGCCTACAAATCATGCAAACTGACAGACAGTGAGTGCTGATACCCTATCCACAACAAGGAGTTGTTGGCAATTGTGAACTGCTTAGTCAAATGGCATTGCTACCTAGAGCAACAGAAAGAATTCACCGTGCTGACTGACCACAAGTTGTTCATATATCTCAAAATCTAAGCAAATATGTCCTGCTGTCAGGCCTGCTGGATGAAACTCCTGGAGAGATTCAATATGTTCATACAGTATAAGCCTGGTCCAGAGCTTACCATGTTGGACACACTCTTGCACCTGTACGTCAGAGCCACAAGAGGCAAGAATGAGATCAACCCAGACTGGCACCTCCTGGTACTCCAAACCAAGGATGAAGGTTTCCCCCTGGTACTCCAAACCAAGGATGAGGGTTTCCCCCCTGGCACCACAGATATAACAAAAGAAACAGTCATCAAGAACAAACACTTATTTGCAGATGTGTATGAAACCCTACATCAAAAAATGTCTGATGTAACCATTGTCATAACTGTGCTGTTTTAGCAGAGTTATAAGGGGAAAATATTTAGAGACTATATTTTAATCTTTATTGGGAGATAGGTATTATATAGTCATTGTTAATTATGGATAACAAAAACATGAATGTGTCAATCACACAGTGGGATGGTAAAGGGAGTGGCCTGATCCTGGTAATGAGTTAAGCGCCAAAACAAGGTATCCACAGTAAACAATCATCATCTGTCTGTGTTGTTGGATTTATAAATTTGTTTTGACTTCCTAGTCTGGCTTCAAGTGACTGGATAATTGGATTTCAGGTCATAAACCTGCTTACTTGAAACCTTGTTGGTGGGTTAAGCCTGCTGTTTTGACAACATCATCCCTTATATTCCCACACATCAGCAAGTTGACACCATCCTACGTTACCTTAAAGACCTTGGACATACAAAAATCCACAACCTCTACAAATTCCTGAAACACAAATCATGGTGGCCAACCCTGTACTGAGACATTCAGGAAGTCTTGGACCAATGTAAAGTATGTGAGAAATTTGCAAAGAACAAAACCCCACCTAAGTAAGTAGTACCTATCCACACACAACTTTCTTTTAAGGTGGTGCCCTAGACGTCATGGGCCCCATACCAGGAAAGCATAATGAGAAGAAGTACATTATAACTGCATTAGACTTTTCCATAAATGGCCAGTGGCACAAGCAATAAAAGCACATACAGGCAATGGCGTTTAGAAAGCCAGAGCTCCCAATAACAAACGGATGCAAAGAATTAACCTCTGAAGATACCAACATATACCTCACAAAGAATGGGGTCAAGCACACTGTGAAAAATCCTTATCATCCTCAGGCTAATGGACGCGTGGAACAGTTAAATGGCAGCCTCATGCAAGCCTTGGACAAGCTCACCGCCAGGAGACCTGAGGAATGGTAAAAGCACCTATTGACTGCATTGCTTGTATGCCAGTTGTGTGAACAGATCCCCCAGTGAAGGCCCCTTTGAGTTAGTTTATGGCACACAACCCAATATCATACAAGCATTATCAGGACCCAAGCTAGAAATACCAATCAAGGTCCCACCCGTTCAGATCGCCAGGTCATGCAAGCCAACAGTGGTCAATCATAACAAGAAAAAAATGTTTAAAAAGACATTTGTCCCTATCCAAAAAAGACATAAAGTTGGTGACAAGGTTTGAGTCATGAATACCAACAAAAGCAAACTACAACCCAAAAAAAGTAGGCCCAGCAATCATTCTAAAGGTGAATGAAAACAACACCTATCTTGTGCAAGGACTTGGAAAGCATAAACAAGACAAGGTCCTACACCATGATTTCCTGAGACTCTGTAAGGCAAGACAGAAACAGTGTGAGATTGCCTTACCCGCCACAGAACAACAGCTAGTCCAGTATGGCGCCCGGGCTCCCAACAGCCTCCCTGGCAATCTGCCCCCAGAGGAGGCCAACCTTCAATTGGGGGGTGTTGAAACACCAGGCTTGACCCGCCAGCAAGGCTCCAAGTAAGCAGGTTTGTGACCTGCAATCCAATTATCCAGTCACTCAAAGCCAGACTAGGAAGTCAACTCAAATTTCCAAATCCAACAATATGAACAAATGATGACCCCTTACAATGGATACCTTGTTTTGGAGCTTGACTAATTACCAGGATCAAGCCACCCCCTTCACTGTCCCACTGTGTGATCAACACAATCATGTTCCTGTTACCCATGACTTGCACCAACTATATAATCATTATCTCTCAATAAAGAATATTATCTAGTTTCTAAACATTTTCCCCCTTGTAACTTTGCTAAAAAAGCATATTTACAACAATCAGATTTGGTGGAGTGGAGCGCCAAAATAGGCATTTGAGAGTATTCATCAGCATTCTGATGTTGTATGCTAGGTTGATGGAGTACTGTGAAGTTATATGCTTGAAATCAGAGGGTACATCTAGCCAGCCGCTTTTCAGTTTTCTTTAGTTGCTGTAACCACTTGAGAGAAGCATGATCTGTGATGGAAGTGAAGTGTGTGTCATAAATGTGGTGAAAAAATTTCTTGAAAGCGTTAAGCACAGCTAGGCATTCTTTTTCAATCAAAATTTAATTCTTCTCATGTTTTTTCAGAACTCTGGAGGTATAAGATACTGGATGATCTAAACCCTCATCATCAAGTTGTTCTAGAAAAGCTCTAATGGCCTGGTTGCTAGTGTCAGTGTAAATAATGAGCTCCTTGTCACAATTAGGGTATAAAAGGATAGGCGCTTTCTTCAACTTATGTTTAAGAGTTTTAAAAGCCTGCTGTTGACCGGTAGTCCATTCAAAAGGAACATTTTGTAACAACTGAACCAAATGTTCACTGATGGTGGCAAAGTCAGGGATGAACTGCCTGTAGTAGCCCATCATACCCAAAAAGACTTGGAGTTCTCTCAAACAAGTAGGGGGTATCTTATCAATGACTTCAAATTTCTTGGTCATAAAGTGTATTATGGTCTGAGTCACTTAATATTCTAAAAATTCTATCCAAACTTTAAAGAAGGCGCATTTGGGCAACTTTAGCTTGAGTTCAGCTTCTTAGATCTTGATGAATACTTCCTTAAGATGAGCCAGGTGTTTAGTGAATGTAGCACTAAACAAAGGGATATTATATTAATAGAATAAAACACAGAAGAGTTTCATATCACATAAATGGATTCCATAGCTCTCTGGAACGTAGTGGGGCATTGCAAAGCCCTTGGGGCTGCATGTAGGTTCAAAAACCCGTCAGAAGTGATAAGAATGGCTTTTTGTCTATCCTCAGGAAAAAAGTTCAACTTTCCAGTAGCCAGATGCCATATTCATGGCTGATAATGACTTGTAACCTGCAAGGCAACAAAGCGCATCATCTATGTTCTGTTAGAGTTGGGAATCATTTTTGGTTAAAGAATTAACTGCCAATAGTTCATCACTATACTGTAAATTCAGAACCTCAACATAAAATGCGGGATTGTCAAATCCTTGGTCCAAATTTTGAATCACTTTTGCGGGATGGCCTTTTTTAATTAAATTTAAATCTTTGTGTTTTTATTTGGATTTTTAAAAATGCAAGAATCATAGACACTTTGCAAATTTCAAGTCAAACTGCATATTTCCAATGGACAAAATGAATTATCTGGAATCAGATTTGAAGTGTTCAAATTCATAAACCATTTTCATTAAGCTTACTATGTTTTTGGGAATTGCAGGATTGTCAAATCCATGAACCAAAATAAAATTCACTTTTGAATACCACTAGTAAACTCAGATATTGATTGCAGGAACTGGAATCCAAATTGAATGTATAGTAAGAAACTAGGACAAATCAACCCAAATCAAGAAGCTCCACTCTGGATAAAAGCAAATGAAAATCCAATCTCAACAACCATGTTTAGACATGAAATTAAATAAAATGTAAAATTGCCTAAACTGGAAATGATTCAATATTCTGCATTCTAAATTACTAATATAGTGACCACAAAACCATATAATGATATATGAGCTACCCTCCTGATGACACAGAATTTTTTAAAAGTTTTTTGGCCTCTGGCGTAGCCAAGGGCCAAAAAACTTCTTTTAAAGGAAGAAAGAAGGGGGGAAGATAAACCTCTAGTTTACTACACTATGTATTCAATTACTGCTTTTAAGAATACTTGATTACAGTAGATTTTAAAAAATGCTAATAATAAAATAGATTTTATATTACAATCTATATTATCATGTTGTCTTTTCCTTGATGTGTTGATAGTTTATTTGCTGTTGAATATGTGCTTTCATTTAATTGGATAGTTTTACCTCCAGTTGTATTGGCAATAGGAAATCAACATTGCCTCCCCAAGATCAGCTGTGATTGTGGAGGCAACTTGATTTCCTATTGCCAAGGCAACTGGAGGTGAACATATCCAATTAAACGCAACTACATTATCAACAGCAAATGGACTATTCACACATCAAGGAAAAACAACATGATAAGATTGATTTTAATTTATAATTCTATTTTATTATTAGTATTTTATAAAATCTACTGTAATCAAGCATCTAAATTTTAGCCACCCTAAAATGGAATAGGGTGGGTTTTTGAGGATGCCTATGATTCCTAAAAGATCTAGCACAAATCCACTCTATATCATTTATCATCCTTTTTGAGACACCCATAAATTATATTTATTTTGAATTCACCTCATTTTTAATTTGAAATTTGTTTCTTGGATTTGAAAATCCTGCAATTTCAGATTTGTTAATTTTTACATGATGCCTATGATTTGTTTGACATACAGGAGATCTCAAATTGTACATAAGAATCCTGTATTTCTGATTCATGTACCCTGCATTTGTTTGCTGTGTTTTGTCTTTTGTTAGTTGAGTTATCTGCTCAAGGGATTCAAAATTGCCAATTTAAATAAATTAAAATAAAAGTCAAATTAAATGGTTGATTTTATTAAATATTTTATTTTTCACTCAGCTGAGTTGCCTGCAAAAGTGATTTGAAATTTGGACCAAGGATTTGCAATCCCGCATTTTTTAATTAGGTTCTGGATTTATAGTATACCTGAGTTTGCAGTATTGGTAATGAGGACTGTATTTGGAACCACTGTGGTTCATAGTGTGGAATTAAAAGTGAAGACAAGTAAGATAGACTGTATGATCACAGTGAAGACTAATTGAGGGATATAAGATCATAGTGTGGATTGGAACCAGGATGGTTTATAGTGAGGATTGGAACAAAGTTTGTTCATAGTGCAGTTAGAAACTAGGTGGTTCATAATGAGGACTGAGTGATGGACTAGAAGGGACTGGCTGATGGACTAGTTGTTGGATGAGGAAGGACTAGCTTAAGGACTTGAAGGTCATAGTGCAGGACTAGCTAGAGAACTGGAAGTTGGCTGAGAAGGAATAGCAGAAGTTGATGCAGGAGCTAGGATGTTTGGTTTAGACTTTGTAAAGTAGATGCAAATAAGAAAGAAGTAAAAGAATTAATTAATACTGCCAAAAAGTATGATATAAATATTAAAATAAATATCATATAATTAAAAGAAGGAGAAGAAGAAATGGTTTAAAGTGTTTTAATGTAAATTTATTAAGAGTTGATTGTGTGTGATCAAGCTGGAAAGAGGCCTGAAATAGGACAGAGAATCTGTTGGAACAAAGCTGGAGTTTTATCAAAGTGATTGGGAAGGCTAAAAGCAAGCAACAGGCAAGTTTGAAGTGCTGAAATGCTGGGAAAATGCAGGAAAACTTGGAGAAACATTGAAGAAAGAGGGTTCAAAAATCCCTTAAGTGAAACATAGGCAGAAGCACTCAATTTTTGGAGAAACATGATATGAATTAAGGTGAAACATTAGAAACACAGAGCAGTTGTTTCTCTGGAGCAATACAGCGCCAGGTTCAATCCCTGGTCAAGAGCAATTCATTTGTGTGAATGGCAACAGCACCCATGTCAACACTAAAAATTCTGACAGTGGCCATGTCAACACTTTTAATGTTGACACTATAGTAAAGTGACAGCCTAGTTTTACATTATGTTGTATCCTGGATGTTGACACTTTTTTAAGTAACAGAACACTTTACCCTGAACATTACTATAAAATAATATTTTTAAATACATTATTAGACTAAAATAACCCCAGAGAAATCAAAAATGCAATAAAAATACCACAATTAATAAGAATAAGGAGATATAAGCAAGTATTTTTAATTTACTATGTAAATTACACTCTTTATTATAAAATTATTTTTTATTCCAATAAAAATTAATGTTACAATGTGACAAAAATAAAGGTAAACACAATATTATGAAAACTACAAAATATAAGAAAATTATATATTTAATTTATTATAATTTATATAAGCACAACTAAAAGATATCCCACATCTTAAAGATAAATTAACAAAAGATAATATATTTCTTACAAAACCACACTGAAACTGTATCTGAAACTTACCATTTATACCTAAAAAATTAGTAAAATCCAAAAAATAAATAAAAATAAAAATTCAAAAGTAAAAAAAATCCAGGAAAAGCAAAACAAAGTTTATTAGGATAATTGAAGCCACCAGCAAGAGCAGTTGCAACATCTTCTAGGCACTTCTTGATCTCTGCCACCTTTTACTTTTTCTTTACAACCTTCTGGACGTCCTCCTGGTATTCCTGGTCCTTACCCTTTCTCTTCTTGAGGACCACCCAGTTGGCCAGGTCACAAAACTTGGAAACAGTTTGGGCCTGCTCCTCCTGCAGCTTGGAGAAGAACTTATTGTACTTGGGGTTTGACCCAAACTTCACCTTCAGGTGCTTGTGCCACACTTCCAGGCTGGATGTGGTCTTCATCTCCCCCTTGAGGAAGGCGCTCTGGCAGTTCCATGGGGCTGTGGCCCCACTCTTTCCTCTCCAGACAGTCACTTTCTTACCTACCCATTGCCGCTCAAAGTAATCAAGATAGCCCTTGAAGATGATGGAGTGCTTTATGATGTAAGCATCTTACAGGAGGACCTCAAAGCCAATCCCAGTATTCATCAGCTGCACAAAGTCCAAGGCAGCAAACTGGGTGATGGCAAAGCAGCATGTTATAATTTCAGGCTTATGCAAGATCTATAAGACAGGAACCCCAGTAAGGGTAGAGCCTAACCCTGTTGTCCTAGGACTGGTTAACTATTAAATGAAGACTTAAAATAAATATATGGATAAAGCTTATTTATTAAGAAAACAAATGAGGGGCTATATAGTCACTCATTCCATCTTCAGGATGAATAGAGGGCAACATAAAAAGTCATGTGAACATTCAGGAAAGATTATTTTGATCCTAGTATATCATGCAAGGAATCTACATAGATCAGGTGATACTGGATAATTATCAGAATAAGGTTTGAGTCCCTAGTTTCAGAGATATGAGCTCAACAAGACAGGCATTGGTTTGGAGCTTGATAAGAGGATCAATGTATTATTATCCAGTAATAGAACCACAAACACTGCTGTATCTCTGGAAGTACTGAAGATTGAATCAAAGTAGAATAAGCCTTTATAGAATAATTTTGCATGGAGAGTGTGATGGTGCAATAATATTGACAGATTAAATATTTTCTAAGTCAGAGTTGATAGCATCAATGATATTGAATATATGGATCAAATTAGTACTAAGCATATCATAGTGAGATATCTTAATAACAAAATACACAACAAACTTCCGTTTACCATCATTGAGATACTTCTTAAAAAGCTCCTTCTTGCTCTTGAGATGTTTGATAAGGGCCTGACTAAAATGGAAGAAGCAACCCTGTACTTCTCCATTGAAGGTGGCCTCAAAGGCTCTGAACTATGCTTGCTCAAAGTCCATAATGATCATCTTTGGACAAAGTGAGTGCACATGAGCTAGCTGCTTTGTGGCTAGGGTGGACTCATCCTTCTCACAGGGGAGAGATTGGCCCTTGTGGTGTGGGTGGGAAGGGGGAGCTGGTTGGAAGGAAGGAAGCTCAAAGCACCCCAGACAATTTTGAATGCTCTTATATAGACCTCTGTCTTTGCACCATTCAGGAGAAAGAAAACAAGAGGGATAACCTGGGCATTGAATTACCTGTGCAGAACCTAACACGGCTTGAAAAGGGTTGGTCAGGTTGAAAATGTGCCGTCACACAGCCAGGTGGTAGCAGTGTTGAGCTTCTCCAGTTTTGGGTTATGGCACAGACAATAATCATATCATCTACTTTCTGCCTATTGTCATAGAGCAGGAACATCTCTCCATCCTTGGTTCTCTTGAGGGCATCATAAAGGACCAGGTCTTTGATTGTGGTGGCACTCTTGGCCAGGGGGTTTGAGGCTTGACACCTATCACTAACAAACTTAACCAACTGGGTGTGGGTTAGCACCCTCTTCAGATTGGTGGGAGAAAGGTGCTTAGAGGCAAGCACGGCCAGCTGGGTGGGGGAAAGGTCCTTAAAGGTAGGCATGATCTGCACAAGGTATCATTTCAGGAGACAAACAATGGTTGTATTGGGCATTATGCAGGTATTCTCACCCTTAATGGTTTATACCAAATCTCAGCACTCAGTATTGAGCCCCACTGGGCAGGAGCAGTCTTCACAGGTATAGTGACAGCTCTTGAAGACCTAGTTGGTGCTGTTGCAGCTGAAGATGTAATTGTTTGATACTATGACTGGCCCTCCTTTGACGCTCATTATGGGGAAGTATTTTGGCAAGGTGAAGGAACTGTCAAGGAACTAGATGTACAAGCATTCTAGTTACTGCCAACCCACTTAACATCCAGTCATCACTCAATTTGGTGCCCTCCCAATATACAGTTTGACATACCAAAAATGACAACCAAGCAATATCACATGACTGTCCAAGTATCTAGTGACTTGAATCCATCCTGATTATGACCAAACCCTAGGTTTAATCCAACTAAATCTCTGCCACAACCAAGTCTATATAAGTCTAAAGTATTATCTAATAAAATATACTTCTTCTCTTCCTCTCAATTCCATATTTGAAGCTTCCCCAAAAGGTGCTCCTCATCACTGGTAGCAGCTACAGGCTTTCAACCACTCCAATGAAAGAGAAAATGACTGAACAGAACCCGCCTACTTTCACTGATGTACTCAATCAAGCCACATCCCAGGAGACCTGGAAGACGTACTTCCGCGCCCATGACATTGACAAAGATACACCTAGTGAATACACAGTATTTGAAGGACTGGTCATGCCCAAAGCATGGACCAAAAATATTCAATACAGTTGCTTTCTTCAACCACAAACAAACACACAACCGCCTATTACAGGCAAAGTTACCAACATCAAATACATTGTTATTGGCAAGTTCTTTGGTAAAAACAAAGAAAACATCATCAACTGGCTAGACCGACAGCTGCTAAACTCCTCACCAGCCGTACCCCCTACAAAAAATGGGTCCAGGAAGCCAGCAAGCACCTGTATAAGGCCACAGCTAAATGGTTTGCCACCTGGTTTGGCTCACAAACTAAAGACCAGATTAAAACTGGGAAGAATTTGTTGCAGACATCACCCACAACTCCTGCATTACCAAATTCCTCCAAGACATTGCAATACAGCTCAGCAATCTTCCTCAGAAGACCACCATCACAGCTTACGCCAAAGAATTTGAGGAAATACACTGCAAGATCCAAAACACAGCTAAAGCTGACAATTTACACACTAGAGCCCCATTAATCAACATAATGAAACCCTCTGTTGCTGCCCCCATCCGTCCAGAGGCCAACACTTCTATGCCTGCACTCATTGCAGAAGCCAAGCGTGCAGAAAATGGCACAAATATGGAATATGCTGTACGTATTAGAAACTGCTCCTCAAAAAGCAATGGCAGAGAAAACTCCAATGGCAACAAACACCAAAACACCAATCATAGCAACAGCAACTCCAATTGTAACAATGGCAATCACATCCAAAGAGCAAATTGCTCCCGTCCCAAGATAAGAGGACACTGTCAAAGTTAACAACACTGAAACAGCAACTCACTATGAATCTGACCCCACATTCTCTGACCTCAAAGGTCTCAAAACAGAGGAACAGGGAAAAGAGGAGGGGGAACAGGCTTAATTGCCCCTGTCTCCCAATAACTTGACAAGAAACTGTACTAAGGCACAATCTTTGCTACTTGCATCCCACGTGTCCCACAATTTTCCATTTTTATAAACTTAAAAATTAAAGATCACTCACAACTTCTTGTCTATCCATGCGCTTAAAAATCACATAAAAATAAAATTTTATTTGACTCTGGTGAAAAACACACTATGGTTAGCAAACCTTTTGTAACCAAGTACAAAATACCGGTTGTCAAATCCAACTTCAAATAGCCAGGATGGCAGACAAATCAAATGTTCTACTCAAAGGCAAAACAACTCCCTTCAGAAAATCCTCCAAGGCATTAAAATGTCCATCAAAGGACTTTTCATGAACAAAATAAACTACAACATAGTAGTAGACATGGACTGATTCTCCTAAGTGAACTTCAGTGTAAATTTGAAAACAAAAACTATGACCATCAAACGCAACAGAGTCAATTTTAATGTCCTCAAAGAACCCAACAACTTCATTATAAGAGACACAGTATTTGACCAGGTCATAAACCAAGACAACTCAGAACTTCTAACCAAAAACAGTATCCTTCACATGATGAGGTACAACAAATTCAATAATATACAAAAAACCAAAATCCAGTGCCCAGAACTTGCAGCGCTCCTAAACAAATACACTCATGTATTCAAGGAAGAGCTCACAGAGTTACCCCCAGAACAGGAGGTCAAATATGGCATCAATCTATGTAAAGCCATGCCTAAAACTGCACCTCTCTACAGACTCTCCCCCATGGATACCCAAAACCTCAAGACCCATATTGAGGACAACCTAGCCAAAGGAATCATTTGCCCCTCTTTTCTCTCTGTGGGGGGGGCGTCAGTGTTCTTTGTAAAGAAAAAAGAAGTTTCACTCTGTCTAGTAACTGACTATAGAGCTCTCAATGTAAGCACGGTAAAGAATAAATATCCCCTCCTAATAATAGAGGATCTGTTTGCAAGACTCTTCAGAGCCAAATTCTTCTCCAAAATTGACCTCACCTCAGGTTATAACCAAGTTGAAGTAAAAGAAAAAGACATACCAAAAACTATGTTCTGTACACAATTTGGATCTTTTGAATAGAGTAATGAAATTTGGGATGAAATCTTTCTTGATCAGCTCAATCTCACTTTTTGAAATTGAGAATTTAAAGGCAAGTGATAAGCACATAAGAGTCTGAGTTTAAAAATGTCTTTTATTAAAAAGAAAAGTAAGAACAACAACAATACCAGATCCTGGGCCAAGGTGGTCCAGGGTCAGAGGCACCCTGTCAAGGAGCAACTGGCATACTTTGCCAGAACCACCAAGGCAGGACCCTTTGTGCTTCTGAAGGATGGCTCAAGTTTATCACTTCTGAGAAATGGTTTCAGGACATCACTGGAGCCCTTCCCAAGTCCTCTGTTTCCCATGGGATCAGAGTCAACTTTGGAGGCAACCCCATCAAGCTCCAAGAGGCAGCCAAGGCAATAGCCACAGCTTATCCAAAGGCAGTGTCCCTCCACCAGAGCCCTCTTAAGTACTTCTTTGATTTGGGCTTCCTCTGCAAGGAAGATGCAGATCAAGCAGCGGAGGAGATCTTCACCATTGAGATAACTGATCCCAAGGGGAAGAAGACCCAGACAGTGCTGCCCACCATATGCACCAGATTCAACAAGGACACCACACTCTTCATGTCTTTTGAGGCCCTGCATTTGGAGATGCCCAGAGAGGAGGTAGAATCCCAGTTTAAGGAAGGACTGTCCAAGTATGGGTAAATTGTGCAGTTTGAGCTGTTAAAAAACCCTACATGGGGCAACTGACTACAGCAAAGGCAATGACTATGATCAAATCACACAAGAAAAGCAGAATTTTGTCCTTCACACCGCGCAACCATTCTGAAAAACAATGATATGTTGAGTGGCAAGTTCAAGGTGTTCCCATAGCAAACCCCGCCCATTTGTGTGCTATGCTCTGTGCTTGGCCACAGAGAGGCTCTCTGCCCTACAATCATAGCAGGGGTCTAAGGCCGCAGAACAATACACCCCCAAGGAGCCTCAGAATACTGAGCCAACTGGTACCCAGGCCAATGCTCTTGTAGCCCTAGCCTGGGGAACTATGGCTGAGTATGAGGTTTTCAAGCCAATCACATTACGCCATAAAAAGGCTCATGCAAAGGCCTAAACCCAGCCTCAGCCACAACTAATAGTGGTACCTGAATCTGATCATCCAGAGGCACCTCAAACCACCCAAATGCATGTGCAAGAGACCCAGTCTATTAATGACACTTAAATGGATGGGCCAATTGAAAACCCGGCCCAGATGGAACAGAAACCCCTGGAAAACCTGGCCCAAGTTTTATTGGCTGATTCCCCTTCTGAAGAAGCCCAAGAGAACATTCAAAATGCACAAGCCCAAACTCCACCCACTTACAATCAGGCACCTTCTGCACAAGAGGGTGGCATACCAAGACGTAAGGCCCAGACCAAACTTGCTGCAATAACCAAGCCAGCCCCATATACAGTAGGGGAGACTATCAAGTCTAAGGTGAATGAGAAAACAAGAGACTCTACAGCCAATGACAATAGTGGTCCTACCGCCGGTGGGCCACATTGGCATAGTGGCTACTGGAACCACAATCAAAATAGGGACACTCAACATTGCAGGATTTTCATGCTCACAGTCCCAGGCAAAGAAAAGAAATATGCTGCTCTCTATCAAAGCTGATCTGGTTGGCTTGACTGAAGTCAATTACAGCCCTGAGGCTGGGCTGAGTTTCCAGCAGCTCATGCTACCACACACCACCCTTTGGTTCAAGAAATGTTGTATATGGATCAGACAGGGATCTTCAATCAAAGCAACAAACAAACATACACATCTTGATGGCAGACTTCTAATGGCAGATATTGACAACAAAGATGAAATTTCACCTTTGCAGTTATTTATGGCCCGTTGGCCCACAAGGACAAAGCAATCTTTTTTGCTCAACTCAAGAAGATTGAGTTCTCTCTAAATATCATCTGTGTTGGGGACTTCAACTCTTGGCTGCTCCCAGCAGACAAGGCTCCACCCATCCCCCTTCTGGACCATGCAGGCCTGTTTGGGGTCTGGCAACAGGGCTTGGGACTCATTGATATAGCAGATTTTGAAGCCAGATACCCTGCAATTATGACTTGGATTAACCCCGTAGAAACAATAGAATTCTCTGCTTCTTGCATTAACTATATATTCAATTCCCCAGACTTGACGGCCGTATTTTTCCCACACCTACCAGTTGACATCCTCAGGTTTGATCACAGACTTCTCTGCGCCACCATTAAGTTTGGGGACCAAAGGGAATGCATAACACACATATCACATCTGCTCCCCAACAACTCAAACAGAAAATGGATTGGCCGCTCAATCACCTCAACAATGAGATCAACAAAAGAACATAGGCAGGCAGACCAATGGGCTGCTATTAAAGCCAATGTTAAGGGGCAGATTTTCAAGGAATCTTCCCAACTCATGACTGCTAAGAAGGCCTATAAACAAAGAATAACTAATACCATCCAACACCTGGAGGCAATCATGCCAAAACAAAACAACACAGGCTGTACAGCCGCCTGGCAAGCGGCCTGCATAAAAATGACTAGGATTGAACAGAACCAATCTAACCTAGCCTGCCTTCAGGCAGCAACCTCTTTGGCAATTAAGGGCAAGCAGCCCACCAAGGCCTTTATTGCCATGTACAAGACTAGGAGCGCACAGAAGACTCTATCTATAGTTGTTGATAAATGCACATCTCATACCTTAAAGAAAGGGGTTCTTTCCGCAACACACACTTTCTACAGCAGCCTATACGCCTCAGAAAGGGAACCAAATCCTCGGCCCTCAGGAAATGGCTAGAGGTGGTTCTGGCAACTCCCAAAATGAAAGATCTTGACAACCCTATTGAAATGGAAGAGCTGGAAGAAGCCCTTCACATGGCACCAAAACAGAAGGCCCCCAGGCCTGATAGGCTGCCATATGAATTTTACTGTCACCATTTCACCTTCTTCAGTACAGTTCTTTTGGATGTGTTTAACACGGTCCTAAGGAATGGGTCCACCATCCCAGGTGGTGGCAATGGCCTGACAGTTCTGCTTCACAAGAAGGGATCAAGAGCAGAACTGAAGAACTGGTGACCTATCACACTCCTTAACACCAATTAGAAGCTACTTTGCAAAATTCTGGTTGCTAGGATGTGCAAAATAATCCCTCTGGCTATACACCCTAATCAACACAGATTTACTCCAGGTGCAATATTGCCAACAATGAGAACACAGTCACAAATATACTGCAAGATAAATCACAGAATGGTATTGATATCTTCCTGGACTAAGAAAAGGTATATGCTAGGGTATCATGGCCATACCTTGATGTGTGCCTCTCAGCCCACTTGTTCCCTGAAACCTTTAGGGCCTGGTTGAGATCTCTTCTACAAGAATCATCCATCCAAGAGGCAACAGCTCATGGGGAGACAGAAGAGGTCTTCCTATCTTGAGGCCTCCGTCAAGGAGACCCTCTTAGCCCTCTCCTATACAACCTGGCCATTGACCCATGGATACGCCACCTCAGCACCAAACTGTTGGGCCTGCGGACCTATGAGCAAGATCCATTCACAATCAAGGCCCTCACCAATGATTGTGTTGTAGGACTGGAATCCAAAAGTGATGTGTCCATATTTACAAAAGCACTCAAGGAATACTCCAAACTCTCACAGGGTAAAGTGAACACCAAAAAGTCCCAGGCCATCATCATAGAGAACCCTGGCTTTAGTCCCCCTCTTGCCATCAAGCCAACCAGAGATCCAGTGCGCCATCTGGAACATGGGTCAAGGTGGGAGGTTTTGACACACAGGTAATGGAATCAGGCATCCTCAGTGCTGTATCCCAGTCCATGTCCTCCTGGCAATGCAACCTGGTGACCCAGATCAGCAGGGTCCAACTTTTAAATACGCTAGGGTACTCAAAAAGTCTGGTACACTGCCCAGTTCTTTCCCCTATCCCAACAGTTCTTCAGGAGCCTCAATAAGATGGTTCAACACACGCTTTGAAGACCAGGCACTCAGCCAATTGCCACCACAAAGCTGATTGGCAACAATCTTAGGGATGGACTGGGTTTATGTGATGTCTGCTGGGCCTCAGCCAAGATCTTTGGACAAATAATGTCTATGGTACTCTCCACACATGCAACAGAAACCCACTGGACCAACACCTTTAGGTCACAATGGGCCAAGGCTCTGGGACTAAACCTGGCTCATAAGCAACACATTCTCAACAACTGGTTATCAAGAGTAACAACCAAAAGAGGCCCCCAAGGGATGGAAGTCTTCTGGAAAGCAATGCTATCAACATATAAAAAATATTAGAGCATCAGCTTATTCAGACCTGCAGCCGCCCATAGAGGAAGGGCCGGACTGGTATGGCGCCCAATGTTCATGGGCCTTCCTGCCCACCCTGGGGCATATATTCAAGAACCAACAAGACCAGTGGCAGTCCCAGAGATATTAGAAGTACTTCCACACAACAACATAAGCCTCAAGGTGAGCCTGTTCTGGTGGTACTGCCACAAGGACATGATCAACCTCAAAATGTGGACAAACACATGGAAGGTTCTCCACAGGGTATACTGTACAGATGATGGTGGCAACTGCCCAAACCCCACCTGCAACAGATGCAGTGCAACCAACACTGTAACACACAGGTTCTTTGAATGCTCCCAGAGCATAAGAGTATGGCAGGCAGCCTGCATAATTCTCTGGCTGGCACGCCCATACCCCACACCCATGGAGGGGTTAGAAGTGGACTGTTTTTTCATTGACGCCCCCTCCTGCACTCATGAGTCCTTCAGGGCAGCAGTATTCCACACCACATTGTGGGTTATTCACTCTGCTGTCATAAAATCCTTTATACCCACTCCACATCCAGCACATGCCCCAAACTCCCTCATAGTTCACAAACTTGGATGGATCATAAGCCAGGTCTTCTTTGACAATACATTCAGTACATTATGCAGGGAGCTAGCGGAAGAGAGGTCATCAATCCCTGGCTTGATCCTCTTTTCAGAGCAAAAACAGGCCGCCTTTGAACTTCCAGAAGTGGTCCAAACGCCCCATGCCCCTCCCCCTTCCCCTCAAGGTTTTTCTCTGGGCCCTCCGGTTTCCTTGTCCCCTCCCCCTTAGACCATCACTTTTTTTTGCTTGATCATTCCTTTATGACCCTATAGGCCGTTGTACCATTCAGAAATGTCTGGGCAACTTGAATAAATGAAATTTGGGATGACCAACACTCCCGCAATGTTTGTCACTATGATGAACCAAACACTGAACAGCCTCTCAAATACATTATGCTACCCTGACAATATCATTATATTCTCAAAAACAAAAGAGGGACACCTCACACATGTCTGTGAGACACTCAATTGACTTGCAAAGCACAAACTCTACGCCAAGCCTAATAAGTGCCAATTTATGGAAAAAGAACTCCTGTTCTTGGGCCACATTGTCTCTGACAGTGGCATCAAAGCAGATCCAGACAAAATTAAAGCCATAAATAACATGCAACACCCCACCTTTGTTAAATAAGTTAATAGATTTCTCAGAATGGTAGATTACCTAAGGAATATACCATAGAATGCAGAAAGCTCACTGCACCAATAATAGACCTAACCAAAGGTAAAGCCAAAAAGAAATTCATCTAGACACCAGAATGCAACAAGAATTTCCAACTATTAAAACAAGCTTTTATCAAAGCACCAATCTTGCAATACCCTAATAACAATGGGTGCTACAAGCTAAAGTCAGATGCCAGTGATACTGCCATTGACGCAGTCCTACACATCTGCCAGCCAGTGCAGCAAGACTCCCTGCCAGTATGTTACAAAATTAGAAAAGTAACCAGCACTAAGTAAAGGTACCCAATACACAATAAGAAATTTCTAGCAATATATCACACATGCAAGAAATGGTAATGTTATCTAGAAGGATATTTAAACGTCTGAGTACTAACTGACCATAAATCCTTAATCTATTTCAAAACTCAGAACACACTTGCACAGCGCCAAGTCAAATGGATGCCCCTGCTGGGGCAGCTCAATTTGGACATCCAATACAAAAAGGAGGCAGAGCTGGTCACAGCTGATGCTCTCTCTAGGCTATGTCAACCAAGAGAGGATCACCTTGACCACCCAAACCCTGACTGATCAAACCTATATAACACTGAGTATAAAAACAAAGGGAAAGACCCCTCAACACACCAACTGACCCACAATACATTAGTAAGGAACAAAAAATATTTCCATGTATCAAATGCACTGTATACCAAATCATTACCAACAAACATGTCCCTTACATCCCACTTGCACAAAGAGTTAACACCATATTGAGACATTACTGCCTACTAGGGCATAGAAAGGCTAACAACCTATATCTCACATTAAAAGAGATAGTATGGTGGCCCAAACTCAAACAGGATATATTTGATGTTCTGAAAAAGTACACAGTGTGCAATAAATACGCCAGCACAAAAGCTCCCCAGCCAACAATTAACCCAGTACTAGACCCTGAACCATTCAAGATTTGGGGACTGGACATGCTGGGGCCCTTCCAGAAACAAAGACAAAGCAAAATTTCCTAATTGTAGCCATCAATTTGCTACACACTGGCCTATCTGCTGGGCAACAAAGGATCAAAAAGCAGAAATAATAAACCAATTCATTAACAAAGCAATCATAGCTGAATACAGTACTTCATACTATATCATAAATGATGGAGCCACGGAGCTATGTGGTCAAGTAGTAAACAATAACCTAAAAGCAAAAAACATCAAACATTCTACTCCTTGCCCTACAGGCTACAGGCTAACTTCAGAGTTGAACGCCTAAACAGCAGCCTTATCAGAACCCTCAAGAAAATAATGGATGACAAAGCCAAAGATACATGGCCACTATACATGAAATATGCATCAGAGGTATCCTGAGTCCACACCAATCAAGGGACAAGCTACTCACTGTTTGAACTAACATACAGACACAAACCAGAGATAGTTACCCACAACATTCAATCATACATAAAAATTCCCCCAGGGAAACCCCTCACAGTAGAGCAAGTAGCAACTCTACAACACATACACCTCAAAGCTAAAATAGCAAAAACCAAAAGGCTAAAAACACAAAAGGTAACCTCCACAGAGGAACCACTTCCCATCAACTCCCCCGTCTGGGTTCTAGCTGGCAAAAGAATAAAACTAGACTCAGTACACAGGAGACTAGGAAGAATAATCAAGTACAGACCAGATAAGAACACTTATCTAGTGAAATTCCAAGGTGCCAAAGACCCCATCAAGAAGAAATACCATAAAGCCCACCTCTGCCTTAGCAAAGGAGAGCACTTGACGCTGTTAGTACCCACTAGCAAACAACTCCAGGAACATCAGGTGGCAGCCGTCAAGACAAAAGCCCTCTTGATGTACCAGAGTAACCCCTTAAGGGGGGTGTCATGGATCTGGATGTACAAGCATTCTAGTTACTACCAACCCACTTAACATCCAGTCATCTCCCAATTTGGTGCCCTCCCAATATACAGTTTGACATACCAAAAATGACAACCAAGCAATATCACATGACTATCCAAGTATCCAGTGACTCAAACCCATCCTGCACATGACCTACCACTAGGTTCAATCCAACTACAACTCTTTCACAGCTAAAGCTATATAAGTCTAAAGTATTATCCAACAAAATACACTTCTCTTCTTTCTCAATTGCATGTTTGAAGCTTCCCTGAATGGCGCTCTTCATCAGAACCTTGAACTTTCCATTGTCATTGCAGATATTGTGGGCCACAAGAGGATACCATAGGCCAGTAGGAGCATGGCAGAAGCCAGGGAAATAATCAGGGTGGGGCTTTGTATCATCCCCAGATGAACTTGAAGGAGAGGAGTTTGGAAAAATAAGTAGAAAGGGACTCCTCCTGGGTTTCCTCATGTGTAGAAGACTTATCCTTTTTTGGGGACTTCTTGGCTTGACTCTGCTTCTTGGTAGGCTCCTTGTCTGAAGCAGAGTTATAGAAACTGTGGTCAGTAACTGAACCATCAGTTTCCTCCCCCCAGTGGAGTCAGCAGGGCTCTTCTTAGGAGAAGGCTTAGGAGAGGACTTTGGTGAGGGCTTGGGAGTGGCCTTATTTGATGAGACAGGCTTATTCTTGGTGGCTTTGGTAGCTTGGATGGACGCTTGGTACCCTTTAGTTGTTTTGAGGTGTTCTTGTCCTAAAATAATAAATAAGAGGGTTTAAAATAAAGCAATTGTGAGATTAGGCTGATTGACCACAAATGATCAGACTAATTCTTGCACACAGATCTTTATCAGTTAAACACTGTATTATCATTAGGTTAATATTCTATCAAGTGTAGTAATTATACGCTATATAATCACAAGTTTATTATAGTTGATATGGCAGTTATTTGTTGTGTAACTGTTAGCTTATTATAATAGATGCAATGAATATACTTTATAATATTTCAATTATAATTCCTATAGGTGTAGTGATTATACACCATATAATCACTAGTTTATTATAATTGAAATGGCTATTATAGACTGTATAATTTTTAGCCAATATAGTAATTATCATTGATTACACAGCGTGTAATCAGTAGACTATCATTTGTATATATCTCCTCCCATCCTACTGGACGTTGTATCAACTCAGTCCCACCCAGCCTGAAGGGCATATATGATCATGTCAAACAATTGATGTGCAAATGGCAAGAAAATACCAAGTTTAGATCAGCACTACACAGAGTATAACTGGGTTCTTAATGGTTCAAGTCAGCATTACATGGCAGATAATCCACAATCCAATATTGAATTCAGTCTTCTATTATACAGTGTATAATCCTAAATTTGAACCATTGCATTAAAAAGCAGAAGGCTTGAAAGCCAGAAAAGGATCACTGATTAAGCCCTGGAAATGGAATGCAGGAATTCTACCTTCCAATGTAAGAGGAAAGATTAGGGACTATTTCTAAGTGTCAACTAAATACGGTGTAGTTTCTCAGCGCAATAATAGATGTTTAAGATACAGCCAATCAATAATTTACATTAGGCTAGCTCAAGAAGAGCGTAGGATGTAGCTGAAGTGTCATGTACACCTTGCTAAGCCAGTAGCAGCACACATGCCAAGGACAGCCAATCAGGATAGGACATCCAGCAAAGATGACCTATTGCAAAGGTAGCCACAAAAACAATCTGAATGGACAAGAACAAGGGTTATTGCAGTATATATTGATGCATAGGCCTGAAAGTGAAAAGTTTCTAGTTACACCTGGATAAGTTGCAGCTGCTAGCTAGATTGTACTCCAGTTTTAATAAATGCAATTATCTTCAAATTTCTATTCTATTGTAGTATGTAGTGCTCTTGCATAGGATTAGGTAGAATACATTGACAAGGCTAACATCTACATGTAGCTTTGAATATACAAGAAATAACACCAGTTGCTCAACAGCAAGGTATTTAAAAACATAAAAACAACTATAAAACATATTAAATACAATTAAACCTTATAGGGTTTTATTGGCATTTAAAAGTTAAAAATTACTTGTATAATTTTTATTTTATAAAGTTTTAATTAACAAGTTAAAAGTTAAGAGATTTATGTAAAAGTATTTTATTTTTAATAAGATTTTATTTTAAAAATTAGAATACAAAAGAGAAAAGTTAAAGATGCAACATATCAAAAAATCAGATGATTTTATTATGTAAAACATAAAGTTTCATATGGGAGAAATAAAAGGCATCAACATTGTGAGTGACAATTAGTAAAAAAGCTGAATTCACACTGATGATTATAAAATTTTAGACTTCTTTATTGACAACATTGTCACTGTCAACATTTTTTTGAAAATTTACTATGAAAAAAACATAGTACACTTAATTAAATTCATGCAGGCTAGCAAATATTAACTGTTTTCTGTGTATTTTTGCTCACATAAAAAAGTAAAAAAACATATGAAAATAATTAAAAAATAATCAAAGTTCTTTTATTTCTTTATTGAAAATTATATTTGGGTAGTGGTAATATGAAGTTTTACCATTATGTCAGAAATCTGTGGACTGTGGTATTTTATCATCCACCAGATGATATCCTAAGTCTTCTAACATTAGTAAAGTACAGAGAACCTGTGACTTTAGCATAACCTACGGTCTGGAATACTTTGTTTTTTCAGAAGTGGCAAGTCTGACTGGGCCCAAAGCCCAAAGGGTTTGAGACGGTTCTTTCTACTTCTGGATACAGTTCATGTGTTATCTCTATATTTTACTATAGATAATTATACTGTATGACAACAGTATCATCTTTTGCTCTACTTATAAGCCTAAGAGAGGATCATATTAAGGAAATAGGACTTGGTCAATTTTCAAGTCAATATGGAATCATCAGTCTTTTATCCTAATGGACTGGCTTTAAGGTGGCCCGCCTGCCCGCATTTTATCCAAGTTAGCTCACAACACTAGGAAGAGACTGAAGTAGCATTAAGTCAACACGGCAGGAGGCCTAGCCTTTTAAGGGTGGATTTTGTGGAAGCTCTCTTGACAACTTCCTTGGCTTACTGTGTTTATTCTAGACACGCTTAGCTGAATCTCTTTTCAGCTGCCTGCCTGGGCCACTATCCAGGGCTAGCTAGCCAACAGTTGGCTACTAGTTCACAAGATGATTGTTACACTAATCAGAGCTACTCTAATACAATAAGCTCAGGGCCTTTTATCTTAGAGTGTTTGGCCCAGTGGCCCAGTCCATGTTGGACTCTGCTAGACATAATGCAGATGTCAGTTCTTATGACAGCCCTCTTATTCTAGGATACAATTTAAGTTTAGAATAGTAATTATTGTGAAGTGCATATCAAGGTGCTTGGTGAAGGGAACTAATTAATGTGCAGTATTGCATGTTCCATTCATTAATTGTAATGCATGGATTTTTTAATGCCAGTATATGATTTGGTCATTGATTCATTAATCCTGCAGCCTGCGGCCCACATCATTCTGTTGAAACTATCCAAAGAGTGATTGACAGCTGGCCTGCAATAATTAGTTGAATCCGTCAATTAGTCAATATCCCATGATCCTAACACCACCTCAACCAGGAAGCAGCCAGAAAGCCTTCCCTACCATGAATATCTTGTAGTGGATTTCTAACAGGCTCAGGCTTTGCCTTCATAAAAGTCTTCAAGAGCTCCCCTCAGGGATGCTACTTCCACTTCTGGCAGGCGCTCTGCTGCTGCCTCCAAAAGTGCTCTGATCTTTATGAGCTGGTCAACTCCAAAGGCACTAAAGAAGCCAAGGACGTTTTAAATTGCTTTGCTGCCCTTGTACTTATGAGAAAGGAGGAGATCAATGCATTTTACGACACCCTCCTCTGCCATCCTTATATCCTTGCCAACCAGGCAGCCTTTGCACCTTTTATTGAGTATTTTGAACTCAATGGGTTGGTATCTTTCAGGGAGCATGTCACATCAGAAAAAGTGATGAATCAATCCAGTGGAACTTCTATAAGCAGGTAAAAGATGGTCTCAGCAAGACCACCTCTTCCCTTGAAGGGTAGCATATCCATTTTGCTACAAGGGTCAGGGTTCATAAGCCCAAATCCAACAATATAATGGTGCATCTAAAAACCCAGCAAGCCATCTCCACTGGGCTCTTCAAGACTGACATAAAGTCCAAGGGCAATCCCCAAGAAGACTAAGGCTGTAAAGAAATATACTGAAATCAGCAAGGTGGTCCTTGCATACTATCCTAAGGATAGAAAGCTTGAGCATCTCCAAGCTATCTTGGTTGCTCTTTCTACCATTGTTTGAGCCCTTTTTCAATAAACACTTACCAATTTTCTCTCTTATTATCCTTCAGTCTTATTGTTTTTAGACTTTTTTAGTATTTGGTACAATTATATGCTTATTTTAAAGTATATACCATAGTTATAATAGATGAAAATGGTTGTTTTTGCATAATGTTTTGACTTTTGGGATTTATGCAACCTTGTTGCTACTAATTGGCCCCATTTTTTATTTCATATTTGAAATCCTGGGGCTTTTTAAGCCTATAAATGTTTTTTGAATTTTATTTTTTGAGAATTCATGGTTTATTTTTGGAGTTAGAAAATCTAGAATTTTAAAACCTGTTTTTCTTAGTCAAAATGCCGTAAATCAAAATGGTGTTTTTACTATGAATTAAAGATAGCAAAAATCAAGATGGTGCATTTCAAAATAGTGTTTTGTAAGATGCCATTTTTGAAATGGTGTGTTTTACCTGATCACAAGCAAATAGACAACATTTCTGAGTGTTGACATTATTTTTAATAATAAACTATATAGTAAATTATATAGTAACTCACACTTAAATTATTGAATTGCCGTTAGCCCCCAATCCACTTAATATATTGAGCCAGAATAAGTACCACAATATATTTATAAGATGAACATTTTAACAATCAACTGTATGTGTAAGGTCTTTTTCAATATAATAATGTAATAAAAAATATTTTAAATTCACACTTAATTTTTTATTGTAGATGTTTCAGTTTTAGTATTAAAAATAAGTTTGGCTTAAAAAGTGTCAACATTGACACTTTTACGTTGTGAAAAAATAAAAAAATAAACTAATTTTTATTGGTAAACATAAAAATTCTGGTTAATTTGAGTTTTTTATTAAGCTAATATTAAATTGTGTCAAAACAGCCACAATTTCATTATGTTTTCTGGGTTTGCACCCCTTAACACTTTAAAAAAGAATTAAGCTAGTGCAACTAGCAAAAAACATAGGAGATTTTGAGTTTTTAGTTGACAGTGACCATGTCAACAAAGTGTTGACATGGCCACTGTCAATATTATTATTGTCAACATGGGCGCTGTTGCCGTGTGAACAGTTTGGCAAAACCATTGAATCTGGGAGTTTGATTGGCTGTAAGTCAAAGCTTGTTTGATTAGTGTTTTAAAGGCTTTAACTGAAGAGTTTAAGCCTATAAACTGAGGGAATAAAGCAAAAAAAACCGTGGTTTCATTGGCTGAAGTAAGATTAAAGGCTTAATATATTATAAAAAAGAAGAAACTGGATAGTTTAGCTCTAGAAATCAAGATTTCTGAGAAGAAAAAGAGACTGAAACATGGAGCTATAAAAAAATCTATCTGAAGCTTTCCAGGGACTGATACAGGTGGATTACAAAGGGCACAAGGACTCACACAGTGAATAAAAAGGCCACAAGGGATACACGGAGAGCTGGAGACCAAGATAAAGGTGCATGAGTCCAAGATAAGGAGCAGGAGTCCAAGACTAAGTTGCAGTAGTCTAAGATCAAGTACAAGGAGTCCAAAAAATTGTTGGAGGACTCCAAGTAAGGGCACATTTATATTGCTTCCCAGACCCCCTGACCATATATAAGAAGGTTTCTAAGGCGGTCTTCCTTTTGAAAGTGAATAAAAGCCCATTTCAACCCCTATACATATTTCTGAGATACATTTTCCCTTATATTAGAATTACATCCTCTTCCAGCTGGTCCCTGGCTATGACCCAGGACACACTTTGGGGACTGTCAGACAGGAACCCCACAAATAGTCACTGCTGAAGTAGCCAAAAGGAAAACCCCTTCAAGTGGAGGGCAGACAGGAGGAGAGAACTTTATGCTAGAGGAGTGTGTGTTTTTTTAGTATGAAAAATCCAGAAGGGTATTCTAAAAAGCACATCTTTAGGCGTTTACCAGGCACTTTGATGGATTCTTCAAAGATGAGGGGAGATTCATACCCTAGGATTGACAGATATCCATTCTTCACGTTGATGAATCCATTGTATTCTTGGTTGAATTGAGTGCCCACCAATAGGCTGTAGCTCTCATTTTACAGGACTAAAGAAGGGTCAAGAAGGAGTAGCTTTCCAAATTGCATAGGGAGAGAAGAGTATGCTACAATGGCCTGTGTCATAGATAGCCCAGGTGTACCATAAGACTGATGATAGTTGCATTCTGGAGTTAGCTTGAGTTTCTTCACTAACTTAGAAGACACAACATTGACTGATGAACCAGTGTCAAGGACCACTTTGATCTTCACCTTTTGAATGAATATCTCTATGCAATTGGTGGTACACCCAAACAGAGAAAGGACAGCCAAGACATCTTATGCTTTACCCAATTACTTATCCTACTTTTTCAGTATGCACCTGAGACCAGGAAACCCTTTATAAACTGTCTTCCAGGAAAGTAAAATGGAGATGTTTTGGAAGATGGATTGGCCACCTCAGCAGCTTCTTCAGAGGGTTCCACCAAGACAGACAACCTCTTGACTTGAGTGAGGTAGGGAATTAAAATAATAAGCTTGGTGTCAGCAAAAGGTTTAACAGTGGTTGTAGTCTTTCCAGAACACAGCTTATAAGGGACAGGCATGGTCTCAGGTACAGAAAGGACATAGTAGCCATAGGTATCAGAATCCTTAATGTCAAACTCTTTGTATCAGAATTGTCAGAAAGGTTGTGGAAGAGAAAGAAGGATGGGAGGAGCTTGGGAATTGAATTCCTCATCAGCAGATTAGAGGGAGATGAAGGGTGAGACTGCAAAGAGTTGTTAACTGAGAGTGCCTCTACCTCTAAGTTGACCTCTCTTCTCTGCCTGGTTTCTAAGGTCAGCTCCTTCAACACAGGGGTTTGTGAAAACTTGTGAGTGATTTAACACCTCACACAATTATGACAGCCCTGTTGTGTGGGCTGGTTTTTGGGAATTCACAGCCAGGATCTGTGGAGAGCGGGAATTTGTACCTGACACAGAAGCCCAACTCTTTTGTATTAATGAACCTGAGTGAGGTGCATGTCTTGGAGAAGGGTTTTAATGCTCTTCATAGACGTAAGCATAGCTTTATGTGCTATTAGGTGCAAACATAATATCTGGTTGAACTTGAGAGCTTGAGAAAAAAGCAGTATAGGCCCCATGGCCTTTAACTGCTTACTTGCTATTAACTGTTGACCTTCCACGTAAAACCTATCAGCAAACTCAGCTAGGCTTTCCTTAGGAAACTGCCAGAATTAACTCATTCCGCAAGTCAACTTACTAAATGTCAAAAAATTGTTGACATTCAGTAAGTCAACATTATTTTAGTATTTATCTGCTGGAATTGAGCATTTCTAAAACTAAGCTAATTTTTATAGTGAATTATTAAGTCAGAATTTCAAAATCAAAAAGGAACAATAATAATGTCAACACCATTTAAACAAATGCTTAATTTTAAGCCAAAAAACTAATATAATTTACTATAAAAATGTAAGTTTATTTGTACTTTTACATTAAGGTCAACTCCAGTAAGTAATATCTTGATGTTGACCCCAAATAAGAATCCATAAATTTCTTAATAAAATATACAATATTCTAAAAATAACTACCTTTTATATTTTACAATACTGTTTTTATTAAATATGTATTAAGATAAGCATTGAACAAAGATATATGCCAACTTTCATAGTATTCTTTGTATTATTAAGATATTTACTGTTATGTTAAACCCATTGGATTAATATATAGCTTATTTCTAGAAGTCCACTTAGGCCAAAACGCATATGCTAAAACTAGAATCTATATATGTTTTTATAATGTTGACTTTGTGTCAAGTTGACGTGTCACCTAAATTGCAAAAAAGGGGTTTGGCTAAGAAAACAAATTGGCATAATTTAAGCAAAATTTAATAGGAGAGTTACTATAAAAGAACACTGACTGCCTCCATGGCAACACCTTCACTGGTTTATTAATAAAACACTGCTGCTTAGCAAAAAGCACACATACAATGGTATGATAATTCAGGCCAAAGTATCCAGGGCTGTACTTTAGACTTTCCTCTACAATCCCTAGCATTCAGTTTCCATAATCTACATATGAAAATCTTAAAAGTTTTAAAACTTAAAAATAATCAATTTTGGACTTAAAAAACCAACTCTGGAAAATATTAACCAAGCTTTATAAGTGATTTACATAGTGTTTTTCTACTTTAATGCTGACTGTCAGTATGTTGCTGTCAAAATTAAAGCTTTTTTATGCTGAAAACCTAAATAAAATATTTTTGGCTATTGTGACTACCAGAATGTCAACTTTTTATTTAAACATGGTTTTTTCTATTCTTTACTAATAAACTAGCTCTAAAAAAACTATCCATACTTCTATAAACTATTCAATTCATAATAAAAAATAAAACAAGTAAATATTATTTAATTTTATTCATGTTTCACATGATTATTCTTACTTTATGAACTATACTCTAATTATTGTAGGAAAAATCTTCCAAGAAACCACAAAAGAGCCCCAAGTCAACCAAGAAAGTACCCAAAGCCTCTGGAAAGGCCCAAAGTCCCTACCCCAACAAAAAAACAGCCAAAGAGCCCTCAAAGAAACAGAAGACAAATGAGAAGACCTCAGACCCTGAAAGCAAAGAGCCCTCCTCTGCCCCCTCCTCTTCTTCAAGCTGGTACCAATCAGAAGGAGATGAGGTTCCAATAAACAAGCAAGGAAGAAAGAAGATAACCAAGAGTCCAGAACCCCAGCCAAGCCCAGATGAATCAATCCCTAAGGAATCAAGCCTGCCCCAGTCCAAGAAGCGCAAGAATTCAACTCCAGATATTCCCCTCCACCACCCAATGAATCTACACCTCCATCTTCTTCATCAAGTATCAATAAAGAAGATCCTGGTGATTACCTGTCTGACTATTATCAAGCACCAATTGGCCCATGAGATTCCCTAAAGGTTCACAATATATGTAACGGCAAAGGAGAGTTTAAGCCATCACAGACTAAACTTACACCTCCTTTGACAGACATCAGAGGTAAAACTGAGGGAACTTCTTTGGGAGCTATGTTTTTGATTGCAACAATTGGAAGAGAGAAGGAAGAAACAAGCATTATTTGTGTGAAGATAGAAGCTGCACTGCCAGGATCAACACAGAAGGATGGAATAAAGCTACCAGTAAAAAAGGAGAACACACATGCAATGCTCCAATCAATATTATTGAAAAACTTCTAAAGTGTTACATCTACCAAATGGTTCCAGTCTCCAAAGACGTCAAGGCTTTTGATCTGGCAGTTATGGCCACTACACACCTAAGTAATGAGAACCTGAAGCTCATCCCTGACCGCGACCAGTTAGTAAAGTACATATGTGACAAACACCATGATCTAGTCCCCCATAAGAAATCTGTCATGGTCCTAGGAGAGTTAGTATTGACAGAGGAGTTAAAGATGTTCAATAGTGATAAGGTATTCCTTTTACATGATATTGGGCCTACATCAGAGGCAAGAATTATATGCTATACTACACAACAAAACCTGGAGCAGTTAAGAGATACATATTTTTTTATGTGACAGTACCTTTGCAGTATGCCCCTGCCTTTTTTACCAACTATGGGTGGTACATTCTCATATTAAAGGCAAGGTGCTTCCATTTTCCTAATTTCTGCTTCTTGGGGCAACAGAAGAGATCTACACAAGAGCCTTTGAAATCCTTCAGGAGGGCATCAAAGACCTACCCAGTAATAAAAAGAGTCACCCTGTCCATAACACTAGAGCCAATCCAGATGAGGATAAAAAGGATGAAGCCACCCTTGCTGCAGAACAAGAAGCTCATGATAAAGCACCTGGCCCCTCAACTATAATCATGGACTATGAAACTGCCCAGTAATACACTTTTGTGAACACCTTTGATGGAGAGATCCAGGGGTGTTTTTTTAATTATTAACAGGCTTTCAACAGGCAACTTAAGGGTCTACCTGAGCTCAGCAAGCTCCACCGTTTAGATACATCAGGAAAGTACAAGTTCTTAATTCAGCAGTTTGTAGCACTAGCCTTTGTAAATCCAGAGCACACTGGACAAGTCTTTGACCTCCTATGCCAGGATCCATATGCCAAGAAACATGATGGTGCCTTCTACCCTTTCATTGAATATTATGAGCCACAGTGGATTAGACTTAAGGTCACTAAGCGCTGGAGCAAGCCCAGAGCCAAAGCTAACTGGAACTGCTACCAGGCAGTTCTTAAGTATGAGATGAAAACTACTTCATCTTTGGAGGGCTGGCATAAGCATATCAAGTCCTCCTTTGGAATCAAGCCCAGATACAACACCTTCTATGAGCACCTCAAAGTCCAACAGGGGAAGACTGTTGTATCCATCAGAGATATTGAGAACCGCCCATCCAAGAAGAAGAGAACCACCAAAGAGAAACAGTATCAAGAGAAGATCAAGGACGTTGTCAAGGCCAAGTATAAGCTTTCAGAGATTGGGGAATACATCAAGAAGATTGCCGCAGTTCTTAATGGCAACCAGGTGATCACAGTCTAGCTTTCAATTAAATTTATTAAGTTTTGCCTAATTTTTTATATAGATCTTTTATATTGAGTAAAATATTTTTAAATAAATAGTTATTCTAAATAACTCATTAATAATTAATGATACTCTTTTTATAAAGTCATTGACTTTCTATTGATAGTTTGATGCTTTAGACTGTATTATATGGCCTATATTGGTATTTTACTAGTAAATTATATGTTTTTTGTAGTTTTCAAATAGAAAAAACTTTATATTGCTGTTTCTGATTGTTATATTTTTCTATAAATACGTAACTTTTTATGTAGTATCTTTTTGTATATTGGATCTTTTTTGTTTTTATAAGTGGAAAAAATTTATTATAGTAAAGATAGCTAATTCCATAGTAAAATAAAACAAAAGTGTATTTTTATGAAATTTTTTAATTGTCATGTATAATTTTTTATGGACTTTTTTAAAATCTATGTTGTCACATTACCCTAAAAAGTATCTTGAAGCTTAATTTTTATTAAGTAAAATGTTCAGGAAACAGGTTTCTGCTTATTAAAAAAGTGTCAACATTTAGTAGTCTATATGAGTGAAAACTTAATTCTGACTTTTAAATGCTGTTGACATTAAATTATTTTTTGATTCTGATTGTTGGCATATAGTAAGTCAACTTTTGAAATGAGTTAATTATGGTGGTTGCCTTTCCTTAGGCTTAAAGACCATATGCATGAATGTGTTTATCTTCACCTCTAAGCTAAGTTTTCTGCCAAACTCCTTAATCAGTAGTTGCTTCATTTCTTCCCAGGCGGTAATGGAAGGAAGCTTAAATACCACTACTTCTTGACAGGTAGGGTGGAGGTAAGTTGAGATGTGCACTTTCTTGTCACAAATAACAAACTCCTGTTGACTATAATCATAGGAAAACCTCAACTACAGGGGTTGAACCCCAATACCCTGCGGGCTGTCAGCCCTCAGGACCAGCTGCCTGGCTGCCTGCAGATTTTTGGGCTCAAACCAGAGCAGGATTTGACTTCAGAGAGTCTCCTAAGGCTTGATAAGCTAAAATTAACTTTGTCTAGGCTCCCCACGTCAAAGGTTCCTGTTATCCCCACCAATGAGAGTGCAGGCCAAGCCAAAGATCCCAGAATAACTTGGGCCACCACAGCAGGGGAAGCAAAGAAACTTCCCGTAGAATGTGGGACACCCAAGGATGACCAACCCTGGAAACCAAAAAGGAAATTTGAGTCCTATCAGTTCAAGCCAGCCAATAAAATATCCCCCCAATGGATGCCACCAAGGGCTGAAAAACACTGATAGACAGTATCACAAGGCCCAAAGGATTTTGAAAAAGTTTTCCCATGGCAGGTGGGTATACTTTTACCCTGGTCAGCCAGTAAGTTGCCCATCACCATTATTGCAATAAAGTGAAATGAACCTTTGGTTCAACCAAGTCATCCCATATTTGATTTTAGCTCTATTCTATTTGCAGACCAACTCCTGTGGTTTTGTGCCTCCCATTCATCCATCCCAAGAAACCACAGATCAGCTGCCCAAATTATATCATCCACTAGGAGTTCCCTTTGGCCCGGTACTTTTCACAGAATATCCACCAAGCCCAGCATATTCAGAATTCACCTTAGAGGAAATCCTAATCTATGACCTAGAATCCAGAACTAGAGAAACCAAAACCATTGGTAGAGAAGGAACTCAGGTCACCATACCTCCCCTGCTGTTCCATGATAAGTACAACTACCTGCCCACCTATTTAGTTCTAATGACACCACCCCTTACCCTGCAGCCCAACTGCTCACAGGAATCTGTTACTGCCAAAATTCCACCTCCACTCAGATATTTGGGTAAGTATATCACTCTCATTGGCCTGATTGATTCAATGGTGCCTGCAAGCAGATCCTGGGCCCTTCTGGGCTAAATCATTATCTTATATTGTAAAGTTAGCACCAATCTTGTGATGGGCCCTACCTGCAGGACCCACAGGCTGTCTGCCCACAAGTTCCCAGGAAGACCCTACAGGCTGGATCCCTGATATTTCTTGTTCTCATCAGAAACCCTACACATGGTAGCTTTGTATATGGTAAGGAAGGCAGTAATTGTGGATGTCTTTGGTTCAAAGACTTGCGTTGGGAATTTCGACCAAGCAATGATGCCAATTATGACAGAGCTCACAGATTGGGGCTTATGTAGCCAAACCCATAAAGTAGCAGTATAAAAATCAATGATGCTTATTATTACAAAGCCCGCAGATATAAATTACAGCTGCTAAACAATATAAATTGATAGTGTAAATCTTATGCAGATTAGATCAGAAGTAGTCTGCTGACCTGAACTATAAATCAACCAATGATAAGCGCAGCTGCGGCACTTTTTAGTACATGAGTTGCTGCCACACTACTTTATAAAAGTTACAGGCGCTGCCTAATAATCAAGTTAGGCGCCAAGGCGCTGAACTACTTTTACGTCAAGCGCTGCAGCACCAACTGGAATTATTGTAGGTGCTGCCTGGCAAATATTACAGGCGCCAAGACACCACCTTACTTTTACATCAAGCGCTGAGGCACTGGGTTCAATTGCCCATAATCTCAGTTCCTAAATTGACTTTATTTATAAGCAGTTGACATGAAGACACAAAACTAAGTAGGATGAATGATCCCAAAATACTACAAACCCCCACGCCAGCAAGGGCCACCTGTGCTGGGTGAAGCAATTTAATCTCATTGGTTGACGTGTTCAAAACAGCCAAACCTAAATCACTAAATCACCCAAGATAATAATGTGTTGGAATGCTCTAGAAGATATTGCCAGCAGCTCAGGAAGACTCTCCCCAGGGGGATATAAATACATTGCCCATAATGATAATAAAATCCTTTGACTTATCAAAAAGTGCTTCTGCATGATCAGAATCCAATTATCAGCAGGAATTATTGATTCTTCTTCCTATATGTTCTTCTACCACAATAATAATCATATCCTCACATATGACATTATTTGAGATGAGTTCCTTACACCCTACTACAGAAATGTGTTGCCTTAATATCCCAAGTGTGACAACTTACTTGAAGGTAGGTTTGAAATGAGTCTGTAGTTAGTCCACCATTATTAATGTCTACCATATTGATATGAGGGGAGAACTGAGTCTCAGATTCTACAGGAGGCTGTCTGGCCCACAACTGTCAAATTATTTCCTCCAAAGTGACTAAAAAGTTGGAGTTGTGGGTGCCAGCTTCAGAAGCACAGTCTGTTAGCTGTTTGCAGTATCCAATAAATGTACTTGTTTGGTCTCCACAGTTGAGAGTTTATCTAGGCACAATTCAGAGATGGGCCTACAGACAAGGGTAGAATTGCTCATTGACAGAGTAAAACAATTAAGTCATTTCCTGAAAGTCAGTGTTAATGGCATTGTGATCCTTCTTCATATGATCAAGTCTCTTGGCTAGAGCAATTAGCTCTCTAGTGCAATAGATAAAGGGCTTTCCATGCATTCCTGGGCAACAGCCTTCATCCTCAGAGAGTCCTGTAAAACTGGTGGACTCTGTGACAACTGCTTTTAGCTCCAATATTTCTTGCTAGAGTGCAGCCACCTGGGTTTTAAGTGCAGCTACCTGGGGGTCAGGTTGAGACGCAGCCTTCAGAGGAGCTTGGATAATTATGATAGCATGCAGTTCATGGATAGTGTTGCATAATTCTTGTTCTTGTCTTGCCAGGTTTTTGAAAGGATGACCACCAGCAGGAGATTGTCTTAACTCATCCATGTGGGCTTGCAATCCTTGAATAATAGTAATTGCCCCATCCTTTTCCTGTACCAACTTGTCCTTCATTTCCTGCATACTTTTTGAGGCAGCCTCAGCCAAGAGTTGTAGTTGATCAGCAGTATGGACATGGAACTAATTAAGTTGTACTACTAAACCCTCAAATTCAGTGTGGTGAGTGTTAAGAGTGGAGTCAACCTGGACCTTCCAGGGTTGTTGCAGCTGGTGATACTCCTGAAGGCAAAAAAACATAGTCATGAATAGAAGAGAACAAGTGTGCAATAGATTTGGTCAATAAAACTTGGTAAGTAATGGAATCTCTCTGGTTATTGGATATTATGGAGATCCAAGAGTACATCCACTGTTGGTATGCAGAGAACTTTTTTCAATGGTTGGAAACAAAGGCACAAAAAAATGAAATCTCATGGACGTGGAGCCCTAGTACCATCTGATGATGAACTAGAAAAAGGTTGGACAAAAGAAAAGATTAAGCAATTAGCAGAGTTGGCTGCTGAAAGGAAGAAGTATGGAAAACAAGAAGCAACTATCATCTTGTAATATCCTATAGACTTGAACTGGGCTTATAAACTAAGGATGGCTCTTTTTTGGGCTAGTCCAAGGGCCTCTGATGTGATTTGATTTAGGTCAGGGGTACCCAGCAGATAGGCATCAAGACAGGGCCATTATCCAGGGCTAGAACAATAGGAGTGATAGGAAAGTTAGCCATGTCTTCCTTTATTGGAGGGCTGGAGACCCCAGGCAAAGACGGGACCTGAACTAGTGGAGATGAAGGACCACAGAAGGTTGTTTCAAAGGGAGTAACTGAGCAGCTTACAGCCCCTGTAGTCAGCACCATTTTTGTTGTGTACTTGGGTGCGGCACAGACACACAACGGGAAATCTTAACCTTAGGATAGGATTTTTACTAAGCCTCAGTTATTTGGCAGGGAAGGTGAAGCAATTACCTTGTGGCCCTGAATAACAAATCTCTATTAGTTGTGGCTAGAGAGAGGCACCAAAGTACTTGAAGACACAAAGACAAAAATGTAAACAGAACTTAATTTTTATTATAAATAAAGATTTAGAATTTATATTGTTTTGGTGATACCACAAAACAATACTAGGATGGTAGGATCACTGCCCACAAGCACAAGTGGGGCAAGTGAGTTGTGCAGGATCAGGAAACCAAACAGATGAATTTCCCATTCCAGAATTAGACTCATTTTGAGAGGCAAAAGCAAAAGCAAGGAATTTTTCCTCAAAAGAACCCAACAAAGGCAAAAGTAAAATAGTGTGAATATTGGCATTCACAACATACACAATCTTTTGGGATCCATCAGGCCCTTGTAGCCGTATTATTGCCTTTTAGGGTCAATCTGGACAATCCAAAAGGGAAGGGTAAGTTCACATTACTCCAGAGTAGGCTGCAGTTGCAGCCACTAATTTTGTCAATGGCTATCTATTCCTGAACCCAATCCATCAGGATGTAATAGGTTTGTTGGAACGTCTTAGCATTCAAGTTATTACTGGGAATGCAAATTATCATATCAGATGGAATTTGAGTGCACAACTATAATAGCCTTGACCACCAGGATTGATTCCAATGGTAATCTTGAACATTCTCATATGCATCCCAATTCACAGCAATCCTCCAGCTAGTCTCAGGACAGTTATACTCCTTGTTATAACCAGCCCAGGGCTACTGATATCCTTCCTACCACCTAGCAATTTCTATCATACTCAAGGCATAGACCACCACCCCCAACCACCAAAGCTAGACATGCTGATAAACTGACCAACATATCCCTTGCTCTGCCAATCAATCTTTATTTGACTAATACTAAGCTTTGCTTCAAACTAGAACCTGGGGTGGACCATCATAACAGCCGTTTACAAGGGGTAGAAAAAGGATTGTGGTTAGGAGGAATTATATTGTGGATGATGGGGATATTCATACCAAGGTAGTATGCCACAGGATACCAAGAGGGTGGAGGAGGGGGTCCAATTAGAGTTTAAGCATTTTCTGTATAAGTTCATGTGTGATACTATTACTGTAATGGAATCTACTCCTTGTAAGGGAAGATTTGGTAGTGTCAAGTTGGGGGAATCAAGCAGTATATGTACTTGATCTGGTATGGGGTGACTTGATTAGAGAATCTGTGAGCTGTGAGATATATTGGCAGCTAGGATGGCTATTTTTGATTGAAACATGTTTATAAACACCAGTAAAATCTAGAAGTACATTGGTTTGATTAACAAGTTTATCAACTTATATGGAGCAGCTAAACTCTTAGGAGTTGAGTAAATGGATTTATTGGTATATGCTATGGGGATTGAATAGGCCTTTGGGTTACTGTTGAAAAAGAACAATGTAATCAGGAAATTGTCCAGTCCAAGGCATCAAGTTAAGCCCGGTTTTCAGAAGAGAATCTTGACCTGAAGATTTCCCTCCTGATCAATTGTTAATTATCATAAAACCATGGTATTTCTTAGACTTGATTTAATCAACTCACAACTAGCAGCTAGATTTATGGCTTGAGTGTAGGGTGGAGACATGAAAATCAATACAATTGGCTTTGTGACCAAGCTTTGCTTGTCACAATTGGCTCTGTGTATTGGCAGCTGGGCACATATCATTATGTGACCTTTATGTTGCATCATAATCCATGCAGAGTTGTTTTGGGCTTTTTGGAAGAACATAATTTCAACTGCCACACTCTGTGCCCTGCTCCTAAAGCCATATCTGGATATGTATGAATTGTGATATGGCTAAGCACAATCTCATTTGGTTTTTTTGTGTCCAATAATAAGTATGCACACTATTCCTTTCACTTGAGATGAATATCTATATATCTTTTGATTCATGTTTTACTATAATCATCTGAAGAAAACTGTGGTAGAATCAAACATATCATTAGGATATGATGGCAGATAAAGCTTTAATAAATTTTATTTAAAAAAAAAATAGATCCAGAACCTGAACCTGCTCTAATCTTACATCCTGTGCCTTGCACAGAATAATATAATATGTCCCATCTTTAAAAGCAGCTTAAATCCTACATCATGTGCCTTGCACAGAATTTAATCAACTGGTTTATATTTTAAACCACCTTCTCTTTATATTTTTTGACCTGCACAATGGAGCAAGGCTGTCATGGTTGGGTATATTACCATACCAAGGCAACATGAAAGGAGTCCACCCTTCAGGGTATCACAACATCAATTCCCAATACAGGAAGGGCAAGGAGCAAGACAAGTACAGCATACAAGCTGCTAGTGGACAGTAGGCACCAAGGTGAGGTACTACAACCTCATCAAGACTAAGGATGGTCAGGATGACCATCCCATATCTGCTGTAGTCATAGGGAATAACCTCAGCAGAGGGTGCAGGATTAGAGGGGGAGGAGAGGGAGGTATGAAGCTGCTGGTTTTTCCAGGGCTGGGTCCTGACTAATACTCCATTGCTACAGGTTTTACTGATTCTACTAGGTGAAGTGCTGGTAACTGAGCTGGTTGATTTGGGATAGTCCAAGGTGATAAAAGAATATTGGGAAGAAAGGCAAATACTGCTCTATGGACCATACACTTTATTAAACATTGTCTGTGTCTGGCTTGATTGTAGAGAATTGGTTTTTATACCACTAATCTGTTCTCCTTGGAAGTGACCACTGACAGCTTCTTGATGAGCTCTAGTAGTCCATCCTTTGGTCACAGGTTCTTTGATGAGAAGGAGGAATTCTTGAGAACAGGGGATAGGGAAGGGAAGTTCACTGGGTCTGGGCCATTGGATTGATTGATTGACTCATGGCTGGGGGCTGTACTGGGAACTTGGTTTGCTCATCTGGTTTTACCTTGAGATCAGCTGGATTGCTGGAAGCTGATTGGTGGCTATTTATACCAAGTTCAATCATTTGGAGATAGTATTAAGTGGCAGTTTGGAATTGCATATGAGCAGAAAGATTTTCATCTTCAGGTGAATATCCCTGGCTGAGTGGCTTCTCATCACTTCTTGAACCAATGAAATAATTGGAAACTCCAGGTGATGTGGGGGTTGCATTGGCTTGAAATTTCTCTTCAGCAGGCTTTAATTGATTAAGAGTGGATTCTGGATCAACCTCCTGTAAGTGATTTTTCATTACATCAGTGGGTGTACTGTCAAGTGCATTGGGATTTGGCTAGGTAGTAGCAGTTTGATTAGGACTGGAAGGTGGGTGCAATTTGTGGACAGAAGTCCTCAGTTCAGAAGAAATAGCAAGTCAGCTGGGAACTGAGGTATTTGCCAAGCTATTCAGTAAACCCAGTTGGTACTGGATTTGCTGGATAACCATCAAATATTTTTAACTTCAAGATGGGAGCCACCTGGCGCATTTATTGCATTGGAGCCAGTGGCTCTACTACTGTTGTTGGCCGCCAGCCCCACTGGGCCAGTTAACAAACTGGCCCTGATTGTAGTAATGCTTTTTGTTACCTTTAGATGATGTAAGCCAATCTCTCTTTCAAGAGTCAGTTCCCACCTTCCCTGGTGGTTTGAAAAAGGTTTGATTCCACCAACAGGTTTACACAGTCTCCTGCGTTTTTGTGTTACAAGGGAGGATACAGGTTCAAAGCCAGTAGTTGATTTTCTGGGCACGCCAGCCCTTACAGAGGCAAAATTTGTGACCTACTCCAAGCCTTTCAAACAAATCCAACCAGATTTTCTGGTGACCTGATCCAAACCATCTAAAAAAACAGGTTTGTGGCGCTGTGTTCACACAATTGCTGTTCCTGTCCCTATGCTCCCCCCCCCAAAAAAGCTGTTCATGTCCCTACCCTACTTGGATGGAGGTAGCTGTAACCCATTTCTGGTCAATGATTTGAGTTGAAAAGATCTTTTAACTGGTTATTTGGGGTTCTTTCAATAGATTATGAAGTTTAGATAAACTAAAATGGAATTTTTTAAACAACTGTTAAATAAATTTATCTTGTTTTATATATCTTTTTGTCCCTGCTTGGACTAGTGTAGGTGTCAGGGATCCAGTCTTGGGCGGCCAGACTGTTGTTTTCAGGGGTAACTTGGGCTGATAATTTAGTAGGCAGGGCCAACCACAATAGAGGAGCTAACTTACAAAGGTAGGAAACAGAATTCCCCACCCAAGACCATGTGCTGGCAGCTGGCATGATAGTGTCAATCACCCCTGTGAGGGTGATGTACACAATTCCAAAGATCTTGCCAGTATGGTCAGTTGGGAGGTCAGGTGAGGAAGCAGACATATGTTTAGGTGTCATGGGTGGTTCCATATGGATGTTGTAAGCAGTAAGATAGTTGAATTTTCCTCTAAACAATTTTGGTGTTGAGAATATCCACAGGCCCTGACAATTGTATCTAACAGTGGATTGTATGTGGGCCAAAGGATTGAGTTCAAGTATTTTTTCTGGGGTATAGTCCTTATATTCAGGCTTCAAGAGGTAATTGGTGAAGTAAACAGGCCAAAAGGGTACACCTGGTGGACAGAAGACTGAAGGTGGTGGGGCAGAAGGGCCATGAGATCTTGTACTGATTTGGTAGAAGACAAATACAAATTAGGGTAGTAGCTGTATAATCCGAAATAACATAGCCTTTATTCAAAAATGGCAATAAGTTTGGAGCACAGGGGTCCTTTGGTCTATATAGCACCCCACCTCCAAACTTAATATTTTTTATGGGGGGTTCATCAAGGCATTGGGAAAGGCAGGCCTGGGGGGACTGGGTGCTTGGGTCTAAAGGCAGCAAAATGGCACTTGGCCTGGGAGTTCTTTCATTGGTCAAGAATCTCAAATTGGCTAACTGATTAACTTGCTTTAGAGTTGTGGTCATAGGGCCAGGCCGCAGTCCTGTGCCTAATCCTGGGGATGCCTCTTGATTGACCACTGGTGTAGACTTTAAATTCATGAAGCTAATAGTTGCTGCTTCAGTACCTCTATTAGGCGCTGTGATTATTCTTCCATTTGGTGCAATAATTTCCTTGGTTTGGCCTGTTTAACTGCATGGGCCAACATTATTGGTATCAGCCTGCAGGAGCTTGATTCCAGCAAAACACAGGCAGGCAGTCCTTTGGTCCACAGGTCTGGCGGCCTGAGGGGGTCTAGGGTTGGGGTTCAATTCCTGCTCCCGAGCCCAGGTTTCAAAGAGGAAGAATTGACAATCCTGATACCATCCCCTTCTTCCCCTGAGAGCCCTCCCTTCTGATTCTTCTTGTTCAGGTAGAGTTGTAAGGCTTCTTGGGCATTAGCCAGGTTGCTCAATGGTTCCCAAGTACTTTCTTCTAGCAGGTATCCTTTCCACTTGACATAATACTGGGGTTTTTGGTAGTGGGTTCTGTTGCCGTGTATTTATTCAACTTTGTATTCCTCAGAGCAGCCTGTTTGTATGGGTGGGGGGTTTGTCTTGAGCTGGTGGTGGGGAAGCAAGTTTCCATCCTTTTTAAACAACAGGAATTGGTGGAATATGTCATGAATCTTTCAGGAGGAGGGTAAATCTAGTTTGTAAGCAACCTCTCCAAATATTTTGATGTTCTTGTGGGGGCCACTTCTTATGTGAGCTAGCTTCCTACAGGGCACATGTAGGGCATGTTCCAAGAGTCCAGGTATACTTCATCCCCAACTTGCAATGGTTGGCCTGGTGTTTGTTTGCGGTTTGCAAAGGCTTTTGTTGCAACCAAGTTTCCCAACTTGCCTACCAACATATCTTACAATATACAGGGGGCGTTCAATGAGCCGCCCCTTGATGTATCTAACGTCATGGACCAATCTGATAGCAATATTGAATTATGGGCACTTTCTCCTAATTAGGAGCCCTACCAATTTGACCTTCTAATCCCTGCATGAGTTATTCCTTGGCTCAAATCCTTACATGGAAAAAGCCTCCATGTCACCTCCCTTGTGGCCATGTGGCTTTCCCCATATGGTATATTAATCACAATATTCCACAATAAACAATACCTTATTCTTATTATTCTGTCCTTTCTATTGGACTGTTGTCTTCTCCAATTCTAAATACTGTATCCTCATTGGTTCAGTTGTAACAGTGGTAGCAGCAGTAGGTTCACAACCTACCTAAAGAAAAAATCCCCCTAATAATGGAAAGAGTATGGGCTGTATGGCTACTCCCCATCAAGATACTTTCCTGCCAATCCCCAAGGGGGACATCCCCAACAGTTACATTATCTATCAAGACCAGTTAGTTCTTACAAGTGTTTACAATTGACTCTGCCTCAGGCAGTGTGATGCCAGTTCACCCCACCTCAGTTGGACCTTTCACAGGTAATGCTCAACCTCCAACTGGAATCCTTGCAGGTGGGGGAAAAGGAGCCAACATTGTTAGTTGGCTTCACTCCATTGAGAGCTGCCTTTGTATCTGCCAAGTTCCTGAGCGCATGTCAGGGAACCAACCCTGATTGGCCGGCTTGCTAGTGTTTAGGAACTGGTGGGTTGCGGACTGGGCAGGCAGGGCCCACCAAAGGATTGGTGCTAACTTAATGAGGTAGGACATTGACTTGCCCACCCACAATCATGGACCAGCGGCGGGGAAAATAGTATCTATTACTCCTGTGAGAGTAATATATATGTTGAGTTTATACTTCTGGGAAGTATAACAAACAAAATAAAGGGAAAGATTAAGAAGAGAATGATACTTTAATGAATATAGGTTAATATATAGTATCATGACAAGCCACATGTTGTCCATGTATGTCATGGAGGTCATGGGGCTTATCTGAGTAATATTTCTCTTAAGTCATGAGGCTTATTCAAGTTGTGTTCTGTTTAAGAGCTGGATTGTTTGATCCTGTAATAGATGGTTGACTGATAGTAGTACCACCAACTTATTGACTGGACGGTGAACCATTTGGTGAGCTGTTTGGTGATTTACTCATGGCATTAATTCCCCAAGAGGGAGTAGTCAAAGATGTTGTGACATCTCCCTCTGGGGTGCTGGAAGGCAGAGCCTTGGGGACCTTCTTATGGTATCTGGTATACGGGCTTGATACTGATCCAGTTTGGCGTTAGGAACAGGGAGCCTTGAGTTTCTTTGAGCTGCCCTTGCCTTACACAAACAAAGTTGATCATTGTGCATACACTTTAGTTTAGTTTGAGCTCCAACCCCTTTGATGATGTAGGTGTTATTGGGTTTCACTTCCATAACAATGCCTGGTCCACGTAATCCTGGGTCTAATTTGTGTTGGTTGTGATTGATAACCCAGATTTTGTCTCTGACTTGGAACATTTCTTGTTGCAATGGGATTGCTATCCGTTGAACCCTTTGTTGTTCCATTTTCTCTTGGTTCTTTCTGGCTTGTAGTACTTTTGGGTCATTGCTGTCTGGTATCTTCTTTGGAAGTGGCAGTTGCGGTCCCGTGGTTATATTGAAAAATGAGGGTTTCTGACCATAGATAAGTTCATAAGGGCTTTTGCCCGTATTGTGGTTGACTTGTGTTCTGCAGACCATAAGAGCGGTTGGTAACATGTCAATCCAGGCTTTTGGATTGTTGGCAGATAACTTACTGAGGGCTTCCACTAGAGAGCCGTTTAGTTGTTCTATGTGTCCATTTGCTTGTGGGTGATAAGGGCTGGCTGTGACGTGATGTATTCCATTTTGGCAAGATAGATGTTGGTATCAATAGCTTTGAGTTCAGTGCCTCCATCTGTGATTAAGAGGTTGGGCTTTCTAAACTTAGCTATGATCTCCTTGCCAATAAATTGTCTCACAGCATTGCCTTTGTGCTCTTTTTGTGGCTTGTGATACAGGCCATCTGGTTGCATAGTCAATGACTGTGATGATGTACTTCTTGCCTTTGCTTTCACCAGGCATAGATCCCACAATATCTAATGACCATACCTTGAAGGGTTGTGTGATGGATACGGGTACTACTGACTTGTGTAGCTTTGGTTTGGTGTACTTTTCACAGACCTCACATTGTTCCAGTACTTCTCTGATATCATCTAGCATGTTGGGCCACCAGTAGCAGGTTTTGAGATATTCATGCAATTTTATGCTACAGGTGTGTCCCAAGTCTCTGTGATAACAGAGGATTGTGTCAATCTTTGTGTTGACAGAACGTAGGGTACAGTGTCACCATTTGGAAGGATTCAGTGGAGGGTACCATATATGTTTTTGAACAGATGTTTGTTCTTGAGGACTTTTTCTTGGATGTCCATTGATGTGACAGGTGGGAACCCTTCCTGGAGATTCCCCATGATTAACATGGGCCAGTTGGAGTCACCATTGGTGCAGAGGATGTGTTTATTGTATAGCCTTGATAGGGCGTCTGCAGTAAGCAACTTTCTGCCCGGCTTGTATTCAATTTACATGGGGTATCTCTGTATGAGACCATCCATTTGGCTTGTTTCCTTGACTGGTGTTGTTGTGTTTTAAAGAATATCATCAACTTGTGGTCAGTGAGTACTTTGAACGTCTGGGCTCCTTCTAGATAACATTGCCATTTCATGAGGCAGTGTATGATGACAACTAATTCCTTATTTTATATAGGGTATCTTTGTTCCCCGTCTGATAGCTTTCTGGATTCATATACCACTGGGAGGAAGTCTTTCTGGGCCGTTTAGATACAGAGGACTCCTCCTATGGCATAATCAGAGGCGTCAGTTTCTAGCTCATAGATCCCCTCATGGTTCAGGTATTGCAGAATGGGGGCAGTAACCATGCGCTCTTTCAGCTGGCAGAAATTTTGATCTTGTAACGGTGTCCAGACAAACTTGGTTGTTTTCCCAGTGATGGCTGATAAGGGAGCTGTTAGGGCACCCCAGTCAGGGATGAACCTGCATACATACACTACCATTCCAAGGAAAGTGCAGAGCTCACTCTTGTTCCTTGGGGCTGGCATCCCTGTTATAGCGCATATTTTGTCTATATACGGCATGATACCGTCCTTGCTAATGATATGACCAAGGAAGGGGAGTTCAGTTGAGAAGAACTTGCGTTTGGACAGTTTGACAATTAGTTGGTTTTCTTGCAGGGTACAGAGGACTGTCTGGACGTCTTCCCAGTGTTGTTGTAGGTTGGGACTATAAATGATGATGTTGTCCAGGTAGATGATTGCTCTTTTCCCAATGTATTCCTTGAATAATTCATTCATGAAGGCTACAAAGGTACTGGGAGCGTTTTTCATGCCAAAATTGAGGACAACAAATTCAAAGGATCTGTATTTAGTTCAAAACGCGGTCTTTGGAATGTCTTCAGGTTTCATGCAAATTTGGTGATATCCTGCTGTCAAATTTATTTTTGTGAAGATTTGGGACCCCCCCCATGGCATCAAAAAGGTCATCAATTAGGGGCAGGGGATACCTGTTCTTTATTGTGACCTTGTTGAGGGTCCTGTAGTCTTTGACCAGGCAGAGGCCTCCATCTTTCTTTGCCACAAAGAAGACAACAACACCAAAGGGTGACTTTAAAGGTCTGATGAGGCCTTTCTTGAGTGCTTTGTAAAGGTAGGCTTTCAACGTTTTGTCTTCTTGTGGTGTGAGGCAGTAGATTGGCTGTGCTTTAGGCATGCTACCCTTTAGGTCAATCTCATGTAGTATGCTCTAATCAGGGGGCAGCCTGGGTAGTGAATCTTGGAATACAGAGGAAAATTCATTGACTAGCTGATCTCTAATTGGATTTTGTTTGTGTTGAATTTTTGTGTTTTTGAAGTGGATAACTTCATATGTACATGTGCTCCAATTGATTTTGCTGATTTCAGTTTCTTTCTCTGTTTTCATGATCTTGACAAATATGTGGTCTCTCATGAGGGTATCAAGATGTGTCAGGTACACATGATGGTGGACTTCTCCTTGATAAATAGTGAGGGTGGCACTGTCCCAGTCTATGTGAGGCTTTGTATTTTGCATCCAATCTAATCCAAGTAAAATATTGTGTTTGGGGATTGAAATGATGGTACCACTAGTTGTCCTTTGGACGTCTCCAATTTGGGCCCTGAAAGGTCTGGTCTTGTGGGTAACTGGTGTGCTGTGGTTGTCTGCCATGATGACTCTCTTGATGTTACTTTGAATGGTAGGTAACTTCATGAGGTCTTCAAAACTCTTGTTAATAAGCAATTGATTGGCTCCAGTGTCTAATAGCGCTGTGCCCTGGTATCTGCAAAAACAGAAAGGATAGGTAAGGAGTTTATTTCCAGATTGAGCGGCAAACAGGAGAGGGTCACTGGAGGAAAACTGAATCATGATGATTGAGTCCACATCCTGTTCTCTGTACAAGTCTTGTGAAGAGGGGGAGGGCGGCTTGCCTAAGCACTCCCCTGAGCTTTTCCCTCCTTGTTGGTATCTTTGGTGCTAGCCTGGTTGGCTTGTGCAGTGTGATTTCCATTTCAAGGCTGGGTACTGTTGGCTTGGTTGTTTTGCTTATTGGGACAAGGCTCTCTCTTAAATGCAGGGTTTTCCTTGCATTTGTTGGAGGTGTGTAGATTGTCAGACTTCTGAGCTGTGTGTTTTCCTTCTAGGAATAAATCCTTGAGGTTCTTACAGCAGGTCATGTCAAACTGAAGTCTAATATGTGTAGAAAGGCCATTGTAGAAGTCCAGGTGTGGTCCAGGCTCATCAAAGTTGATGATGTTGGGCCACAGTCATGTAGTCCTTTGTATGCAGCAATGTATTACTCAATGGTTCCTGTCATTTTGAAGGTTTGGAGTTTGGTCATGATCACCATGTCTGAGTCCTTCATGAAGAACTTTTCTAGGAATGCAGCCTTGAACACTTCCCAATTTTCCTTCTGGTCAGGATTTTGAGCTAGCCATTTGGTAACAAAACGGGATGCAGTCCCTGTGATACAGAGGGCAATTTCGCTAACCCAGAGTCTTTGGGGATACTCCACTTGTTCAGATTTACTCTTGGCACTGTTGATCCAAAGAGAGGTGTTCTCACGGCATAGTCCTGAAAAGGCGTCAATCTCAGCAGTACGTAAGCATTGAAACACGATATTGGGTATCTCAGGTTGTGTGGGTGCTGTTGTGACTGACGTGATAGGGAACAGTCTGTGGGGTTTGAGTGCATTATACTGGTCAATGGGTACAAGGAGATTATTGTAGATGACAAGTCCTGGGGGAATGTCTTGTCCTACTTTGTAATCTCTCCAACCGTTAGGGAGTGACATTGCTTGGGTTCTTTTCTTGGGAGGAATTTTTCCTTTGAGTTGGGTAGGTATGGATAACCTACCTTGCTACCACTGTCAATTTTATACTTCTGGGAAGTATAACAAATGAAATAAGGGGGGAGATTAATAAGAGAATGATACTTTATTGAATATGAATATAGGTTAATATATAGTATCATAACAAGCCACATGTTGTCCATGTAGGTCATGGAGATCATGGGGCTTATCTGAGTAATGTTCCTCTTGAGTCATGAGGCTTAATCAAGTTGTGTTCTGCTTAGGACCTGGATTTAGTGATTCCTGTCATAGATGGTTAACTGATAATGGTGCCACCAGTTTATTGGCTGGGCGGTGAACCACTTGGTGAGACGCTTGGTGATTTACTTGGGGCATTAATTTCCCAAGAGGGAGCAATTAAAGATGTTGCGACATATACAATTCCAAAAAGCTTGTTGGTATGGTCCAGTGGGAGCTCAGTGATGAAGGCAGGCATTGGTTTGGGGGTGACAGGTGGTTCCATGTCCATTTGGTAGGCAGGAAGGAAGTTGTATTTATCTCTGAATAGGCGGGGTTTGGTAATGTACCAAGGGCCTTCTTGGTTGTATCTGGTTAACTCTGTAGTTCTGGCCAATGACACCTGGCCATTATGTTGTTGGCGGTGTAGTCCTTGTACTCAGGCTTTAAGGGGTATAATTTGAAATGAACAGGACCAAAGAGAGCACCTGGCAGGCGGTACATAGCTGGAGGACTGGCAGAGGGGTCAGATGATCTTTGAGTTAACTGGCAGATGACAAGAATAAAATACAGCAGTAATTAAGGGAAACCAATATCTCATAACCTTTATTTAAAAATGACAATGGGGGTTGATCTTGGCCTGGCAGGTATTTATACCACACTGCCAGGCTTCACTACCTGGTTGGGTTTTCTAGGCTTGGGCGGGTTGACATCAAGGGTCTCAGATGGCAGTGTGGCGCTCGGCACTGGTGGTTTGCCACTGGCCGCTTCAGGATGAGAAGACTTCAAATCCTTCTGTTTTTCAATTTGGGTATTAGGTGCCTCTTTGGGTTCAGTGCCTCCCCTGGGACTTTGGGGGAATTCAAAATAGCCCTCATGGAGAAGCTTGCATATTTCTGAACAAACCGCTGGTGTCAGGCGTTGGCACCTTGGGGAAATTCTTGGCATCTTGCACTGGCAGTTTGTTTACAGAGTCCTGTGGAACAGCTAAGGGTTTGGGTCCTGGCAGGCTGGTAACAACTTTATTGATCAGTAGTGGGTTATTGGGTTCCCAGCCCATGGGTCTGGCAGTCTGCAGAGGGTTTTTTCCTGGGTTCAACTCTGGTTCTGTATTTTAATATTTAGGAGCATCCAAATTGTCATTCCTGACAGTGCATGTGGGTTGCTACTGCATCAGGGCGCCTCACAGGGCCCGCCCTAGTATGGTTTACCAATTGGGCCAGTCAGGAAATTGAAGTCACCTGGCCAGCATTCAGGGACGCTGCAAGATCCTGCTATAGCAAAACCTTCTCTCCTATTGTAGTAGGGACTCCCCTTCTAGCAATCAAACTGACTGTATCTGTCCTCAAATACCTTGCCGCCTGGTACCAATATCTTGCCACTGCCCCCAAAGCTATGACTGACAAAAAATGCTATGCTTCTGACCCTAATAGTAAATGTGTTAAAGCCCTATATCTGTAAGTGGGTCCCTGTTGGTTGCTGTACCTCCATTGATGACTGTTACAAAGCCATCCTGGAGGCCAACAACCAGGCTTTTATGGGCTTTTGTCGTAAAAATGATGCCCCACCTCAACCTTATGCAACACCTGGCAGCGTCCACAGTCAAGTAGGCTGCTAGCCCTGTTAGAAGGATAATGAGGTTAAGCGCCCCTGCAAGGGAGAGCTTCAGTTAGATCAAATTAAGGACCCAGGAAAAGCCTGGGGGTTGTAGGTACAAGAGGTCCTATAACCCCAGCTGACCTGCACTCTCAATTTCTCCTCATCAAAAATCCAAACAACTATAATGTTCACAACGTTGAAACCCTTGGCGTCTTCCAGGTAAACAGTGACAACCCTGTGTTGCAAGCAAGCCACTTTCTCAATAAAGTAACCCGCTTTTTTATCCCTTCTGTTTTTGTGGAAACATCCACAAATTGTTGGTGGACACCAGGGCCAACCACACCATGATGGACCAGGCGTTTGCTGATGCACAGCAGCTAGACTGTGTACCCTGAAGATTCAAGGCAGTATGAGTAGCTGACTCACACAGAGTAGTAATTACAAATGAGACAGTACCCTTCTTGTTGAGAATGGGGAATGTCCAGGTTAAGCTCTCTGGGCCAATCATGGCAGGTCTCAGCCACAACATAATTGCTGGCCTTGACTGGCTTTGTCACAACTGTCCCTACATTGACTGGGATACATCTGTTATCACCCTCAATAGAAATGGGGTGGGCTTTCAGATCTATCCTGTTGAAATAAGCAAGCTTCTTCACAACACTGTGTTTTTCAGGATAACTGAAACAGGCTTGTATGATTTCAAGGGGGAAGCTAAACTTTGCCCAATGCTTGGCTGAGTTTATCAGCGCTAAATCACCTGTGGACCCTCCCTTGACCACTGTACCTTCACCAGTGCTTGCCACCCTTCTTGAGAAGTATAAGGACGTGTTCAGTGAGACACTCAAACAACTACCTCCTCCCCAGGAGATCCAACACGCTGTAAAACTCCAAGGGTTGTTACCTAAAGCACGCCCCTTATACTGTCTCACACCAAAAGAAGATGAGACCCTTTTCCAGCACCTTGTGGATGCGCTTGACAAGGGCTTCATTTGCCCTGCACTCTCTCCATATGGGGCAGCTGTCCTCTAAGTAGCCAATAAGGACGGGTCTCTTTGCCTGGTCATAGACTACCAAGCCCTAAATAAGGTGACAGAAAAGAATAAGTACCCCCTGCTGTGATTGACAGCCTGTTTGACACACTCCTGTGTGCAAAGGTCTTTAGCAAGTGTGTAACTGTGCTGTTTTAGCAGAGTTACAAGGGGAAAAATATTTACAAGCTAGATAATAATCTTTATTGGGAGATAGTAATCATATAGTTCACGTGAATCAATGGATAACAGGAACATGATTGGTGATCACACAGTTGGATGGAAGAAGGGGTGGCTTGATCCTGATAATGAGTCAAGCTCCAAAACAAGGTATCCACCATAGGGGATCATCATCTGTTCATGTTGTTGGATTTGGTAATTTGAGTTGACTTCCTAGTCTAGCTTCAAGTGACCAGATAATTGGATTGCAGGTCACAAACCTGATTGGTTAGAACTTTGCTGGCTGGTTGAGCCTGCGGTTTTGACACCCCCCCCCCAAATTAAGGTTGGCCTCCTCTGGGGGCAGGTTGTCAGGAGCCTGGGCGCTGTATTGAACAGTTGTTGTTCTGTAGCTGGTAGGGCAGTCTCTTGTTGTTTCTGTCTTGCTTTGCAGGGTTATAGGCAATCTTGGTGTAGGGTTTTGTCTTGTTTACGCTTGCCAAGCCCTTGCACAAGGTAAGTGTTATTGTTGTTTACCTTTAGAATGATTGCTGGCCCCAATTTTTCAGGTTGTAACTTGCTCTTGCCAACATTCATGACCCATACTTTGTCCCCAACTTCATGCCTATTGTGGATGGGGACAAATGTCTTTTGCAGACGTTCATTCTCTTTGGCTGTTTGCTTGCAATTAGCCTCCATTACTTGAGGGTATGAGTGAGGGGAGACTTCACTTGGAATTTCCTGTTTGGGTCCTGTCAATGCTTGAATGATATTTGGCTGTGTGCCATATACCAGTTCAAATGGGCTTTTTCCGGTGGATCTGTTCACTTGGGTTTGACACACAATTAATGCTTCTGTAGCTGCTTATTTTAGTCTTCAGGTCTCCCGGTGGTGAGTTTGGCTAAGGCTTGCATGAGGCTATCATTGAGCTGCTCTACTTGTCCATTTGCCTGTGGGTGGTATGGTGTTGTTACAGTGTGTTTAATCTCATTCTTGGTGAGTTATACATTGGTGTTTTAGAGGTTAACTCTTTTCCTCCATTGGTTATCAGGAGTTCTGGCTTTCCAAACTTGCTGATTATTTCTTTACCAATAAATTTGTTGAACGTCATTACCAGTATGTGCCTTTACTGCTTAGGCTACTGGCTATCTTGTTGCAAAGTCAATGGTGGTGATGATGTATTTTTTGTCATTGTGTTTCCCTGGCATGGGGCCAACAATGTCAAGAGCCCATACTTTAAAAGGTAGTTGTGTGCAGATGGGAAGTACTGACTTTGGCGGTTTTTGCTTTTGGCAAACTTTTTGCACACCTCACATTGGTCTAGGACTTCCTGGACATTGCGGTATAAGGTTAGCCACTAGGCTTTATGTTTTAGGAACTCATATAGGTTTCTGCTCTTGGTATGTCCACGGTCCCTGTGATAGCAAAGGATAGTGTTGACTTGCTGATGTGTGGGGATATAGGGAATGGTTGTGCCATCAGTTATATTTCTGTGAAGAGTCCCATATACATCAGCAAAGAGATGCTCATTCTTGATGACTGTCTCTTTGGTTATGTTGGTGGTGCCAGGGGGGAACCCTTCATCTTTTGTTTGTAACACCAGGAGAGGCCAGTCTGGGTCAAGCCTATTCTCTCCTCTTGAAGCACAGACATACAGACAGGACAGGGCGTCTGCCATGGCAAGCTTGGCCCCAGGCTTGTACTGGATGAGCATGTTAAATCTCTCCAATAGTTCCATCCACCGCGCTTGGCGACGTGACAGATTTTCTTGAGTCTTGAAATAGATGAGTGACTTTTGATTGGTTAATGCTGTGAATTCTTCCTGGCATTCTAGGTAGCAACGCCATTTGACTAGGCAGTGCACAATAGCCAGCAGTTCTGTGTTGTAGATAGGGTATTGACAATTGCCATCTGTCAACTTCTGCAATTTTTAGGCTATAGGCAAGTGTTGCTGTCACTATTTTTAATTTGTAGTACTCCCCCAATGGATGCATCTGAGGCGTCAGTTTCCATCTGGTATTCCCTGTCACGTTTGGAGTATTGCAGGATGGAAGCTGTTGTGAGCTTCTCTTTGAGGCGTCTGAAACAGAGGTCACATTGGGGGGTCCACACAAACTTGGACTTGGCGCCTGTTATGGCAGATAAGGGGGCAGTCAAAATGCCACAGTCAGGTATGAAGCGTCATACATAGGCCACTATTCCCAAGAAGGTGCGGAGTTCCGACTTATCTTTGGGTGGTGGCATCTTGCAGATGGCTTGTATCTTTTTACTGTTGGGTTTGATGCCGTCCTTTGAGACTATATGCCCCAGGAAGGGTAGTTGCTCACAGAAGAACTGGCACTTGGAGGGCTTGGCCAGCAGTTTGTGTTGTACCAAGGTCGCAAAGACTGCTTCCAGATCTTTGTGGTGCTGTTCCACCAAGGGACTGGAGACAATAATGTTGTCTAGGTACACTAGGGCGTGTTTGCCTATGTGGGGTGCAAACACTTTGTTCATAAAGGTTAAAAAGGGGGACAGGGCATTGGTCATGCCAAATTTGAGTACCACACATTTGTAGGAGCTGTATTTAGTGCGGAAGGCCGTTTTGGGATTGTCTTTCTCCTTGATACAAATCTGATTCTAGCCTGCAATTAGATCAATATTGGAGAAGACAGTGGCTCCTCCTAAGGCATTGAAGAGTTTGCAATCAGTGGTAGATGGTAATGATTCTTAATGGTAACTTTGTTTAGGGCGTGGTAGTCTGTGACTAGGCGTAATGTACTGTCTTTCTTAACCACAAAGAATACAGTAGCCTCAAAGGGGGATTGTGAGGGGAAGATAAGTCCTTTTTCCAATGCCTCCTTGAGGTAGGCGTTAAGGTGTTGTCTTCATTTGGGGTCAGCCTGTAGATAGGGCGCGCCTTGGATACAGGCCCCTTGAGTTGGATAGAGTGCTGAATATGCTTCTCAGGGGGCAGCCCAGGTAACACTTCCTTAAAGATTTCTGGGTGGCGGGCCACAATGTTGCGGTCCTGAGGCTTGGAGGTATCCTGGTGGTCTTTGAAGTGTATGATCTTGTACTGTCAGGAGTCCCAGTCAATTGACTTTAAATCTTTCTTCTTGTCCTGGGTCTCTGTGATGCACACAAAGACATGGTCGCGGAGCAGTTGGTCCACAGAGTCAGGGTAGATTTGGTGGTTGACACCTTCACATTTGATGGTCAACACTGAGGTTGCCCAGTCTATTTGAGGATTGTTCTTTCATAACCAGTCTAGTCCCAGTACAATGTCAAACTTAGGAAAGTCAATGACGGGACCTTGGATGGTGGAGTGAATGTTCTCAAGCATGACAGAGAAGGGGGCAATTTCCCTTGTCACGGCAATGTGGTGTTCATCAGCCAGGACCATATTTTTAATCCGCAAAGGATTAGTGGCCAGCTTGAACTTATCCACAAAGCTACTGTTGACTAAGGTTTGGTCTGCACCTGAGTCCAAGAGTGCTGAGCCTGTGTAACTGAAAAATTGAAAAGAATAGGACATCAATTTATTGGGATGTCTGGCAATGGTGTACAGTACTGGGTCTTCCAAGGGCACCTGGATTAATGGGAATTGGTCCACTTCCTTGGGTTGGTATTCATTGTTGGGCAAGTCAGGAGTTGCGTGAGGAGAGCTTGGCTTGCTTAGTGCTCTCCCTGGGCTTTTCCCTCATCTTGGTTGCCCTGTGTGGCAGTGACGCGGAAATGAGTACAGTTTGACTGACCATTGTTTCCATTTCCATGTCCGTTAGAACCCATGGGCTTGTGATTGAAGTTGCTCCTGTTGCCTCCAGGGGGTGGTCAAGAGGAGCGCCTGCTTGGATGGGAATCCTTGGGTCTTTATTTTTTCCCAGTTTGTGCCTTGGCAGAGCGTTGGATGTCTGTTCTGCTTTTTCTGCTTCATGGTATAGGCTTTGCAGGTTGATCACCTGATCCAGGTTTACATGCCTCATCACGTGCAACTTGAGAGCGTTATAGTACATGAGGTGTGTGGCTGGGGTGTCAAAGGCCATATCAGATGGTGCACAAAGGCGGAGTTCCTCATAGGCGCGGGTGAGTTCTTTTACAGTGCCTGTCTGGGTCAGGTTCTTTACTTGGCAAATGATCATGAGCGCTGTGTTCTTTAGCACAAATATTGCCAGGAAGTCTTGCTTAAAGGTATCCCAGTTCTTGTCCATGTGCTCTTCATGCCACTTGTTGCACCAGGTGCCAGCGTCATGGGTCAGGCAAATGGAAATCTCTGCAATCCAAAATTGCTGTGGGCATTCCATCTGAGCTAGCTTTCTTTGGGCGGACTGGATCCATGCGGCAGCATTGTTGTTGGCCCCAGTGAAAGGTTCCAAGGCGGCTCTTTGTAGTCTTTGAGCTACATAGGTGGGCATGGTGGTTTTGTTGGCTGGTTGCAGCATTGCTGGTGGAGCTTGGAAGAAACCTTGTGCAGATATGGCGTTAAAGGCGGGTAGCAGGATCACTATGTTTTGGTATAGAACAAAAACTATTGGGTATTGTGGTACCAGGAGTGTACAGAGTCCAGTTGGGCAGGAGGCCAGACATAATTCTATTGAGGATTTGTTGGCCGCGGCGTGTGCGGGCAATAGGTGGAATTTTTCAAGATAAGGTAGGATGGAGAACCTACCTGTGCTACCAATGTTGTAACTGTGCTGTTTTAGCAGAGTTACAAGAGATAAAATATTTAGAGGCTAGATAATAATCTTTATTGGGAGATAATGATTATATAGTTCTTGTGAATCAATGGATAACAGGAACATGATTGGTGATCACACAGTTGGATGGAAGAAGGGGGTGGCTTGATCCTGATAATGAGTCAATCCCCAAAACAAGGTATCCACTGTAGAGGATCATCATCTGTTCATGTTGTTGGATTTGGTGATTTGAGTTGACTTTCTAGTCTGGCTTTGAGTGACTGGATAATCAGATTGCGGGTCACAAACATGCTTGGTTGAAACCTTGCTGATGGGTCAAGCCTGCGGTTTTGACACAAGATTTATCTCACTGCAGGGTACAACCAGGTTTGCATTGCACCAGGGGATGAAGCAAAAACGGCTTTCTGCACACACTATGGGTTGTTTGAGTATTGGGTCATGAACTTCAGAATGACTAAGGCTCTTTCCACCTTTGTCATGTTGATGAACAAAGCATTTGAGGAATTGATTGGTAAATGTGTGGTAGTGTACCTTGATGACATTATTGTCTTCAATCAATATCAGAACACACACCTCCAACACCTCCATGCTGTCCTCAACACCCTTTGGAAAAACCAGCTAAAAGCTAAACCCTCCAAATGTGAGTTCCTTAAGTTAGAGCTGCTGTTCCTTGGGCACACCATCTCTGCTCAAGGGATAAAGCCTGATCCTGCCAAGGTCAAGGCAATCACCGGTATGCCACCTCCCACTGATGTTGGTCACGTGTGTATTTTATTGGGTATGGTTGCCTATGTATGCAAGTTCATTCCTAATTGCATAGAGCTCATTGCACCTCTCACTGAGCTCCTAAACACTAAGCAGCACTTCCATTGGATCCCTGTCAGAGATCAAGCCTTCAAGATGTTGAAGCAAAGACTTATAACTGTGCCTGTATTACAATTTCCCAATCAAAACCTCTAGTACAAACTTAAGAATGTCACCTCTGACAGGGCCATAGGGGGTGTGCTACAAGTTAAAACTGAAAAAGGTGTCTTCCTCCCTGTGGTATATGAGTCCAGGAAGCTTACTGACTTAGAATAATGTTACCAAATACATAATAAAGAGTTGGCCGCAATTGTGCACTGCGTTGAAAAAATGCGCTGTTACTTGGAAGGGGCAACCTTTCCACCCTGCGTCCTGACAGACCATAAGTCACTTCAGTACCTTAACACACAGTCCCACTTGACACACTGCCAAGCAGGCTGGGTTGAGCGCCTATTCCCCTACCAGTTGCACATTGAGTACAAGCCTGGAAAGGAACTTGTCACAGCTGACGCCCTCTCACGTCTCTACACAGCGTTAATTACCAGGAATGATGGCTTGGACCCAGACTAGCCAATGCTTTACCTCTGTCCTGAGGCAACTTGTTACAAAGGCCTCAACTCAATAACCATCTCCAAGATGAAGGACAATCAAAGCCAGCTCACCACTAATGCTGGCAATGTCTGCCGCCAGGCAGAGACAGGTGAGAAGATGCCTTATATTCCTACCACACACCAAGGCAACACAATACTTCACTACCACTGCACCTTTGATCACATCAGAGGGCAAAACCTCTCAAGATCATAAAAAAAGGTTTGGTGGCCGTGTATGCGCCAGGATATCCTGGATCTCCTCAAAACATGTGTGCTGTGCAAAAACAATACATCTAAACCTGCGCTGCTCAAGTCTGTCCTGCCTATCAAGGCCATGAAACCCTTCAAACAGTGGGCCCTCAACATTTTGGGGCCGCTCCCCAAAGACAGACTGGGCAAGAAGTACATTATCACTGCCATCAACTACTTCACTTGTTGGCCAGTGGCATGGACAATAACTAATCACACCGCCATCACCATCACCCGCTTCATTGGCAAGGAAATTGTGTCCTGCTGTGGGCAGCCCAAACGTCTCATCACAGATGGTGATCATGAACTCATTGGCCAGGTCATGAAGGCGTACTGTACCAAGAATGCCCTCCAATGGATAGTCACCACTCTCTACCATCTGCAAGCCAATGGGCGTGTGGAGCAATTAATTGGTTCCTTGGTCCAACTGATTGCCAAGCTCTTGCAGGAGCACCCCAATACTGCGTGGACTGAACACTTGTCTACTGCTCTACTTATCCTACAAGCAAGAATCAATTGAGGCACCAGGTTCAGCCCTAGCGCCTTGGCCTTTGGGACGCCGGACAGTCTGACAGGAGTGGAACAGGGGAAGCTATGGTCTACAGTTCCCGGGAAGCCCCCCTGTTGATGACTCCATCCCTAAACCAATGACGTGCCAAATCCCGGGAGTTGAGCACAAACAAATTGAAGGAGAGACAAAGCACCTTGAAGCCAGATACGCTATAGGTGACCCTGTCTATACCCTAACTCCAATTCGGCTAAGCTAGAGCCCAACCACCTAGGGCCCTTCAAGATAGCTGCAGGTTATGACAATCACACCTATTGGCTTAAAGATGCCCAAGGAAACGCCAAGACGCTTCACTATGATTGCTTGCACCCTGCTGTGTCATTCCCACACAAAGGTTGTTTGTGCAGACCTTCCCAGATCTTCTGAAGACTCTGATCCTGGTGCCTGACAACAAGCAGGGGGCAAGGGGGTGTTGCAACCAAGTTTCCCAACTTGCCTTCCAACATATCTTACAATACACAGGGGGCGTTCAATGAGCCGTCCCTTGACGTATCTAACGGCATGGACCAATCTGATGGCAATATCAAATTGCGGGCACTTTCTCCTAATTAGGAGTGCTACCAATTTGACCTGCTGATCCCCGCACAAGTTATCCCTTGGCTCAAATCCTTACATGGAACAAGCCACCATTCCACCTTCCTTGTGGCCATGTGGCTTTCCCCATATGGTATATTAATCACAATATTCCAAAATAAACAATACCTTATTATTATTATTCTTTCCTTTCCATTGGACTGTTGTCTTCCCTAATTCCAAATACTGAATCTTCATTGGTTCAGTTGCAACACTTTGAAGGTTTTCACTGCACAGTTCAGGTTGGTTAAGCATGTTTTTTGTGTGTTGTGGATCTGCTTGACCCAGGAACGTCCAGTGGTGTTAGTTTCCTTCTTGCTAATCTTGGGGTCCCAGGTGGATCAAACCCATAGTTGGCTTTGAACAGGGACATTACAGTGGAGGCATGGTCTTTAATATTGTAGGCAAACTGCGCCATGTAAAGCATGTTGGCCCAATTGTCCTGGTTGGCGTTGTTGTAGCATCAAAGGTATTTTTCAAGGATCTGGTTTACTCTTTTGTTTTGGCTGTCTGTCTGCGGGTGGTAGGAGGTAGATATGCACCGCTTGATTCCCAAGTCTTTTATCACCTGTCTCCAGTAGTTTGATGTTAATTGGGGTCCTCTGTCTGTGATGATTTCCTCAGGTGTTTTGTGTTGAGTGAGGATGCAATCATGGAAGTGTTGGGCTGTATCTGCTGCCGTGCAATGGGTGGTGGTTGGTACAAATTATGCCATCTTGATGAAGCGGTCTACCATGACCAGGATTGCATTAAAGGAGAGGGATGGGGGCAGTTCCACAATGTAGTCCATGGAAAAAGATCTCAAAGGTCCATGGGGTATATCCAAGGGGTCTTATAAGTCCTTTAGGTTTGTTTCTTCAAGTTTTGGTCTGTCCACAGGTCTCATATCCCTTCAGGTACACACTTACTTCTTGGTCCATTTTTGGCTAAACAAAGTTCCTTCTGATGCTCCAGAGGGTCATGAGTCTCCCTGGGTTTCCAGCCATCTTGGAATTGTGATAGTCTCACAAGATGTTGCTCCTGATGCTTCCTTTGGTACAAAGATTCTGTTGTGGAGCATTAGTGTTATTCCTTTCAATGAGTAGCCTTTTTGGTAGTGGGCACTATCCAAGGATTTTGAAAGGTCAGAGATCATGATTTTGGTGAATTTGTCAAGTGATTGGGCCTTCAGTACTTCTGGTTTGCTGGCTGTGATCTTCATCAATCCCAGGTAGATGCCTAGACTTGCTGGGTCCAAGAGGACTTGGGTGTTGTGGTTGTGAGTCTATATGTGGGTGGGCGCTAGATCAGTCCTTCTACTTAGGGTGTTGGGTACTATGTTCACCTTTCCTGGCTTGTAGTCTATGGTAAGGATGTAGTCAGCCAGTTCTAAGGCCTATCTTGCTTGTTTTTGGTTAAGATGGCGTGGTTTGAAGAAATAGACCAAGTTCTTGTAGTCTGTCAGGACCTTTACTGGGAATTCAGCGCCACAGAGGTACTGGCGCCAGTGTTTCAGGGTCTTCATAATGGCTAGCATTTCTTTGCTGTAAATTGGGTAGTTTCCTTCAGCAAGCAGCATCTTCTTGGAGTAATATGCTACAGGATGTAGCATACTATCTCCTTCTTCCTGAAGAAGGACCCCACCCACCTTAAATTTGGACGTGTCTGGTTCAAGCACAAAAGGTTTGGATGGGTCAGGCATGGCAAGGACAGGGGGGAGTAAAAGCCTGCTTCAGGGTCTCAAATGCGGAGATGCAATCATTGGTCCAGAAAAACTGGACCTTGTCCAAGCAGAGCCTGGTTAGCGGCAGCGTGATGGAGGAAATTTTTTTATGAAGTCCCTGCAATAGTTTGCTAACCCCAGGAGACTTCTGACATCTTTTTGGCCTATGGTGGTAGGCCAAGAGGTCATGTCGTCCACCTTATCCTGGGCCATTGCAAATCCTCCAGTTTTCACTATGTAGCCCAGGAATTTCACCTCTGGTTGGAAGAACTCACATTTCTTGAGTTTTGCGTGTAGGTTGGCTTGTGAGAGGTTGTTCAGTATTAAATCCAGGTGGAGCAGGTGCTCTTTGTGGGTCTTGCTGTAGATGAGGATGTCCTTGAAGTAGGCCACACAGAACTAGTTGAGGTATTTGCCCAATACTGTGTTTATCATGCACTGGAAGATGCTGGGGCGTTGGATAGACCAAATAGCATCACCAGGTATTTGTAGGGTCCATACCTGTATTGAAAGCCGTTTTGTACTTGTTGCCTTCTTTGATTTGGATTTGGTTGAACATGTCTTGAAGGTCAATCTTGGAGTACGCCTGAGCGCCTGTCAGTACATCACACAAGTTGTTGGCGTTGGGTATGGGGTAGCAATTATTTACAGTTATCTTATTCAACTTCTGGTAGTTAACTCACGGGCACATCCTGCCGTCCTTCTTGCCCACAAACAGCATTGGTGACAAACAAGGGCTCTTGGACATACAGATGAAGCCTTTCTTGGACATATCTTTGGTGTACGCCTTGAGTGCCAACTGCTCCTTGTGATTGCAGCTATAGTGGGCCCATGTTTGGGTTTGGTGTCGGGCAGGAGGTCAATAGTGTGATAATGTTTTGTGTGTTTGGGGAGACAGGTGGCTGCCTCTTTGCTGAAAACGTGGGTCCACTTTCCTAGAGAAGCAGGTAGGACTCTCACACTAGGTTCAATCTGTATGGTCATGAGCCTTTGGGTACCTTCCTCCGGGTTAGTTCAAAAGGGTACAGTGTTGCAGGTTCCCTTATTACCTGAGGTGATGTTCTGTTCCTGGTAGTTGAGTATGAGGCCATGCCTGTCAGACCAGGAATCCCTAAGGATGAGGGGGTGTGGTAGGCCTTTCAACAGGATGAGAGACAATGGGTTCATGTTGTTTCCTATAACCAGGAGTAGTTCTTGTTTGCATTTGTACCCTATATAATTTGTGCTATTTCCCATGATGATCTGGAGGCAGTTCTCAGATGCGGACAGGCCCAGCTCTTGGGATAGGTCAGCATAGATGAAACTATCATCTGCTCTAGTGTTGATGAACGCCTTCAGTTTTTGAATTGTTCCTTTGACATTAACAGATACTAGGATGAACTTGTAAGACTGGAAAGAAGCATTTATTTGGGCCAACAAGATAGGAGCAGGGTTTTTCTTAGGGCAGGCTCTATTCAAGTGCCCTGCTTTGTGGCAGTGGAAGCAGAGCCCTTCTCTGTAGTGTCTTTGAAGTTCCTCAGGGGCCATCCCCCCTCTGTTGGATGTGGGGGCTTGGGTCTGGCGGTGTTGGGTAGTACCAGTGCTTTCTTGGTTCATGCTGAGGCCCTTACATAAGGGGACCAGGTCTTTCAAGCCAAGGGTGGGAGGGTGGTGTTTCAGTAGGTCCCTCATAACTGGGTCCACTCCTTTCTGGAATATGATTCATGCCAATTTGTCCTCAAGTTGGGTGCGGGTCTTCAGTTTGAGGAATTTGTCAATATATGCTTGATGGGTCAGGAGCCTTGTCATATTTCTAGCAAGGAGTTCAGGGCGTAGTATCTAGTGTTGCAATCCTCTCCAGTAGCCATTAACTCAGCCTCAAACTTGGCGTAGTAGAGCATAATTCTACATCTTCTGCTGTGGCCTTGCCAAACCAGTCTAGAGCGTCTCCTGAGAGCATGGAAGCAACCCCAAGTATCTTCTCAGTGTCCCTGGAATAGGAGGGGGCAACAGTTTGAAAGTGCAGGTAGAGGACCGGCATGGCGCGTCAGGATTAACTCAAGTGTAAGCTTCCCCATCTGGGGCATCTCCACCTTTATGAGGGATTGGTTTAAAATTACGTTTTGCACTTGGCAGAAGGGAGTCTTGTTGGTACTGGTGGCAACAGTATTGGTTCTTTTTGGGTTGTTTGGGTTTGTATTCTTCTACATGGGAGAGATCAGGTTCATGGTTATCTTATAGGTGTAATAAGTGATTATCAATAACAAAAGCATACAAGATGCCCCAAGAAATAACAACATCTTGGGGTTAGGGTACCAGGTTTTATAAAGATTGCCATAATGTCAGGGATCTAGTCTTGGGCGGCAAGCCTGTTGTTTTCAGGGGTAACTTGGGCCGGTGATTTAGCGGACAGGGACCACCACAAGAGAGAAGCTAACTTAAAAAGGTAGGAAGTGGACTTCCCCACCCAAGACCACGGGCCAGCAGCTGGTATGATAGTGTCAATCACCCCTGTGAGGGTGATGTACACAATTCCAAAGAGCTTTCCAGTATGGTCAGTTGGGAGGTCAGGCAAGGAAGCAGGCATAGGTTTAGGTGTCATGGGCGGTTCCATATGGATGTTGCAAGCAGGAAGATAGTTGAATTTCCCTCTAAACAATTTTGGTGTTGAGAATATCCACAGGCCTTGACAATTGTATCTAACAGTGGGTTGTATGTGGGCCAGGATTGAGTTTGAGTATTTTTTCTGGGGTATAGTCCTTATATTCAGGATTCAAGGGGTAATTGGTGAAGTGAACAGGCCAAAAGGATACACCTGGTGGACAGAAGACTGCAGGTGGTGGGCAGGAGGGCTGTGATATCTTGTACTGATTTGGGTGAAGGCAAATACAAAATGGGGCAGTAGCTGTATAAGCCAAAATAACATAACCTTTATTCAAAAATGGCATTAAGTTTGGAGCGTGGGGTCCTTTGGTCTATATAGCACCCCATCTCCAAACTTAATATTTTCCATGAGGGGTTCATCAGGGCATTGGGAAAGCCAGGCTGGGGGGGACTGGGTGCTTGGGTCCAAAGGCAGCAAAATGGCACTTGGCCCAGGAGTTCTTTTATTGGTCAAGAATCTCAAATTGGCTACCTGATTAACTTGCTTTAGAGTTGTGGTCATGGGGTTGGGCCACAGGCCTGTGCCTAATCCTGGGGATGCCTCTTGATTGACCACTGGTGTAGACTTCAAATTCATGAAGCTAATAGTTGCTGCTTCAGTACCTCTATTAGGCGCTGTGATTAGTCTTCCATTTGGTGCAATAATTTCCTTGGTTTGGCCTGTTTTATTGCATGGGCCAACATTCTTGGTATCAGCTTGAGGGGGCTCAATTCCAGCAAAATGTGGGCAGGCGGTCCTTTGGTCCACAGGCCTGGCAGCCTGAGGGGGTCTAGGATTGGGGTTTGATTCCTGCTCCCAGGCCCGGGTTTCCAGAGAGGATGAATTGCCAATCCTGACAGTAGGGCTGCGTTGGATGTGATACGGTGGCTCCTTTTCTAAAAAGGGACCACTTTCTCAAATCTGAAGACAATTTTGGAAAATTGCCTAGGGTACAATTTTTCTGGAATCATCTCCATACATAACCAAAGAAGGGGGTTTTGGATTTATTTTAAATAAAAATTATATTATAAATTTTTCTTTTTTAAAAATTAAAAAATATAGAGTTTGAATTTGATTTTTGTATTCAAAAAAATGTTTTTAATATATATAGAAATCCGGCTTGTCCAGAAAACAGAAAGCCTTTTTTGATTTTTTTTAATATTTTGGACTCCCCCAACGTAGAGGAATCTGAACTCAGGAAACAGGGAAGTGAAGATGGGATGATAAAGGCAAATGCTATAATTTCCCTTTTTTGGGCTAGCACAGCCCTAGACTAGTGTCTTCCCCAAATCCACTAGGTACTGAACAATATTAGTGAAGCTGTAGCAGTGGCTTATTTTTATAAATTGGGGGTGGTTTAAGGTGGCGCAGGGTGATTTATTACATCTCATGTAATCAATGTTGCAGGTATAAATTTGATATAGATGCCTTTGCCTAGAAGAGACCCTTGAGCTAAATAGAGCACATTGGCAGTTGGTTTATGTATAGCTTTTAGGCACTTGTAATATAAAATAAGATAATCGATGTTAATATCGAATTTCATCTGTGGATAATCATGTCAATGTTTAGTCTGTGCAAGTGGAGGTATTATCCTATCCGGTGCTATTCTAGCTGGGGCTATGGTGCTGGATAAAGTGTTCACGTTAGACCAGGCTGAGCATATGATATTCGGGAAGCCAAGCCTAAATTGCAAGAAGGTAGGACCCAGGAGTTTATCGAATGGTTTTAATAAATTCGCAGTGCACTCGCGAGATTGATTGCAATCGAATTCAGAATTCAGATTTCATTTTGAATAAACTGTAGTTTAAAACGGGATCGTCAGACCTTGGGCACAGTCAACATTACCGCCTCAACAAGAAGTAGGGTTAGGCGATCATCCTTAGAATATTAATTATGTTTAAATATCTACTTGTTCAAATTTAGTGCAAACATGATCAACGGATTGATTCAATAGAAGCAGGAGATTATATCTTAAATGATGCAACTTCATAATTTCTTCTGTATTTAAATAAATCTTAAGCTAAAATGATTCCAATGTTTTTAAAGAATAACGTAAACCGAGTTGATAAATAGATTTATGATGTAATGGCTTATAGATTAGGATATCGAATAGCGGAATGAATAGTGTTTTAGTGGGAATGAGTTAAAGTCTTGTAACATTTAATAAATATTTAAACTTAGCACCTGTGAATTACGTTTAGCCCAGTGTTGTAGGTAGCAGTATTTAAGAAGATGACTTAGATAATAGGTGATATGCTTGGCTATTCAAAGTGTTTTATCGGTGCTGTTTTGCTTGGACATTGCTGCAGTCAAGGGTTGATGGTCAAGGGAGTAACTAAGGCCTACAACCGCGTGGATGGGTTTGGTAATCTTCTCAAGCTTGTCCTTACCTGGGAAAAGCTGAACTATAACGGTGAAGTTGGTCACGAGCCGAACCCCCTGCCCTCTCCCCGCCCTGACTTTGGAATCACTGCTGAAGACATGTACTACTTCCTTCCTCACTCGCTTCTTGCTCTGTGCTCCCCCAACCAAGTTGCTTTCGATGATTGCTTCTGCGAAGGAACGTTTGAGAACGCCAAGCATTTTAGAAACGAGAGTTTAGATGCTCAAGCGGTAGTAGCAGCGGACCCGAATAAGCAAGTGATTGTCGTCTCAATCCGCATGTCCGTCAGCGAGAAGAACTGGGATTCCAACTACAAACTTGATCTGGCCAAGCATCCTCTCCTCACCGGCAAAGAGAAGGTCCACCGAGGACATTTGGAATACTTCCTCACCCTCCGTCGGCAGCTGGTTCCAGCAGTTGTTACAATGCTTCGTACCCCCAAGTACAACAATTATTCCCTCCATCTCACAGGCTATAGCCTTGGTGCCTCGGCATCTACCATCTCTCTACCATTCTGGATCAAGGACCTGAAGAGCAACAACCTCAACAACAGAGTCCAGCTCTTCACCTACTCCGGCCCTCGCCCCGGCAATGTTGCCTACGCCCACTACCTCGAAAGCCTGCATGTGCCCCTCTTCCGGTACGTCAAGAAGGGCGACGTGGTCCCCCACATTGCTGACCAGAGCGCAGGGTACAGCCAATTGGGCCAGGAGTTCTTCGACAAAAGCCTCCCCATCCTCAAGAAGTCCGTCATCAAGTGTGCCAACAATGTGCTTGAGGATCCCAACTGCGCCCTGAACGATACCAGTTTCTTCGCTACCCACCATCTCACCCCCTTCCAAAGACCCCTTCCCATCCCCCCATTCTGCTAAAGACATACACCGAAATAAACTCTAGGCATAAACAACATTCTAATTTATTTTCAAAGTCTCTTTCAAGCTTCATCTTCGATATTATCCCGAGAAAACTTGAGCTCACCACCCCTTTATTTTAATTATCCATCTCCTCTCCTCTACCAAAACCACTCCAATCAAACATCCACCCAACCTCTCCCACCCATACCTGATTCCTAAACTCTATCATGACTCAAGAACAAGAACCTTGTCATATAGCCATACATACTACATAAGAAACTTTCTCTCCATTCCCATTACCACATAACAACTAATAGTTAGTACCAGTGTTGGTAAGCCATCAGTCCAGCAAGTGGACAGAAGTAGAGTAGATGATCCACCCCAGGAGCCATCTTTCAGGCAAGGACCAAGGATCATCTATATAAATATCAGCCACCCAAGAAATTATAAGGTTTGTCAGGTTATCAAGACATCTACCCTCAGTGGTCAGAAGGGGTTACCTATACCTCAGTGTCGTAAAATATGCAGCCTGGGTGCTGATTTCTATGAATAGTTAGTCTACTACTTCTTTATCTTAACACTATACCTGTTGTGGTATAGTGACAGCCTGGGTAAGGACAGAAGAATATAAGAAGATAATAAGAAAAAACTAGTATTTATTTAGATATTATCATACTTATATAGTGTGAGGCAGGGGAATTGCCACCAGAGGCAGGGAGGCACATGCAGAAGGACTTCCCAAATGGATGAGAGTGGATTGGCATAGCTAAAAGTCCCGCGCAAGAGAACAACCGCTTCCTCGCAGCTTTCCTTAAGAAGGTAGATATAAATAACTTTGTTGTTCTAATTATAATCCCGGAAGTGAAGCCCATGCCTTGTGCACATTTGAAAGGAAAATCAAACACCTGTTTTAGGGGCGTTTTAAACGTCTTTATCACTAGTAGAATCAGGATGCAATAGCGCGACTGTGTGATTGTTCCATTGCTTAATCCCTAGATGGACAACTTTATGTCTAATTCATTCAGGATCTGCGACATTTCCCTCCACTGGATTAGACAACAGTTTAAAAATGGCTGGCATCTCAAGGTGACGGCTATGGTGAACAGTCCCTCTAGAAGAGTCGCAAGAAGAGTCTTGAAGAAGGTGCAAGTGGTAATTCCAAAGAGGCGCTAGCATACCAGGCCAGTGGAGGTGGTGAAAGCAGCAGAGGAGCAAGTAGTCCTGCATGATGTGGACGGCAGCTATCTGGACTTGGGGGTCCACTTAGATCAGCTACTGGTGCCTCAGCTGGCCTTAGGAGGGACAGGCCCATTGTTTGCTGCACTGTTCCTAGCTTTGAATGATCCCAGGGAGGTGACAGGAACTGGGTTGCAAAAGGGTAACAGTATCCATTGTCGGTTTTCCATGCGGGCAGCAGAAGAATACTTGGAGGCTCAGCTGAAGGAATTCCAATTTGAGGGTCAAGGTCTTTTAGTCTTACAACAGGGGACGGTATCCAACATAGTGAAGTCAGTCCTTTGTGCTTGGGCAACACCTGGGGTTACTGAGGCTCAACCAGTCAGTTGGAAAACCTCTGACAACTTTGAGCAACGTCTTTGGCGAGCCTTCCAGGAAGTGTTGAAGTCATACACAGTGGAGGGGACTGCTCATCTGGTGCCAATGATGATGGCTGGCAACCTTGTTCTTTGAGGAACCAACTGCTGTGATACCAAGCAGGAGGAGAACATGGGGGTCTTCCTTGAGTGGGCCTTGTCTGTATTCTACAGGGTGGGTGGTCAGGTCCCAGTAGAGTATGCCCTTTGTGAGAGTCTTCTGTGGGACTGTATTATCTTGGGGGTCGCCTTTCCTGTGGACATTGGGGTCAATTGTGTGTCTCACTTGGTGAGGGTTTGTTGCCCAATCCTTGTTCATTGGCTTTGTGGAACTGTAGGCAACCAGTTGTGTTTCTTGGCTATCATTCAGGTGGTAGAACAGTTGGTGCAGTACTGGAAGAGTCTTGTCAGTCTCCAATAAACACCTTGTTCTTTTATTCTTATTCCTCATACTTTGGTGCAACACTATTGCAAACAGGACAACAACCCATGGAATTTTTTAATTAGGCTTTTGTTTTTTTGGGTTATTGTCCTCATTGGGGCTTAATCTTGGTCACTAGGAGCAGCACAAATATACTGAGTGTGTACTCTAGTGATCAATTGCCCATAATGGGGCTCCTTAAGGGTGTAGGAGTTGGGGCCAGTCTTCTGGATAACTTGAACTGGGCCTTGCCAAAGGGAGACAAGTTTAGATTTACGGCTGTACCCTCTATTGCTGAAGAATTAGACTGAATCTCCTACCAGGTAAGTGGTTAAGGCAGGGCGTTTGGATGCAGCTTGTTCTAGATACTGCAACTTATGATTTAAGTTTACAGTGTAGGCCTCTGATTGCAAGCAAATAAGGGTTTGAACCAGCTTGATGAGGTACGCCTCTGAGGACACAGCCAGGCTGGCTTTACCAAGGAATATAGTAAAGGGGGAAGTCCTGGTTGCCAGCCATAGAGCAGTTGGAAGGGCGGCTTGCCAGTGGCCCGATGGTACCCAATGTTGTATGCAAAGGTGGCCGCAGGCAGGAAGGTATCCCATTCAGTCTCATGTTGGTAACTGAGCTTCCGGAGTATCTGGACCAGGCTCCCATTAGTGCGCTCTACCATGCCATTTGTCTGTGGGTGATAAGGAGTGGATAGTGTCTCATAAATTCCCATCAGTTGGTTGAGGTGGGGGATGATATAACTGGTGAAGTTGGTACCATTGTCTGTCAGCATAATCTGGGGGCATCCATATTTGTATATGATATTCTCCAGGATGAACATGGCTGTCACCAGTGCAGATTGGTTGGGAATTGCCTTGACCTCTACACATTTAGTCAGATGGTCAACCACCACAATGATGAACAGTTGTGACTGTTGGTAGCTGGCAGGGGGCCCACTACGTCAATGGCTACAGTGTGGAAAGCAAACCCAGGGCGTACAAGTCTGTGTTGAAACTTGGCAACCTTAGGCCTCTTAATGTTGCAGTCATGACAGTTGGCTAGCGTATCTACTACGTCAGTGTGCATGCCTTCCCAGAATCAGTGCTGCTGTAACAGAGCTAACGTCTTCTGTATGCCACCATGGCCAGTAGTCTTGTGAGCGGCCACCACTGAGTCCATGTGTAGGGATGGGCGTATGTAGGGTAGCCAAGAGTCTCCATAAAGCTTCAGGAGTTGTCCCTTAGAGACCTTGGTATCAATAGCTAACTTCTTGAGAGCCCTCTGTATCTCTACTGGCTCCTCTCCCCACAAAGAAGGATCCTCCATAGGCTTGTCATAGAGAATGTCAGCCATGGGGGATACTAAGGCAACAGTGGGAAGGCGGGAGAGACAGTCAGCATTCTGGTGGGCTGCTTGGCTTGATGAATGATCTTGTAGTCATAAGCCTGAAGTTTAATGGCCCAACACGCCAGAAGTTCTTTGGGGTCCTTGAGGGTCTTCAGCCATTGCAAGGAGGCATGGTCTGTTACAACCGTGAAATTTACCCCAGGGAGATAGACTCTGAACTGTTGGTAGGAGTATATCACAGCCAGACACTCTCGTTCAGTGAAAGTGTAGTTCCTCTTGTGAACATTAAGCATATGTGAGCAGTATCCAACAGGGTGTTCAAGTCTGTTGGAGTCAATTTGGGAGAAAACACCCCCAATTGCTGTCAGGCTAGCATCTGTATGAACCACAAACGGCTTGGAAAATTCAGGGTAGGCCAGCACAGGGGCTGCAGTCAGTGTTTTTTTGAGAGCATTGAAGGCAGATTGGCACACTGGGCTCTAAAGGAATTCATTATTAGCTCAGAGAAGCTGAAAAGGGGGTCATCCAGGGATGCAAAGTTGGGGATGAAGCGGCAGTAGTACCCAATCATCCCCAGGAAGACCTGCACTTCCCGCTTATTGGCCGGGATCTGCATTTGCTCAATGGCTTCCACCTTAAGAGGTACAGGGCAGAGTCCATCTTGGCTAATGATGAACCCCAAGAGCTCAAGTGCTCCTTGAAGAAGTTGCACTTGTGTGGCTTGAGCTTGAGATTAGCTGCAAGTAACCTCTGGAAGACTTCCTCCAAGTGTCATAGGTGATCATTAAAGGTTCAGGAGAACACATTAATGTAATCCAGGTAGACCAAGACACTGGTGAGTTTGAGGTCGCCCATCACTGCATCCATAGCCCGTTGAAAGGTAGCTGGGGCATTGGACAGACCTTGAGGAATCCTTGTGGGTTGGAATAACCCTTGGTAAGTGATAATTGCACATTTTTCTTGAACAGCAGGGGGTAGGTCAATCTGCTATACCCACTGATAAGGTCTATGGCGCTGAAGAATTTGGCGCCACCCAGTTGGTCTAAGGTATTATCAATACAAGTGAGGGGATATGAATCCTTCTTGGTAACAGCATTCAGTCGACGGTAGTCAATCACCACACGGTTGCTGCCACCCTTCTTTTTGAAAATAAGGAGAGGGGAAGCCCAAGGGCTTTTACTGGGGACCAGTAAGCCAGATCCCAATAGCTTCTGAAGCTCCTTGTTAGCCACGGCATGATTGGCTTGACTGAGCCGTATAGGTCTGGAGTGGATAGGTGGACTGCCTTGGGTGTCAATATGATGAGCAACATCTGCAGCATTGCCCAGGTCATAATCATCCTTGGCAAACACATCTTTATAATGGGCAAAGAGATCCATAGCTTGATCCTTCTGCTCTTCAGAGAGGCCAGATAGAGAGTTGCGGCTTATGACCAATAGCACCAGTGGTTGCTCACAGGGTAGACTCAACTCAGAGAAGTATGCAAAGGGGGCAGTCTCCTGCAGGTTTTCATGCTCTTCCAGTTGTATATAAGCCAGAAGTTGGTGTTTAGAGAAACCATAGCTTCACAACTCATGTTGGCCAAGAGTATGAGTACCTCCTTCTCACTTAGCATGAGGATGCCTGGTGCAACCCATGGTTCTAGTCTGGAGGCATTAGGAATGCCAAAGATTTCTCCATGAGTGCCAGCTGGTAGAGCCAGCAAGAGGCCTGTATTGTGGATCACCTGGGTGCCAGGTGTGATAGTCACATTACAGGAGGCGTAGACTGGGATACCCTTAGCTTCCCAAATTGAGAGAGGTAGCACCTTGACCTTCTTACTACACAGTGTATAAGCAACTGGAAGCTCTCTGTTAGCGTACTCCAGATTGATGTAGTGCAGACGTTGTAAGGGCAGGTCAGACGGGCAATCACCATGATAGAACATGGGTATGGAATGGCCCAATATTCCAAATGTATGGTCTCCATGATTAGTCATAGTGCCATACTGAACCATGAAGCTAGTCCCAATAAGAATGTCATAGCTGTTGTTTTCCAGAACTATAGCAGAAGCAGTGACCATTAGCTTCCCAAAGCAAAGAGGGAGAGAATAGTAGGCTCCTTTTGCTCTAGTGGTCAGTGGCCCAGCAGTACCAAACTCTTCATGGTAGGCCAAGTCCAGTGCCAGCTTAAGCTTATTCTCCAGCTGAGAGGATATAATGTTTCCAGGGGCACCAGTATCCAGTATGGCCCGGAATGAGTCTTGTTCACTGCCAGGTTGATATAGGTCCTACCTGGCGGTCCTCTCTGATCTCCACAATCTTTGAGACATGGTGTACGCTTAGCCCTTTGAACTTCTCCAGGAAGGTAGCCATGGCAGCTCCCACAGCTTGGCTTACTTCCTTGAGGGATTCTAGCAGTGCTGAGACGTTTACTTTGCGGAGCAACTTGGCCAGTTGTTCAGCACTGTCCTCCTCATTAGTGACTTCAACACCTGGTTGAGCCAGTTGTTTAGCATAGAGTAAGGATACTGTTCTTTGAGCTATTTGGGGTATAACCACCTCAGGGCAAAGTGTAGTCCAATGAGTTTGTGTGTTAACAGTGAGGACTCAATGGAGGAGGTCCTCTTGAACTCTGTCAGAATCTGCATCCTCATGTATTGGCTGGGAGTTGAAGTCAATCAGAGAGGGTTCATCCTTAGGTTTGATCCCAGAGGATGGCAAGGCAGCAGGCCTCTGATCTGGCTTGTCGGGGGGCAGTAGTATGGGGGGAGATGAGGGTGTCAAAATTACAAAAGCAGCCAAGGATTTCTCCTTGTCCTGGCTGCTTAGTAGTTTTTTGACTGGTCCTCATTGTCCTCCTCAATATCAGCGTCCTTGGTGTAGTCCTTTCAGTGTCCTCCATGCCTACATGATGGATCTTTTGGCATGGATTCCTACATTTCCAAGAGAAGTGGCCAGCCATACCACATTTGAAGCAAGTATGGGGGCTATTGTTGACTGGAGCAGGCTCAACCTTGTCAGAAGGTTTGGGCATCTCAACAGCCATGCAGGGTCAACACTCATATTTCTGGAATGGGCGGCCTTCAGGAAGAGGGACTTTGAACTCCTCCTTGTAGGTGCGTAGGAGGCAGATCAGATCTGGTACAGTGCAAGCGTTGTAAATGCCTGACTTAAGGGCCAGATATAGTTCCCAGTTGACACGTACAGCATTAAGGAGTGCTGACTGTACATCAATAAACTGCACCAAACTCATAGACAACAGATTTTGAGCTTCAAGATAGAACCTAGAAGTTAAGTCTTCTAGGGTTTCCCCCACCTTTAACTTGGTGTTGGCAAAGTCCATCTTACAACCAAGGAGTTCTTCTTGGCTACCAAATTCTTCTGTCAAGGCTCTGGAGACGTTGGCAAAATTCCAGCCATTCTCAGGGAGATGTGACAAGATAATGGTTTGAGTCTCAGCATCCAGACAGTTGATGATTGTGGAGTCCCTCATGGCATTGTCTGCGCCATACATGGAGTTCTGGTATAGACATAGGAACATGGCCACATTGCTCTTGTGATCAAATTTGGGTAGATTGACGGGCTTGAAGTTGTTGGAGCCATGTTGGAGGGGAGCAGGTGTGATTCTCACTGGAGAGTGGGTGAGACGGGAACGGCTGAGAGTGGAGGCAGCAAACCTAGCCTCAGAGGCGCGGCAACAATTTTCCTCTTGCTGGGCTATGCGCTCACCTTCTCTATCTTGAGCAGCTCCAGAAGCTTCAGGGGTGGCCAGGACGTCATCCTCAGACTCCAGTACTGGCTCTAATACTTGTACAGTGTTAGGAGCCAACCAAGTGTGGTCCTCATTGCTTTTGTAGCTATGATAGAACTCAGGACTAGAGAACCTCAGTGGACTGTAGTGACTCTTGGAGTTGATGGACATAGCCTGTAAGTTAACGGCCATAATATTACTGTCCATCCTATCCAATTGGCTCCAGAAGGCGTCCAGGAGAATTCATTGCTTGTCCAGCTCATCTTGGTAGACCTTGTTCTCCTGATGGGTGATATCCAAGTCATCTTTCAGAGAGGTGATGCGCTTTTCATGGGTGGCAAGCTCAGCTTGGAGCAAGGCTATTACTTCCTTGTCCTTCCTGACTTGAGTCTGGCTTTTGGCTCTGTCATGTGATTGGCAAAGTTTGAGACAATCCTGAAGCTCTGACACAGTGTGGTAGCCATCAAACAGGAAGACAAGATTGGCGCTCTGCTGGACCAATTACGCCTGCATCTTCTTGTAGTGATCAAAGAGCTCAAGGATGTCTCAACCAAGAAGGTGGATGAAGGGGGAGTTGTCTGTGGCGGTAGATGTGGGGGTGAACAAGGAGATGGTGGCAAGGCAGAGGGCTAATACTTCTACCTCATGAGTCAGGCTTTAAACCATGGGACCAGTCTCAAGCATGTAGGTAGTAACCACACTAATCCAATTGGTGTCTACACCCTGATGGGTGAGGGTCTGTACCACATGCACTGGAACTATCTTAGCTATACCCTTTTTGATGGCATTGACCCAGTGGAGCATGGTGTTCTGGGTGTTAGTAACTTTGGCAAGATACTGATTGATGATGGTAAAAGTATAGCCAAGTTCAGAGTAAAGGACCTGGAGGAACATCTGTTGGTTGGATACCAGTATTCCCTGGTCATGCACTAGGCTTTGGATGCAACCCAGGTGCATTTGGTTGTGGCATACATCAGGATGGGTGAATTGTTGTAAGTAGTCCTTGATATGTTTGACAGTACAGAGGTCACAACAGAGCTGGTCAGGGTTGACCTGGGAGAGATTCTGAAACCAAATCAAGGAGTTTTCAGCATAAGGCTGCTAAATGGCCAGGTGTTTGGAGGAAGCACCATTGTCAGCAGTACCAGCATCCATGGTGTGTATGGCACTACAGATTGTGTCTTTGAAAGGTGAAGAGTTGTCGTCCATCTCTGAGGGGGCAGGGGCTTGTAGGAGCAGTGGTTGACCAAAAACAATAGCCTGGGGGCGTTGATGTTCTGGCATGAATTGGCTTAGGTTGGGCAGGCCATAGGGAGAACCTGCTCTTTCACCAGCATGGGCATTAGCAGCAGTAAAGGCCGGTGCCTGGTGGTAAGGAGAAGCAGTGGCAGGAGACTGGGCCAGGGACATTTCTCCCTCCTCATTGAAAGGACCGCGGAGGTGGGAGATGTTGGTGTTGTAAGACATGAGCGCCAATATTGTAAAATATGCATCCTGGGTGCTGATTTCTACAAATAGTTAGTCTACTACTTCTTTATCTTAATACTATATCTGTTGTGGTATAGTGACAGCCTGGGTAAGGAAAGAAGAATATAAGAAGATAATAAGACAAAACTGGTATTTATTTAGATAGTATTGCACTTGTATAGTGTGAGGCAGGGGAATTGCCACCAGAGGCAGAGAGGCACAGACAGAAGGACTTCTCAAATGGAGGAGAGTGGATTGGAACAGCTAAAAGTCCCGCACAAGAGAACAACTGCTTCCTCGCAGCTTTCCTTAAGAAGGTAGATATAAATAACTTTGTTGTTCTATTTATAATCCTGGAAGTGAAGCCTGTGCCTTGTGCAAATTTGGAAGGAAAATCAAACACCTGTTTTAGGGGCGTTTTAAACATCTTTATCACTAGTAGAATCAGGATGCAATAGCGCGACTGTGTGATTGTTCCATTGCTTAATCCCTAGATGGACGACTTTACGTCAATCCATTCAGGATCTGCGACACTCAGGGTATTAGCAAGGTATTCACTTGTCAGTACTCTGGAGGGATAGGATCAGTACCCCAGAAAATTTATCCCACAGGTTATAACCCTCTTTAGACTACCCAGGATTAGAATACTGTTCAGGCTCTCCCCTGGGATCAATAACCTTGGGTAGCATTAAAGTCAAATACCAACCAAGATAAAAGTACATTTGGGTTACTCTACCTGGGACAGGGGTAAAGCTTCTCTTTCAATGACTTGAAGGTAGCTTTAAAAATGTCTTAAAGTTGCCAGGCAAGCATAGATAGCTCTAAACCATCATAAGGCTAGCTGTCCAGAGAAAAATATTCATCACTCAACAATCAGAATGTCACTGGTAATGGAAAGCTGGTTACCTTACACCTGAAAGCTCAAATCAACCATTTGGGTGAGTAAAAACAGTGGTGAGACATAGGGAGTGTCTGCTGCTGATGACCTAAAGTTTAGTTTATCAATAAAAGTCAATTCTCAGTACAAGTCACCTGTGAAGTCTTATTACCTAAGCCATAGGCCTTGTCCTACCCATACCACAAGATCAGTCCAGTACCAGAGCCATTCCTAAGGGCTTGAGAGGTTGACAAACAGCTACGCTTAGGGCTAGGAAAATTTCAGGAAAATCCAGTTAAACCTTCCAACTTTTCTCTGAGCCAACTTTATGAGGTAGCCAGAGGTGGACTGGTCTGCCTTGGTTTTGCTGCAGCAGCAGAATCACATAGAGATGTCAAGGGAGCTGCCATTAAGAGGAGTATCCTGGGGAAGTTCATATGGTCAATTTAGGTACTTTGCTACAGGAGCAGAATACAGAGCCTGTTCAGTGGGACATCTCCTGGGGGTTTCTGCAAGAGTAAATATTGGGCAAATTTTTTGAATTGGATCAAATAGAAGAATTCAAATACCATTCTACTATACAAATTGTTAAGGTTGAATGCAGGGGAGACTAGTGCTGGAACTGGGAACCAGTTAACCCTTTGGAGCACAGAGTGGTAATGCTTCAAGCAGCTTGAGCAGTGGAAATGGATTTACTAGCTGGAGTTCATTGAAACATCAGAAATGGTGCTTCAGGACGCCGCAATCATCAGTTGAGTCAGGGGCAAGTTTAATGGTGATACAATTAATTGGAAGCCAAGAGCTTAAAGTATAAGTGAGAGAGTAGCAAACCAATACTTAAAGCTTCTGAGGAATTGAGCAGGTAAGTGTGCTTTGTCACAGCAGATCATCAGCACCAAGAGTGCAAGCTTTTAAAGGGAGCTGTTCTGAAGGTGTAGATGTCATGAACTTGGTGCTATAGTTAAGAGGCTAGCCAAAAGTTTTGGAGGTCTCTAAGAAATCTTTCATTCTGGTTGGGAGCTTTTTTGGGCGCTTGATATGGATCTTGATAGTTGCACATCTGGTTGATTTAAAATGAACAGATGTCTTCTGAGGCTTTAAGAAGTCCTTGCTGAAAAAGTAGGTGGCCAAAAGGACTCCAAAACGGCTGCAAATACAAAGCTTCTAAGAAGAGAAAGAGCAGAGCAAATCAAGACCAAGGACAATGTTGAAATAACGTGATCAACCCCAGAAAGATTCCAACTAAGCAATTTTATGACCTGCAACCCAACTTCCCAGTGACTTGAAGCTAAACTAGGAAGGCAACTTGGATTCCAAAATTCAACCACATGAATAGATGCTGCTCCCTCACAGTGGATACCTCAATTTAGCGCTTGAATCATTACCAGGATCAAGCTGCCCCCTAACCATCCTACCAAGTGATCAATACAATTGTGCTCCTGATATCCACAATTTACAATAACTATATAATAGTTATATCTCAATAAAGAATATGATCTAGTTTATAATTATTATCTCATTGTAACTCTACTAAAACAGCTCAGTTACAAAAAATTTATACCACAGAAGGGTTCTAGGGGAATCTTCCTTCTGTGTCAATAAATACTTTCTTGACGCTTATTATCTCCTTTGAAATCATCAGATGATTTGAATCTATCTTTTCCATAGAGCTAGTATCCCTGAGGATGTCACCATAACCCAGCCAGCCCCTGGATTTGACCCAGGACAGCCTTGGTGAATTCACAGGAGCAAGAACGCCACACCCTCTTGTACAAAGAAGCAAAGTATATTATAAACCGTATCAGGGATATTCCCAGAAAAAATCCAGCTCAATCAACAGCAGGACAGATGCAGGAGGTTAAAATGAGGTAGCCCCTAAATCACATTCACCCAATTCAAGGCTCCTCAACCATTGGAGCTAGCTTGTCCTGGCCCCAATATACCACACCTGCTGTCTCATTGGGATTCAGCTTAGCCTTTCACCTCAATTTCTCTGAAATTTTCATCCCATAATAGCCTAGGTCATTGACAGCTTTGGCTCTTTCAGTGCTGATCTGAAGGTCCAGCACTACTGCACCAATCCCTTACCACTTGTTGGGCTATGCCATAGAGGCTGCTGAGAATACCATGCAAGCTGACACCTATCTCCAGCGCCATCTCCCTGGTCTGGTTCTGTCTGCAATGATACCAGCTCTTGCTGCAGAGTTCCACAGGTCCTCTTCCCAAAGAAAACATATGCAATCAAAGTTAAGGCAAGCTTTCAGCCAGCATCAGCTGCTCTATGGATGACCAGATCAAGTATAGATTTATTGCTATCCTCATACACTCCCTCTCCTTGTCTTTAAGCTCACCACTCTCCTATACATCCTGGTTCCTGGACTTTATCTCCATGGTAGGCTTCAACCTGAAGCAGGCTTGAACCATCTAAAAAGAAGCTCCTGCTGCAGCAGTACTGTTAGCCCCTATCCCCATCCTTTAAAGTTACTCCCCCTTTGGACTTGGACAGAAATATTTTCCCCTGATGGTCAAAGAAAACTCCCAAAAACTGACCAAACCGCTCAATTCTCCTGAGAGTCTGGCTCATACTGTGGATAAAATATTTGTAATAACTTATCCCACAGACTCTCCTGCCTTTGTTGCTCCACCCTGGGAAGAAACACTGATCAATTTGGACTATTTATTAGCATTTATCAACTGTTGTTAGAAACCATCAAGGTCAGCCAAATGAAACAATCCACATTAATTTCTCCTGCTTTAAATGGATTCCTTGAATCATAAATACATACTAGCCAATTAAATGATGGTCCATAAATTATTATGAAACCCTCCATTCTCCCTAGTTTTGCCTAAAAAATTTATCCCACACCCAATCAGGTTAAACCCAAGAATCAGGTGACCAGCTAGGCTCAAAATCATTCTCTTAAGATAAGCAAGGGGGCTTTGGGTTCCCTGCTTGCTCATTCTTTACCCACATTAAAGTTTAAGGGTTTGCAAATAATCATTATTTCTTTGAACTCCTGTTTGAGTTCTTTAAAAATTCAAGCTGTTAGTAAAAATTCTTGAAATATTTACCTTTTTTTGGCCCTTTTGATCCCAGCAGTCTTTCTGAAGTCACTAGAAGGAGTGTTGGTATACAAGCCTTGCTCTATATGCTAACGCTTTCAAAAAGAAAGTTCAAACCTGGGAGTCAGATTAAAAGTTATAGTAAAAGTCTACTTTATCTTGAATTTCCTCTAACTTTGCTTGCTTTCAAACCTGCCTTCTCTTTAATAGCAGTCAAAGACATTTGAGACCTTCCCCAAGCTCCTCCTGGTACTTTACGCTCCTTTTATTATCTAGTTTTTTTGTGGCAACTCCTTCCTGTAGAAATTTTATAGATTTTAGTATCAAAAAACACCCCTAGAATCACCTAATTCTCTTGAGATCCCAAAAATGATACTCCTGTCTATTAAATTTGTTGTGTTTTCTCTGGCATTTGTGCTGCTATTCATTTGGACTACCTCTCCAGATCCCTGAGCCCAAATTTCTTCCTCTGCCTACCTTGTGGGAGATAATCCTTCTAGACTCCTACACTTACTAGATGATTTCCTTGGTAAGTCCAACAATATTCTCTCCTCTTAGGGTATTTTGATAAAAATTCCTCACTTTTGATAATTTGGATTTTTACCCCAATTCCCAAACCAGATATTCATTCAGCAGAAGAAGCTCTTGCACCTTCCTGCCCTCTATTGGTGGATAAGACTTCTGCTTCAGTGAGGCATCTGAAGCGCTGGAGCACAATCCTACCTGTACTCCATGGCTGCTCACTGGCCTACTATTGATGTGGTTTAGCACCTATTTTCTCCAACTGTCTCTGGTGTCCTCCCTGTGGTCCCCTTTCAGAGCAGTCATTCCAGTGATTCACTGGGTGGCATCTGGTAGTTTGTCTTGCCAGGATGGGAGACAAACTTAGTTTAGCCCCCTTTTTCACACATTCCATGTGGGCTATAATCAGCTCCATAAATAGAATCTATGGACACACTCCTGGTAGAATTTCCCTCCAGGTGCCTCATGTGACAGAAATTGCAGGATAATATGAAGACGTTTCTAGGAGAATTAATGATTCCACCACCATGGCTCCAGATATTGTTATCAATAGCCTGTGATTAAGCATCAGCAACATGAATTACTGTTTTGCAAGGATCCAATTGAGATACAGCTAGGATTGAGTACAATATTTATTGAGATCCTAAACAGCAGGGCCCAGCTTGAATTGATCTGGATTATAATCAGATTGTAGGGATTGTAGCACACCAATCCAACTACAGGATGCATTTTAAAAATGTAAATTAGACCAAGGGATATATGCTTTTTATTGAGTAAATTTTGGGGAGGACATAATTCTTAGAGTTGAAACAGTGAAAATTATTCAATATATATCAAAAATTGACTAAGAAATACCCCCTGGATCCGGGGTTCCTTTTCCCCCCACATTGTCAAGTGAGTATCTGGTCCAGGTTGCAAAGAACCCTTGGGTGACCAATTTCGGGCGACCATGAATTAAATAAGTTCATATCCGGGGATCCTTAAGTTACGTTGATTTATCAACGTTATGGTAAAGGGGAATCAGATTCAACAAGCAAACTGGAGCAGCTGTAACCCATATCAACTGTTTTATTCAACTCTGTTAAATCAGTCAGCTTTGTTAAAGGTTTCCCAGGTTCCCTCCTTCCCCCTTTCCTCTTTGATGGATAACCTTGCAAGCTAAGTGCCAAGCTACTGCAGATCCAACCCCTATCAGATTCTAGGAAGGGAACACTGGTGCTGAACCTCCCTATCACTGACCTTCCTTCACCTAATCTAGAATTACTTGCATCTCTCCAAGGTCTGTTATAAGGCTTTTATGCTTTTGGCTCCATCAATCCTGCCACACTAGCTATAACCCAGGTGGTCTTTCCTAGTTCTGGCATCTACTCAGGAAGATCTCTTTTGATCTTAGTTGATACCTATACCACCTTCAAAAACTCATGTTTTTGTAGCCTAGTTGAGAAGTAGCCCAGGATATTGCAGGCTTGATACTCTGGATAGACTCATTGATAATTTTGGGTACCTGATCAACCCAACCAAGTATGGTATCAACTTTTCAAACCTTTTTACATATGTGTTTGGATTTTGACTCCTTTTTTCTTAAGAAGACATGATTTATTATACAACTGGATAGAAAACACCTGCCCCTTAAACACATCTCTTAACCTCTTTCCACATTGTCCAGCTAGTATGCTTAACCCATCAGAGAGCTTCTGGCCCTGTTAACATTTTTAACTGGTGTAGCTTCTCAGGCCAGCCCATGAGCTTACAACTGCTCTTAACCCCCTGGGAGGTTCTTGGCTTAGCTACCTATTATTAGAAGGGGTTTATCTTTGAAATAATGTTACTGTCACCCTTAAGCATCTCCCCATAGAACCTGTAGTCTCACCTGAAGAGGTCCACTGTGATAGCTCTTGTGATGCTTCTCTTCTCCCATCCTATCCCTGGTTTCTTAATCTGATTCAAGAGCTGTTTAGATGGATGAGATCATAGATCCAAGCACGACCTGCAGGGGTCCAGAGAATTCTTTTGACCTACTGGAAGCTTGCCAATTCATAATGTTACCTAATGCTGTGACAGCTTTTACTAGAGTTCCAAGCCACATACTCCAAACACACCTGCCTTGGATCCAGTCAATAAAAATGTTGTTTGTTCAGCTCTCATCAAACCATGTTTAACTTTTATTTTTTTCCTTGCTGGTTATAATTTAGCCCCTTCCACCAATCCAATTGATCTAACATTGGATTGGATTGTAGTATTCATTGCAAACAAAAAGAACAACTGATGATTAATCCCTGTTACAAGTGCTTTCTGCTGCAGTGTATATCCTTTATTTATAGTCTTTAGTTCAAGTAGAAAATCAAAGCATATTGTTGCTAAAAAAACAATAGAAAATAATAAAGCATGTATAATTCTACCAATTATGCTATTTTACTTATTTAACAGCAGGTTACATAATCCTTTTTAAGGTGGGCACATATTTATACAAAGTTTCCAACCTGTTAATAAATTTTGTTGATATTAACCCAATTAAGTACCTCTAATGCCACCCTTTGTAGTCTAATAGATTACCTATGTGGTTTGTGTCTACTCCCTTTATCAGCAATGATCTTCTGAAGAAAGTCTGTTTAATGTCTTCTATAAGTGATAGCAACTTCTCATGGGGACATATACTTAGTTGAAGTATAGGCAAATTAAATTCATAGATTATCTCAAAATAAAAAAAAGAGTTAATTTAGTACAAGAAGTCTGAGGAAATCATATTGAATATATAATATTACCTATTCCAGGGGCTTAGTATCACATCATGCTATTTTTTGCAAGCTCTCTTAGCTGCATCCAAATTAATTCTGAGTATGGCAGGTTATTCTTGAGCCAATTTCAAGTGGAGTGAAATTCATCACTCAGAGGATTACTGATATCTGTATAAATGAAAATTTGATGGCAAAATTGGTAGGCCATACCATTTAAAAAACAGAATCCAAAACTTTTCTATCTCAATTTAGTTTTGAGATGCTGGTTTTGTGTTAGAAACATTGATAGCTAGGGGGAAACATCAAACGTTTAAAATTCACAGTACAGCATCTTGAAAACACAGCTTATCATTTTGGTCTTTTTGAGTCAAATTAATAAAGCCTTGCTCTGCTAATTTCATTTACATAGCAAACCAATTGATGATGGGGTGTTTATGCCCTTCAAATGTATTCCATTTATCACCTACTCAAATGTATCTATACCAGCACTAACTCATAGTCTTTTGTATACTATACAAATAGGTTCCCTTAGACCAATCCAAAACAATATATTACGAATAATCTAAAAAAGCCACTAAGGTAGTCCTAGCACAGATTATCACTGCTATTCAAAACCCCTTTGATATAGGAATTATTATTTCTTATCTATAGGGTATACCTTTAAAGTGACCTTACAATAAAATATCTTATTAGTAGCTTTAATAAGTAAATTTGACATTATTCCATCTCTGTTCACACTATTTTGAAATTCACTTGGTGCCATGATTCAATATACCATCCAAAAACTCCATCTCAAAATGCACCATCTTGATTTACACCATCTCAAATCATGCTATATTAAAAGCAATAGTAAATACACCATTTTAATTTATTGCATTGCGGCTATAAAAAACTACTTCCTCAAACAGCATTTTTGTTTGAAGCCAATATATATAAATTATAAAGATCAATTTTTAAAAAAATATTATCTAGACTAAAAAAGGCTTGTGATTTCAAAACTGCAATAATAATAAGGGGTAGATTACAAGCAACAAGGATGTGTAAAGCCCCAAAGTTATTATATCCAAAAAAATCCCTTTTAATATGCACTATCCATGAGTTTTACATTATAATATACATATATGATAAATAAATACTAAATAAAAGTAAAAATTTAAAGACATATAGAGATAAATATAGGAATTATGTATTAGAACTAGCTCAGATGTTTATTGAAAGAGTAACAGAGATGGTCTGAAAATGTTCAAGCTTTTATCCTTAGGATAGTAGACAAGCACTACTTTGCAAATCTCAGCATACTTTTTCATCACCTTTTTCTGCCTTGGTGGATCATCCTTGTTCTTGATGCCTGTCTTAAACAGATGGGCAGAGATCACCTGTTGGGTCTTGATTTGTATCATTATTTTATTAAATTTGGGCCTTTTACCCTGTTTCTAACCACAAATTTACTATGGCACCCTTCAAGGAAAGATGTGGTCTTGATTAACCCGTTTTTGACCTGCTTGAAGCAGTTCCAGGTGATTGAGTCACCACTTTTTGGATATGGAGTGCTCCATGAAAGATGCCAACCCATTGAGTTTGAAATACTCAATAAAGATGGATAATACTTCCTGGCTGTAATTATTTAAGGAGGGCAGAGGGGGGCATCATAGAATGCATCTGCTCCTCCTTCTTTCACTAGAGCAAGAGCAGCAAGGCAGTTAAATGTGTCTTTGTTCTTTGTTGACCTCAGTGTTGATCAGATCCTGGAGTTCAAAGCACTTCTGTAGGTGCAGCAGAGTGCTTGGAAAAATAGAAATATCATCCCTAAGGGGAGCTTTAGAAGACTTTGTTATTAATTTTAAGCAAGTTCAAGAAAATATGATTATCAAATTAGATATGATATATCAAGATTTCTGCCTGCTTCTTGGTGGTGGCATCTTCTTCTGGGGAGGGGGTATTATTCTTTTACTTCTTGTCTTATTGGGCTCTTCTTCAATGGTTGGGAGGATCCATTCAACTTGCCCTTCAAAATTGAAAGAGCACAGACATAAGTTTCCTGCTTCTTATTTGGGAGGAAAAAGAAAAACAGGGGAAGAACTAGATTTCTGACCTGCCCATAGATGTTCCAAATCTGGCTAAATAGCTTTGGGCAGGTGGAGAAAGTTTCATATGCAAGCCAGGTCTTGCAGTTGAGAAGGTTGCAAAGATTCTTGGAGGTAGTGCAGCAAATGATTGGCTCATGTGCATGCTGGCCATCATTGTGGAGGAGGAATATCTCTTCATGGCGTGAAAGTTTATGCTCCTTGGTTAGGATCAACTGTTCAATCAATGTAGCACTGACGCCTTCAGTGCTCAGAGCATACCTCTAATCAGTGAGGTATCTTGGCAATTTAGTGGCACCACCAAAAGTGGCAATTTGGGTGCTGTTTAAATTGAGGAGGACATCATTGACCAACTCAGTGGCAGTTTGGTCTTTGGAGATCAGGATGACCTGGCAAAAAAAACTAGTGGATCAGTTGATACAAGGGGTTGAAGGGCTTGGTGCAGTCATGGCCTACACTTAACGCCTTGAATCTTGTGAACCCATAAGTGGTGAGCCTTTCTGGGCACCCAGCATTATCACATTTGTAGTGACGCTGGTGTATTGCTTTCTTCTTATTGTTACAGCTGAAGCTGTACCTTTTATATACAAAGCTGTCAACCCCCTTCTTGGTCATAATTGGGTAGCTGGCAGGATATGTGGTGGGCACAGCAAAGGTTCCATTTTTATTACAGATATTTTTCACAGTGTTAAGATCCCAGAGCTCAATTGGCTCATCAACAGGAGCACCAGGCTCAGGCTCCTGATCCTCTTACTCTTCAGGCTCTGAGGTGATATCAGAGTAGCGGTTGGAGTTAAATAACTTCTCTTGGGGGTCTGAAGGGGAGTAGACAAATGGAGAATGAGGAGGGGTAGGACTGTTTCCCTCTGGTTCAGGTGATGATGTGGGGGTCTTTGGGGGAGCTTTAGCCTTAGAAGGCTGCTTCTTTGGGGTTGTCTTGGCCTTTTTGGCCTTGGGAGGAGTGGTCTTGGACTTCAGGGCCTTCAGAGCCTTAGACACAGCTTTGTTGATGCACTTGGGAGGCATCTAAAAGTGAATTAGTATCAAAATATGGGAAATTTGGGGTCACTTTTTAAAGAGAAAATTAGAATACTTTTTATAAAAGTAATCAATATTTTTTACATAGAGTTGTAGAGAATTCATTAAATTATATACTATCAAAATTTCAATGTTTTTTTGTAATAATAATTTTTTATCAGTAAATCAAGTAAGCAAAACTTTGAGTATTGACTGAAAACTTGCAGTCAAAATGGCATTTTCAAAGTGACGTAATTGAGGTGCTGTAGCTCAAAAACATAGTGTTTTTGACCATTTTTATATTAAATTAACAAATTTCCGGTGGAGCTACCTCAACCAGGCCAAAGAGTAAAACTTGAATTTCACAAAAACTAACTTATACAACTGGGGTTAAAAAGGACCCAGTTGTTTAGAGGAAGTCAAAAAAGAATATTTGCAAATTTTCATAAGCTGTCTGACATTATTTGCTTAATTGATTTTAGACAATAAATGGTACTTTTGAAAAGTGAAAAGCAAGAATTGCAGTGGGGGAACAATATAGCGTAGCCTAGCGTCATATGTAATTTCCCCTTATTTTCCCCTATCCATTGTGAGCATCAAATCATTTGGGTGATATGAAACCCAGTAGAATTTGAAGTGACATAAATCAAAATGGTATAATCACCCCCTTCCATATTAAAATCACTATTAAATTTTTTTATTAAAAGATCCCTTATCAATGTATCCATGTATAATAAAGTTATAAATTACATATAAAAAACAGTTTTTTACCCAGCAATGATAATCACTAGTAGGACTATCATAGTGTTGTTATTTTAGGTTGTTCTTGGTATAAGTGTCTTGGATTAATACTATAGGAACATCTTATGGTACTATACAACAGGCTTTATTTTAGTTTGGGAATAAACTTATTTTAGTTAACAAAAAATAGTGCGATTTTAAATGGTGTAAAGTTGAGATGGCGCAAAAACCCTCCACACTAATTGATTTCATATGTAAATAAAGTTAGCAAAAAAGATTTAATTGGTCTGACTCAAAGTGACAAGATTGAGATGGCGTAAATTTGAGATGCCACATTATAAAATTATATATAAATTTTAACTATTTTATTAATTATTTTATTTTTTTGTGATTCAAAATAACTAACTCAAAATTTGCCATCTCAAATTAAATTCAAGATGGCATAAATTGAGATGCCGTTTTTGAAATGGTGTGTCCTACCTGCTAGATTGACCACAAGTTGGTATGCCAATTTGCAAACAAAGACATCTCCTATTTTCAACAGGCTTATTTCATTAAGTTAAAATAGGTACAATAACTGAGGTGTGTCTGGTCTGAGCCAAGAACAAAGACACTACATCTACACACATTCTGATTGGCTCTGTTGTTGGGATACATCCATTTTGGTATAAAAATAAAATAAAATTTAAATAAGTTTATCTATATAATTTATTTATTATCATTTTTATCACTCCATATATAGTAGCATGAAATCTATTAGTCACTACATTTTATTTCAAATTAGATTTTTAGATTTTTAGATTTCTATATTATTTATTTTTGGTTGTAAATATGCACTACAGTAGTTTTAGAAGCTATGGCAACAAGCAAAAATACTTCAAATTTAAACAAAAATAATTCAGATGTAAACAAAATTAAAACTAATAAATTTATATTTATTTACAATAGATGTATTTATTTTTAATTTTGTTTACATCTGAGTTTTTTCATTTAAATCCAAAGTATTTTCTCTTGTCGCCATAGCTTTTAAAACTACTGTATTAATCATGAGTTTGGATAAAATTGATATTTTTATTGATTTTAATCCCAAAACAGACACTCAGAATATTTATTTCTTCTTTGTATTCTAGATTAAATTCTTAATTAGGACAAGTTGGTAACAGTATTATAGATTCATTTATATGTTTTAATATTTGATATTTACACTGTCTGTTTCAGTTGCTATTAAGGCTTGTTGTTGGATCAAGTTTGTAACTTTTGTGACTGAGTTTCATGTGTTCACCAAAAACATAGTAAACATAGTAGATGTGTTCTGTGACTGAATCTCATGTGTTCTAGTGTTTGGTACACTTGTTATTAAATTTTTAAGAATTTTCCCCAGTTTGAATAGGTTGTTGTATGACAGGACATTTTTGCCAAATAACGCTCATTTTCCATGAAATTATCTTCTATTTTATCTATTAAGTTGAATTTTGTTTTGTGACTGAACCTATGCGTTCTAAACTGATTAATATACATTTATATTAACAGGTTTGAAAACTACTGTATAATCCACTATTTATGTTAAAAACAGCAGACTTGACCTGCAAGCAAGGTTCCAATTAAGCAGGTTTGTGACCCACAACCCAACTTCCCAGTGACTTGAAGCCAAACTAGGAAGGCAACTCAGATTTCCAAATTCAACCACATGAATAGATGCTGCTCCCTCACAGTGGATACCTCAATTTGGTGCTTGATTCATTATCAGGATCAAGCAGCCCCCTTAGCCATCCAACCAAGTGATCAACACAATCATATTCCTGTTATCCATAATTCACAATGACTATATAATACTTATCTCTCAATAAAGAATATTATCTAATTTCAAATATTTTCCCCTTGTAACTCTGCTGAAACAGCACAGTTACAACAGTAAAATATCAACATAGTCAATAAAATTCAGTTTAAGGCATCACACTGATATTAAAAAATTATATTTTTAAAAAAAGTATTATATATACTAGCTAATTATAAAAAACCATTATACTGAACAAATCAGAAAATGTATATATAATTAGACAATACTCAATATTTCTTCTAAAAACTAGACTGTAATTGTGATGGAAATCACAGGATAATAAGAAGCTGTCTCCATGTGGTGGAGAATCACCCACCAAATCCACATAGAGTTAATGATTAACTACCAACACAGCTTTAAATACTGTTTTGGAAATTTCCAAATGAGATACTAGGGTTAAATAAAATATTTAACCCCAGCCAGAAAAGCCCTAGATAAATAGCCTGTGAGAAAATCAGAGTGTCTTCAGTATAAAATTCAGGACATTGAGATAGCCATGAGTTTCAGCTTTGATGGGAGTGGGAACAGCTTCAAGATTGGTAGGCATTGAATTAACATTTGGCAGCAACAGCAACAAAGTACCAATGGCAGGTCCCCATCTTCCAGTAATAATCTGGCTAAGGATTAAATTATAGGGAGTGTAGCGCAACAATCCAACTACAGGATGCATTTTCAAAAGTAAAGTTAGACCAGGGAATATGTGATTTTATTTTGTAGGTTTTGGGAGGACTTAACTCTTAAGAGTTGAAACAGTGAAAATTATTCAAAATATATCAAAAATTGACTAAGCAATACCACCTGGATGCTGGGCTCCTATTCCTTCCACATTGTCAAGTTGGTATCTAGTCCAGGTTGCAAAGAACCCTTGAGTGACCAATTTCTGACAACCATGCTGATTAACAAGTTCATATCTGGTGACCTTTAAATTATGTCAATTTATCAACATCAACTTATGGGGGGAATCAGATTTGACTGGCAAACTGGAGCAGCTGCACCCATTTCTGATCAACTGTTTGATTCAAATCTGTTAAATCAGTCAGTTTTTTTAAAGGTTTTTGGGCTTTCTGTGCTTTCTTACTTGGCCAAATAATCCCTGGCATTATGAAACCTACCATGAAAATAATAACCTGGTTTCTATTAAGAACTTTTGTAATCTTTTTTATATAATCACCAATCTCTGGAATTGTGTGTTTGGTCTTGACAATGTCTTTGATCTTCTCTTGGTATAACTGCTCTTTGGTTTTTTTCTTCTTGGATTAGCAGAACTCAATGTCACTGATGAAAGCAACAGTCTTCCCTAGTTAGACTTTGATGCTCTTTTAGGTGTTGTATCTGGGCTTGATTCCAAAGGAGGACTTGATATTTTTATGCTATCCATCCAAATATGAAGGTTTTTTTTTCTCATCCTTTAGAAAATCCTGGTAGCAGTTCCTTTGGCTTTGGCTCTGAGCTTGCTCTGGCACTTAGTGACCATATGTTAATCCACTGTGGCTTGTGATTCAATAAAAGGGTTAAACCATCCTCATTCTTCTTGGCATATGGTTCTTGCATAAAAGTTTGAAGGCTTTCCTTTTATGTTCAGGCTTTAAGAAGGCTAGTGCTAAACAACTTCTAGATTAAAAATTTGTACTTTTCTAAGCTATCTAGATAGTGGATCTTGATGGGATCATATAGATCCTTTAGCTGCTGGATCAGGTGATGTAGTCAACAGAAGTAGCAAAAAAAGCATCCTCACTTTTGTTTGCCAGAGCTGGCCCAACCAGGGTCTGCTGCCCTAAAAAACCTGCCCCAAGGTCCACGCCCTGCCAGCAAATTGCCCGCAGTCCTGAAGTCCACATAAAATTGAAGAAGCAAAATCATATGGTATAAAAGCCTCAGCAGTATGAGAGTGACCATATTGTCATTTTTGATAATAAATATTTATGAACCTTTGGTTCCTTAAAATTCTACTTTATCTAGTTTTAGTGATCTTTCATCTCAACTCTGGCTAAGTAGACAACCAGGCAACCTACTGCTCTAGAGATCAACCTGCCAACCCACTGCTGGCGCTATATTGTCCCCCTGGAGCACCCTTTGGATAAGTGAATTTCACCAAATATCCTCTAAACTCTGCCTACTCTGAGTTCTTTTTGGAGAAAATACTACTTGCTGACTCCTTGGCAAGAACTAGAGAAACCAAATACATAGGACACAAAGGAAAGTGGTACAAGAGGCCATCAAGATTGTACAAGACAATTACAATTATCTGCCACCTACCTGGTTCCTATGACCCCACCTCTGATCTCACAACCCAACTGCTCAATGAAACCAGTTGCTGCTGCCAATATCACGTCCACCCAGCTGTTTGGAGTACTCTACATTACTATGACAGGCTTGGTGGACTCCATGGTGCCCAACTCTGGCCCCTGGGCTTTACTTGGGTGGTCCCTATCTTACATTACCAAGTTAGCACTCATCTTATGTTGGGCATTGCCCTCTGGCCCAGCAGATCTCTCACTGAGTCACCTAATACCTCTGCCTATGCCTGGCTTCCTGAAAATTACCCTTGCTTTGATAAAATTGATGATGGTGGAAAAAATGGGTCAGTGTTCACCAAACTGGGTTCATCAAGAGCTTGATTAGTCAATATTCTTGTGATGACCACAATTTCATGAATCCAGGTATTGATAGTTATCTGATTGGTAAATATCACATGGATTCCTAGTTAGAGGAACACCTGGAATAGGGGTGTTTGGGGATCATGTTTTAGTATGGTTGATATGAGAGGGTGGGCTTTGTTACCGTCAGTTGGTGTACAAGACCCAGTTGGTGACTTATTGAGAGAGTGACCACATTTGGCATGTGATTTTAGGGTTGCAGCCACAGTAGACTTTGCAAAATTCATAAAAGCTTCAATTTTCAAGAAAAAAATGAACATCTCTTGTTTTTTACCATTTACTGTAAAGATTAGGGTGTGATAATCTTTCTTCTGTGTCTTACAGGCTGATTTTCTGGTGGATAGATTTGACCCTCTTTGAAATCAAATACTGGCATCTGATGAACTGTTCCCAGAGTTTCATTTTTCTGAGTGATAGCCTAACTTGATTGGCTAATTCTTAGTGCTGGTGTCAGAATGTGGTTCTGATTGGCAGTGTCCTGTACATGATGCACAAACAATATTATTCTGGATGAATGAGAAAGAAAAATTCTGGGTTAAGCTTGGGGAGGGGTCAGTGGATTGTAAGTTGTAATCAACTGGGGCTACCACACTGGGAGGCCCAGTGTGCTCCTATATAATTTTATTGAACCTGAAAAACAGTTAATTATTTTGTGCTGGTGAATGAAGACTTAGTAAATTCTATTTAGAAAATAAACTTGATAAGAGGAATATATTTCTGTTAACTCTATTACTAAGTATGCTGCATTTGATAATAAAATTGTTTCAAATTTTATCCAATTTTAAAAGCATTTGGGTGATTTTTCAAGAATACCAGTAATTCACAAAAAAAATTGGTGTGGATCTGCGCTGGATGACATGATTTAATTTTTAAAATGATAAAAAAATATTTTGAACTTATTCCATTTATGGTTTATAATTTGGCTGTTAGATTTGACAATCCTGAAATTTTTATTTGTACTTAGTTTAGGCTGTCTAATGATAATTAGGATACTGCATTTTTGATGTGTATATCCCTCCTTTTTTGATGAATTTTTCTTACACTAATTGAAATATTTACATACAGGTTTTATATTTGTAAAATTAAATAAAACAAAAATGGCAAATAAAATAATTGATTTTGTTATTTTTTACTCAGCTGAGTTGCTCAGATTTACAATTTGAGATTTTATTGTTGGACTTGACAGCGCCGGATTTTTCCCACAGGCTCTAAATCTACAGTATAAAAATTATTTCAATTTATAAATATATTGCTTATCTTTTTGTTTTAGATACATTCATCAGGGTTAATACATGATTGTCCAACCAAATTACAAGTGGGTGGAGCTAGATTTTAGAGAGATGGAATGTCATCCTTAACTATGATTTTTTAAAAAGACATATTCCCTAAGGCTAAAGAATCCAAAAATTGTCGTGAATCTTATTTTACCTTACAAAAGAAGGCCAAAGTAAGACTCCACTCCAGAATAGTCTGCTACAAACCTACTCAAGAGCAGAACTACTTTGGCCACTCCACTGCCAGTCACTACCATTCTCTAGCTCTGGGTCAATAATATCAAAAAGCTATTTTATGATATTCAAATATACAGCTATGTCGTTTTGGCTAGTGCGACTCAGACAGAAGCTGACCGGAACTGGACCACAGTATTCTGATCTGTAGGTTATATTTATTTTTCCTGGTTTGGGGTTATATTGGTAGTTGCAGGCTACGAGATGGAATTAAGAATTGGATTTTAATAGGAAATATTGAATAATTTTAAATCAAAGCCCGAGATTTCTTCACAAGGACCCAGCTAGCAAAGGGGTGGGAAGGGAGCAGGGCGCTGGAAAGGGGTGACATGAAGTGGGGCGTAGAAGTTTACGTCTTTCATCCCGCAGCTAGAGTCTTCGATTACGTTCAGCGAACATTTGACAACTGAATTTCTCAAGACGGGAATGCTGGAGTCATAGAATTCCAAGCCCGCTTGGCTGTACCCCATAGCTTGATCGGAAACATGGGGGATGACGTCTCCTTTAAGGGCGTAGCGCACAATAGGTACACCTAACGTCTCGACATATTTAGCAAACTCTGCGTTTCCAGGACGAGGGCCAGAGTAACTAAAGACTCGGGCTTTGTTCGCAAGCTTTTTAGTTTTAAGTGTGTTTGTCCAGAATGGCAACGATATTATGGCAACAGAACCCCCTAAACTATAGCCTGTGATGTGGAGCTTATAGGTTGGATGTCTTCTGAGCATTTCGACGACAGTGGGCTCCATCATGCGATAAAGTGAATCTACATATTCAAGGTGGCCGTCGTGTACCATTGCAGGGCCATTGACGTAAGGATGTCTGGATAGTGTGCTTTTGTAGTTACTTTGCCAATTGGTTTCGCTCACGGTGATGCGGTAGGAAATAGCAACTAACTTGTTGGTGTCATCAACTGCAACAGAAGCCTGGGAGTCAAGAGTTGCGTTGCGAAACAGTTTCACCTCTTGAAATTTCCCCTCGCAGAAACATTTCCCATCCTTTACCTGAGCAGGGGTGCATTTGGATACCATGCTGTGCTTGAACAAGCTGCGGAGTTCTTCAAATGTGATGCCATAGTCGATACGGGGAGGGTTGAGCGGAATGGATTCTTTGATTGAAAAGCCATTGTTTGTAAATGCTTCTACGGCCATAATGAGCTTAAGTATATTGTTTGTGCCATCGACAGCAAAGTTTAATTTTGAAATGCCATTGGAAATGCCATTGGAGATCATGTTCTGGCTTGACCCAAGCCCAAGAAAGATGAGAGTAAACCAGTATGAAAAGAACATGTTATCTCTTAACAATCAAAAGCTTCTCTTTTATACCCTTTCTTACTCAGTTTTATCAGTGCATGCATTTTTCCTCAAATTATGACTCATATTTAAACTGCGCTATTATATTAGCCCTTAATAATGAAATTACTAATTTTCCTGGGGAGCATTGTATCCATCCTTTGAATTACATTTTTATTTTAATTCAAGATAAATGCATTACTTATTCGTGGAGAGCATAATATCGATCAGCATCACAATGATGGATTTCGACTTTTTACAAATACGGACTACATCTATTTTCAAATCTGGTCCATTTGAATTACGTCGGCTAGGTTGGGATGATCCCAATTAATTTAAATATTAAATTATATATGTTTATTTTGGTTTAAAAACTAAGCATAAATTAAGGTTTTGGACTCCTGTTTTTCGTCGCAGCTTCTTTATCTTAAAAAATATCTTTTTAAAAGCTGTGCCGGTTCTCTGTGATTCTATTGGATCACTTCAAGGATGACACTCTAAAATAGAACTTAGACTTATTCCCTGGATTAAAGAGAAGACTAACGATGCGATAGATGTGGAAGCCCAGAACCAAGCATTAACCCCAGGTTTCATCGCTGTTGCATGAAATATCTTCAGCTAGTGATTTATAACACATTGCTCTCCGATGAAACAAGAGTGAGATCATTATGCCCTAATTTAAGGCTAGATTACCCCGCTTTGTCTCCAATAAAAATAAATTGCCACCCACCTTTGTTCAATTTGCAATCAGTATACCAGAGCTTTCAACAAAAACTATCATGCTGATATTTTTGCTATGATAGCGATGATTTCATGGATCATTTAGAGCTTCGAGGATCGTGCCTAGGGATCCATTGGTCCTCCACTCTAAATATAAAATATAAATATTTAATTGATCGGTATGAATTAAATTGTAAGCTATGATACTGGCGCTTAGATAGGGATGCGTCGGCTCAGCCCCATCTAGATTCCGGTTCTTGGCCGCTTTAGCTAAAACGGAATTAAATAATTCTTTGACAGGAGTGACCAAGAGCCAGAAGCTGGCCGTGGCTGCCTGGGCTTGGCCGAAGCAGCCCTATCTGTAGCAGCCCTACTCTTAAGGTTGAAGAAGCCACATCAATTGTGTAATCACAAAATCACACATTCATTTTTGAGATGTTTTGGATTAGATCACAAAGTAATCTATGCAGATTTGGCTGCAACTTTGGAGCAAGTCACAACCTGTGCCTCACTCCATTGTGTAGATCACAAAATAAAAAAGGAAATAGCCTCCAAAGATAAAAATATATGATTCTAATTTTCGTGGGAATAGGATATAAAAGTAAAATAATTTTAAGAATAAAACTTGAGGCACCATTTTATTTAGGGAAATGGTGTAAATATAGTGCAGCTTAAGGCCTTAAATTTTAGTTTTTTGTTGTACCTGTGCTATTATCAGCAGAGTTACAATAGGAAAACATAAAATGAAAATGAAACGGCTTTATTTTAGAATAAAATTTAATTTATAGATTGATTTTTTATTTTGGGAAAATAGTGTACTACTTTTGAGGGAGGGAATCTGAACCCTCCAGCCTTCCATTTTGATGATTCTCAATCTTTGGGGCAGGAAAATATTCCGTCAATTATTTTTCTATCAACTGATTTTCAGTCAAATTTGATCCAACTATAATTTTCTTCATATATAAATTTTTTAAATTTTAATATAAATCAAAAAATTAAATGTAATCTATTTTCTAAAAAAAGCTATGCTTCACACATGTAATTATTTTTAATTTTATTTTTGGTATTTAAGAGGCTTAATTTTTAAAAATTAGCCTTTTAAAAGTTAATTAAATTCAATTTTACTACCAGAAATAAAATAATAACATTAAATTTTTTAAAAGAATAGCTTTTATGGGAAATAATTTCTTTTTTTGTATTTTTGATTTTTTTATTGTTGCAAAGTAAAAAATTACATATGAATAAAATTATAGCTGGATCAAAATTGACTGAAAATCAGTTGATGAAAAAAATAATTGACAGGATGTCTTCCTGCTCCCATTCTTTACTTTGCCAAGATAAAAGTTCAGTCACATGCTAATCAACCAATCTATCATTCCCACTTATACTTGATCCTTGAATACTAGCAAGAACAACTAAATATTTTTAGCTTAAAAGTCAAATTTATTAATAGAAATATCAACCTCTCATTTTTCTTGCTTTTCTTTCATGTCATAATTTTTCACTGGCAACACTTTGTTTTGAACATACCTGAATAATCTGCCAATCACAGTTAGACCACTAACTATTACACAATTTTTACTCATATCATATCTGCAGGCACCTAAAAAGACCTTTCTTTCCCACAACATTGATGAGCACATACACACAGATAAAATATGTTTAAGAATATCTCATGCCCAAACAATATGCAAGATTAATTGATGCAGTTGTACTCTGATCCTAACCATCAAACCTCCTAAATTTCAAATTGCTTTCAAAATGTAATTTTCATTGATAAATTATTTTGTAAAAATAAATAAAATGCTCTGATTGGCTTGATAACACAGCAGTCAAACTCCATGTCTGGCATAGATAGTTTCATTTAACCAGAATTGTTCAGCTGCGCAAAGGCAAGAACCAAGGAGTGCAAACTAAGAAAGAACCCCTAAAATAAAATTCTGACATCAATCAAGCCATTTATCATATGTGGGTTGCATAAAAACAGGTGAATATCTTAAAAATTCTCAAAAAGCTGTTTAAAACATTAAAACACAGAAATAAGGTAATTTGGTGTTTTTTGACCAAAAAATGAAACATTGTTGAAACTGTGGGGTCAACACCAAGTAATATTCTGCACAAAATCCCATATCATTTGACTTGAATATCCTGGCACAGAAAGAAAAATTGAAATCCAACTCAAATTAAAAACCCAGGAATGAAGAACCAATACCAATCTCAATCTAGTGACAACTGAACTCAGCACTTCACTCTCTAGTAGGAACAAGCCAGTCTCTGTCCATCCAAATGATCAATCTTCAAGGATCATGTTCTTCTAGCAACTCACTACATCTATATTTAATTCACCATATCTCAATAAAGATATTTATCTAATTTCAGAACATTTTTTCTTCTTGTAACTCTTCTAATACAGCTTTGTTATAACATTATGATAGTATAATTTTCAAATTCAAATGATATGAGTGAGAAGATTATCTGTCAGGATTGACAATTATTCCTCTCTAGAAACCCGGGCCCGGGAGCAGAAATTGAACCCCAAACCTGGATTCCTTTGGGCTGCTAGGCCTGTGAACTGCGGGACCGCCTACCCACATTTTTCTGGGATTGAGCCCCCACAAGCTGATACTGAGTGTATTGACCCATGCAGTAAAAAGAGACAAACCAAAGAAATCATTGCGCCAAAGGGAGGATTAATCACAGCGTCTAATGGAGGTATTGATTTGGCAACTATTAGCTTTATAAACTCAAAGTCTACACCAGCAACCAATCTAGAGCCAACCCAGGAAAGAGGCACGGGCCTGCGACCCAGTCTCATGACCTTGACACTAAAGCAAGATAATCAGGCAGCCAAATCAAGATTCCTGACCAATGAAAGAACTCCCGGGACAAGTGCCATTTTGCCGCCCTTGAACCCAAGCACCTAGTTCCCCCGGCCCTGGCCTTCCCAATGCCCTGATGAACCCCCCATGAAAAATGTTAAGTTTAGAGGGGGGTACTATATAGACCCAAGGACCCCACGCTCCAAACTTATTGCCATTTTTGAATAAAGGTTATATTAATTTGGCTCATAAAGCTATTGCCTTATTTTGTATTTGCTGTCTACCAATTCAGTTTGAGATCTCCTGGCCCGCCTGCCTGCTGTTTTCTGTCCTCCTAGTGTACCTTTTGGACCTGTCTACTTTACTGAATACCCTCTGAAGTCTGAATATAAAGAATACATCCCAGAAAAGATACTTGAACTCTATTGTCATGGCCTGGGTGACTCCCAGGGGAACCTTCAGTTGAGGGGAAGGGTCAAGCCTGAAAGCCCAGTAGATGAAAGGGGCCATCCACATCACATAATTGGCAGCAGTAGCCCAAGGACGCCACACTCCCATGTAGGGTATCACTTTCTCAGTGAGCCCCAGCATGGTCAAATAGGCGAATCCAAGCTTACTGTAGTCATATGATGAAGCAGAAGAAATGAGAGGAAGTTCTCCTGTGGCAGCGCTCATGGTCAGGCTTGGCTGGGCAAGTTGTTAGAGCAGAGGAACATCAGGAAAGGAGGGGCGCGGTGCAGAAGCAGGAATTAATTCTTGGTCCAGCACTCTAGGAGATGGGGTAAAGGCTGGTGGTGGTTGGTTGGAGGCAGCTAGAAGTTTCTCTGTTTCCCAGCGCTGGTGTTGGTACTGGAGGTACTCTCTATTTGAAAGCACCAGCAGTATAAAATTTGTAATAATGTAATAAACTCCTGCAAAGTATAAATGCTCAGTGTGCATTAACCAACAAAGTTTATTAGATAAAGATGTCAACAAAGAAAGGAGATGCCAGTGTTCCCAGCTATATCCTGCTGGGAAACTGCAATTGGACTTACTGGCAACTTCTTATTGGTTGTCAATGGGTTATTCTCAAGCTGGGCTATTGGTGACTCCTGATTTGTCAGTTAGATGGATCCTTTCATTATTTTTGCCCTGAAGAATGCTGGTAGGGGGATTTTGGGCCATTTAGCAACCCAAGTCCCCAATTCTGGGTTTCAGAGAGTGTGGGCCAACTAAATTCTTTTTCTTGGCTTTAGGACGGTATCCAATTGCCCCCAGGCTTGGCCTTGACCAGGGTTTGATTCCCCACTTGGAATTAAAGTTTCCTTTGTGTAAATCTGCGTAATTGACACCACAATTGATCAGTTGTGTGATTGTTCAATTGCAGGCGTTGAAACTATGTAACATAGGGTTTTGTCTGGCCCATTCTGGGCCCTGACATCAATCCCCTGGCCCACATACAATCCACAGTTAGATACAACCAACAAGGCCTGTGGATATTTTCAACACCCAAGTTGTTCAGAGGGAAATTCAACTATCTCCCTGCTTACAACCTGTCCATGGAATCGCCCATGACCCCAAAACCCATGCCCGCTTCCGCACCCAATCTCCCAACTGACCATTCTGGCAAGCTGTTTGGGATTGTGTACATTACCCTCACAGGGGTGATTGACACTATAATCCCGGCCGCCAGCCTGTGGTCTTGGTTGGGGAAGTCTGCCTCATACCTTTTAAAGTAGTTCCCCTCTTGTGGTGGGCATTGCCCACAAAAAACCCAGCCCAAGTTACCCCTGAAAACAACAGGCTGGCCGCCCAAGACTGGATCCCTGACATTATGGCAATCTTTATTAAACCTGATACCCTGAGCCCCAAGATGTTATTATTTCTTGGGGCATCTTTTATGCTTTTGTTATCAATAATCACTTATTACACCTATAAGATGACCATGAAACTGATCTCTTCCATGTGGAAGAATACAAACCTGAATGACCCAAAGAGAATCAACACCAATACCGCTGACACCAACAAAGCTCTGTACTCCTAAGTGCAAAACGTGATTTTGAACCAGTCCCTCACAAAGGTGGAGATGCCTAAGATGGGGAAGCTTGCGCTTGAGGAAGCTAGACGTGCCATGCCGGTTCTCTGCCTGCATTTCCTTACCAATGCCCCCTATTATGCCAGTGATACTGAGAAGATCCTTGGGGTTGCTTAAATGCTATTGGGGGACACCTTAGACTGGTTTGGCAAGGCCAAAGCTGAGGACGTAGAATTCTGCTTAGACTACACCAATTTTGAGGCTGAGTTAATGGCCACAGGTGAAGATTGTGACACTAGATACTACACCCTGAACTCCCTGCTATAAATTTGACAAGGTCCCCTACACATCCAAGCATATATTGACAAATTCCTCAAACTGAAACCCCGCATCCAATTTGAGGACAAACTGGCAGCCATATTCTTCTGAAAGGGCGTCAACCTAGCAATGAAGGACCTGTTGAAGCACCATCCGCTCACCCTCAGCCTATACAAGCTAATTCCCCTGTATAAGGGTCTTAACATGAACCAAGAGAACGCTGGCTCCTTCCAGGCCCGCCAACCCCAAACACTGACCCCCAACAGAACAGGGATGATACCTGAAGAGCTCCAACAACACTACCACAAAGGACTCTGCTTTCACTGCCACAAGGCGGGCCACTTGACCCAAGCCTGCCCTAAGACAAACACTGCCCCAATCTCACTGGTGTAAATAAACACTTTTTCCCAGTCTTAAAAACTCATCCAAGTGACCATGGAAGTAGCAGGGAACAAGCACAAGATTAAAGCCTTTATTGATACAGGGGCGGATGAAATTTTTTATTGACGCCAGCCTAGCAGAGGAACTAGGCTTGACAGCCTAAGAGCGCAGTCTACAAGTAATCATGGGAAACAGCTCCTTGGACACCAGCTATGAGTGTGAACAAGAACTACCATTGATCATTGGACATAATGTATACCCGTTGTCCCTGATCCTCTTGCCAGGACTACCCCACCTCCTTATATTGGGCAACTCCTGGTCCGACAAACATAGCCTGATCCTGAACTACCACAAGCAAACTGCCATGTTGAACCAACTAGAATTCTGTGACACTATTCCTTTTTGCATGAGCCATGACCAACCCCCTACCAACAAACTCTTGACCATGAAGATAGAACCTAGCGTTGGAATACTGCCTTCCCCCCTACAGAGATGGAATCATGTGTTTAGTGAAGAAGCAGTCACAAAACTACCCAGCCATTCAATCTACAACCACGCCATAGAACTACTACCAGGGACTCAACCGCACACAGCCCCATCTACAGCTGCAACCACCGCAAGCAAGTGGCCTTGAAAGCATACCTTGAGAATATGACAAAAAAAGGGTTCATCTGGGTGTCAAAAGCCCCCTGCTCGTTGCCCATGCTGTTCATAGGAAAAAAAGATGGTGGGATGTGTCCATGCAAAAATGACCAAAAACTGAATGACATTACGGTGAAGAACCACTAGCCCATCCCCAATGCTGACAACCTCTGTGATGTACTGACTGGAGCCCAGGTGTACTCAAAAATTGACCTCTGAGATGTGTTCAACCAAATCTGAATCAAGGATGGAGACAAGTACATGACAGCCTTCAAAACCTGATATGGGCATTACAAGTACCTTGTAATGCCCTTTGGCCTCTGCAACATCCCCAGCACCTTCCAAAGGATGATCAACACCGTCCTAGGGGAATACCTTGACCGTTTTTGTGTGGCATATCTGGACAACATTCTCATCTACAGCAAGTCTCACAAGGAACACCTGCGCCACCTGGACCTTATACTGGAGAAACTCTCCCAAGCCAACTTACACGCTAAGCTTAAGAAGTGTGAATTCTTTCAGTCTGAAGTCAAATTCCTGGGATAAGTAGTGAAGACTGGCGGCTTTGCCATGGCACAAGACAAAGTAGAAGCAATAACATCTTGGCCGGTGCCCAAAAGCAGAAAGGATGTGAGAAGTTTCTTGGGCCTGGAAAATTATTGCAGAGATTTCATCCAAAAATATTTCTCACATAACCCTCTCCCTGAACTGCCTTTGCTCTGACAAGGTCACTTTTGCCTGGACTCTGGAATGTATCACCACCTTTGAAACCTTGAAACTCGCCTTCACCTCCACCCCTGTCCTGGCCATGCCAGATCCCTCCAAACCTTTTGTTCTGGAAACCAACACTTCAGACTTTGCAGTGGGCGGGGTCCTTCTTCAGAAAGGAGGGGATAGTATGCTACATCCTGTAGCATATTATTCTAAGAAGATGCTACCTGCAAAAGAAAACTACCCAATATATGACAAGGAGATGCTAGCCATAATGAAGACCCTGAAACATTGGCACTGATACCTGTGGCGCTGAATACCCAGAAAAGGTCCTGACAGACCACAAGAACTTGGCCTACTTCTTAAAACCATGCCAGCTTAACTAACAACAAGCAAGATGGGCCTTAGAACTGGCTGACTACACTCTGATCATAGACTAAAAGCCAGGAAAGGTGAATGTGGTACCTGACACCCTAAGTAGAAGAACTGACCTGGTGCTTACCCACCTAAAAACCCGCAACCACAATACCCAAATCCTCTTGGACATAGCAAGCCAAGGCATTCACCTGGGATTGATGAAAATCAGAGGCAGCAAACCAGAAGTACTAAGGGCTCAAACACTAGACAAGTTCACCAAGACCTTGATCTCTGACCTCTCTAAATTCTTGGATAGCGCCCACTACCAAAAAGACTACTTGTTGAAGGGACCCACTCTAATGCTCCACAACAAGATCTTTGTACCAGAATGGGACATCAGAACTAACGTTTTGAGAGACTACCACAATTCTGAGATGGCTGGACACCCAGGTAGGCTCAAGACCCTCCGGAGCATCAGAAGGAACTTTACTTGGTCAAAAATGGATCAAGACGTGAGCGCATACCTGAAGGGGTGTGAGACCTGTTGGAGGACCAAAACTCGCAGAAACAAACCTGATAGACTACTAAGACCCTTGGATATACCCCATGGACCTTGGATATCTGTCTCCATGGACTACATTGTGGAACTGCCACCATCCCTCTTGTACAATGCAATCCTGGTCATGGTAGACCGCTTCACCAAGATGGCATACTTTGTATCAACCACTACCAATTGCATGGCAGCAGAAACAGCTCAAGACTTCCATGACTGCATCCTCACGCAACATGGAACACCTGAGGAAATCATCACAGACAGAGGACCCCAATTCACGTCATACTACTGGACACAGGTGATGAAAGACTTAAGAATCAAGTAATGTGTATCTACCTCCTACCACCCACAGACCGACAGCCAAACTGAGCAAGTGAACCAGATCCTTGAAAAATTCCTTTGATGTTATGCCAACGCTGATCAGGACAATTGGGCCAAAATGCTCCCCATGGCCCAGTTTACCTACAACAGTAGGGACCACGCCTCCACAGGCATTTCCCCATTCAAAGCCAACTATGGGGCTGACCCCATCTGGGACCCCCAGATTGACAAAAAGGAATTGAACACCACTGGGCGCTCCTGGATTGAACAGATTCACAACACACAAAAACATGCTTGACCAACCTGAACTGCGCAGTTCAGACATACAAAGCCTTTGCTGACCGCAAAAAAATCCCAGGACAACCCTTATAAGTTGGAGACAAAGTATACCTAGACTCCCGGAACGTACCCCTGCACATGTCCTGCAGGAAATTAGCTCACAGAAGAAGCGGCCCCCACAAAATCACCAAACTAGTTGGTGAAGTCTCCTTCAAGCTAGACCTACCCCCCTCCTGGAAGATTCATGATATGTTCCACTGTTCCCTGTTGTTCAAAAAAGATGAGAATTCACTCCCCCACCAACAGATTAAGACAGCCCTCTCATCCATCCAAACAGGCTGCACTGAGGAATATAAAGTTGAATACATACATGACAACCAAACTCACTACCAAAAACCCAGTATTACGTCAAGTGGAAAGGATACCCACTTTAGAAAGTACTTGGGAGCCACTGAGCAACCTGACTAATGATCAAGAAGCTGTCCAACTCTACCTGAACAAGAAGAATCAGAAGGGAGGGCCCTCAGGGGAATAAGGGATGGTGTCAGAATTGACAATTATTCCTCTCTAGAAACCTGGGCCCTGGAGCAGGAATCAAACTGAAAACCTGGATTCCTTTGGGCCGCCAGGCCTGTGGACCGCAGGACTACCTGCCCGCATTTTTCTGGGATTGAGCCCCCACAAGCTGATACAGAGCGTATTGACCCATGCGGTAAAAAGAAACAAACCAAAGAAATCATCACACCAAATGGAGGATTAATCACAGCGCCTAATGGAGTTACTGATTTGGTAACTATTAGCTTCATAAACTCAAAGTCTACACCAGCAACCAATCAAGAGCCAACCCAGGAAAGAGGCACAGGCCCACAACCCAGTCCCATGACCTCAACACTAAAGCAAGATAATCAGGCAGCCAAATTGAGATTCCTGTCAGGAATGACAATTCAGATGCTCCTAAATCTCAAAATACGGAACCAGAGTCAAACCCTGGGCGAAACCCTTTTCAGACCGTCAGACCCATGAGCTGGGAACCCAATAAGCCACTACTGATTGATGAACTTGTTACCAGCCCGCCAGGACCCAAACCCTTAGCCGTCCCGCAGGATTCTGCAAGCAAACTGCCAGTGCAAGATGCCAAGAATTTCCCCAAGGTACCAACGCCTGGCACTGGTGGTTTTCTTGGTGAAATACGCAAGTTTCTCCATGAGAGTTATTCCAAACTCCCCCAAAGTCCTGGAGGAGGCACTGAACCCAAGGAGGCACCCAATACCCAAATAGAAAAAACAGAAGGATTCAAAGTCTTCCCATCCCAAAGCAGCCAGTGGCAAACTGCCAGTGCTGAGTGCCACACTGCCATCCAAGACCCCTGATGCCAACCCGCCCAAGCCCAGAAAACCCAACCAGTTAGTGAATCCTGAAAGTGTGGTATAAATACCTGCCAGGCCAAGATCAACCCCCATTGTTATTTTTAAATAAAGGTTATGAGATATTGGTTTCCCCAATTATTGCTGTATTTTATTCTTGTCATCTGCCAGTTAACTTGAAGATCATCTGACCCCCCTGCCAGCCTGCCAGCTATGTACCACCTGCTTGGTGCTCCCTTTGGTCCTGTCCATTTCACATAGTACCTCTTAAATCCTGAGTACAAGGACTACACCGCCAACAACATACTAGCCTGGGATCCCTTGGCCAGAACTACAGAGTTAACCAGATACAACCGAGAAGGCCCTTGGTATGTTACCAAACACCGCCTGTTCAGAGATAAATACAACTTCCTTCCTGCCTACCAAATGGACATGGAACCACCTGTCACCCCCAAACCAATGCCTGCCTCCGCCGCTGAACTCCCCCTGGACCATACCAACACGCTTTTTGGAATTGTATACATTATTCTCACAGGAATAATTGATACTATTGTCCCTGCCGCCGGTCTGTGGTCGTGGGTGGGCAAGTCAATGTCCTACCTCGTTAAGTTAGCACCAATCCTTTGGTGGGCCCTGCCCACCCAGTCCGCAACCTGCCAGTTCCCAAACACTAGAAAGCCGGTCAGTCAGGGATGGTTCCCTGACAATTCCTGACCAATGAAAGAACTCCCGGGCTGAGTGCCATTTTGACACCCTTGAACCCAAGCACCCAGTTCCCCCGTCCCTGGCCTTCCCAATGCCCTGATGAACCCCCCATAAAAAATGTTAAGTTTGGAGGGGGGTACTATATAGACCCAAGGACCCCGCGCTCCAAACTTATTGCCATTTTTGAATAAAGGTTATGTTAATTTAGCTCATACAGCTATTGCCTTATTTTGTATTTGCTGTCTACTAATTCAGTTTGAGATCTCCTGGCCCACCTGCCCCACTGCCTGCTGTTTTCTGTCCTCCTGGTGTACCTTTTGGACCTATCCACTTTACTGACTACCCTCTGAAGTCTGAATATAAAGAATATACCCCAGAAAAGATACTCAAACTGATCCCCTGGCCCGCATACAATCTGCAGTTAGATACAACCAACAAGGCCCGTGAATATTTTCAACACCCAAGTTGTTCAGAGGGAAATTCACCTATCTCCCTGCTTACAACCTGTCCATGGAACCGCCTGTGACCCTAAAACCCATGCCTGCTTTGCACCCAACCTCCCAACTGACCTTTCTGGCAAGCTGTTTGGGATTAGTACATCACCCTCATAGGGGTGATTGACACTATAATCCCAGCCGCCAGCCCATGGTCTTGGTTGGGAAGTCTGCCTCATACCTTTTTAAATTAGCTCCCCTCTTGTGGTGGGCATTGCCCTCAAAAAACCTGGCCCAATTTACCCCTGAAAACAACAGACCGGCAACCCAAGACTGGATCCCTGACATTATCCCTGATGCCAGAATCCCATTCCAAACACTATTATGAGTTGGGTTGGAGCTCAGAGCTACCCAGTATTTCAACAAAACCATAAGGTATTTTGAAACAGAAATTTTAAGTTTTCATAAAAACTTCATGAAAATGTAGCTTCTGTTAACTCACATGGCTGCTAAGCTTCTTGTGAGCTACAGCCTCAATTTTTTTGGTGTCTACAGACTTTGTGCTGCTTTTTGCCACTCTGGAGCCCAAAAAATTAAATAAATTATTGTGCCATTTTTCAAATTGTTTATTTGAAAAACCCCTGTTTCATTTCTCCAAGTTTATGCCTCAGTTATTTTTCCCTAGTTTTTATTTGTTGTCTTCTTCCATGTCTTTGAATAGGATTAACCCATGCAAATTTTGACATCATGAACTGTTTGTTGCTAAATCTTTTTAACATTTGATATTTTATTTCATTTTCTCAACAATTTGGAATTTTTGCAAGACTCAACCATTACAATATCAGCTGTAACCCCACAAAATTAGATCTAGAAATCCAGAGTATATCTCTTTGAGGCTGCTGCTAACAGATTCACCACTTGGTTAAACTTTCAAACTGGCCAGTTTCTGAGAAGATTTTTCTAAAAATTTTCCATTGCTGAATCTCTTCAGGTTATTTTAATCCAACTAAGAGTCCTCTCTCAAAAAACAATCATTTCTTTTTTCCAATGAATTTGAAAAGTTTTTATCAAAATCATGAGCCTGTCATATGCCTATAATGATCACATATGTGCTTTCTTTATCAATTAAATAAAGTCTCACAATGCTTCAGCCATCTGCCCTGAGGCAGACACCTCCATTTTGTTGTACACTAATGAGCATAATACACTGATATTTGTGCAAATATAAAAATGTGCAGCACAAAAGAGTAATCACAGTAATGTCAAAAAAATACTACAGTTATAAGCCTAACAACTGCAAAAACACTAATAGCTAAATCAACTTCAATATCTTCAAGGTGATTTGTAGTAAAATTTATTTGCAATTGATTAAATGATAAATTCTTACCCAGTTTATGATAATGTTTAACAGGAAGATAAAAAAGAAGTGATAACTTTGAAATTTTAGCTTATAATTAAAATATTTTTAAAAATACATATTATGGCAGCTAAAAATTAGAATATAAACCAAAGTAACTTGGAACCTGATAGAGTATCAGGGGCACACAATAGTTCATATTCTAAGGATTGAAATAATTTAGAGGAGATTAACAGGAAATTTTAGCTTTGAGCTCATAGCAGAAAGGTTCTGAGCTACATCAATAATATTAGAGATCACAGACCTAATGGTAAGTATATTGAGTAAAACAGAAAAATCCATGAACATATATGTTTATTATTTAATATCTAACTGCTTCTGGTGAAAAGACCATCAACAGTAATTCTAAGGTTATTTTCAATAAAATATATATGAAATTCTTTACTGTAAAATTTTTCATCATTGGAGTAGCTACATACTGTTAATGGTAAAAAATTTCATAAAGAGTTTGGTTTTTATCTTTTTTTCTGAAGGTTATAAAAATTGATTGTATTTTATTGATCCTACTTATTATCAATTATCTTTTAGGTTTATACTAATCAGTAGTTTAGCTTATCTTGTATTAACTATTAATTATTGCCTCTTTGGGAATTTAATTCACAAAAATCAATTTAAAGCCATGGTAAAGTACATGATTTTAAGTGGATTTGGCTTAATTCAGAGTTGGTTTTTGATAATAGCACCTTTGTTTTTTAGAATGTGTGTATTAAGTTCTTTGATAATGTTAAAATTTCATCTGGGTTCCTGACTTGAACAATGACTGCATATCTCAGAATAAGATCATTTGGATCTTTGAGCATTATAAAATTGACACTGCTACATTTAATAGTTATGGCTTTAATTTTCCAGAAAAAAATAGCTAACTCTTAAAACTAGTCCACATAAGCAAAAATTTCTTGGCTAAGATTGTGCATTAAATTATCTTTTATGTTAGTTTTTATGCCTTTTAAACTAATCTTGAAGGTAAAAAACTTCACCTTCTAGTTGAACTATGTTACTTTCTATCTTATGGGTGTATTTTAAGTTAGATTTTACCTTAATAATATTTTGTCCTAAAACTTTGTTGACCTTAGTTGTTGAGCACCTATATAAAATGTAGATGTGAGATCCTAAATGGAATTATTAGACAAAAATTTGTGAGAAATCCTTTTTTAAGTTCATAAAGATGGTAAAATGAGAGATACATAGAGAGCAAAAACTGAAATGTGTACAGAGAAGGTTTACTTCTTATCAGGTTGAGGGAAGAAAGGGCTCTTAGTCTACTTCTTCTTTTCTCTTTTATCTTTTCTTTTATTGAATTTGAGTTCTTTTATATCAGATATGGTGAGTTCAAAGCCATCATTAGTGAAAGTATTAAAAATTTAACCTATTCACTGTAAAAAATTGAGAAAAAACAATTATTGTTGCTGTTACTGATATTATGATGCTTGCTTACATGGTTATATCTAACATTAGAGTTATTTAAGCTATTGTTGAAGTTTCTATTCTTTTTCTTAGTTTATTGCTATTATTATCTCTTTTAAATTAATTTTACATGTATGTGATATATTTCATCTTAGCACATTTATCAACATGTTTTTAATGAATTAATTAGTCCCAGAATAGAGGTGTTTGCCTCAGGGCAGATAATTGCATCACTGGTGGGTTTTATGGGGCTTATTAAAGATGAACAGGTGTTCAAATTTTCAGCTTGTACTAGGTATTAAAATTTGCATCTGATCTTGTTGAATTCATTGGTGCACTAAGAATATAGTGAATTTTGAAAGAGAGCTCCTAGCTAGATTGCAATATCCTGAAGAGATTCTGTGATGCAAACTTTTTTGACAATGTATGATCTGAGATTTTTCACAGTTATCAAGCTGAAAATTGATTTGAGAGCTTACCCAAGTGTTAAATTGATTAGCAGCATCTTTAAAGATATGTTTAATGGCTTCCTAAACCCAAAGTTTGTGGGAAATGAGGCTAGTGCAAATTTTGGCTACTTTTTGATCAAGCCAGTTTAGAAAAACATATTTTTTTGCAAAAGAGTTTTTTATTCCAGTTTATTTAGTATAGGTAACCTTATACATAGAAGCTTGTTGCAGATTGAATGGATTAGACATTAAGTTGTTCATCTAGGAATCAAGCAACAGAACAGTTGCGCAATTGCTTTATTGCGTCCTGATTTTACTAAGGATAAAGACGTTTAAAACGCCTCTAAAACAGGAGTTCAAAGCGCCTTTCAAATGCGTATAAGGCACAGGATTTACTTCCAAGGTAAATAATAGAACAACAAAGTTATTTCCATCTGCCTCCTTAAGGAAAGCCGTGTGAAACTGGTTGTTCTCTTGCGTGAGACTTTCTGCTGTGCCAATCCACTCTCCCCCATTAGGGAAGTCCTGTCTATGCCTCTCTTCCCCTGGTGGCAATTCCCCCACCTCACACTTTGTAAGTGTGATACTATCATAATAAACACTAGTTTTGTCTTATTATCTTCTTATATTCTTCTGTCCTTACCCAGGCTGTCACTATACCACAACAGGTATAGTATTAAGATAAAGAAGTAGCAGACTAACTATTTGTAGAAATCAGCACCCAGGCTGCATATTTTATGACAAAGCTGCAATAGTAGGGCAATTAAAACTCTGTTGATAGGTTTGGCACATACATTGTGCATTATATCCTTTGAACACAGTTTCTCCTGCATTAATATCATAATTTATATTGAAAGGACAGAAGGTATCTCTTTAGTTGCTCTCAAATTAACTTGGTTGATGCTCATGCTCTTAGGAGGTCATCATATGTGTCCTGGATCAAAGCCAGGGGCAACTGGGTTTGGGTACCATTCTTCAAGTGACAGTGATCCACTTCCAGTTCTTTACACATAGCTTGGAGCCCTTCAAACTCTCACAAAGTCTTATTTCACTAGAATCCTGGCATCTGCACCATTTACCATGACATCTTTCTGATTCAGTCTTTCTGGGAGGTGTATAATCATAAAACAAGGTTCCAATTTTCTTACATAGAAATTCATTTCCTCTGGGGATAAATGAGAGCCCTCTTTTCATTTTGGACCACTTATCACTGGGAGTTAGACTCATGGAGAACCTTCTGTACTATTGCCTATACTATTCTTTTTTCCCACATTGGGATATAAGATATGGGGGAAATAATCCATAGTTTTGTTACTTTAAACTGGGTAGGGTTTGTACAAGTTTTATTAACAGAAGAAAGATCTTCTTAGAAAACTTCTGAAAATGCAACCATTTGAAAAATTGGAGGGAATAATAATTTGGGAGCTATCAGATACTGCTTTACTGCTTTGAGAACAAAGATAATCAATTTGAAGCCCAAGACATGTTTGACCTTTTAAATTCCAGTGTCATTCAAGCTCTAGCACCTGTTCATCAAATCACCTTTATATAGCTTACCCTTGTCCTAGGCTAAATTTCCTTTTGGATGATTCTTTCAAAAGCTTAAAATATCTGTGCTCTCATGTTCTTATAAAAAAATAAGCTTTCAACCTTACTTTACCCAAACTCATTACATTCTTCTGCTCTTTTTGAATAAATTAATTAAGCTTTAGATTATTATACCAATGTAAAATCATCAATAAAATAACCATAACTCAAACAATATCATCAATTTTCTTCTTCAAACATCTTAAATTCTTTGCTTTGCTTTTTTTCAACCCTCAAATAGGAAACTAATGTTTCATCAATCAAAATGCTGGCAATTTTTCCTCTTGTCCCAAACAACTTCAATGTTTTCTTTAATGTTTTACTGTGTTAGAACTCAACTATTTCCTGTATAAAATCATTTTGATTTTATTTTTATGTGCTTTGTTCATTATTTTCCCTTTTATTTTGTCTCTGCAGCAAAACCAGAGCAAAATGTTTCCCCTGGCTGCCTGGCCTTCTACCACTTCTTCAGTTTTTCTTGGTGAAATCCTTACACACCTTCACTTAAAATTTTGCCTTCCTGTTATGCTTCTCTCTTTGCAAAAAAACTCACTTTAGAGAAATCCTGAAACATTTCTTCAAGCTGTTCTAAAATCAACCTGATAGCTTAGCACCTAGCATAGTTATCAAACCTAATATTGGGATCTCATCAAGACCTTTGCATAGCTATATTTTATAATCCCCATCAGTTAACACCTCAGGCTCAGGCAATAAATTTTCACAGGTGAGTTAACATAGACTTGAACCCCATAAGTGACCTACAACTAGGTTGTCAGAAGCAAGTATATCTCATGAACTACTACTTTTTTACTCACCCAAGTGATAAGCTTGAGATTTTAGATTCAAAGTAATCACCTGCACCTGCAAAAAACCTCTAAATCATTAAGTTATGTAGCTGTTTTTTATATCCATACCAATGAAAGTTCTGGGTCATTAATGGTTTCCTGATAGCAGTAAGTCCTCCTTAAAGCTATTCTTATGTCATAAATAAAGATAATTTACCTCCTTCAAAGGTAGAGTAACCCAACTTTATTATCACCCCAGTTGGTATCAGATTTCAATGCTAACTCAGCACATTTATCCCAGGGAAGAGCCCTAGCAGTATTATTACCCCAGCTAGTCTAAAAATACCTATACCCCTTTGTATATTTATCCCAGGGCCCACTTTTATCCTTTTAAAGCATTAACAAGAGACCACTGGTTAATACCCCAAGGCCTAGATCATCATCTCCAACCACCAAGGCCAGAAATATCAATAACCAATTAACACTTAACTTTTTCAGAAAAGCAATCTTTATTTGGTTAATACTAAGCCTTTGCCTGCAAACTAGTTCCTCATATAAATTTTCATGCTTTGTTTGGGACTTGCAAGATAATAAGCAATCCAGTTGCATTTGACACTTTATTCAGGAGTGGTTAGAGAAAGGTTCTATTACTAATGACATGGGGAAACAGGGTGGCTAAAGTGATAAATAAATTAGAAAAGAAATTTTTCAACTGTAGAATTGGTTTGTCTTTAAGGCTGAAATTATTGAGAATTGATCCTACTAATGTTCAATTACCAAGTATGAGTGAAAATGATGGTGTTGCTAATTGGCATGTGGCTAAAATATCTTGCCAACAAAAAATACAGTAGTTTTCAAATCTGTTGAGATAAATGTATATTAGTCAGTTTAGAACGCATGAACTCAATCTAAAAATGAAATTAAAGATATCTAAATCTAAAGTAATTTAATATAAATTCCTTGATTTTTGATTTTTTTAGACTGAGTTCATGCATTCTAAACTGACTAATATAAATCTATATCAACAGATTTGAAAACTACTGTAACACAAATCAATAAATTAAAGATTGAGTGCTTATAATAAGCTCTCTCAACACACTATTACTCTGTAGCCTAACCAAGGGATCATGGTTCTCTCGAAATTACCCAAAGACCTTTTTGGCTTGTTTTCCAAGAGTGATCTCTCTATAAAATGATTTTTCTTGTTAAAAAAGTGTTACCTTTAAGTTGACCACAAAATAATGAGCTCAAACTTAGACTTTTTTAGTGCAAATTTGTGGATATAAATTATTTTTTCTGCTGATATACAGACAATATATTGTAAATTGCTGCTTGGGTGTAGGGTTCTACAAATTTTTAGCTTAACACTCTTATTTACCATTACTATACCTGTATATGGTATAGTGCAAGCCTGTAGTAAGGGCAGAATAATAAATAATAATAAGACAAACCTGGTTATTTATTAAAAGTCAAGAGGGCTATTAGATGAAAGCAGAAAAACTTATTGGCTGAAGGAAGTACTTCTTATAATGATTACTATAAAAAAGCTGGAGGACAGTGGCATAAGAAAAAGCAAGTGACATCAGAAAATTGGTTTAACATGACTTATTTGATTTGAAAAGTGGCTTTGTGTGGCCATGATTCCAACCAAGTTCACATAAGTCAAGACCAAAATATATGTGCAGTTGAAATATGACTTGGCTACTGCATCTGTAGCACCAGTAGTTGAGTTCAAGAGTACAATAAAACACAAATAATTGAATGATAAGATAATCACAAAATCTTTTATTCACTCTTGACATAAGGGGATGTTATTTTGGCTGATTCATACCTGGAGTGTGAAATAATCGATATACACAGTTTTTGTTCTGAAAGTTGCCCTGTAAAGTATATTGTTTAACATTTAGTGATTTAATTAATTCAATTTAAACTATGCGCTGCTAGTTTGCATAGTAAGTCACCAGTCAACCTCATTTTAGGCCAAATCTTTAGCTGGCTGATATATAGACGGCTTTTTATAGAAATTAAAACATACCACATGCCTTGTTTTTGTTAGAAGAAGCTAGCTACACAGATAAGCTTTGGAAAAGATCAAATCATTTCTGCTTAAGAAGAATACTGTATCATCATTTCAATTGATTACTTGTTAGATGCATATTTTTTTAAATAAATGTTTGTTGTATATATAATTCAGCACTAAATAAAAAGATTGATACAGGCTTACACTCTTCTTACCTTTTGTACACATGTGATTTTTTAGAAGTATTAAATATAGTCAAATATTAATTATCACATGAAAGAAGTGGTGGATTTAAAATTATAATATTTCCTATACTAAAATAATTAGAGAAAAATTATAAAGGTTAAATAAAGGAAATGGAAGTGTGGCAGTTGCAGCAACCCCGTGTAGTTAAAGAACGGCTTTATAATGCTAATCAATAATAAAATGAGATGCCAAATCATAGAAATAATAGAATAGAAGGATCAGCTCAATGTATGTGATGATTTCCTCTAGGGTAGATTCTAAGAATAGCACGACAAAATACCAAAGGGAATTAACTAAAGCAATATATTTTAAAGAGTGTCAGAGAAAACAAATATTAAGTAGAAATAAATGCCACAACTAAATATTTAATTGGAGAAGAAGTCCCATAGCTTTAATCAAGGTATTAAATAGGCTATTTTTCAAAAACTAATATCTACCATCGCTTTCGAAGCAGTGAGGATAAATTAAAGCATTCCAGATTAAAACGAAATTAACTCTGCCAAAAACAAAGGAGGAAATGTTAAATTAATCAAATAAAATTATAATCATATTTTTTTCTGCGAATTTCGTTTAAATCTATAAATCTTTTAGTTATCCTTGGAGCTTTAAAGACTACTTTATTTACTAAGCAGTATAAATTACCAACCGAGTTAAGACCATTGGGATGTGTGATGATAAAAATTAAGCATATCGTCTAGGTTATGTAAATATCTAATCATGTTAAATTCATACTAAAATATGTTAGATACTCTAACTTTCAAAAGATAGATTTGTGTTTGAGACTTGCTGACAAAAAATAATTCATTTTATTTTTTTATTTTCAAAAGCTTAGCGTTAAAAGGTAATGTCGCTTAAGTCCTTCGGGCTTCTCTCCCTTAGGGAAATGGATAGCTTTGTGTTGCTTCTTTAATCCACCATCCCACTTAGAGTTTGCTGGTTTTTTGGAGTGTTCTTAGACCGTATTCACTGGTTGGCCTGAAAATTTAGTCTTGGCTGTGTTATAGGCTTATTGGGTAGCATAAGTATAATTAGGTACAATGTCAACTACTTTGGGAGTGCATGTTTCAGGGTGTGCTTCATAGACATCTACAGGAGAGTAAAAAAACAAAATGCTCACGAGAGGTTCTTGTGGAGCTCCGTGAGAGTAAAAGGGGAGGGGGAGAGATGCTCTGGGATGCGCTGGTCGGCGGAAGCTTCATAAGCCGCTTCTGGTACAAGACCGTGTGAGGTATGATATGTTTCTTCGGGAGAATGGCTACGTTCGGTTCTACTTGGACTTCAGCGGGCTTAATATTGGCTTTAGAAAGGTGGTTTGTGAGTCCTTGGGAGAGTAAAATTGAGTATATATCTCATCGGTAGGGTGTAGGCCTTGGTGGAACATCTGGGTCATTATTTGTTAGATTAATCTGTTTCCTATTAACTGTGCTACTTAAAACTTTAAAATTTTGTTTTAATTTTCTTATCAATAAATTTAAATAATTACAACAATTTTATCAAAATAAATCTTATTTAATCCTTATAATATAAAAACCTATATTAAATTAATCATTTTCTACTTACAGCTAAATTAAACTGTATTAAAAGCTAGTAACAATCTTATTTCATATACCATTATTTCTTGAAAGCTGATTAGTACAAAATGACATCATTCTAAAAAGAGCAACCTAAAAATACAATAAAAACTGATATGATGCTTTTTGTTGGAAATCAAATTGTTGCCTAAAATCTTAGCTTTTTTAAAATATTTAATTTAAAATATAATAATTTTTGAATCCCTCTTTTTAAAAAGAGGGCAGATAGCTTTTTTGCATATTTAATAAATATTAAATAATTTTGGATTTTTTAAAAAAAAATCTAGTAAAAAGTTAAAAAAAACTAAAACTAAAATTAAAACTGAACTTTTATTGAAATTTCAGTGATCTCATTTAGCATAAGTAATTTATTCTTAAGTTAGATTTTATAGAAAATATATAATAAGAACTTATAAGAGAGTAAAAGTTTTTCTTTTCAAAATTTTAAGTATTTAATATTAATAAAATAGCTTTATACAACTATTTAATAAAATTATATTTTTATACTGTATGCTAGAGATAATATGTATAAAAAATTCAAACATAAAAAAGAATGTATCAAAATCTTGCTTTATTTAATTAAATTTTATAAAGGTTAAAATTTATTTGAACTAAATGGAAAATGATCTTAGTCATTGTATCTATAAAAATAAGATACAAATTTAATTATACAAGCAAATATTTATATGTGATTAGAAAAACATTTTTGTTTTGATAGATTTAAAATACATAAAGACATAATTTAAGAACTGTTAAAGGTTATAATAAACTTAAGTTTATTTAAAAAAAGGTTTTTGAGTTGGTTACTAAAAGTAAGCTAAATAATGATTTATACTTTAGATTTAGTTTACTGATTAAAATATCATACTTTAAGAGTTAATTAGCATATTTTATTTCAAACAATAATTTTAATAAGCTTACATTCAAAGCCACTTCAAGATACTAAATTGGTATTGAAATATAGAGTTGCAGCGCAATTCTGAAAGCTGAGATTAAGGGCTTTCTAATGATACTAGTTTGAGCGAGATTGAAGTACTATTTGCGGAAATATCAACAGCTACCCAGAATATAAAAAGGGGTAAATAAACAATGATATCAGACTTCAGGGGTGATATTGATAAATTAAGGAAATCAGTTGGGGGTCAGTTGGGGATTTATGCCTGTAGTGCAAAAGCTCAGCTAACATGGTATTTAAACAGCTCAACTTTACAGAAATTTACTTTACAATCCACACCTTTACTCCTCTCTGATAACTGCACATCTATTTCCAAGCAATAACTGCCTAAACCAAGCCAAGGAACCCAACCACTATCATTATGGAACCTATCAAGTTTGCACCTCAGATGACACTCTTCTTCTAACTGGGGGCTTCTACTAAGAGAGAAAGAATCTCTATGCTTAAACAAGCATTCCTTTTTACTGCTGGCAGTGATCTTAACAGCTTTGTTGAGCCTTTTTTTTATTAAAAACAGAGTTTGGAAAAAGTACTTTCTTACCTGTCATACAAAATTCTAAAACAGATAATTTCCTTAACAACCTAAAGGAATTGATGTCAGAGTCCCCTGCCAAGCACCTTCCTTCCCTAAGAGCATTGGTTACATCAAGCTACAGTCTGAAAAAGCTTTGGGATTGTGAATTTAAAATGACAAAAAATGAGTATTCATATTCTAAAAAAATAAAAAAATGCTAAAAAAGCATCATTAAATTCAAAAAATAAAAAAGGAAAAAATGATTCAGTAAAGAAAGAAAAAATATAAAATATTTTAAAACATATATTAAAAAATTCATTTCCAACTATCCAATTCACTAAAAAATCCCCTGGATTGATTTATGAAGAATTACAAAAAGAGTTGAGTGAATACTCAACTAAAATAAAATACTCATTATTGAAAACAAAAAAAGAAATTTATGAAGATATGAAAATAAAAAACAATATTTCTATTTCACTTTCCACTTTTTATAAGCTTATTCCTAATAATATAATTAAAAGCAAAAAGCAAACTGATATGTGTAACATTTGCAACTTAAAAAAGTCATTAGAAATGAAGAAAAAGGATTTGAGTATAAAGAAGTTGCCATTGCCTAAATCTATTAAAGAAAATTTGGAATCTATTGACCTACATGAAAAGTTTTATAAGCATCAAAATAAAGAATATATTAGTGATATAAATAATCTTGATAATAATTCATGTGTTATAGTAATAGACTATAAAGAAAACTTTAAAATAGGTGGGGGTCCTATAGAGACAAATAATTGTTTTTATGAGAAAATACCTATTTCTTTATTAGGATATGCAATTGCTTTTAAAGAAAATGAGAAAATTAAATATGAGTATCATGACTTTTTATCTGAAATTTTATCTCATGACTCTTTGTTTTCAGGTCAGTGTTTGATAAGTCTGCTTAAAAATAATAAATTTAAGAATATTAAAAATATTAAAGTTTGGACTGATAATGGTAATCATTTCAGATCTTATGAATTCTTATATTATCTTTTTAAAGAGGTACCTAAAATTATAAAAGGAACAATTAAGTTTAATAGATTTTTTGAGTGTCATGGCAAAAGTATTGTTGATGGTCATTTTGGTGTATTATCTAAAATATTTAAACAAAAGGAAAATGAGATGTATATAAAAAATATAAATGATCTCAAAATGGTTTTTGAGAGAGAGGAAGAAAGAAAGGGTCTATATGAGACACTTGTAAATAATTCAGATGTTTCCCAAAAAATCTTTTTTCACATCTATGATAGAAAATCTAGGCCTAAAAAAAGCTGGCTTGAAGTCAAAGCATTTTATGTTAATCTTTCATATTTAATGAAAAATGGTGAGCTGTATGTTTCACCTTTGACATTTGAGGATGTTTAGGAGTACTCCAAAATAAATTATTGTGCAAAGTTCTGCACAGATGACAGAGAAACAAAGAGAGCTGATACTACTAAAGGATTAGTAGGACATGTTCATGAAGTTGGACGCATAACAAAAACTTATATTTCACAGGGGGTAAATAGTCTTTTAAATACAACAACTTTTTTTTCTAAAAATAACTAAGAAATTAATTATATGAGCCAAAGATAGGGTAATAGCAATTATAGCTTTGGGGCTGCTATTACTCTCCCATGCAACTCATATATTTAATTCTTGGCTTATTAAAATAGAAAAAGGGTTTTAGCAAAAAATACAGCTAATAGAAATAAGATTTATTTCTATTATTTGTATATTTTACACTATTAAACTTTTCTTCAGTAAACTAAGCATTATACTAATGTTCAAAAAACATAAGTTTATGACTTAAATGATACCAAAGAAGTTAAAAGGCTTTGAAATGCTTAAGCTGGCGCCTTGGCTTAATCTAACAAATAATGACCCATCTGTGGTAGAGACTACCAGGCGATTTTAGACTGCGTGGAGCGTTGTGTGAGTTGCATCGCAAGGAGTGTCGAGATCCTTGGGAAGTCACTCTTCGAGTTAGGCCGGTTCAGCAAGCTCCAATCTGCTCATGAAGTTCTAATCGATTATTGGAACGATAACAAAAATCGGAGGGAAGGGCGTATTTTATGATGTTGTAATAGCGCTATCGGTTAGTCTGAAACTTTTGATAACACTATCTGATAGCTTTAAATATCGAATCTTCTTAATAAATAAACTATTCTTATCCATCCATTCTTTCGGTTTTGCTTAAATCTGCAGTTCATCACTACACTGTAACAAATTGTACGTCAAAGCTCAGTTCCTAATCTAAAGGGTGATGTCCCCACAATCCTAATCTAAAGGGTGATACCCCCACAAGGAGTATTTCAAACTTAAAGTAAAATGTATTGTAAATGAGACTTTATTGGTTAAAATAGGTTGAGCTTGTATAATTGCTTAGCGATAGGGGCAAACTTGCAGTTGAGGGGTTAAAACTTAATCAATCAGAAGAGAGTAAAGGTAGAATAACGCACACTTATGTATGTGAAGGGAATATGCTTGTTTGGCATGGCAGGAGGATAGGGTGTTTGCATAAGTGGAATCTCGAGTTTATCGATTAATTGAAAAATGCAATTGATTGGTTAAACAATGCTGTAACAATGGAATCAAAAATGGCTTGAACATCAGGAAATGAGACCGCGAGAGCTCAACCCATTTAATAAATTTGTGCACCATATCCAACCGCAAAATATTCAATCATTTTTATATTCGCATCAGATATTAATATATTAAAAGCGGGTCTGTTTTTCTGTGGCGTCAGCTCGAGTATGCTCAAGCCGTTAAGGATCGAATTGAATTACTTTTATTTTGTTTAAATTCAAAGTTGGTGCCAAGTCAAAAGCTTGATCTGGACCATCCCTACAACACTCTCTTACAAGCATATTTAAAAGCATAAAGGTTGGATTAAGTGGAGTGTATCTAAATTTTAAACAAAATAAAATAAAGGCTACTCGGCTTTAGTAATATTTCTTTAACTGCTTGATTTTTAAAGAGTGGTACAATCCTCGCAATTAAAGGCAACATGCTTATCTAAATAGATTATTCAATACTAGAATATAAGGCTTAAAATTAAATATAAAAAACATATTGTTTGAGAATATAATAGAAGGTTGTATTAATTTTCTGTCCTTTTAGATGGTTGAATGGTTAAACTTATGCCAGGGGTTAACTTAACTGGAAAAAGTGAGCTCCAGCATTGTAAAGAGATTGGTTTAAATTATATGTACAGTAGTTTTCAAACCTATTGAGATAAACACAAAATCTCAGTCCAAAAATGAATACAACCAATCTAAAAAAAATTAAAAAGTAAAGAATTTATATTAAATTACAATAGATTTGGATCTAACTTGATTTCACTTTTAGACTGAGTTGTATTCGTTTTTAGACTGAGATTTTTTGTTTATCTCAACAGGTTTGAAAACTAGTGTATAAATTTTAGTTTAACTAAGAGTAGATTGACAAGAGTGTTTCTTTTTATTTATTTTGAATTAAAATTATAGATATTGTCAGAACTTTTGGTTCTGCTATCAGAACTGGCTTCCAATTAATGTTTTCTTTATTAAGAATATGTTTAGTTTTGGCCGTTTACTGTAATGGGTTGCTTGTACGACAACAAGTGTTATCTGTGTTGTAATTGTGCTGTTTTAGCAAAGTTACAATGGGAAAATATTTGAAAACTAGGTAGATATTTTTTTGGAAGATATGGCTTATATAGCTTGGGTAATTCATGGATAGTAAGAACATGATTATGGCAATTATTTGGTTGGATGGTTAGGGGGTGGCTTGATCCAGCTATTGAGTTAAGCGCTGAATTGAGGCATCCACCATATGGTGTTGTTATTGGCACATTTTTCTAGTTCTGGAAATTCAAGTTGACTTCCAAATTTGGCTATGGTTCATTAGGAAGTTGGGTTGAGGGTCATGGACCCGCTTAGTTGGAAACTTGCCGGAGGTTGACCCTGTTGTTTCAACACCCCTGGCTGATAATTGGCCTCCTCTGGTGAGAGATCTTCTGGGAGGTCATCAGGAGCACAGGTGCCATACTGTATCAAATTTTGCTCTGTTGTGGGGAGAACTGTCTCACACTGTTTCTGATGGGCTTTACAGGAGCGTAGCTGGTCATGATGTAGAACCTTGTCTTGCTTCCATTTGACAAGTCATTGTACTAACTAAGTTTTGTTGTTGTTTACCTTTAACACAATGGCTAGTCTCACTTTCTCAGGATGTAGTCTCTTCTGTCTGTATTCATCACCCATACTTTATTGCCAACTTTGTGCCTTGTTTGGATGAAAACAAACATAATTTGAAGGTTTTTTCTTCTTTTTACATTTGGGCACTGTTGGTATGAAGTATATGAGGTTCTGAACGGGATGATATCTTATGAGACATTTTCAACTTGAGCCCTGTGAGTTCTTGAATACTGTTTGGTCATGTTATAAGCAAGTTTGAACGGGCTCTTTCCAGTAGATCTGTTCCCCCAATTGCAACATACAAGGAGTACAATGCTAATTGTTTATGTCAGTCCTCAGTGTGACAGAAATCATGGGATAGTAAGAAGCCATCTCTAAGTGGTGGAGAATTACCACCCAAATCCACATAGAGTTAATGATTAACCACCAACGCAGCTTCAAATACCAGTTTGTAAAATTTCTAAATGAGATACTAGGATTAAGTAAAATAATTAATCCTAACCAAAATAGTCCAAGATAAATAGCCTGTGAAAGCATCAGAGAATCTTCAGAATAAAATTCAGGACATTGTGATGCAAAACAATTTTCATTTTCAAAGACAGGGGAACCACTCCAAGATTGGCAGGCATTGAATTAACATTGGGAGGAGCCAACAACAAAGTTCCAACTGCAGGGCCTCATCTTCCAGTAATGATCTGACTTAGAATAAGATTGTAGGGAATTCAGTGTAACAATCCAACTACAGGATGCATTTTCAAAGTATATTAGACCAAGGGATATTTGATTTTTATTAAGTAAATTTTTGGGAGGACTCAACTCTTAGAGTTGAAACAGTGAAAATTATTCAATATATATCAAGAATCAACTAAGTGATACCATCTGGATCCTGGACTCCTGTTCCTTCTACATTGTCAAGTGAGTATCTAGTCCAGGTTGCAAAGAACCCTTGTTTGACCAATTTCTGACAACCATTCTGATTAATAAGCTCATATCTGGTGACCCTCAAATTATGTCAATTTATCAATGTCAGTTTGCAAGGGGGGACTCGGTTTCAGCTGGCAGACTGGAGCAGCTGTAACCCATTTTCATTCAACTATTTGATTTAAATCTGTTAATTGGGTCAATTTTGTTAATGGTTTGTTAGCTTTTCTAGCCTTCCTACTTGGCCGGATAATTCCCGGCATGATGGAACCTACCGTGACATTACTCTCTGCTTTAGCCCTGGGCACAATACCTCTATCTGGAAGATGAGATAAGGAGAAATATTTATGGGCAGGCGGGAGTTTCATTGCTTCTAAAGTAAGCTTGGGGTGGCTAATAGCAGTGTGATTGCTCTGGTAGAACTCTTAAATCAGATCTGGGGAGTTAGAATAATCATAATGAGGAACCCATGAGTTTTTAGAATCAGGATAACCCTTCCATGACACCAAATATTCCAGTTGGTGTCAATTCTTGCGGGAAGCCAGAATACAATTCAGCTCATACTCAAGTTATCCTTTTCCAAGAATGGGTTGGGAAGAAGGAGTCTCTATACCTTTAAAGGGGGTAAGAAGGCATTTGTGGAAGGTGTGGAAAATCTTAAAAGCTGGGGGTAAATCTAGTCAATATGCAGAGGGACTAATTTGACGCTCAACTTTGAGGAGACCAACTTGCTTGGGCCCTAATTTGCGGCAGGAGACCTTCAGCTTCATATTACAAGCATCAACCATGACTAGATCACCTGGCCTGTAGGTTGGACCTTCCTGGCGCTTATAATCTGCATATTTTTGTAAGTTATCACAGCAGCAGTGAGAGTAACCTGGAGCTCCTGATGAACTCACTTCAATGCAGCGGCTTGATCAGTTGCAGCTTACATTTTATTAACTAAGTTGGGACCCATGTTGGATGAAGGGTTGTAACCTACATTGGCATAGAATGGCAAAATCTGAGTTGATGTGTGCAGAGCGTTATTATATGTGAACTCTGACATGGGTAGGTTATCACACCAGTCATCTTGTCTCACATTTGTGTAGCAACATAAGTAAACCTCCAAACTTTGGTTTAATCTCTCTGTTTGTCTATCAGATTGGGGGTGAAAAGCTGTGGAATGACAAAATTTGATACCAAGAATTCCAGTAAAAGCTTCCCAGAACTGAGCAATGAATTGGGGCCCGCAGTCACTCACAATCTCCATCAGAATACCATGCAGGGAGAAGATCCTATTCATGAAAAACCAAGCTGTTTCCACTGAAGTAATTATGATTGAGCAGGGAACAAAGTGTGACATTTTCTCAAAGCAATCAACCACCACCATGATTGCATTAAACCCGTTGGAATTCAGGAGCTCTCCAATAAAGTCTACTGACACCAACGTCCATGGTTCTGTAGCTGGCTGCAGCAGAACCAACAAACCAGTTGTCTTGTTCCTGCTTGCCTTGAACCAAACACATTCCAGACAGTCTTGAACGTAAGCTGCCACCTTCACTGTCAAAACTTTCCAAAAAAGCTGTCAGCAAATTAAATCCACTGTTTTGTTCTTCCCTGGGTGGCCTGCCATAGGGCAGGTGTGATTGGCCTCCATGATTTCATCCCAAATAGTTCCCTCTGGGACCCACAAGCAACCTTGATGATATAGAATTGGTCCTATCTTATTATAACCCTGCAGCTAGCTAACCGGATGTGCACATGCTAGTTCCAGTAACCTATCATAACCTTTGGACAGAGGCTTCAAAAACTTGACTTTGGAATATAGGTCTAAGTCTGCGCCCTCAGTCAAGGACATGGTAGCAAGCAAGCCAGCGGAGGTAGAACAAAAGGAACCACAGCCTTGTCTGGAATCATTGTGTGCATGTTAAACTCAGCATCCATATCAGCATCTGGGAGATGAGAAGGATTTATACTCAATGCATCTGCCAGGTGATTATCAGACCCCTTAATGAACTTGTAGTGAAACTTGTATCTTGTCAAGTCACCATCCCATCTGGATTGGCAACCCAAAAAAACCCTAGGTTGTCAATAGTACAGAAGAGCTTTATGGTTGGTTCTTAGTACAAATGGATGACACACTGACATGAGATGGTGATGCCAATGCCTTAAAAATTCCACAACTGCCAATAGTTCCTTGTTGTAAATCATGTAATTGTGTTCCCAAGCCTTCATCTTCTGATAGAAATACCCTACAGGTCTCTCCATCCCTTTGCCAGTGGTCTGTAACAACACACTGGCCACAGCATATTTTGAAGCATCTGTGAAAACCATAAAGGGCAGCTCAGGATCCACATGTCTCAACACAGGGGAGGACAACAAAAGAGCCTTGACTGCTGAAAAGCATCTGTGCACTCAGGCATCCAGACCAGAGTTGTCTTCCGGCTAGCTGAATATAAAAGGGCAGTCACTTCAGACAAGTGAGGGATGAATTTCTTCAAGAACGTACTGGTACTCAAAAACTAAAAAGTTGGGATACTTTCACAGGGGTAACATACTCCAAAACTGCTGCTTCCTTGTCAGGGGCAATGGTGTGTCCATCCTAAAAAGATAATATTACCCAGAAAGGCAACCTTACGTTTAAAGAATTCACACTTACTCCTTTTAATGATCAATTGGGCCTGGATAATGCGCTCTAAAACTGCCAACAGGTGGGCCTTATGAAACTCCTCATCCAGAGAGAACACCAAAATATTGCTCATATATCTAATGACACATACACCTAGGAGATTCCCCAAGACTGAATCAGTTAACCGCTGAAAGCAAGCCAGAGTATTCTTTAATCCAAAAGGCACTACATGGAACTGAAAGATGCCCTTATTAGTTCTGAGAGCAATTAACCATTCCATTCCTTCTGCAATCCTTATTTGATTGAAGGCATTCAGAAGATCAAGTTTTGAGAATACCTTTGCCTTCTCAACGTACCAAGAAATCTGGGCTTTGAGAGGTAAGGGATAGGGATCAGGAATTGTAATGTTATTCAAATTCCTGTAGTCAACACAAGGACAAAAAAAACCCATCAGACTTTTTTTACAAACAACAATGGGGAGCAGATTGACAAAGCCTTCTTGAAAATGGATCCCTTTGCAACATGTTGCCAGTCCATTCCTCTAAACATGTGTCTTCCTTCAAGGCTAAAGGGTAAATACGAGACACAATACAAATCAGATCAACAGTAACTTTAAAGTCAAAGTCAAACTGAGTGTGCTTGGTAAGAACCTCACCCCTAGTAGCATCAAATGCTGCAGACCAGGGGTGCAGGCATGCTGGTAAATCTGAACTTCCGGGGACAGGAACAGGAACTGATTGAATGGTCTGAGAAGACTTCTCTAATTCAGATATATCTAATAACAGAATACAGATGGATATGCCTGAAGAGTGTTCCACTTGCAGCTCATTTTCTTTCAGCAATGTTGTTACACTATGATCTCTTCACCATCCCACCCCCAAAATAATAGGATATATAAGAGTAGAGCAAATGGAGAACCTTGCAGTAAAATACTGACCTGAAACTACAAACATCACCGGCTTCTTAAGCTGGAGAGAGGGAAACATTTGACAGTTTCCACCCCTAACAAGCATTGCAGGGTGATACTTGAGTTTCAGCAAGTTTGCAGTCTCAACACTCATAAAGTTCTTGATAGCACCTGTATCCAACAGAATGGCTGGCCAATAGATAGTTTGACTGTTATCAATGCTACCATAAAACAAGAAGTAACCAAAAGTAGATTTATTTGCAGCTAATGTTGCAATCTTAGCAGGGTACTGCTTCTCTTTGGTGGTACAGACAGCAGCTAAGGAGGCAGGGTGCTCCTGGAAATATCACTAAACCATTTCTTGAACAGTAGCAGGAAGGACAGGATGATCAGGATCAATTGAAAGGAGGGTCAACTCTTTGGATTCAAATGTCAAAGGCTTTGCAGACACAACATGCTGAAGCATAGCCAATGAACTCTCAGGGGCAGACACTACTAGCGCTTCATTCACCTCAAAGGGTTTGTTCAAAATTGTCAATTGTAACTGAGAAGAACCACAGGGAGAATGATCCTGACTCTGGCTGGAGGATGCCACTGTGAAACGAGTCCCAGAAAACCAGGAGCGTGCAGCAGGTTTGGCTTTGACTTCCATTAAACCTTGTTTGAAAACTGACAGATTTAAGACCAGAGAATTAATTTGGCTTACCAGGGTCTCAGTTGTGATTAACAAGGAATCCCAAACTTTCAGATCCTGGGCAGTCTGATCAACTGCTAACCACAACACTGAGAGTTTATTCAGTTGGGAGCATTGATTGTACGACAGTAGGCAAGAAACTGAGGAAGGAATATCAAAAGCAGAGTAGTACCCTGTTGGAAGGCGTACAACTTACAATATACTTTGAGCTCCTCAATAGATACACACAAATTTTTTAAAAAAGGGTACATAGATGCACTTTCAGTTAAAACACATGGATTGCTCTCCACCATGGACAGCAACCATTCACAAGCATCCTCAGAAACCTTTGTCATCACATGGTAAACTTGGGATTTGTGACTAAGGCTTGAACAGGCATAGAATGATAAAGCTGACAAAACTTCACGCGAAATTTCATCAGTAGGTAGAGCAAGAAAATAATCCAGGCGCCAAAATGACATAGCACAGCAGAAATAGGAAACAGAAGATCCAGTCTCAACAACTGAACCAGAGATGGAAACCGCGAATTAAAGAAAAGCCCAAACCAAAAACTCAGGAAAGAACTGATACAAATAAACATGGTAAACACAGATATCCTGACAGAGCAGGAGAAAAGAAACATAAATTCATGACAAACTGCTTTCAAAAACTCAGACGTAGAAGAGTTGAGTTATGTGACGGAAATCACGGGATAGTAGTAAGAAGATGTCTCTAAGTGGTGGTGAATTACCACCCAAATCCACATAGAGTTAATGATTAACCACCAACGCAGCTTCAAATACTGTTTTGAAAAATTTCCAAATGAGTTACTAGAATTAAGTAAAATAATTAATCCTAACCAAAATAGTCCAAGATAAATAGCCTGTGAAAGCATGAGAGAATCTTCAGATTAAAATTCAGGACATTGTGATGCAACAAGATTCTCATTTTCAAAGACAGGGGAACCACTCCAAGATTGGCAGGCATTAAATTAACATTGGGAGGAGCCAACAATGAAGTTCCAACTGCAGGGCCCCATATTTCAGTAATGATCTGGCTTAGAATAAGATTGTAGGGAATGCAGTGTAGCAATCCAACTACAGGATGCATTTTCAAAAGTAAATTAGACCAAGGGATATTTGATTTTTATTAAGTAAATTTTTGGGAGGACTCAACTCTTAGAGTTGAAACAGTGAAAATTATTCAATATATATCAAGAATTGACTAAGTGATACCATCTGTTTCCTGGACTCCTGTTCCTTCTACATTGTCAAGTGAGTATCTGGTCCAGTTTGCAAAGAACCCTTGAGTGATCAATTTCTGACAACCACACTGATTAATAAGCTCATTTCTGGTAACCCTCATATTACATCAATTTATCAACGTCAATTTTCAAGGAGGAATCGGTTTCAGCTGGAAGACTGGAGCAGCTGTAACCTATTTTTGATTGACTGTTTGATTTAAATCTGTTAATTTGGTCAATTTTTAAAGGTTTTTTTTGGCTTTTTGAGCCTTTCTACTTGGCTGGATAATCCACAGCATGATGGAACCTACTGTGACACTCAGGTATCCCAGTGGCAAGCTTGGTGAGGGCTTGCACTAGGCTTCTGTTCAGCCATTTAACCCTATCATTGGCCTGAGGGTGATATGGCGTAGTGAATATGTTTTTAAAACCATTCTTGGCAAGATAAACATTTGTATCCTCAGAGGTCAGTTCTTTGCCCCCATTGGTGATCAGCAGTTCTGGCTTTCCAAACTTGCTGATGATCTCTGCCGTAAGTGTTGACTGTTGGGTTAGTTAGCAAGAATCAGCCCTGGTAGTTGTTCAATTACTACATCTGAATACAGGGTAGTAAAACCAAGGTAGGATTGAATAATATGTGAGGGTAAAAACTTGTCTTTATTTCATATATAAACCAAGTATATATAGTGAGGTGGGAAATTTGGAGAGGGGAAATTGGTGGGATAGAAGTGTTGCAAAAGAACCAATGAAGATTCAGTATTTGATTTGGTGAAGACAACAGTCCAATAGAAAGTACAAAAATGAATAGAATAAAATGTTGGTTTTTTATAAAATACTGTGACTAATATACTATATTGGGAAAGCCAACAGGCCACAGGGGGTGGCACAGTGGCTGGTTTCATGTAAGTTTTGGAGCCAAGGAATAACTTGTGCGGGGATCAGCAGGTCAAATTGGTAGTGCTCCTAATTAAGAGGAAGTGCCTGAAGTTTGACATTACCATCAGATTGGTTCATATTGTTAGAAACATCAAGGGGCAACTCATTGGGTGATCCCTGTGTATTGTAAGATATGTTGGCAGGCAAGTCTGGAAACTTGGTTGAAACAAAATTCTCATAATTGAAGGACTTGAATAAACCCATCAATCAAAAGTGGATTATGAAAGTCCCAGTTAATCAACAGGATCCAATTATCTGCCCCAAACTGACACAGATAAATAGACGTAATCTGAGAGTCACCCTATACAACCTTGTTTAACAGAAAGGTCATAGAAAAATAATCATTCAAGGGGTTTTGCTTGCTAGTCTAGATATATGCTTCAATGATGAGACAGTTTAGGAGCCTTATATTCAGATGGTATTGCTGAGTCAATAATTTTGATAAATATTGGAATTTCTGTATTTTTCAACTCCTAAGAGTTGAGTCCACCAAAAATTCTCAAATAAGCCTAAAACTCTTCTACTTGATTTTAACATATTCTAATGCATCTGGTAGTTAGTCTGCTCCATTATATTACTTAAAATATGATTTAAATCATATTGTAACTGGAAGATGTATTCCTGTTCCAAGTTCTACTCCTTCCAGCCCGCCTAATGTTACACCCATGTCTCCCAATGTTGGAGTCTTCACTGTGAAAACTGAAACTGAGACTATTGTTAGCTCTCAATTTCCAGAGTTTTCTTCCAAAGACTTGTTGATCTTGTTACAGGCTATCTATTTGAGTTTACTCTGGTTAGCTTTGATAATTTTATTGAATTCTAGTGTCTACTTTGGAAATTTTAAAGATCAATATTTGAAACCATGTTGGTGTTAATTATCAATTCTGTGTGGTTTTGGTGTTTATTCCACATCACTTAGACACAGCTTCACATTATCCTGCTATTTTATCACATATCCCACCTGCACTTATGGCCATTATCTTCTGAATAACCTGATTGTTTCAATTTTTAGGCCTTTCTTTGATGTTGCACTTGAGTTGGCCTCTTGAGATAAAACATATATTGTTGGATCACTTCATCTTATACCACCTGGGTTCCATTGGATGAAGACAGATTGGTTTTGACATCTTAATATACATTGGCTTTTCTATTGCAATGGTTGGTGGTATTATCCAAGTGGTGTTCAAATAAAAGAACACCAGATCTAGCAGCAAAAAACATACAGCTCTTCATCCTCCTGTGTGAAGACAAAGTGCTGGGTGTGCACTTCAGTGGTACTAGCCCTTTGCTCTCTGTGACTGTCTGTTATAAGCTCTTGGTATTGAGCACCAATAAGAAAATCTCACTATTGCTTGAAAAAGCTGTTGCTAAAGGCTCAATAATTTCTTAATGAAACAAGAGAAATATATGTTTTTGTTTGATGTTTTGGTGCGGGTTGAATTTGATTTAAAGATTACAAGCCGTTTGCTTATCAATCTAATTGGAAGCTAGATATTTAATTTTGATGCTCCACTTTCTAAATAAAGTTTGCTGTATTATCTGCGGACAGTTCTCTTTTCTTTTTGGTGATTGTTTTTAGTCGAAATAAAGTGAAAATTTGACAGCGTTTGTTTGGTTTTGTTTGTTGTGTGCGAAGCTTTTGTATGCTTTCTATTCAATGATTGTGTGCTCGTATATGCATTTTCTAAAGAAATACTATACATCTGGGTGTTGTTTGGAATCTGGAAATTCATGAATGAGTTTTATTCATTCTGTTGTTCAGTTGTGTTTCGTTAACTTCAATTGTAGCTATGTTTTAACGATGTTTGGTGTGTTTGATGTGTCACATTAAATTTATTAATGGCTTTTCCCCCTGCCATCTATAAAAAATCAAGACATTTATGTTTTTTCTATACGCAGCTTTAGTTCACTCTAATCTGACTTTGATTTGTCCATCTCAACAGCTGTGAAATATACAGTGCTGTAATGTATTATTTTTATTTTATATTAACTTTCAAAGTCAGCAAACGATTCTACTTGATTTTTGTTGGAAAATTGGGTTTTTTATTTTTATTTCGGCTTAATGACGTAAAACAGTGTGTATAATGTTGTTTGTCAGAAAATTGGTTGGCAGACAACAATTGATGATGTATCTTCCTGTCCCTAAAGATTAAGATTATAGCAGGTGACAAGGCCTCATATTTAAACAGTAAAAAACAGTATCTCTTCTTTCGATATGACACTTCACTAATAGTACACTCTCATTAACAGTATAAGAAGGAATACTTTTTCACATTTTATTTATAAAGAAAGCCTTAAGCTATGTAAAGAATTTTTTTAGATACGACCAAATTGTAACTGCATGCTATCACAAAAATCGCGAATGCTCTGCAACGCGCCCCTCCATCCAACTTTGAACGGGTGGTACTTGCGAAGTTTTTTTGCTGGGCCGAATGATTGCAGAATCTGGAAATTCGGCCCAGCGATGATTGGCTGGCCCAAGCTTCCAAAAAAAGCTCGAGCCGAATTTTAGATCATACCGTGATTCATGATGTCATCATCAAAGCTTTAAATTCATCTTTGGCAATACGGTTACCCTAGCATAAATATTTAATTGAATTTTTTAGAAACCTTCTCCCTGTTAGCGCAAATTGGGCGAAGGTGGGTAGCGAATCCTCATTGTTGACAAACTGGGTTAATCGATCCTTGAATTTATGGCGCCTGTTACCTGCCCCTGCTTGGCTAGATGGTAATGTCTTATAAACTATCGGGCCAGGTTGTTTGATTCGATGACGCTAGAACTTGAAAAGCATTGATGCCTGAACCAGGGCTACTGGATTTTATCGCGGCGATTAGATCTTCACTTTTTGATTGAACATATATAAATGGTATTTTAAAAACTAACTTTTTGATCAATGCGATTCAAACTCTGGGTTCTAGTTAAATTTAAAATATTAAAAAAGAAACCCAAAGCTTAAAGAGATTTTTGTTCAACTAAGATATTTATTTAAAATATTAAATTCTACAAAAATTGTGATCGTACCAATCCAGCTGACACAATTCGTAGCATCTGATATGAAATGGGTGTATCTCCTTGTTTATAAAACTCAGAAACTCAGCCACTGTAATGCTGATCGATATTATGCTCTCCTCAAAAAGTAATGCATTTATCTTGGATTAAAATAAAAATGCAATCCAAAGGATGGGTGTAATGCTCTCCAGGAAACGATTAATGAATTATTAAGGGCCAGTATAATAACACAGTTTATGTGTGAACCATGATTTGTGGAAAAATTCATGTACCAATAAAAGAGAGTCTTGAAAGGTATAAAAGAGAAGCTGTTGATTGCTAAAATGGAAACATGTTCTTTTCATACTGGTTTACTCTCATCTTTCTTGGGCTTGGGTCAAGCCAGAACATGATCTCCAATACCATTTCCAAAGTGAACTTTGCCGTCGATGGCACAAACAATATACTTAAGCTCATTACGGCCGTAGAAGCATTTACAAACAATGGCTTTTCAATCAAAGAATCCATTCCGCCCAACCCTCCCCGTATCGACTATGGCATCACATTTGATGAACTTCGCAGCTTGTTCAAGCACAGCATGGTATCCAAATGTACCCCTGTTCAGTTAAAGGAAGGAAACTGTTTCTGCGAGGGAAAATTTCAAGAGGTTAATCTGTTTCGCAACGCAACTCTTGACTCCCAGGCTGCTGTTGCAGTTGATGATACCAACAAGTTAGTTGCTATTTCCTACCGAATCACCGTCAGCGAAACCAATTGGCAAAGTAACTACAAAAGCACACTATCCAGACATCCTTACGTCAATGGCCCTGCAATGGTACACGACGGCCATCTTGAATACGTAGCTTCGCTTTATCGTCTAATGGAGCCCACTGTTGTCGAAATGCTCAAAAGACATCCAACCTACAAGCTCCACATCACAGGCTATAGTCTAGGGGGTTCTGTTGCCATAATCTCGTTGCCATTCTGGACAAACACACTTAAAACTAAAAAGCTTGCGAACAAAGCCCGAGTCTTTAGTTACTCTGGTCCCCGTCCAGGAAACGCAGAGTTTGCCAAATATATCGAGACGTTAGGTGTACCTGTTGTGCGCTACGCCCTTAAAGGAGACGTCATCCCCCATGTTTCCGATCAAGCCATGGGGTACAGCCAAGCGGGCTTGGAGTTCTATGACTCTAGCATTCCCGTCTTGAGAAACTCAGTTCTCAAATGCTCGTTGGAAGTAATCGAAGATCCTAGCTGCTCAATGAAAGACGTAAACTTCTACGCCCCACTTCACGTCACCCCTTTCCAGCGCCCTGCTCCTTTCCCACCCCTTTGCTAGCCGGGTTGTTGTGAAGAAATCTCGGGCTTTGATTTAAAATTTTCAAAATTTCTTATTAAAATCCACTTCAAAATTCTAACACGTAGCCTGTAACTGACTAATATGAGCTTTCACAACTAAGTTTTATACGCTATTAATTGACTTAATCAAAGATATCACACTAAAGGCAAAAAATTCTTATCTATGCTTTTAAAGAAAATATTGCTCTTACTAAATAAAAAATGATTGGTAGTATCAAAACAGCGGGGTTAACCCTCCAGAAATGTTCCACACAAGAGACCCTGTGCTACTCAAACTGACTTCCCAACTACTCAAATCCAAATATGGAAGTTGGCTTGAGTTTCCAAACAAGGCAGCAAGTGCCAGTGATAATCTCAACTCAGTAGGCAGCTTGATTTGGCGCTTGACTTGTTATAAGGATTAAGCCACCCCCTGTCCAATCCAATTGATTGATTTCCCTAATCTTGTTTCTCTTAAAAATAATTTACTCAAACTTATAAGTCATATACCTCAATAAAGATAATAAGCTAGTTCCTGTTGTAACATCCTTAATTACTCCCTCTTGGGGAAGTGATTCCCCGAGTGACTCTCTGAATGATTCCCCAACTAATCATTAAGTCAGTGGCACTCTAATCATTTGCACATCTATTAAGGGGATCAAAAAATTTGAGTTCTAAGAGGAACACTACTTGGATAAGCACCATGGCAACCATGAGATACATGGACAGCATGTGGTTTCCCAAGATACTATATAATCCTTAATATACATATTAATAAAAGTATCATTATATTCTCAATTTTCACCTTTATATTGTTTATTATACTTCCCAGAAGTATATATTCAACAGTGAGTAGCACAGGTAAGCTTATCAATACCTACACAACTTAAAGGAAAAATCCCTCCAAAGAAAAAGAACCCAGCAGATGGCACTCCCCACTGACTGGAGATAATATGATAAAGGTCAGGACGTCCTCACAGGATTCACTGTCTTAAACAATATCATTGTACCAACCAAACACTAAATCTTTCTCAGTACTCAAGGAGTCCTGAATTCACCTCCAGTTCCTGACGCAACCAAAATACCTAACCTTGTATTCCAATGCCTACACTTACCAGAAACAGGAACATTCTCAGGACTACACCAAGAAAATGCCAACCTCTGGATTAATAGCAAACAAAACAATTTTACACAAGTGGGCTACCCCCAGAGACTCTGGATAAGCTTTTCCTTTAAGTGTTACTGGGTGTTGCAACTGAATCAATGATAGTTCAGTATTTGATTGGGGAAGACAACAGTCCAATAGAAAGGACAAGAATGAATAGAATAAGTAATACTTTCTTGTAGAATATTGTGATTAATATACCATATGGAGAAAGCCAACAGGCCACAGGGGGCGGCACAGTGGCTGGTTCCATGTAAGGTTTGAGACCAAGAAAGAACTTGCGCGGGGACTAGCAAAGTTAAATTGGTGGTGACTCTAATTAGGAGAAAGTGCCTGCAATTCAACATTACCATCAGATTGATCCATGATTTTATAAACATCTTGGGGCAACTCATTGAGAGCCCCCTGTGTATTGTAAGATATATTGGCAGACAAGGAAAAAAACTTGGTTGTAACACCACCTTGCCCCCTGCTTGTTGTCAGACACCAGGATTGGAGTCTGTGGAAGATCTAAGAAGGTCCACACAAACATTTTTTGTGTGAGAATGGTACAGCAGGGGCACAAGCAATTGTGATGGAGCTTTTTGGTGTTTCCTTGGGCATCTTCAATTTGATAGGTGTGATTGTCATATATCACGGCTATCTTGAAGGGCCCCAAGTGGTTGGGTTCTAACTTAGCTGAGTTTGGGTTGAGGGCGTAGACGGGGTCACTTACAGCATATCTGGCCTCAAGGTGCCTTGTCCCTCCCTCAGTTTGATTGTGTTTAATATCTCAGGTTTTGGCGCGTCACTGGCTCAGGGAAGGGGTGGCCAACAAAGGGGGTTTCCTGGGAACTGTGTATTGAGTTTCCCTTGTTCTAACCCCACCAAGCTATCAGAATTCCCAAAGGCCAGGGTTCTGGGACTGAACCTGGTGAACCTGGTGCCCCTGTTGACCCTTGCTTGCAAGATGAGTAGGGCGGTGGGCAAGTGTTCAGTCCACACGGTATTAGGATGTTTCTGTGAGAGTTTGGCAATCATTTGGACCAATGAACCATTCAAACGCTCCATGCTTCCATTGGCTTGCAGATGGTATGGGGCAGTGACTATTTTCTGAAGGGAATTCCTGGCGCAGTATGCCTTCATGACATGCCTAACAAGCTTGAGGCCACCATCCGTAATGAGATGTTTGGGTCACCCAAAGCAGGCCACAATTTCCTTGCCAATGAAGCAGGTGATGGTGATGGTGGTTAGTGGTTGCCCATGCTACTGGCCAATGGGTGAAGTAGTCAATGGCTGGGATGATGTACTTCTTCCCCTTTTGTCTTTGGGAAGCGGTCTAACAATGTCAAGGGCCCATTGCTCAAAGGGTTCCATGGCATTAATGGACATAATAGACTTGGGGGTGCAGGTTTAGACGTGTTTTTTTCACACAATACATATAATTTGAGGAGTCCCAAGATGTCTTGACGCATACACAGCCACTAACCCTTATGTTTCATGATCTTGAAGAGGTTATGTCCTCTGATATGACCCAAGATGTGGTGGTAGTGTAGTATGGTGATGCCTTATTGTGTGGTGGGGATATAGAGCATCTTTTCACCTATCTCTTCCCGGCGGCAGACATTGCCAGCATTGGTGGTAAACTGACTTTCATTGTCCTTTAGCTTGGAGATGGCTACCAAATTAAGGCCTTCATAACAGGTTGCCTCAGGACAGAGGTAAAGCATAGGCTAATACAGGTCCAAGCCATTGTCCCCAGTGATGGACACTACTTATAGTCTTGAGAGGGTGTCTGCTATGATAACTCCTTCCCAGGCTTGTACTTGATGCACAGCTGGTAGGGGGATAGACACTTGACCCAGCCTGCTTGGCAGCGTGTCAATAGGACTGTGTGTTGAAGTACTGAAGCAACTTATGGTCTGTCAGGATGTGGGGTGGAAAGATGGCCCCTTCCAGGTAACAGCACCACTTCTCAACGTAGTGCACAATTGCCGCTAATTCTTTGTCATGTATTGGGTAGCATTGCTCTGAGTCAGTGAGCTTTCTGGATTTGTATGCCACAGGGAGGAAGACACTCTCAGCAGTTTCTACCTGTAACATGCCCCCTATGGCTCTGTCAGAGGCATCAGTCTCAAGTTTTTACTGGCGGTTCTGATTGGGGAATTGCAATACAGGTGCAGTTGTAAGTCTTTGCTTCAACGTCTCAAAGGCTTGATCTCTGGAAGAGGTCCAATGAAAGCACTGTTTGGTGTTTAGGAGCTCAGTGAGAGGTGCCATCAGTTCTTCCACAGTTGGGAATAAACTTGCGCATGTAGGCAACCATGCCTAAGAAGATACACACCTGGCCCACATCAGTGGGAGGTGAAATTCTTGTGATTGACTTGTTTTTGGCAGGGTTAGGCTTTATCCCTTGGACAGAGTCGATGTGCCCAAGGAACAAGATCTCCAAATTGAGGAATTCACATTTGGAGGGCTTAGTCTTTAACCAGTTTTTACAAAGGGTGTCAAGAACAGCACAGAGGTGTTGGAGGTGCATGGTTTAATCTTGACTGAAGACAATGATGTTGTCAAGGTACCCAACAACACACATCCCAATCAATTCCTCAAATGCTTTGTTCATTAAAATAGCAAAGGTGGAAGGGGCATTGTTCATTCTGAAGTTCATGATCTGACACTCAAAAAACCTGTAGCGTGTGCAGAAGGAAGTTTTTGCCTCATCCCCTGGTGCAATGCGTACCTGGTTGTACTCCACAGTGAGATCAATCTTTCTAAAGACCTTTACACCTGCAAGTGTGTCAAAAAAGTTATCAATCAATAGCAGGGGGTATTTATTCTTAACAGTCATCTCATTCAAGGTGAGATAGTCTGTGAACAAGCAAAGAGACCTGTCCTTCTTGGCTACAAAGAAGACAGCAGCCCCATATGGCAAGAGCAAGGGGCAGATGAAGCCCTTATTGAGTGCATCTACAAGGTGCTGGAGGAGGGTCTCATATTATTTTGGTGTTAAGAAATAGAGGAATGTGCTTTGGGGAGAAACTCTTGCAGTTGTACAGGGTTTTGGATCTCTCAGGGAGGGGGCAGTTGATCCAGTATTTCACTAAAAACACTCTATACTCCTTGAAGAGCACAATAAGTGCTGGTGGAGACAGAGTGATCAAGGGGAGGGCCGCAGGTGGTTCTGCACAGATAACTTTGACTGAGCATTGATTGAAGTCTAGTTTCCCCTCTTGAAATCATATGAGCCTGTTTCTGTTATTCTGAAAAAACGGTATTGTGAAGCAACTTGTTCATTTCAACAGGATATATCTGGAAACCCACCCCATTTCTATTGAGGGTAATTACAGATGTATCCCAGTTAATGTAGGGACAGTTGTGACAAAGCCAGTCAAGGCTTGCAATGACATTGTGGCTAAGCCCTGCCATGATTGGACCATAGAGCTTAACCTGGATGTTCCTCATCCTCACAGAGAAGGGTACCATCTCATGGGTAATGGCTACTCTACGCAAGTCAGCCACTTGTACTGCCTTGAACCTGCTTGGCACTTGGTCTAATTCTTGAGAGTCAGCAAACACCTGATTGACCATAGTGTGGTTGGCCCTGGTATCTACCAGTAATTTGTGGGTGTTCCCACGGAAACAGAAGGGATAGGCCAATTGGGTTACTTTATTTGAAGAATGGCTCATTTGGAGAACAGGGTTGTCACTGTGAACCTGGAATATGTCAAGGGCTTTGACTTTATGCACATTGTACTTGCAGGGATTCTTAGCAAGGAGGAATTGAGAGTGAGGGTCAAGTGGGGTTGTAGAACCTCTTTTAACTACAACCATCAGGCTTTTCCTGGGTCCTCAATTTGTGCTAACTGAAGTTCCCCCTTGCAGGTACGCTTAACCTCATTTTTATGTTGGTGGGGATGGCAACAGTCTACTTGATTGTGGGCACTGCCAGGTGAAAAAAAAGGTTGGGGTGGTGCGTCATTGTATCTGTGAAAGCCCATTAAAGCCTGATTATTGGCCTCCATTATGGCCTTGTAAAAGTTGTCAATGGAGGTGCGACAACCCATGGGAACCCATTTACAGATATGGGGTTTGAGCCCATTAATTATCAAGGTAAGGAGCATGGTGTTCCCATCAGTCATGGCTTCTGGGGCAGTGGCAAGAGCTTGCTGCCAGGCGGCAAGATATTCAGGAACAGACCTAGTCTGCTTAATGGCCAGCAGAGGAGTTCCCACCACAATGGGTGAAAATGTTTCACTGTAGCGGGACTTTGCAGCATCCCTGAACAACACCCAGGTAATTTCTATTTTTTGGCTGGCCCAGTTGGTAAACCATACTGCAGCAGGCCCTGTAAGGCAGCCTGAAGCAGTGGCAACCCACATGGGCTCAGTTACTTGACAGATATAGAGGCGGGGTTTGGTAGAGTGGAGTCAACTGACAATGTCAGCTCCTTTGACACCTCCCACAAAGGATTCCAGCTGGAGGTTGAACATGCGCTGAGAGAGGTCCAACTGGGGAGGGGTGACACTTGCATCTTGCTTCTCAAAGCAGAGTCAATTATACATGCTTGTAAGTACCAGTTGGTCTTGATAGATGACGTAACTGTTGGGGATGCCCCCCTTGGGGATTGGCAGTGTCAAAAACTGCAGGCTCAACCTGCCAGCAAGGTTTCAAACAAGCAGGTTTGTGACCTGCAATCCAATTATCTGTTCACTCAAAGCCAGACTAGGAAGTCAACTCAAATTACCAAATCCAACAACATGAACAGACAATGATCCCCTACAGCAGATACCTTGTTTTGACGCTTGACTCATAACCAGGATTTAGCCACCCCCTTCTTCCATCCAACTGTGTGATCAACAATCAGGTTCCTGCTATCCATTGATTCACCATGACTATATAGTCACTATCTCACAATAAAGATTATTATCTAGCTTCTAAATATTTTTCCCTTGTAACTCTGCTAAAACAGCACAGTTACGACATTGGTAGCACAGATAGGTTCTTCATCCTACCTTATCTTGAGAAATTTCCGCCTGTTGCCTGCACACGCCATGGCCAACAAATCTCTGACAGAATTATGTCTGGCCTCCCGCCTGACTGGACCCTGTACACTCCTGGTGCCAAGATGCCCAATGGTTTTGTCCTGTACCAGAATACGGTGATCCTACTACCCTCCTTCAATACCATGTCTGCACAAGGGTTCTTCCAGGCTCCCTCCTCCATGCTGAAACCAACCAACAAAAGCGCCATGCTAGCCTACATAGCTCAAAGACTACAAAGAGCTGCCTTGGAACCTTTCACTGGGGCCAACAACAATGCTGCTACATGGATCCAGTCCGCCCAAAGAAAGCTGGTCCAGATGGAATACCCATAGCAATTTTGGATTATGGAAATTTCCATCTGCTTGACCCATGACGCTGGCACCTGGTGCAGCAAGTGGTACAAGGAACACACTGACAAGAACTGGGATACCTTTAATCAAGACTTCCTGGCAAGATTTGTGCTTAAGGACATAGTGCTCATGATAATATGCCAAGTAAAGAACCTTACCCAGACAGGCACTGTAAAGGAACTCACCCGTGCTTACAAAGAACTCTGACTTTGAGCACCATCTGACATGGCCTTTGACACCCCAACTACACACCTCATGTACTAGAACACCCTCAAGTTGCATGTAATGAGGCATGTGAACCTGGACTAGGTGACTAACCTGCAAAGCCTGTATTGCAAAGCAGAGAAAGCGGAACAACCCTACAATGCACTTCATAAGGCACAAACCGGGAAAATAAAAAAGACCCATGGATTCCCATCCAGGCGGGTGCTCCACTCAACCACCCCCTGGAGGCAACAGGAATAACACCAACCACAAACCCACAGGTTCTAATGGACATAGAAGTGGGAACAATGGCCAGTCAAATTGTACCTATTTCTGTGTCACTGCCACGCAAGGCAATCAAGACAAGGGAAAAGCCCAGGGAGAGCACTAAACAAGCCAAGCTCTCCCCACACAACTCCTGACTTGCCCAATGATGAGTATCAACACAAGGACAAGGACCAATGCCCAATGATCCAAGTGCCCTCAGAGGACCCGGTACTGTACACCATTGCCAGACATCCCAATAAACTGATGTCCTATCCTTTCTGCTTTTGCAGTTAAACAAGCTCAGCACTCCTGGATTCAGGTGCAGATTGAACCTTAGTCAACAATAGATTTGTGGACTAGTTCAAGCTAGCCACTAATCCTTTGCAGATTAAAAACGTGGTACTGGCTGACAAACACCACATTGCTGTGACAAGGGAAACCACCCCATTCTTTGTCATGCTTGAGAATTTACACTCCACCATCCAAGGTCCTGTCATTGACTTCCCAAAGTTTGAAATTGTCCTGGGACTAGACTGGTTAAGAAAGAACAATCCTCACGTAGACTGGGCAACCTCAGTGTTGACCATCAAGTGTGAAGGTATCAATCACCAGATCTACCCTGACTCTGTGGACCAACTCCTATGCAACCATGTCTTTGTATACATCACAGAGACCCTGGACAAAAAGGAAAACCTGAAGGAAATTGACTGGGACTCCTGCTAGTACAAGATCATACACTTCAAAGATCACCAGGATACCTCCACACCTCAGGACTGTAAAATTGTGGCCCACTATCCAGAAATCTTCAAGGAAGCGCTGCTCAGGCTGCCCCCTGAGAAGCACATTCAACACTCCATCTAACTCAAAGGGGCTGTACCCAAGGCGCGCCCTATCTACAGATTGACCCCAAACAAAGACAACACCCTACACGCCTACCTCAAGGAAGCATTGGAGAAAGGACTTATTTGCCCCTCACAGTCTCCCTTTGGGGCCGCTGTATTCTTTGTGGCCAAAAAGGACAGTAACCTACGCCTGGTCACAGACATCCAAGTCCTAAATGAAGTTACCATCAAGAATTGTTATCCACTAACACTGATTGATAACCTCTTCAACAACTTAGGAGGAGCCACAGTCTTCTCTAAGATTGATCTGACTGCAGGCTACAACCAGATTTGCATCAAGGAGTAAGACATCCCCAAAACAGCCTTCTGCAATAAATACAGCTCATATGAATGTGTGGTGCTCAACTTTGGCATGACAAACGCCTCATCTACCTTTGTGACCTTCATGAAAAAGTATTTGTGCCACACATAGGCAAGCACACCCTAGTGTACCTGGACAACATCATTATCTACAGCCTCTTGGTGTAACAGCACCACAAAAACCCAAGGCAGTCTTTGATACCTTGGCACAACACAAACTGTTGGCCAAACCCTTCAAGTGCCAGTTCTTCTGCAAGCAACTACCCTTCCTGGGACACATTGTCTCAAAGGACGGCATCAAACCCAACAGTCAAAAGATATAGGCCATCTGCAAGATGCCAACCCCCAAGGATAAGTAGAACTCCATACCTTCTTGGGGATGGTGGCCTATGTACGCCGCTTCATACCTGACTGTGGAGTTTTGACTTCTCCCTTATCTGCCATAACAGGCGCCTAATCCAAAATTTGTGTAGACCCCCTAATGTGACCTCTGTTTTAGACGCCTCAAAGAGAAACTCATGACAGCTCCCATCCTGCAATACCCCAAACATGACAGGGAATAACAAATGGAAGCCAATGCCTCAGATGCATCCATTGGGGGAGTACTATGAATCAAAAATACTGACAGTGACTCCCTGCCCGTAGCTTATGAATCACAGAAATTGACAGATGGCAAGTGTTGATATCCTATCCACAACAAAGAGCTGTTGGCTATTGTGCACTGCCTAGTCAAATGGCGCTGTTACCTAGAACGGCAGGAAGAATTCACAGCATTAACCGACCACAAGTTGCTCATATATTTCAAAACTCAAGCAAATCTGTCTTGCCGCCAAGCCCTCTGGATGGAGCTCTTGGAGAGACTCAACATGCTCATACAGTACAAACCTGGGGCCAAGCTTGCCATGGCAGACACCCTCTTCCACATACCTGTCTGTGCCTTGGGAGGGGAAACTGGGCTCAATCCATACTGGTATCTCTTAGTACTACAAACAAAAGACAAAGGTTTCCCCCCGGCACAACCGACATAACAAAGGAAACAGTTATCAAAAACAAACACCTATTTTCTGACGTATACAGGACCCTATACAGAAAAATGTCTGACAGCACAACCATTCCCTACATCCTCATGCACCAGCAGGTAGACATCATCTTACGCTATCACAGAGACCTAGGACTACCAAGAGCCAAGATCTATATGAGTTCCTTAAGAATAAGGCCTGGTGATCAACCTTAAATTGCAATGTTCAAGAAGTTCTAGACTAATGTGAGGTATGCAAAAAGTTTGCCAAAAGCAAAACCCCTCCAAAGTCAGTACTACTCATCCACACACATCTACCCTTCAAAGTATGGGCTCTTGACATTGTTGGCCCCATGTCAGGGAAACACAATGATAAGAAATACATCACTGTCATTGACTTTGCTACAAGATGGCCAGTAGCCCAAGCAGTAAGGGCGCACACTGGCAACAATGTACAATGATTTATTGGCAAAGAGATAATCAGCAAGTTCAGAAAGCCAGAACTCCTGATAACCAATGGAGGGAAAGAATTGACCTCCAAAACCACCAATGCATACCTTGCAAAAAATGGGGTCAAATACACCGTAACAACGCCATACCACCCATAGGCCAATGAACGTGTAGAGCGGCTTAATGTGTCACAGTAGGTTCCATATGCCAGGTATTATCTGCCCCAAGCAAGAAGGCTCAAAAAGCCAGAAACCCTTTGTCAAAATTAACTGAGTTAACAGATTTAAATCAAACAGTCAATTGAAAATGGGTTATGGCTGCTCCAGTCTGTCAGCTAAAACTGGTTCCCCTTTTCAAATTGACATTGATAAATTGACGTAATTTGAGGGTCACCCAATATGAGCTTGTCAATCAGCATGGTTGTCAGAAACTAGTCACACAAGGGCTCTTTGCAACCTGGACCAGATACTTACTGGACAATGGGGAAGGAAAAGGCGTTCAAGACTCAGGTGGTATTGCTTAGTCAATTTTTCTGATATATATTGAATAATTTTCACTTTTTCAACTCTAAGAGTTGAGTCCTACTAAAATTTTACTCAATAAAAATCATTTATCCCAAGTTCTAATTTACCTTTTTAATGCATCCTGTGGTTGGGTTGTTATGATATATTTCGTACAATCTGATTCTCAACAGAATCATTTCTGGAAGATGGGGTCCTGCAGTTGAAACTTTGTTGTTGGTGCCGCCCAATGTTAATTTTGCGCCAGCCAATTTTGCAGCTCCTCCCCCATTCTTGAAACTGAAAATTGTGTAGCCTCCCAATGTCCAGAATTTTACTCTGAAGATTTGGTGATGTTGTCTCAGGCCATTTATCTTGGACTAATTTGGTTAGGATTAATTGTTCTGCTTAATCCTGGTATTTAAATGGGAAATTTTACAAAAAGATATTTGAAGCCACATTGGTGGTTAATCATCAATTCTATGTGGATTTGGGTGGTAATTCCCCATAACTTGGAAACGGCTTCATACTATCCTGCAATTTCCATCACATAATGGTAGCCTCGTGGAAGCCCTAGCCAAACTCACCACCGGGAGACATGAAGACTGATATAAGCAGCTACCAACTGCATTACTTGTGTGCCAAACCCAAGTGAACAGATCCACCAGAAAAAGCCCTTTTGAGCTGGTATACAGCACACAGCCAAATATCATTCAAGCATTGATAGGACCCAAACAGGAAATCCCAAGTAAAGTCCGCCCTTGCTCAGACCCTCAAGTCATAGAGGCCAACAGCAAACAAACAGAAAAGGAAAATGAATGTCTGCAAAAAACCTTTGTCCCCATCCAAAATAGACATGAAGTTGGGGACAAAGTTTGGGTTATGAACGTTGATAAAAGCAAACTACAACCCAAGAAAGTAGGACCAGCAATCATTATAAAGGTAAACAACAATAACACTTATCTCATGCAAGGGCTTGGGAAAAGCAAATAAGACAAGACCCTACATCATGATTGCCTGAGACCCTGCAAAGCAAGACAAAAACTATGAGAAACTGCCCTGCCCGCCACAGAACAACAATTAGTCCAATACAGCGCCTGGGCTCCTGATAACCTCCCTGACAACCTGCCCCAGAGGAGGCCAACCTTCAGCCGGGGGGGGGAGGTGTTGAAAACGCAGGCTCAACCCACCAGCAAGGTTCCAACCAAGCGGATTTGTGACCTGCAATCCAATTATCTGTTCACTCAAAGCCAGACTAGGAAGTCAACTCAAATTACCAAATCCAACAACATGAACAGATGATGATCTCCTACGGTGGACACCTTGTTTTGGCGCTTGACTCATTACCAGGATCAAGCCACCCCCTTATTCCATCCAATTGTGTGATCAACAATCATGTTCCTGCTATCCATTGATTCACCATGACATATAATCACTATCTCACAATAAAGATTATTATTTAGCTTCTAAATATTTCCCCCTTTTAACTCTTCTAAAATAGCACAGTTACAACAGCAGGAAGGTTTATTGATGGGGAGTAGCCATAAGACCTGTACTCTGTCCTTTCTTGGGGGGAGTTTTTTCTTTTAGGTAGCTGTTAATCTGCCACTGCTACCACTGTTGCAACTGAACCAATGAGGATTCAGTATTTGATTTGTGGAAGACAGCAGTCCAATAGAAAGGACGAGAATGAATATAATAAGATGTTATTTTTTATAGAATACTGTGATTAGTATACTATATGGAGAAAGCCACCAGGCCACAAGGTGGTGGCATGGTGGCATGTTTCATGTAAGGTTTGGAGCCAAGGAATAACTTGTGTGGGGATCAGCAGGTCAAATTGGTAGTGCTTCTAATTAAGAGGAAGTGCCTGCAGTTTGACATTGCCATCAGATTGGTTCATATTGTTAGACACATCAAGGGGCAACTCATTGAGCGCCCCCTGTGTATCAAAAGATCATTGGCAGGCAATTCTGTAAAATTGGTTGCAACAAAATGCTGGAGAATTAGGCCAGTTTTGGCATCAATACCATAATTGCAATACCAATACCAATATTAGCTATTTATTTAATACCCAGGAGAAGAGATTGATTGGGTGATGGATTATTGATTTCATCTCCATTTAGGTTCCCAGACTCAAGGACCAAGTATGAGCCTTAATTCAGGAATTGAAGGCCTTGTTTATTGCCCCTTTTTATAATCATCAAAATGCCAAATTTCCAAGAGAAATCAAGTGGAATCCAGAATGCTCTGGAATCCACTAGTTTTTGATCAATTGATCTAGCAATTGCCTTATGTGTAATTATATTCTGGATCTGACTTAAAATTTAATGTCCATTAAATCCATTATATTTTAGCACATTGCAGAAATATTCTTTTCAATGAATTATCAAAAATTATTGCCAGTATGTGCTTTGACTGCTTGCACTACTAGCCAGCAAGTAGTGAAGTCAATACAGTAATGATGTACTTTTTATCATTGTGCTTTCTTGCATTGGACCTTGTAATAGAAATCACAGGATAATAAGAAGCTGTCTCCATGTGGTGAGGAATCAACCACCAAATCCATATAGAGTTAAAGATTAACCACCAATACAGCTTTAAATACTATTTTGTGAAATTTCCAAATGAGATACTAGGGTTAAGTAAAATAATTAACCCCAACAAGAAAAGCCCTAGATAAAGGGCCTTCAATAGAATCAAAGTGTCTTCAGCATAGAATTAAGGACATTGTGATAGCACATGAGTTTCAGCTTTGATGGGAGTAGAAAAAGCTCTGAGATTGACAGGCATTGAAGTAACATTTGGTGGCAACAACAACAAAGTACCAACAGCAGGCACCCATCTTCCAGTAATAATTGGCTAAGGATTAAATTTTAGAGAATGTAGCGCAACAATTCAACTACAAGTGCATTTCAAAAGTAAAGTTAGATCAGGGAATATATGGTTTTTATTGAGTAAATTTTGGGAGGATTCAACTCTTAAGAGTTGAAACAGTGAAAATTATTCAATGTATATCCAAATTGACTAAGCAATACTGCCTGGATCCTGGGCACCTATTCCTTCCACATTGTCAAGTGATTATCTAGCCCCGGTTGCAAAGAACCTTTGAGTGATCAACTTCTGACAACCATGCTGATTAACAAGTTTATATCTGGTGACCCTTAAATTACGTCAATTTATCAATATCAACTTACAGGGGGGGGATTGGATTTGACTGGCAAACTGGAGCAGCTGTAACCCATTTCCAATCAACTGCTTGATTCAAATCCGTTAAATCAGTCAGTTTTGTTAAAGGTTTTTGGGCTTTCTGCGCTTTTTTACTTGGCTGAATAATCCCTGGCATTATGGAACTTACTGTGATAGGCCACATCCATGCGTCTGCTTGCTTCTGCTTTCTGGTGGAGCACATGCTCTCTTACCTGTTGGAGAACTTTGGGCACACAGTTGGAAAATTGGCTGTTGCAGACACAACTGCTGTCAAGAAAACAAAAATCTTCCGTGCCAACTTTGGGTTGGCCTGGAGCGCCAACAAGACAGGGGTCCCTGCAGCCATAGAGCTCACCATTACTAAAACTAAACACAAGAAGAAAATAAGCATAGTATACAATAAGCTGTGCAAGTTTACTGAAGCCTTTGCCCAGCTAAGGCTTCACTTTGTGCTTTACCAGGTATATCTTTTTTCTTTAGGATGGGCGCCAGCATAGAGGACCTAGACCGGGTCCTTCTCAGGATTGACAAGACCCAGCTCTAATTGGACAGTAAGAAGGTCCCCCCGGGTACAACTCAGATGATCATGTAATCCAAGATGCCCTGGTCCTGGCAGGAATATATGGGTTTGCAGCCCTACCAGAGAAGCTGCTCCTGCATTCCCACCTAACAATACTCCCCTTTTCAGCTGCTGTAAATATTTTAATCAGGGTATATCCACAGTCTATAGTGTGGCAGTGGAGGTTGTGCACCACCTCCATTGCCAGGTGGGTACATATCAAAGAACCCATTACAGGAACTCCTAATATATCTATATTCCAATAAATTTATTTACACTTTAGATTATTTCTATTTATAATAATTTTTATAATTTTTATTTTAGCAAACAAGTTTTGCAAAATAAATCCTGGAGACGGTTTTCATAAAAGCATAATAATATACATTAATAAACTATAATTCTAATTTATATATTTACATTTAATTTTTTAATTTACTTTTTATATTTATTTAATAAGAGTGATATAAATATATCATGTAATCAAGTACCAAGTGTTTGGGATAGCCTCAGATGTCATAGTAAAAAAATTAATATAAAATAAATAAATTACTAACCTTCATTGATGGTCCCACTGAAAGTGATTGTGGGCTTAGAAGCTTCTTAATATAAAATAATAATTAAGAAATATTAAATAATAAATTATAGAATATAAAAAAGTTGGACATGCTAAGCCTTTAATTGATTGGCTGTTTGGCAAGGCACACAGGGATGAACAAATTAGTGTGGCCATAGTATTTGGCAGCTGTCTCAGCTGGGAGGGTGTGGATCCCAGCCTGCAGCAAATCAAATAGGCCCTCAGTGCCAGTTGGGGTCCCTTGCTTGACAACTTGCTTGAGCCACCCAAAAACTTCCTCAATGGGATTCAGGAAGGGCAAATAGACAGGGAGGAAGAGAAGGCGCAAATTTGCTGTGGCCAATTGCTGGGGGCTCACTGCAATGATGGTGTCAATTGATGGGAATTCCTCAAGAATATCTGCAACCTTATGGAGACCAACATTATCCAGCACAATTACATTGGTGAAGCCCAGGCTTTTGCGCCTCAGGTACTCCTGGACCAATCAGAGAAATGCTAGAAAGGTCCAGCTGTTGTGGGAGCCTATTATCATTTGATAGAGCTTGACCCCCTTTGGACCAAGAAGAGCCATCATTGAGTAGGCTGTGGTGCGGACTGCAGCATGCCAAGTCATCCCATAATTGGAGTCTTTGGGGACATAGCCATATGCATTGCACATAGAAAAGGCAAATGCTGATTTGTCAATATAGTAAAATTTGACTGTCTTCTTGGCTTTGAGGGCAGTGTACAACTCTATGTATTTTTTCCAGACACCAATGTTGGAAAGACTGTTTCTATCATAGGGAGATATCCCAAATTTTTTCCATGAAAACTGCACTCCCTTTACCAGATGGTAGTAAAAGGAAATTGAAGCCTCAATCCCAAAAGTAGACTTGATCATGGCCTGCATATTTGCTAGTTCAAGATGGCCATCTTAGGTTATTCACTGACAGATTGCTCATTTGTGCTCTTTGGTGAGCATGGTGAAAATGCAAAAGGATTTCTCTGCAGCAAGAACTTGACCAGTATTGATGAATTTGTTGAAGGTCTTGGAGGCGTACTTGAGATCCACCCCAATAAGAGCTGCAGATGCCTTGTAATCACCATATTACTGCATTAGCTTGAGCAGATGATGTTTGATATCAGGGATGCGCTTTTGAGCAGGCATTGCAGGAGTTGGTGAATCTAGATCCTGATTGGAAACTGGCTTGCAAGGCATAGGCACCTTGGTATAAAAGGCTGCAACCTTCTTTAACTCCAGCTTTCAGAACTTTTGCTTCTGCCCTCAGACCTGGTGGTCTGGTTACAATTCACTTTATTAAGTATATGGAATATTTGTGTCATTTGTAGGAGATTTGCTTGTATTAAGACAAGCATTATCTGCAACTTCTGTGGGTTCCTTGGCAGTGCAACAGCTAGCAATGTCAAGAGAGGCAAATTACAAGCGGCTCTAATTCTGGCAGCTTGGTCAGTGTTGCAGATTGAATGGATTAGACATTAAGTTATCCATCTAGGGATTGATCAACAGATCAACTGCAATTGCTTTATTGCATCATGGTTTTACTAAGGATAAAGACGTTTAAAACGCCCTTTAAATGGGTATTTGAAGCGCCTTTCAAATGCTCATAAGACACAGGCTTTACTTCTAAGGTTAATAAAAGAACAACAAAGTTATTGCCACCTGCCTCCTTAAGGAAAGCCGCATAAACCTGATTGTTCTCTTGTGTGGGACTTTCTGCTGTGCCAATCCTCTCTCCTCCATTAGGAAGGTCATTTTTACTGTGCCTCCCTTCCCCTGGTGGAAATTCCCCTGCCTCCCACTATATAAGTGCGACACTATCACAATAAACACTAGTTTTGTCTTAACACCTTTATATTATTCTGTCCTTTTACAGGCTATCACTATATCATCAACAGGTATAGTAATAAGAATTAGGTCCCTGACTAACTTTTTGTAGAAATTAGGAACCCTTTGCTGCTAGCTTTACGGTATTGACACTCATGTCTTTCAACACCACCAGCCCCCACCCCCGCGGTCATTTCAATGAGGAGGAAGGAATGCCCCTGGACCAGTCTCCTGCCACTGCTTCTCCTTACCACCAGGCACCAGCATTTACTGCTGTTAATGCCCATTCTGGGGGAAAAGAAGGCGCTTCCTATAGCCTGCCCAACCTTAGCCACTTCATGCCAGAACATCAACGCCCCAGGCTATTTTTTTGGCCAACCACTGCTTCTACAAGCCCCTGCCCCCTTGGAGATGAACGCCAACTATTCACCTTTCAAGGACGCCATCTGTATTGCCATACACGCCATGGATGCTGGTACTGCTGACAATGGTGCTTCCTCCAAACACCTGGCCATTTAGCAGCCTTATGCTGAAAGCTCCTTGATTTGGTTTCAGAATCTCTCCCAGGTCAACCCTGACCAGCTCTGTTGTGACCTCCGTACTGTCAAACATATCAAGGACTACTTACAACAATTCACCCATCCTGATGTATGCCACAACCAAATGCACCTGGGTTGCATCCAAAGCCTAGTGCATGACCAGGGAATACTGGTATCCAACCAAAAGATGTTCCTCCAGGTCCTTTACTCTGAACTTGGCTATACTTTCACCATTGTCAATCAGTATCTTGCCAAAGTTACTAACATCCAGAACACCATGCTCCACTGGGTCAATGTCATCAAAAAGGGTATAGCTAAGATAGTTCCAGTGCATGTGGTACAGACCCTCACTCATCAGGGTGTAGACACCAATTGGATTAGTGTAGTTACTACCCACATGCTTGAGACTGACCCCATGGTTCAAAGCCTGACTCATGAGGGGGAAGTATCAGCCTGCTGCCTTGCCATCATCCCCTTGTTCACCCCCACATCTACTGCCACAGAAAACTCCCCCTTCATCCACCTTCTTTGTTGAGACATTCTTGAGCTCTTTGATCACTACAAGAAGATGCAGGCGTAATTGGTCCAGCAGAGTGCTGATCTTGTCTTCCTGTTTGATGGCTACCACACTGTGTCAGAGCTTCAGGATTGTCTCAAACTTTGCCAATCACATGACAGAGCCAATAGCCAGACCCAAGCCAGGAAAGACAAGGAAGTGATAGCCTTGCTCCAAGATGAGCTTGCCACCCATGAAAAGCGCATCACCTCTCTGGAAGATGACTTGGATATCACCCATCAGGAGAACAAGGTCTACCAAGATGAGCTGGACAAGCAATGAATTCTCCTGGAAGCCTTCTGGAGCCAATTGAATAGGATGGACAGTAATATTATGGCCGTTAACTTACAGGCTATGTCCATCAACTCCAAGAGTCACCACAGCCCACAGAGGTCCTCTAGTCCTGAGTTCTATCATAGCTGCAAAAGCAATGATGACCACACTTGGTTGGCTCCCAACACTGTACAAGTATAAGAGCCAGTACTGGAGTCTGAGGATGACGTCCTGGCCACCCCTGAAGCTTCTGGAGCTGCTCAAGACAGAGAAGTTGAACACAAAGCCCAGCAAAAGGAAAATTGTTGTCGCGCCTCTGAGGCTAAGTTTGCCGCCTCTACCCTTAGCTGTTCCTATCTCACCTGCTCTCCAGTGAGAATCACACCTGCCTCCCTCCAACATGGCTCCAAAAACTTCAAGCCCGTCAATCTACCCAAGTTTGACGGCAAGAGCAATGTGGCCATGTTCTTACGTCTGTACCAGAACTCCATGTATGGTGCAGACAATATCATGAGGGACTCCACAATCATCAACTGTTTGGACGCTGAGACTCAAACCATTATCTTGCCGTGTCTTGCTGAGAATGGCTGGATCTTTGCCAATGTCTCCTCTGCCTTGAAAAAAGAATTTGGTAGCCAAGAAGCACTTCTTGGTTGCAAGATGGACTTTGCTGACACCAAGCTAAAGGTGGAGGAAACCTAGAAGACTTCACTTCTAGGTTCTACCTTGAAGCTCAAACCCTGTTGTCTATGAGTGCTGTATAGTTTATTGATGTGCAGTCAGCACTCCTCAATGCTGTAGAGATGCCCAAGCCTTCTGAAAAGTGTTGGGAATTTTGATCAAGCAATGATGCCATTATTATGACAGAGCCCACAGATTGGGACTGTTACAACCAAATCCATAAATTAGTAGTACAAAATACAATGATACTAATTATGGCAGAGCTTGCAGATATGAATTGCAGCTACCAAACTACATAAATTGGTAGTATAAACTATATTCATATTAGATCAGCATTAGTCTGCTGACCTGAGCCTTAAACTAGCCAATGATAAGCGCTGTTGCAGCACTTTAAAAATACACAAGCACCACCTAGCAATTAGATTAGGCGCCAAAGCGCCAAACTACTTTTACATTAAGCGCTGTTGCACCAACTGAAAATTATTGCAAGCGCCACGGCGCTGCCTGGCAAATATTGCAGGTGCTGCTTTGCTTTTACATCAAGCGCCAAGGTACTGGGTTTGGTTCCCCATAATCTTATATTACCATATTTATTACATTAATAAGCATTATGCTTGCAGTATGCCAGAGAAGTAGGAAGTGATCCTGAAGTACTAAATTACACCATGCCAGCAAGGATCATCTGTGCTGGGTGAAGATGAAAATATTTTATTGGTTGATGTGCAATAAGCGCCAAACCTAGATTGATAATTATCCAAATTTAGGGCATGTTAGAATGTCCTAGAAGACATTGCTAGCAGCCCAGAGATTACCCTTGTAGAAGATATAAGAAGAATTAGTCATTTACAATAAAATCACTAGGCAGTTTCCCCGTCCAAGGACAAAATTAAAGTTGAATTTAATAAATCAATTAAATTTATTTTATTGTCTTTTTAGGCAGTTATTTCTTTGCATGTTTAATTAAAGTTTTATTTAATTGCTTTATTAAAAGTCAATTTTAATTATATTTATTTAAATTTAAAAATGAATTGTATACTCCAAGTATAAATAAAAGCTAAACCTAAATAAATATAGTATCACCTTTAAGTTTAGTAAAGATAAACTAATTATTTTAAAAATTAGTATTTGTTTTTTAAATCCATTCACAATATAGAGCTAGTCTGCAGCTTTTAAATAAGCTATTGGACATCAAAATTGGCGTAGTATTCACTGAGATTAGGGTTGCAGCAGACCAAAAAAGGGATAATTAGGCATTTGCCATAATTGTCCTGTCCACCCTTCCCCGTAACCTTCTTTTGGACTCCTCTACGCTGGAGAAATCTGAAATCACCAAAAAAAGAAGGTGTTGGAAGGCTTTTGCTTTCCAGATTTGAGTCAATTTTAAAAAAAATTCACAATAAAATTTATTTTTAAAGCTTATTAAATTTTGAACTTGCTTATTTTAAATTTTAAAGAATAGAATTTAAAAAAATAGATTTTATTTTTAAAAAAATAAAATCCAAAATAGAACACTTCTCTGAGGGTGTAGAAGGAAACAATTACAAGATAATCTTCTTTGAGAAGATTCTCTTGTAATTGTTTCCGGATTTTGGACAGGTGCTTCTTTTCTTAAAAGGAGCTACCCATCCAAAATCCAACGCAGCCCTAACTGAGATGCATTGATTTTAGTTTTTTTAGTGTGTATTAAAAGTAACTTTAGATAATATCAAATCAAGTCTGAGTCTTTGATTATAATGTGAACCCAATTCCAGCACTTAACTATATATCTCAGCATCTAGAGCAGCTAGAGCTATCATGTTTGGTACCATTTTGATTGGGATCATCTGAAAAATTGATCTACATCCTCTGAATTTCATGAAAATCATTATATTGAATCATAATTTTATCATAGCTAGTTTATTCCACTGATGTTCTTTTGGGATGAAGCTGTGTCAAGCAAGGTTTACTCTGAACAATATACAGTCACTTAGATCAGGTGATGTATCCAGCTGGAATATTCTATTATTTCACTTGAATAATAAGAACTTCAAAATGTCCAAGCCAACCATCTCCTTCTTTAAAACATTATTTATATTTATATTTTAAACTGTATCACTTTAAATTGACCAAGCTCTCTTTTTGTCATCAATTCAATCCTCAGCACAGGGCATAACCATCCAATCATAAAACAATCTAAAACAATTGCTGCTTCTCTTCCAGTTTTAATCCACCCATTCTAGAGTTGGGTAATCTATAAAGATAAGCCACTTTGATATGGTTGAATAGGGTTAGCCACTAATTTAAAATGCAAGTAATCAGATACAAATTTATTAAAGTTTGAGTGGTTTATATTTCAGTTCAACATGATTTAGCCCACACTCTACTGAATGCAATCTGTGTACTTTCAAAGATTCATGTAAGGGATTGAATTTAAGGATGAGCCAAATTGAGCTTTTGGCTTAACAATCAACTTTTAAAATCAAATTTAAATAAAAATCAATTCAGTCAAATCCCTTACAGCTTGAGCCCACTTGAGGTGACATTACAGACAGACTCACTTTTATATATATTAATCTTTGAACCATCTTTATTTTATCCTTAATCTGGTTGACCTTTATCCTAATCCTTAAGTGCTTCTGCGGGATCAGAAGCCATTGCTGGGCAATAATTATGGTTCCATTCAATCCTGGCTCTTCTGATACAGCTATACTCATATCCTCACATATGACTGTATTCTGGAAAATGTTCTGTGCCCTGTAATATCAAATAATTGTGGCACTGTAAAGCAAAAAGCGCAACAACAAGGTTGGGCCTGCTTCAGTCAACAACACTCCCTGTACTTGCTTCAAATGTGGTATGGCTGGCCACTTTTCTTGGGATGTAAGAATCTGCGCCAAAAGGTCCATCATGTAGGCATGGAGGACACTGAGGAGGAAAACACCAAGGACGCTGATATTGAGGAGGACAATAAGGACTAATCAAAAAACTACTAAGCAGCCAGGACAAGGAGAAATCCTTGGCTGCCTTTGTAATTTTGACACCCTCATCTCCCCCCATACCACTGCCCCAATAAACCAGATCAGAGGCCTGCTGCCTTGCCATCCTCTGAGGCCAACCTTAAGGATGACCTTCTCTGATTGACTTCAACTCCCAACCAACACATGAGGATACTGAATCCAAAGGAGTTCAAGAGGACCTCCTACATCAAGTCCTCATTGTTAACACTCAAATTCATTGGACTAAACTTTGCCCTGAGGTAGTTATCCTCCAAATAGCTTGGAGAACAGTGTCCTTACCCTATGCCAAACAACTGGCTCAACCAGGTGTTGAAGTCACCCACAAGGAGGACAGGTCTGAACAACTGGCCAAGCTGCTCTGTACAGTAAACGTATCAGCACCACTAGAATCCCTCAAGAAAGTAAGCCCAGCTGTGGGAGCTGCCATGGCTACCTTTCTGGAGAAGTTCAAAGGACTAAGCATACACCAGGTTTCTAAGATTGTGGAGATCAGAGAGGATCACCAGGATTGTATCTATATCAACCTGGTAGTGAACAAGACTCATTTCTGGGCCGTACTGGATACTGGTGCTCCTGGGAACATTATATCCTCAAGGCTGGTTAAGAAGCTTAAGCTGGCACCGGACTTGGCCTACCATGAAGAGTTTAATACTGTTGGGCCATAGAGCAATAGAGCAAAAGGATCCTATTCTTCTCTCTCTCTTTTCTTTGGGAAGCTAATGGTCACTGCTCCTGCTATAGCTCTGGAAAATAACAGCTATGACATTCTTATTGGGACTAGCTTCATGGTTCAGTATGACACTGTGACTAACCATGGAGACCATACATTTGGAATATTGGGCCATTCCATACCCATGTTTTATCATGGTGATTGCCCGTCTAACCTGCCCTTACAACGTCTGCACTACATCAATCTGGAGTACGCCAACAGAGAGCTTCCAGTTGCTTATACACTGTGTAGTAAGAAGGTCAAGGTGCTACCTCTCTAAATTAGGGAAGCCAAGGGTATCCCGGTCTATGCCTCCTGTAATGTGACTACCCCACCTGGCTCTCAGGTGATCCACAATACAGGCCTCTCACTGGCTCTACCAACTGGCACTCATGGAGAAATCTTTGGCATCCCTAATGCTTCCAGACTAGAAAAATGGGCTGCACCAGGCATCCTCATGCCAGGTGAGAAGGAGGTACTCATACTCTTGGCCAACATGAGTTGTGAAGCTATGGTTGTCTCCAAATACCAACTTCTGGCGTATATACAACTGGAAGAGCATGACAACCTGCAGGAGACTGCCCCCTTTGCAGACTTCTCTGAGTTGGATCTACCCTGTGAGTAACCACAGGTGCTATTGATCATAAGCCGCAACTCCCTATCTGGCCTCTCCAAAGAGCAGAAGGATCAATCTATGGATCTCTTTGCCCAGTATAAGGATGTGTTTGCCAAAGATGATTATGACCTGGGCAAGGCTGCAGATGTTGCTCATCATATTGACACCTAAGGCAGTCCACCTATCTGTTCCAGACCTATACAGCACAGTAAAGCCAATCATGCTATGGCTAACAAGGAGCTTCAGAAGCTATTGGGATCTGGCTTACTGGTCCACAGTAAAAGCCCTTGGGCTTCCCCTCTCCTGATTGTCAAAAAGAAGGATGGCAGCAGCCAAGTGATTATTGACTATCATCAACTGAATGCTGTTACCAAGAAGAGTTCATATCCCCCCTTGTATTGATGATACCTTGGACCAACTGGATGGCGCCAAGTTCTTCAGCGCCATGAACCTTATCAGTGGGTACTGGCAGATTGATCTACCCCCGCTGATCAAGAAAAATGTGCAATCATCACTGACCAAGGGCTATTAAAACCCACAAGGATGCCTCAAGGTCTGTCCAATGCCCCAGCTACCTTCCAGAGGGCCATGGATGCAGTGATGGGCAACCTCAAACTCACCAGCATCTTGGTCTACCTGGATGATATTAATATGCTCTTCTGAACCTTTAATGATCACCTACAACACTTGGAGGAAGTCTTCCAGAGGTTACTTGTAGCCAATCTCAAGTTCAAGCCACACAAGTTCAACTTCTTCAAGGAGCACCTTGAGCTCTTGGGGTTCATCATTAGCCAAGATAGCTCCGCCCTGTACCTCTGAAGGTGGAAGCCATTGAGAAAATGCAGATCCTGGCCACTAAGTGAGATGTACAGGTCTTCCTGGGGATGATTTGGTACTACTGTTGCTTCATCCCCAACTTTGCATCCCTGGGCAACCCCCTTTTTCAGCTTCTCTGAGCTGATAAGGAATTCTTCTGGAGCCCAGCGTGCCAATCTGCCTTCAATGCTCTCAAGGGAACACTGACTGCAGCCCCCATACTGGCCTACCCTGACTTTTCCAAGTCATTTGTAGTTCATACAGATGCTAGTCTGACTGTAATTGGGGGTGTTCTCTCCAAACTGGACTCTGAAGGACTTGAACACCCTGTTGGATACTGCTCATGTACGCTTAATGTTCATAAGAGGAACTAAACTATCACCAAATGAGAGTGTTTGGCTGTGATATAATCCTATCAACAATTCAGAGTCTATCTCCATGGGGTAAATTTCACAGTTGTAACAGAACATGCCTCCTTGCAATGGCTGAAGACCCTCAAGGACCCTGAAGGACGTCTGGCACGTTGGGCCATTAAAATTCAGGCTTATGACTACAAAATCATTCATCAAGCTAGAGCAGCCCATCAGAATGCTGACTATCTCCTGTCTTCCCACTGTTGCCTTAGTATCCCCCATGGCTGACATTCTCTATGAAAAGCTTATGGAGGATCCTTCTTTGTGGGGAGAGGAGCCAGTAGAGATACAGAGGGCTCTCAAGAAGCTAGCTGTTGATACCAAGGTCTCAAAAGGATAACTCCTGAAGCTTTGTGGGGACTTTTGGCTACCCTACATACGCCATCCCTAAGCATGGACTCAGTGGTGGCCGCTCACAAGACTACTGGCCATGGTGGCATACAGAAGATGTTAGCCCTGCTACAGCAGCACTGCTTCTGGGAAGAAATGCACACTGACATAGTAGATACACTAGCCACCTGTCTTGACTGCAACATTGAGAGATCTAAGGTTGTCAAGTTCCAACACAGACTTGTACGCCCTGGGTTTGCCTTCCACACTGTAGCCATTGATGTAGTGGGCCCCCTGACAGCTATCAACAGTTGCAACAAGTTCATCATTGTAGCTGTTGACCATCTGACTAAATGGGTAGAGGCCAAGGCAATTCCCAACCAATCTGCACTGGTGATAGCCATGTTCATCCTGGAGAATATCATATACAAACATGGTTGCCCCCAGATTCTACTGACAGACAATGGTACCAACTTCACCAGTTATATCATCCCCTGCCTCAACCAACTGATGGAAATTTGTGGGACATTATCCACTCCTTATCACCCACAAACAAATGGCATGGTAGAGCACACTAATGGGAGCCTGGTACAGATACTCTGGAAGCTCAGTCACCAATATGAGACAGAATGGGATACCTTCCTGCCTGCAGCCACCTTTGCATATAATATTGGGTACCATCATGCCACTGGCAAGCCGCCCTTCTAACTGCTCTACAGCCAGTAACCAGGACTCCCCCCTTTACTATACTCCTTGGTAAAGCCCAGACTGGCTGTGTCCCCAGAGGCATACCTCAACAAGTTGGTTCAAACCCTTATTTGCTTGCAATCAGAGGCCTACACCGTAAACTTAAACCATATGTTGCCGGATCTAGAACAAGCTGCATCCAAACGCCCCGCCTTATGCACTTACCTGGTATGAGACTCATTCTACTTCTTCAGAAATAGAGGGTACAGCTGCAAATCCAAACTTAACTCCCTTTAGCGAGGCCCAGCTCAAGTTATCCAGAAGACTGGCCCTGACTTCTATACCCTTAAGGAGCCCCTTTCTGGACAATCAATCACTAGAGTACATGCTCAGTATATGTGTGCTGCTCTTAGTGATCAAGAGTAAGCCCCAATGAGGACAATAACCCAAAAAAACAAAAGCCTAATTAAAAAATTCCATGGGTTGCTATCCTGTTTACAATAGTGTTGCATCAAAGTATGAGGAATAAGAATGAAAGATCAAGGTGTTTATTAGAGACTGTCAAGACTCTTCCAGTACTGCACCAACTGTTCTACCACCTGAATGGTAACCAGTAAACACAACTAGTTACCTACGGATCCACAAAGCCAATGCCCAAAGATAGGGCAATAAACCCCCACCTAACAAGACACATGTTTGACCTCAACACCATAGCCGCCACCAAGAGATGCCAAGCCATTCTTGACCCTGTTGTCTAATCCAGTGAAGGGAAATGTTGCAGATTGAATGGATTAGACATTAAGTTGTCCATCTAGGGATTGAGCAACAGAAAAATTGCGTGATTGCTTTATTGCATCCTGATTTTACTAAGGATAAAGACGTTTAAAACGCCTCTAAAACAGGTGTTCAAAGCGCCTTTCAAATGCGCATAAGGCACAGGCTTTACATCTGAGGTTAATAATAGAACAACAAAGTTAATGTCACCTGCCAACTTAAGGAAACCCGCGTAAAACCGGTTGTTCTCTTGTGCGGGACTTTATGCTGTGCCAATCCACTCTCCTCCATTTAGAAAGTTCTTCTGTCTGTGCCTCCCTGCCTCTGGTGGAAATTCTCCCGCCTCCCACTACATAAGTGCCACACTATCACAATAAACACTAGTTTTGTCTTTACACCTTTATATTCTTCTGTCCTTTTACAGGCTGCCACTATACCATCAAAAAGTATAGTAATAAGAATTAGGTCCCTGACTAACTGTTTGTAGAAATTAGCAACCCTTTGCTGCTAGCTTTACAACAGTTAGGTCTTCAAGAACTGTCGTAATCTGAGGCACAGCACATAGTCACAACGGGAAATCCTAACCTTAGGATTGAATTTGTACTAAGTTTTGGTTAGAATAGCATGGAAGGCTATGTAATTACCTTGTGGCCCTGATTGAATCATATCTGCTAGTTGTGGCTAGAGAGGCTCCAAAGTATGTGGAGAAATAAAGACAAAAAATTAATTAGAACTTAAACTTTATTGATAGAAAAGAAATGGAATATATACTGTATACCTTTACCACAAAACAGTACATGGATAGTAGGATCACTTGCCACAAGCATTAGTGGGGCAAGATAGTTGCACAGAATCAGTAAACCAAACAATTGAAAGTCCCAATTTGGAGCCAGCCTCATTTCAAAGGGCAAAAGCAAAAGATAGAGATTTGTCCTTGAAATAACCCAATGAAGGCAAAATTGAAACATGGTGAATGGTGGCATTCACAACATTGCTCCCCTCTAGATTGGCCTTAGGGGGTGGTACTTGCAGAGGATCTTAGCATGCACATGAGCAAAAGGTCAACCACTATAGAGGATCTTTATTGTATACTCCAATCCTCACTCAAAGGTCAAAACCAAGGGCCCAATCCACAACAAGTCTAGTTTATGAGCATGTCCTTCTACTCTATGCTGATAGTAAAGAACATGGTCCCCAATGTTGAACTCAGGCAAGGGAGATTATCCAGCATTGTCAGGAGAGAGCTCAAGCATCTTGGTCTTATATGAGGAAGTGTAGGCAGAGGCCTGAATATCAACAATTTGGTTGAATAGATTTTTGATATGGTCATCAGGGTTTATGGCCTTATCAGAGGAAAGTAGGGGACCCCAAGAGCAAGGAAGAGATGGCTTCAAAACCATACATAATTACAAAGGGGAATACCCAGTGACACAATGTTTGTTAAGGAGATACACAAAGAGAGCAGTGGGTAAGTATAGACCCCAGTTTGCAGCGTCATAGTAAGTGAGTTTCCTCATGATAGAAACCAAAGTTGAATTTATGCGCTCAACTGCCCCACTGGTGGAAGGATTATAGGGGGCAGAGAAAGACTGGTGAGACCCCAAGGCTTCAACAATCAAGGTTAATAACTTGGCGTTGAAGTTAGTCCCATTGTCAGACAACATCACTTGATGACAACCGTGGCAAAAGAATACATCTTGCAACAGAAAGGCGGTGGTTGTTTTGGAAGTGATGTCTTTAGTAGGACAAGCTTCTATCCACTTGCTAAAATGATTAATAGCAATTAGGATAAAGCAGAAACTAAAGCAGGAGCAAGGGAGAGGTCCTACAGTGCCAATGCTGACAGTATGAAAGGTGTGTTGCAGGGGGACTAGCTTGAACTTGTGACAGGCAGCTCAAGGTTGTTGGAGCTGGCAATTATGGAAACTAGCAATAACATCTGGAATTGGCAACCACCAGAATTAACTCATTCCACAAGTCAACTCACTGAATGTCAACAAATTGTTGACATTCAGTAAGTCAACATTATTTTAGTATTTATCCGCCAGAATTGGGCATTTCCAAAACTAAGCTAATTTTTCATAGTGAATTATTAAGTCAGAATTGCAAAATTAAAAAGAAACAGACATAATGTCAACACCATTTAAAAAAGGCTTAATTTTGAGCCAAAAAACTAATATAATTTATTATGAAAATGTAAGTTTCTTTGTACTCTTACATTAAGGTCAACTACAGTAAGTAATATCTGGATGTCAACCCCAAATAAGAATCCATAAATTTCTTAATAAATTATACAATATTCTAAAAAAACTATTTTTTATATTCCATACTACTGTTTTTATTAAATAAAAAATAAGATAAGCATTGAACAAAGACATATGTCAACTTTCAGAGCATTATTTGTATTATTTAGATATTTACTGTTATTTTAAACTCACTGGATAAACTATAGCTTATTTCCGGAAGTCCACTTAAGCCAAAACACATATTTTAAAACTAAAATTTATATATGTAATTATAATGTCAACTTTTTGTCAAATTGACTCATTGCCTAAATTGCAACAAAGGGGTTCAGCTAAGCAAACAAAGTGACATAATTTAAGCAAGATTTAATAGGAGAGCTACTATAAAAGAATGTTGACTGCCTGAATGTCAACACCTTCACTTATTTATTAGTAAAACACTGCCACTTAACAAAAAACACACATACAATGGTATGATAATTCAGGCCAAAGTAACCAGGGCTGTACTTTATACTTCCCTCTACAATTCCTATTATTTAGTTTTCATAAGTTACATATGCAAATCTTTAAAAAATTTAGATTTAAAAATAATCAATTTTGGCTTTAAAAAACCAACTCTGGAAAATATTAACCAAGCTTTATAAGTGATTTACATAGTGTTTTTCTACTTTAATTCTGACTGTCAGTATGTTGACGTCAAAATTAAAGTGTTTTTTTATGCTGACAAACTAAATTAAATATTTTTGACTATTGTGACTACCAGAAAGTCAAATTTTTATTTAAACATGGTTTTTTTCTATTCTTTACTAATAAACTAGCTCTAAAATTACTTTACATACTTCTATAAACTATTTAATTAATAATAAAAAATAAAACAAATGATTGTTATTTAATTTTATTTATGTCTCACATGATTATTCTTACTTTATGAACTCTACTCTAATCATTGTAGGACAAATCTTCCAAGAAGCCACAAATTAACCCCAAGTCAACCAAGAAAGTACCCAAAGCCTCTGGAAAAGCCCAAAGTCCCTACCCCAACAAAAAACCAGCCAAAGAGCCCCCAACAAAACAAAAGACAAAGGAGAAGACCCCAGACCCTGAAAGCAAAGAGCCCTCCCTGTCCCCTTCTTTTCTCCAAGATGATACCAATCAAAAGGAGATGAGGTTCCACTAAACAAGCAAGGAATAAAGAAGATACCTAAGAGTCCAGAACCCCAGTCAATCCCAGATAAATCAAGCTCAAAGGAATCAAGCCCCAAGGAATCAAGCTCATCCCAGTCCAGAAAGCGCAAGAATCCAACTCCAGGTAATTCCCCTCCACTGCCCAACAAATCTGCACCTCCATTCTCCTTGTCAAGTATCAATAAAGAAGATCCTGATGATTACCTGTCTGACTATCATCAAGCACCAATTGGCCCATGGGATCCCCTAAAAGTTCACAATATATGTAACTTCAAAGGAGAGTTTAAGCTCCCAAAGAAGTTCCCTCAGTTTTTCCCTCTAATGTCTGTCAAAGGAGGTGCAAGTTTAGTCTGTGATGGCTATGTTTTTAATTGCAACAATCAAAAGAGAGCAGGAAGAAGCAAGCATTATGTATATGAAGATAGAAGCTGCGCTGCCAGGATCAATACAGAAGGATGGGATAAAGTCACTAGTGAAAAAGGGGAGCACACATGCAATGCTAAAATAAATCTTATTGAAAAGCTTCTAAAGTAGTACCTCTACCAAATGGTCCCAGTCTCCAAAGCCATCAAGGCTTCTGATCTGGTAGTTAAGGCCACCACACACCTAAGTAATGAGAACCTGAAGCTCATCCCTGACTGCAACCAGTTAGTGAAGTAATTATATGACAAACGCCGTGATCTATTCCCCCATAAGAAATCTGCCATGGTCCAAGGAGAGTTAGTATTGACAGATGAGTTAAAGATGTTCAATGATGATGAGGTATTCTTTTTACATGATGATGGGCCTACAGCAGAGGCAAAAAATTATATGCTATGCTACACAACATAACCTGGAGCAGTTGAGGGATTCAGAGACCTGAGTATGTGACAGTACCTTTGCAGTATGCCCCAGCCTTTTTTTACCAACTATGAGTTGTAATTCCCTTATTGAAGGCAAGGTGCTCCCATTTGCCTACTTTCTGCTTCCTGGGGCAACAGAAAAGATCTATAAAAAGGCCTTTAAAATCCTTCAGGAGGCCTCAAAGCCCTACTCATTAATAGAAAGAGTCCCCCTGGCCATAACACTAGAACCAATCCAGATGATGATGAAAGGATGAAGCCACCCTTGCTGCAGAAAAAGAAGCTCAAGATAAAGCACTTGGACCCTCAACTATAATCATGGACTATGAATCTGCCCAGTATAACGCTTTTGTAAATACCTTTGATGGAGAGGTCCAGGGGTGTTTTTTTATTATTGACAGGCTGTCAACAGGAAACTAAAGGGTCTACCTTGGCTCAGCAAGCTTCACCGTCTAGATAAATCAGGAAAGTGAAAGTTCTTAATTCAGCAGTTTGTAACACTAGCCTTTGTAAAGCCAGAGCATACTGGACAAGCCTTTGACCTCCTATGCCAGGATCCATATGCCAAGAAACATGATGGTGCCTTCTACCCTTTCATTAAATATTATGAGCCATAGTGGATTGGACTTAAGGTCACTAAGCGCTGGAGCAAGCCCAGAGCCAAAGCTAACTGGAACTGCTAACAGGCAGTTCTTAAGGATGAGATGAAAAAAACTTCATCTTTGGAGGGCTGGCGTAAGCAAATCAAGTCCTCCTTTGGAATCAAGCCCAGATACAACACCTTCTATGAGCACCTTAAAGTCCAACAGGGGAAGACTGTTGTATCCATCAGAGATATTGAGAACCGCCCATCCAAGAAGAAGAGAACCACCAAAGAGAAACAGTATCAAGAGAAGATCAAGGACGTTGTCAAGGCCAAGTTTAAGCTTTCAGAGATTGGGGAATACATCAAGAAGATTGTCACAGTTCTTAATGGTAACCAGGTGATCACAGTCTAGCTTTCAATTAAATTTATTGAGTATTGCCTAATTTTTTATATAGATCTTTTATATTGAGTAAAATATTTTTAAATAAATAGTTATTCTAAATAACTCATTAATAATTTTGATACTCTTTTTATAAATTCATTGGCTTTCTATTGATAGTTTGATGCTTTAGACTGTATTACATGGCCTATATTGGTATTTTACTAGTAAATTATATTTCTTTTGTAGTTTTCATTATAGAAAAACCTTTATATTGCTGTTTCTGATTGTTATATTTTTTTACAATACGTAACTTTTTATGTAGTATCTTTTTGTATATTGGATCTTTTTTTGTTTTTATAAGTAGGAAAAAATTATTATAGTAAAGATAGCTAATTTCATAGTAAAATAAAATAAAAGTGTATTTTTATGAATTTTTTTAAATGTCATGTATAACTTTTTATGGACTTTTTAAAATCTATGTTGCCATATTACCCTAAAAAATATCTTGAAGCTTAATTTTTATTAAGTAAAATGTTCAGGAAACAGGTTTCTGCTTATTAAAAAAGTGTTGACATTTAGTGGTCTGCATGAGTTAAAACTTAATTCTGACTTTTCAATGCTGTTGACATTAAAGTAACTTTAATTCTGATTATCAACATATAGTAAGTCAACTTTCAGAATGAGTTAATTCTGGCAGTTGCCTGGAATCAGCAAGCAAAGATTTTCCCAGAAGTAGTTCTTCTGGAGCCAGGCATAAGTCTTGGCAACGCCTCCATGTCCTGTCTCCTTATGAGCTTGAAACACCACCAAAAGGCAAATACTAGGTCTTAAATAAGGCAAGAAGTGGTATTGTACTTTCTTGAAAAGCTGATTGTCACAAATGAGGGTGTCTTCAGAAAATTTAGAAAGGGCAACTCAAACTTCTTCTGTCTTGTTCTCCCACAAAGAAGGATATCCAATTAGTTCGTACAACCTGTCAGCCTCAGCAGGGTGTAGAGCAAGGATGGACATTCTGGACAGTCCATCAGCATTCTGATGTTGAATAACAGGGTGATGCAGCACAGTGAAGTTGTACCCTTGTAGGCAGAGAGCCCATCTAGCAAGTTGTCCTTCTGGTTTCTTAAGTGTTGTAATCATTCAAGCAAAGCGTGGTCAGTGACCACAGTGAAATGTGTGCCATACACATAATGGCAAAACTTCTTGACAGCATGCAGCACAGTAAGGAACTCTTTCTCTTTTACACTGTAATTCTTCTCATGCTTATTCAGGACACAAGAGGGATAAGCTACAGGGTGATTCACATCTTCATCATCCAATTGAGCCAAGATGGCTCTAATGACCAGGTCACTAGCATCAGTATATAGGATGAATTCCTTATTGTAATCAGGATATACTAGGATAGGGGCCACCTTAAGTTTTTGCTTAAGTGTCTCAAAGGCCTGTTGCTGGCTGGCGGTCCAGTTGAAAGGGACATTACATAGCAGATGGACCAAGGGTTTGCTAGTATCAGCAAAATTGGGGATGAATTGTCTGTAGTATCCCATTATGCCCAGAAAGATTTGAACTTCTTGCAGGTTGGTGGGCGGAGGCATTTTTTTAATGGCCTCAACTTACTTAGTCATGGGGCAAATTCCTGTCTGAGTCACCTCATGTCCCAAGAATTCAAGGTGAACCCTGAAGAAGGCACACTTAGATGGCTTTAACTTAAGTCCAGCTTCTCAAATCTTGATGAACACTTCTCTGTCTTGAGACAGGTAATCTTTAAAGGTAGCACTGAAGACTGTTATATTGTCTAAGTACACTAGGACACATGAGAGATTTAAATCACAGAGAATAGAGTCCATGGCTTGTTGGAATGTAGCTGGAGCATTGCATAGTCCTTGTAGCATGCATGTAGGCTCAAACAATCCCTCAGAAGTGATGAGCACAGCTTTCTGTCTATCCTTAGGTGAGAGATCAACTTGCTAGTACCCAAATATCAGATTCATAGTGGAGAAGAACTTAGAGCCTCCAAGGTGGCAGAGAGCATCATCAATGTGTGGTAAGGTGTAAGAATCTTTTTGGTTAAGGAGTTCAATTGTTGGTAATCCATCACAATACAATGACCTTCATTCTTCTTCTTCAGTATGAGCAAGGGGGAGGCCCATGGACTTTGGGAAGGAGCAAGCAGTCCAGCGTCTAGAAGTTGCTTGAGCTCTTTAGATACCTGAGCATCCTCAACACAGCTGCGGCAATAAGGTTCAGCACAGAAGGGGGAGCATCACCACTATCAATATGGTGAATGATGCCTTTGGCTAGACCATAATCAGTGCTATCTTTAGTAAAGATATATGCTAACTGATCCATTAAGTCAAGCACCTCTTTCTGTTGAACCGGGGATAGTTGTAGGAAGTCTTGCACAGTGAACAAGGATAAGACTTGGGGATTGTCCTAAGGTAAATTAAAGTCCTGGAACGTACCAAAGGGATGTAGTGATAGGACGTCAGGGGTATTCAACAACTTGCCATAGCCAACAACCTGTCCTCTGGACACATGTATGAGGAGAGAAGTTAATTTGGCAACCAGCAATTGAACAGGGTCTTTATGAGAGACATTCAAGATTCCTGGACAGTGATAGGGTTTGTTATGTCCTAGCAGGGGAGGAGAGTATAACTCTAGGAACATACACTCAGGTAGCTTATACAATATTTGAGAGTCTAGGATAGCCTGAAATCCAGGGGGAATGATTCCAGCAGAAGTGGCCAAGAGAGGAATCCCTTCAGATGCAGGACAGGCCATAGGAGGGCACTTCATGTTGGAGGAATGGGTACAGTCTTTTAGAGTGAAAACACCAGTGGGATATTCTAAGGCACATGTCTTGAGGCACTTCCAGGGAACTTTAACTGTCTCTTCAAAGATCAGAGGGACCTTGTATCCTAAGATAGAAAGGTTGCCATCCTTTAAGTTGACAATCCCATTGTATTCCTGAGGAATTGAGTACCAACTAGGAGGTTGTAGCTCTCATTCTCCAAGACAGCAGCAGGCAAGGCTAAGAGTAGCTTGCCAAATGGCATGGGAAGAGCAGAATAAGCCCCTATAGAGCAATTCATGGATAGCCCAGCTTTACCATACAACTGGTGATAGTTAAGGTTAGGAGAAATCTTGAGATTATTGACAAGCTTTGAGGAGACAGCATCAACAGGAGATCCAGCGTTCAAGACAGCCTTACATTTCACCTTTTGGATGGGTATTTCCACACAAGTGGTAGTACAACCAAAGGGAGGGAGGACAGCCATAATGTCTTACCTCTCTCATTTCTTTGTCCCACTTTTTGATCATGCATCTTAGGTCCAGGAATTCCTTATAGATCATATGGAGAGGGAGAGAGACTGAGAAATTTTTTAACACAGTGTCAGAAACTTCAGCAGCTTTCTCAGATGACTCTACAAGCACAGGAGATCTCTTAGCTTGAGTGAGGTATGGGTAAGAGACAAACTCTTTGGCTTCAGGCAAAGGCTTGACAGTTGTGGTAGTTTTTCCAGAACATAGCTTATAAGGGACTGTAATAGTTTTGGTGACAGAAAGAACTGAGTACCTGTAGGCGTTGGGATCTTACATATCAAAATTGTCCATGTCAGAGTCATCAGATATATCATGGAATAGAAGCAGAATGGGAGGAGCCTCAGTGTCAGCAGGCTCAGAGTCAGCAATGGAGGGGGGAATTGAAAGAGACTGGGAAGAATTGTTAACCAAGAGTGTCTCTGCCTCTAGGTTGACTGTTCTTTTCCTGCCTGTTCTTTGGGATCAGCTCCTTCAACTTGAGGATTGGTGCAGACTTGGGAATGATGACCTATCTTTCCACAGTTATGGCAACCCTGGTGTCAAGGGGGATTCTGAAAGTTCATGGTGAGGATACACAAACCACATGAAGGCAAACCAGAGGTAGAGCCGGTACAATTATCCCACACAACTGCCCCAGAATGGGTAATATGTATATCCTGCAACAGTGTCTTTATGCTCTTCATATAAGAAATTATGGCTTTATGGGCCTAGAAGTGAAGACACAGGAGCTGGTTAACTTTGAGGGCTTGAGCACAAGCCATGTAAGCTTTGTGTGTTGTCAATTGTCCGCTCTTCATCAGTTGTTGTCCCTCCATGTAGAATCTATCTGCAAATTCAGCTAGGGTCTCATTTGGCTTAAAATCAATGTGCATGAAGGCGTCCTTCTTCACTTCCAAACTAAGGTCACCACTAAATTTGTTGATAAGAAGTTGCTTCATATCTTCCCAGGTCTCAATGGTGGGTAACTCTGGTACTACTACCTCTTGACAGGCCAGGTGCAGACAGGTTAGAATGTGTTCTTTCTTGACCTCATCTAAGGCTCTTCTCATGGCAGTTTCATAGATAGTTAGGAAAGCTTCAATGGTCAAGGTTTTGGAGTCAAAGACTTGATTAAAAGTAGTCTTGAAGTGTGCTTCTGGAATTGGGCCTCCATTGTTGCTATCAAGTACATTTATACGTGGGGAGAATTCTGCTTTGGATTTGGAGGGAGGCTGTATGGCCCACAGCTGGCAAACACTTTCCTCAAGTGTAGTCAAAGTTTCAGCAGTGCAGGTGCCCGTATTATTAGCTACGGTGGTATGCTGTTCAGTGAAATCTAGGCATTGGCCCTGTTCAGTTACTACCAATGACAGTTCAGTCAGTTGAGAAGTAAGAGACAGACCCACCAAAAGGCAAGGGGCAAACCTGTCATTCACTGAATTGATTAACTCACTCATTTCTTGTATGTCTTTATCAAGCTCAGAATGGTCTTGTTTCAGATGGTCCACCTCATTAGCTAGAGCTATCAACTCTCTAGCACAGTGAATGCAGGGAGCTCCTGACAAGCCAGGATAATAGCCATCTTCATCAGCAACCCCAGTTAGACTAACAAAAGACGCCATCATTTCACGCAAGGTAGCAACCTCTTGTTGTAAGTCAGCAACTTTAGTTGTCAGAGCAAGCACTTGAGGATCTGGCTGAGGGGCTTTTGTAGGGAAATCCTGACTGCAGGTGGACGCTATTAACTCTTGAATGGCATCCCATAGTCTTTGCTCTCTATCTGCCAAATCATCAGCTGGGTGAGAAGGCGGGGCATCAGGTTTGGGTGTAGACAGTTCCTTTACTTGAGTCTGGAGTTTGGCAATGGTAGTGGCAGTAGCAGCCCTTTCTTGATCAAATTCTTTGCCAAGTTTGAAGAGGCCATTCACAGAAAGAGTTGATACTTGCTGTAATTTGTCAAAGAAGTAAGCACTGAATATTGTTGAGCCGCTGCACAAGTTGTTCAAAATTGGTGAGATAGGCGTTCAGAGTGGAATCTACTTGGGTGCGCCAGGGTTTTTCCAACTGGTGAAACTCATCCAGACGCTCTCTGGCATACTCAGGGATGAACTGGCGCATTTTATCAATGGAATTGACCAAGCAGGTTTGGGAGGTGACAGAGCTGCGCTTATTGTCTGATACTAAGGAAAAAAGGAGTGGATCCACTGTTGATAAGCAGCAAATTGGTCCCAGTGATGAGTGTCAGCAGCTTGTAGAGATGAAATCTCCTGAATTTGGAGCCACAACACTATTTGATGGTGGGCTAAGGCAGATTTTACAAAGGATGACTATATGTGTCCAGTGGATCCAGCTGCTGAGAGAAGATACTGTGAAAATGTAGAGCTACAATCAATTTGTAGTATTCTGCTCAGCTGAAACTGAAGATGGAGGCAAGGGATGGCTCTATCACAGGCTAACCCAAAGGCTACTGCTAAGACTTGTTCCAAGTCAGGGGTACCCAAGGGGTAGGCCACTAGGCAGGGGCCATTTCTGAGGTTCAGCACAGTAGGGACAATAGGCGGGTCAGTGATGTCTTCCTCAATAGGAGGACTAATAATTTTAGGTGAAGTTGGCTCTTGTATAGGAGGAGGAAAAGGTCCTGAAAATGTGGTTGTGAAAGAGATAGCCAAGGGGCTTACAGCCCCTTTAGTGAGCACCATTTTGTGGTGATCTGAGGCGTAGCATAGAGTCTCAACAGAAAATCCTAACCTTAGGATTGAATTTGTACTAAGTTTTGGTTAGAATAGCATGGAAGGCTATGTAATTACCTTGTGGCCCTGATTGAATCATATCTGCTAGTTGTGGCTAGAGAGGCTCCAAAGTATGTGGAGAAATAAAGACAAAAATGTGAATAGAACTTAAACTTTATTGGTAGAAGTGAAATGGAATATATACTGTATAGCTTTACCACAAAACACTACATAGATGGTAGGATCACTTGCCACAAGCATGAGTGGGCAAGTGAGCTGTGCAGTATCAGGAAACCAAACAATTGAAAATCCCAATTTGGAGCCAGACTCATTTTGAGAGGCAAAAGCAAAAGAGAGATATTTGTCTTTGAAATAACCCATCAAAGGCAAAATCAAAACATGGTGAATGGTGGCATTCACAACAAGAACTGACTAAGGTCTTTGGACTTGGATATTTTCTTCTACTGTGAAAATGTTCTACGGTAGGACTGTTGTATTATTGTCTGCCTTCCATTAGTCTAGTGGAAGGTCTTTTATAGAGCTTGCGCTCTCTTACCAGGATAAGATTATCTGGCACATCTAACTCTTGCTTGGTTGTCTTTCCATCCCCAGACCGCCAGCATCAACCCCCAGAGTCAGTCATTCATGCTATGGCATGGGATTTAATATAGTAGCATCTTGCACAGGGCACTTGTTATAATATAATTATGCATAATCCATTAGCATACCAGCAGTGGTGGCGCTAATTGACACACTATTCTTAGTGCATAGTAAACATTTCACTAGCAACCTTCCTAGCAGGAATTTGCAGTGGCACCAGCAGGTTGTCAGGGCAAATTGATCACAACCTTTTGAATCCTTGGAGAAACCCATAATAACTAACCTGGCGGTTTTCTAGAGCATTCCAGAATAACTCTAGTTAATTTCAAACCAGTCATAATTGGAAGGCCATTTTGTTCCTGGTTGTTCTTGCAATGAGTGATCCAAATCTATTTTACTAAGGCTTCTCAGATCAATTAAGTCTGCTGGTAATATATCAGAAGCTTCTCCAATTAATGGCTTGGCAGGCCACCAAGATTAACAGGTTAGAACAAAATCAGTATAAATTCCTGACATTTCCCCCAACTTGACTTAGTTATACTGTCAAGCTCTTCAACTGCTTATTGCAATGTCACATCCATCCAACACTTCCTATTTTTCCCAGGTTACAGATGCCTGAAGCCTCATTGCTGCCATGTTGTTATAAGATTGTGTCTTTTTCTAGGCAATGTTGTATGATGCCAAGAAGCGCATATTTGCAGGCTTTGCAACAGGGATACCTGTACAATATTTACTGGTATGGGTCATGAGGAGCCTCCTCAAAAGCAGGCATGTCAGGAACCTAAGTACCCCCCCAAAACAACCATCCTGTAAAGAATTGACCCAGCGGGGTGCAGAGAGCCCCTTGGCTCATTCTGAAGAGCATTCTGTTGATACTTGGGCGTATGTGCAGAGGTCTTTGAGTTTGCAGGCTCCAGTTAGCAACCTGCCAATTGTACAATACCTTATTGATATGCCTGAATTTGAATGTGGAGTACTATTTTCTGGGTTTAAGTTGTGTTGCCAATTCCTGTTTGTTGTCCTGCAACAACGTCCCAAGCAGGACCTTAAAGCTTGTATCACATCTTTGAGTTTTGGTTTCTTCTCAGTGAACAAAGAAGTGTTGGCGGAGCACTTAAGCCACAACCTTCTAGACCTAGTGGAAGTCTCCTGTATAAATGATTCTGTTGATGGCTTGGATTGAGGGTTTGTCATCCAAATTGCTAACCAGATAATTCAATCCTGGTCTCAGCATCTTCCCCCGTTCCTATCAGTGTATCAGAAGCTGCAGGCTGACAACCCCAACCAGCGGGATAGTTGTCTAGGGAAAGTAGTCTGCCAGTTTAGGATTACTTCCACAACAGGATTATAAAGCCGTGGTAAGAGCTATGGTTCTATGTGGGAATATCTTGTTGACACCCAACCTGCAGCTCCCCCACAGCAGCTTCCAAAGAATGGCCGCACATTGGGAGAAACTCCAGAAAACTGTTGATAATATAAAGGCCATACTCCCAGAAAAGTATCTTAGCATCAACAATTTCATCATGGATTGTCTTATCTTGGGTTGTGACTATTCCCTACAGGGTGGTCTCTGGTGGGCCAACTGGGACTTTGAGTATATCCCCCTTCCTTTGATTAATTTCTCTCACCTTTCTCCTGGCCGCAAGAAATTGTGGTTGTGTGTGGCTGTCTTCTTGTTTGTTGAGAGTGGTGCTTTCCTTTTGAGTCACTACCCCAAGATGTGGCTCTTATGGCTGGGGACCAAGAGTCTGATATGACAATAGTGATACCCAGGCCTCAACGCGCCAGCCTGGCCAATCCTGAAGAGAATTCCAAAGAGAAGGAGGAAGAGAGACCCAGGGATGACAACAAGTACCAGAAGGGCAATTTTTAATTCTTGCCCTTTTTGCTTATTTTAATAAAAATCAATTTATAAAGCTTTATTTTTATTTGTTAGAAAGTATAGAAGTCTGACTTAGATGCCATTATTTGGCAAAGTTTGAAAATATTTTAGGAACCTTGCATGAACCCTATTAATGAGTCACCCATCTGAAACGTCCTTGATGGTGTAGGCATCTTGGCCTGTTCTTTTGAGAACTTCAAATGGTCCTTTCCAGATAGTGTCAAGTTTGTGCGCTCTTCATATTACTTTATTGTGATAGGAAACTCAAGTTCTAACCTTGAATTCTGCCAAAGCGCAGCAGTTGGAGTTATCCTGCTGACATCCTTTTGTTCTGGCCAGTGTAGTCTCTGTGAAAGCTTCATCCTGAAGCTTAATCAACGTATCTGTCAACTTTGTCATGTATTGGTTGTAGATGATCTCCCCAGGATTGTCCATAGCAGAGAACAGGATTGACAGGATGGCAGGGTGTCAATCATACATAAGCTTAAATGCGGAAAACTTAAGTTGTGCTGTGGATAGAGATTTTGTATGTAAACACAACTGCTGGCAGGAACATATACCACTTGGAGGTACACTTATCTGCCAGTTTCTGAAGAATATTTAACAAGGTGCCATTTTCTCTCTCAACCATCACGTTTGTTTCTGGGTGGTATGGAGTAGAGAGCATTCCCCTCACGCCCATGAGCTCATTAAGCTTTGGAATAAAATTGGCTGTGAAGTTGGTGCTATTTTCTGTAAGAATGAATTGCAGACAGTCATAGCGGTGAATAATTTGCTCTAAGATGAACCTTGCAGTGGCCTCTGTGCTGACGTGCTGAAGGGCTTTCACCTCTAACCACTTGATAAGGTGATATATGGCTACAATTATGTATCTGAGCTAACCAATGCACATCAGAAGAGAGCCAACCACGTCAATGCTGATGGTGTGCCAAGCAAAGTTGGGCTTGGCAGCCTTATATTGGTATATGGGCATGAATTGCTTCTTTTGCTAGCACTCTGCACAGCAAGTCAAGGTTTCCTTGGTATCAAATAATAGGGACTCCCAGTAGTAGCGGAACAGCAATTGGTGTACTGTCTTTTGAAGACTGCTATGGCCCACAGCCTTATGGGTATTCATAATCAGATACAATCTTTCCAAAGGGCAGGGAAAAATGTATGTATTTCATTGATGGTATTTGTATAGTTTACCATCTTCTATCCTACAGTCCCTCATCAGTTCCCAGAGGATAGCCTGAATTTTGTCAGGCTTGTCCTTAAACTGGCTAGTTAACATCTTATCATACAGCACATCAGCCTGTGACAATAAAATATTAACAGTTGGAAGCCTGGATAAGCAGTCAGCATTCTGATGTTTTGCTCCTGGGTGGTGCACTATCTTATAGTCAAATGTCTGCAGCTTTAGAGCCCATTGTGCTAGGTGACCTTCTGGCTCTTGTAGGTTCTGAAGCCAGCTCAGGATGCCATGTTCAGTCACAACTGTGAAGTAAACTCATGGAGATACACCCAAAACTATTTGTAGGCATATATTACTACCAAACATTCACGTTCTGTCATGGTGTAATTCTGCTCATGTACGTTCAGGGAGCAGCTGATGTGGGTAACTGGATGTTCTTCACCGTCATCATCATTCTGAAAAAGTACTGCTCCCAGCGCACTCAATGATGAATCTTTATGGACCACAAAGAGTTTAGTAAAATCAGGATACATAAGCACTGGACTTCCAGACAGGCTAATTCTTAATGAGTCAAAAGCAGACTGGCAGGCAGATGTCCAGGTAAAAGTTACTCTGTTTTTAAGCAATTGAAAGAGAGTTTCACCTGTATGCAAGAAATTTTGAATAAACCTGCAATAGTAACCTACCATGCCTAGGAACACCTGAATATCCCTTTTGCTCTCAGGAGTCTTCATCTTAGTGATGGCCTCAATCTTGGCAGGCTGTGGCCGTAGTCCTTTTGTATCAATTATGAAACCCAAGTATTTGAGCTGGTCCTTAAAGAACTAGCATTTTCTAGGTTTTATCTTAAAGTTGGCATCCACTAGTTGCTTAAAGACAGCTTCCAAGTGCTCCAAATGATCTGAAAACATCCTAGAAAAGACCTTAATATCATTCAGGTACTCAAGGACACATGACAACTTGTGATCTCCCAGGATGGTGTCCATAGCTCGTTGGAAAGTTGCCAGAGCATTACATAATCCTTGGGGCATGTTGTTGGTTGGAAGAGGCCTTGAGAAGTGATAATGTCACACTTTTTTTGTTCTTCTGGTGGCAGTTTAATCTGCCAATACCCAGAGATCAGATTCATTGCAGAGAAGAACTTTGCGCCTCCCAGACAGTCCAAGGCATTGTTGATTATTGACAATGAGTATGAGTCCTTCTTTGTGATAAGGTTTAGATGTCAGTAGTCTATGACTACTTGGTTACTTCCATCCTTCTTTTTTACTATAAAGATGGGCAACACTCAGGGACTATTTAATGGAACAAAAATTCCCTTATATAGGAGCTGTTGTATTTCCTCTTTTAAAGTCTCCTTGCTGGCCTTTGATTGTCAAATGGGGCAAAGTCAAATTGATCTGTTTTTGCAAGTGTCAATGTGGTGGGTAACCTAATCAGCACATCCCAAGTCAAAATCATCCCCAGCAAAGATGCATCTGTACTTCTCAAACAGATCACTTGCTTTTTCCTGCTGCTCTTTGTTTAAAGAATACAGGTTGGCCAATGGGGTGGTTGCATAAGCACTGTCTTTGACTTGATCAGGTAGCTTCATTTCTGATAGGTCCCCAATACATTTGAAGCCAGCTAATTCCTCAATTGGCAGAATATACACAAATCCTACTATCTGGTGTTTCTTCATGTTGATGTTGTGGTCCTGCAGATTGGCAAGTAAGATGTGCACTTCTCTGTGTCCTGATATAATTATACCAGGCGCTATACAGGGTTCAAACCTTGATCTTTCCCAGGGCTGATGTACTTCTCCATATAAACCTTCAGGAATTCCTAGGATCAATTCTGTTGGTATAACATACTGTGTACCAGACTTGAGAGTGAAGGTTACCAGAGATTGAAGTGGAATTAATTTATGCTCTTTTATCTGGGTTGGCAATTTCTTGCTCTTTCTTCCCTTCTTCTCATATGGTACTGCTACAATCCCGTACTTATACGCCAAATTGATTGTCAGTTTCTCCTTGACACTGACAGTGTCTTTGGTGTAATATAGCGGGATGGTCTGCTTTAATATGATGAAGGTGTTATTTTCCATATCAATCTTCACACCATATTTACACATGAAGGCAGAGGCAACAAAAAATTATAGTTTTGACTAGGAAGGACAACAGCAGGCAAAGAAACAGCTATTGATCCAAATTGCATTAGAATAGCATTGTATGCTCCTTTGGAAGTTGTAGTATGTAGACTGGCAGTTCTGTAAACTCTTCTGTGCACAATATCAGGGGCCAATCCTACTTTTGAACCAGGCGGGTTGAAACTATGTTAATTGGTGCTCCTCTGTCAATTATGGCTCTTAATTTCACCTTATTAACGGAAATGTCTGCATAAGTACACTCAGAGTAAGTTTCAGAATGTAACTTTAATAAATACATTCCAAGAGGTGCCGTGGTGTTGAAGTATTGCTTGAGATTCTGTCCTATTTCAGGAAAGCTGTTCTCAATGGTTTTGAGTGGCATTGCCAGTTAGACGCCAGTGAGGTAGGGAACATCACTGGAAAAATTTGGGTTCTCATTCAAAAAGATTTCCTGTACTTGCACTGCATAAGGTTTGGAGACTATCTCAACTGTATTGGCAGTAGTCTTCTGGGGTCTACCTCTTTTACGTGCAGGGTGGCATACAGGTCATTGGCAACCAATTGGTGTACAGGGTCTTCCTCAAAGTCTTGACTAAGAGCAAAGAGTTTGGGAGATCCTTTTGTCAGGGTGGCATTATTGGTGTGTTCCTTGGAAGTCTGGGTGGT